>OX336399.1:81533421-82155564 GCA_946902985.2 Meconema thalassinum | reverse complement strand
TACACGGGGCTAAATGACGACGATGTCAATGCCCTCAATTGAAAACACAGCAAACACAATTAAATGTCTTGGCAGAGCCGGGAATCGAACCTGGACCTCCATGTTTATAGCCAAGAATGCAAGCCATTATGCCACAAAGTGGACATAGATGAGAATCGAACCCAGACCTTCATGGTGATAGCCAATAATTTTGAACCCTTCTAGGGACATTTCATCAAAACAGGTTGTCCACCTTGTGGAATTCCCGGTATCCCCACTTCCTGGAAACAAAGCCAACATTCTCAGAACGTGTGACGTCACCCATTTTTTTAAAATACCCAAGCCAGTCCCAAGATAACACACAGCAGTTCCAAGAAACTAGGCCAGAATTCCTGGAAGTGCAATATAAGGAAGACGGCCATTCTAGTTGTATATTTTTGGCGAGTGCTGTACTAGCCAACTAGGGTTAGTGCAGCGTCAAGATGATAGAGGAAAGACGCACAATATGATTATCTGGACGCCGGGAAGCCCTTTGTCTTTCGTCCTGTAGCTGTGCTGAGAGTTTGTGAGGTTAGTGGACTGTAGATCCAGGGGCAAAGTATTTGGAGAACTCGACTGAATCCAAGAAAATATCTAAAGTTATCGTTCATTCATTTAGGTTGGTTTGTTGGTTCCTCAGTTTAGGGGCTGCGACAACGTGGTCATGTAGCCCCGTGTACTTTGTGTGTGTGTAGAATCTGTCTGATAACTGGAAGGTCACGCGCCAGGAAGTGGGAGTCAGTGACAGGGGGCAACATTTATGTGTTCTAGGGGCTTGTAATGTTGATGGGGAAAATGCAGAAACCTACTCTAAAGAGGTATTTCACCAGGGATTAATTTTTAGAAACCCCTAGCCTATATTCCCTCAAACAATGCCAAGCGACAGGTTTGAACTAATATTGCGATATTTACATTTTGTTGACAATTCTACACGGGATACATATACGGGGCCTAAAAACTTTTCGAAATTCAGCTTTTCCTGGAAATTATACCCGAAAATTATGTAGATTGAGCATTATCATATCTTTTTTTTCATTGTAAATACACCTGAAACAAATACCAAAAGTGGAACTTATCAAATTATTATATTTTTTGTAAATTTTGCGTGTGATCATGGACAACCCTGAAAAGCAGTCGTTACATATATTACTGAGAAACATTGGACATGTTATCGGTAAGTATTCCTAAAATTTTCATTACGTTATATTTCGTGGATTTTGCATTATTAATTTTTTACCTTGTTGGTGTCTACACCTCTGCTGAGCTTCAATTTAAATGCCGCCGGAGAAGGGAACACCTCCAGATTAAATAGCCGGCCTGAAGGATTAATTGTGATGGCTGTATTAGTGTGTATTATCTGTGTTTAATTCAAGTAAGGACTGCATACATTCCAACTTTTGCTACCAAACGCCACCGTTAACGACCAACTAGTTCTGAACTTTGCTACTAGATGCCACAGCAGGCGGCTCCTGGTGACGAACGTTTGAACCTAAGAGCGTTAGTCAAATATAACCTCTAATTTAGCTTTAATTAAATTAATTGGTATTCTGCCCGAAGGCAGGTCCGAGCCTCCGAAGAGGCTACCCCCAGCCGGAGTTTACTTGCGGTAGGGTGGCCAGGGCCTTTCCGCTCCTCCTTATGTTGGCCAACAGCGCGCTGTGCCTAGAACCGGCATACCATCCAAGTTCTGACTGCGCCCAATGTTGCTTAACTGCGGAGTTCTCATGGGATCCGGTGTTTCAACAAGGCTAGGCCGTTGGCCAATTTAGCTTTACACAAGTGTAATTAGTGGAAGGTACTTTTTCATGCCATAAATCTATGACGTGGCCCCGCCGGCTTTACTTCCCCTCCGAAGGAAGTCATACTGAGGGATTCTCAACTCTTTTAAGAAATCCGACGACTTCGGCCGGGTTTGATCCCGCGACCTTGGTTCATTGATTTAGGGGCTTGAAACATCGTGGTTATACATGGTGAATTTTATGTACTCTGACAAACTGCAGGGGGGGACTTCTTGAATGGAAATGGAGCAAAAAAGTCCATATCAACATAAGTCCGGAAATGCATCGTTGCCACGGTAGACATCATCTGGACTTCCTGCAGAACACGCTGCCACTATTGCTTGATAATGTGCGTTTGGCAACACGACAGGTCATGTGGCTACTGCACGATGGAGTACCACACCACTTCCGCATTACTGTTCACCGACACCTTTACAAATACACCTTCCCCAGGCAGCAGATAGTACGCGGGGGACCTGTTGCATGACCTGCTCGATCACCGGACCTAAACCCTCGGGATTTTTACTTATAGGGGCATCAAAAACTGTTCTGAATGGTGAGTCCGTTTCCGATGTGCAGAACCTTCAACAGCGTGATCGCGAAGTCTGTGATGCTGTTCAGGTACAGGCCGGAACATTGGAAAGAATGGCACAATCTATGATGCAAGGAGTGAACCCTTGTATTGCATCCAACGGAGACCAGTTTGAAACCCTATTGTGTCATTGTGTCATGGATGAGGTTCAGACCATGTACGATGTGCCGAGACTACTGTACTTGCTGTCGTTGCTCACTCGCTGTCCATTTCCGACATATGTTGATAAGGACTTCGTTTCACCAATTCCAGTCTAGAAGCTCTCCCTGATGTTGGTCGGTGTGCTTAAAATTCACTCTGTGTTGTCCCGTGTGTGTGTGTGAGTGTGAATGTATGTATGTATGTAGGCCCTATGTAGAGTTTGTCTGATAACCTGTGTTATTGTGGTGTACTGTAATTATTAATGAGAGGAATGGGAAGGAGGTGAACGTGGCCTTAAGTTGGAAACCAACATGGGTTTTTCCTCGAGTGGAAGGGGGAAAGCACAGAAAACCACTTCAAGGATGACGGAAGTGGGATTCGAACCCATCTCTTATCAGTTTCCACTCACGAGGCTGACGGTGCTCCATTCCAGCTCTTGAATCAGAATTTAATTTCTTAGCAGAGCCGAAAATCCAACCCGGTCCTCCAGGGTGACAGTTACGAATTCTACCCGTTCACCACGAGGTGGTCACAAATAAATTCGCAACGAAACTAACAGCTTGCGTTCATATTTCAACATACAACTGACGCTAATTACCTAATTGACATAGATGAAGAAACAATACGTAACTAAGAGCATGTGTTCTTATAATAACGTATATATGACGCTACTGACCTAGTATGCATAGATGAACAAACAACACATAACTAATGGGGCAGATGACCTCGTAGTTCCGCCACTTAAAACAACAATGACTAACTAACAGTTAACTAAGAGCTTGCGTTCTTATAGCAACGAATACTTGTTGCCTTGGTTACCATGGTGTCAGATATTAATGGATCTAATTTCAGATAGACCCTCAGACCAAACATGTACTCATGTTAAATGTCTTGGCGAAGATTTAGTAGCAGAGTTATTCTCCAGACCATTAGGGCAGGTCTTACGGCTAGACTACGCTGGTGTGGCTCCTGACTCTTAAATTGCAATGCAGCCTCCACTCAAGTCCCCATTCACAGTTTCCAATATGATTAATGGGGTATTGATTTCTCTCGTCTTGCCTTCCATGTCGATACCAACTGATTGGAGGGGCTTCATTGAAAGACCATTCTAAAGTGCACTCTTCATAAAAACTACACGACAGGTCCCGATAACGTTTCTTAGCCTTGCAATCACAGTTTCGCAGTCTCTCATGTGAGTATAGTTTTAGAACACGGTGCGAAACTAACAACCCCTTGTCGATACCTATTCACCGCACCGTACGATATACAAGACCATTCACAGTTTCTACTGAACGACTGTGAAACTTCTGTTAGAGGCACAAAACCCTTTCTAGCATTAAACAGCGATGCAAGCAGTAGAATATTCAGTAATACAAAGGAAATGGAGCCTCCCCTTATCACTGAAAATATATTGAATTTTAATGTCATATTGCAGGTAAGGTGAGCTCCGTGGCTTAGACGGCAGCACGCTGGCCTCTCACCACTGAGTGCATGGTTCAAATCCCGGTCACTCCATGTGAGATTTGTGCTGGACAAAGCGGAGGCAGATAGGTTTTTCTCCGTGTACTCCGGTTTTCCCTGTCACAAATTTCATTCCAGCAACACTCTCCACTATCATTTCATTTCATCTGTCATTCATTTAATCATTGCCCCAGGGGAGTGCGACAGGCTTCTGCAGACGGCACAGTTCATATCCTCGCCGATAGATGGGGGCTTCATTCATTCCATTCCCTGACCCGCTCGGTCGACTGGAAGCAGGCTGTGGATTTTTAGCCTACTTTTCACATTTTGCAAAAATGAGGAAAAAGTAGACTTATGAGATCGATTCGGGAAAATGTGTGTGTGTCTGTCTGTTTGTCTGTCTGTCCTTCTGTCTGTCTGTCTGTCTGTCCTGTCCTGTCTGTCTGTCTGTCTGGCTGGCTGTCTGGCTGTGTGTGTGCCCCCCCCCTATCAACTCCTAAACGGCTGCAGCAATCGAAACCAAATTTAGTATGAGTAAAGATGTATACCGGAATATCTCAAGCCCATATTTGAAAATGATGTCAGTGCTACCAACTGCTGAAAAAACGCAATAGAAATTTGTGCTCCAAGTTGGATATCAAGGAAGGTTTACATGGGAGCTATTCCAAAATTGGCACACATATAGATAATACTATTTCAATTTAATTTCCAGGAGACCATATATGACAGTGTTGCCAAAATAATGTTAAGCCTTCTGATAGGTCCGATTTTTAAATGCATATAACTTCTACACTATTAATTGGATTTCAACCACATTTTGTATGTAATATGTGTACATAAACAGATATGACAGAGTGTTTTCTTAAGAGCCACCAGGACTGCCAACTGTTAATAATTGCTCTCTCTATTTTCTTCATCCAAATACCAATATATCTGAAAGTATGCAAGCGGACAGATTTAAACTATGCACACGTATAGTACCTGACATTTTAGATTAATTTGGAGTAACTTATGTACTTCAGTTCTACCAACATTATTCTAGACCTGCTGAAAGGACCAATTTTTAAATACATGTAACTCCAATACTATCAGTTGGATTTCAACCAAATTTCGTATGTGCTATGTGTACCATAACAGATATGACTGTAAGTATTCTTAAGAGCAATCAGGGCTGCCAACTGTTATTAAATGCTGTCTATAATATCAATATATCAGAAAGTATGAAAGCCAACAGCTCTATACTTTGCACACGTGTATCACCTGTCACTCTATATTAATTTGGAGTAATTAATATAAGTCAGTGCTGCCAACATGATTCTATGCTTGCTGATAGGTCCAATTTTAAAATACATGTAACTTCTATACTAACAAATGGATTTTATCCAAAATTGGCAAAACGAGATATAATATTTTCGATTATTTCTAACCAGCACACGCATGGCATTGTTGCCAACATGCTTTTAGCGTGCTGAGAGATCTAATGTCTAACTGCATGTAACGTCCATTGGACTTCAACCAAGTTTTTTATTCTGTACCTTAAGAGATGGAACTAAGAATATATTCAGTCACCAGGGCTGCCAACTGTAGTGCTCTGTTAGGCTACATTATACCAGGAATATTTCGAACTAATTGGATATTTCGATATTACCTACTTAATTTCGTCATTATTCTAGATAGGTTCATATAGTGTAGAATAATCCTTGGCATGAAAAGTAGGCTCTTTAGTTCGTCACGGAACTTCTTGTTCATTTGATGTATGGTATTTAATATTTCCAATTATTTATTTCTTAAATTCTTATACCTTGCATATTTCATTTTCAAATAATTTTACAATATAATTTATTCATAACATTCATGACCATCATCATCACATTACTTTTATTACGATTTCAAAGCAATTTCTTACCTTTATTTCTTTTTAAATATGAGTATCTTGGTTATTTACTTAATTAGTAAAATATTAACGGTATAAATTCTGCCACCATCTACCTTGACTGGTTTTATGCATTATAATTATTATTATTACTATTTTCGTTTTATGCATTATTATTTAAATTTTTGTTATTTTTTAACTCTCAAACAGAGTCAATATTGACTAAGATTTAACAATCAACATAATATTCTCTGTGTGATGTTCTGGTTAATCTGCCAGCTTTGATGTCCTGCCAGTATCTCATGAACCCATTACTCAGTGCCTTCTTCCGATCTTCTGAAAGAGGTCTTCTCAGTTTCGTGGGTCCTGCCCCTAGCTTAAATCTTATGATTATTATTATTATTATTATTATTATTGAGCCTCCTTGGCTTAGGCTGCAGCACGCCGGCCTTTCACCGCTGGGTCCGTGGTTCAAATCCCGGTCACTCCATGTGAGATCTGTGCTGGACAAAACGGAGGCAGACAGGTTTCTCTCCGGGTACTCCGTTTTTCCCTGTCACAATTTCATTCCAGCAACACTCTCCACTATCATTTCATTTCATCTGTCATTCAATTAATCATTGCCCCAGAGGAGTGCGACAGGCTTCGGCAGCCGGCACAGTTCATATCCTCGCCGCTAGATGGGGGCTTCATTCATTCCATTCCTGACCCGGTCAGAGACTGGAAGCAGGCTATGGATTTTCATTTCATTATTATTATTATTATTACTAATTCAAATTTTCAGCATGGCATTGGGTACAATTTACCATTTCATCGACATTTGTTGCAAAGTGGAGTGGAGTTCTCTATATCGGTAGGATGAGGAACGAACGAACTATGGAGCAGGTGTCTAAAATAACTACACTATGCACACTGATACGTATATTATTATTATTATTATTATTATTATTATTATTATTATTAATATTATTATTATTATTATTATTATTATTATACTTAGTATTATTATTATTATTATTATTATATCTAGTTTGTTTTTGGATTTTTTAAAATACCTTAAATAATCTCAGAAATCCTCAGTGAATTAAAGGCTTTCGAAGAAAGGAGAATCAAACTAGATAGGGCACACTATGCCTGCAGAAAAATGTACGCCTCGAACATCTGTCAATGAATTTTTAGCTAAAACACTATAATTGCGCAGCTGAGTGCCTGTTTATAACAAAGAAGACCTCCTAAGGGCCCTCGAAGACAAGGAAGTAAATTCTTGTGAAAAATATTGGGACCAAGGATTTTATCAGATGGAAGGCGGTGGTCCAGACAGAGTTGTGAACTCAACAAACTCCAGGAACACCTCCCACATGCCATCAGGAGGAGACGACTGGTTTCCTACAGCCACCTGTACATAATGGACCACCACAGACTGTCTTATAAGATCTTCTAGGTAGTCAAGAAGGGTTAAGGGGGCTCATACACCGCCGGTTGTCAAAATTTAAGGTCTTTTTTTTACGTTTAAATGAAAGACAATACCTTTCTCAATATATCTGTTAAGTTTTATAAGTAAATTCAGCGTTTTAGCAGAGATATAGCGTATTACGTGAGACCATGCGCCTATCTGTCAATGGAGTGTTTAATACGTGCTCATACACAGTCGGTTGTCAATTTTTTTATAATTTGGTTTTACGTTTAAATGAAAGACAATACCTTTCTCAATATATCTGATAAGTTTTATAAGTAAATTCAGCGTTTTGGCAGAGATATAGCGTATTACGTGAGACCATGCGCCTATCTGTCAATGGAGTGTTTAAT
Source organism: Meconema thalassinum (assembly GCA_946902985.2). Lineage (NCBI taxonomy): Eukaryota > Metazoa > Arthropoda > Insecta > Orthoptera > Tettigoniidae > Meconema > Meconema thalassinum. The sequence goes on along the minus strand of OX336399.1, from coordinate 82,147,895 downwards.
ATTCAAAGCTGTTTACCCGAAAGGTTGCTTTTTTGGTAGGAAAAACACAATATCCCGTGACCTATGTGATGAAACTGGATGAAACTCGGCAGATACATTCCAACATATGATCCCTAGAGGATGAACCTCATTTATGAAATTATCTTAACAAATAATTGAGATATACTTGGAAAATTAAACACAAAACGGTTCATTTTTTGAAAGACAAATTTAATATTTTTTTTAAATATACTATTTACAATATAACATTCATGGTGGTTCATCCTCTCTATTTATGCGTTTACTTTACATGAAAAAAATCATTCCATTCAGACTGGTATTTCATATTAAATCGTGTTTTTTTGTGATTCACGGAGTTTAAAATATCACGAATATTATCCTTTCAATATATCACGAAATACTTTATGTACTGTTCCTCTCTCTAAATTGGATGAAAGCTCTTACTATTTACTATACGTATGACAGTTTTCATAACTCTGTTTTACATATTAGTGAAGCTATGATATGATTCGTAAATGTGTGCGAAAACTCCCACTGGCCGTGTATGAGCCCCCTTAAGCCTCTGGGTCCTTGTGGATCATACAAATTGAGAAGGATCTTTCTGAACTTAATATTCAGCAAGGCTCAATAAATGACAGGAGTCGCTACCGAGTGACAATATTGAATCCACAACTTTCCTCACATCCAATACAGAAGCTCACCACAACGCGTCCAGTAAATGGTCCGAGTGATTTAAGATAGAGTTCAGCAAGAAAATTAAAGAATACTGAGCCAACAGAAAAGCTCAAGATTTCGGCACGTAATCGGCCGCCCAACAATCCGCAAAGGACACCACAAGTGGAAGACAACAGCTAAAACACAAGCACCGTTGTTCAAAGGTGGCCCAAATGCCCGAATCAAAATAACAATAGGCCTAATAATTATAATGATAGACTCTACCACTACCACACAGTCATTCTCCCAGAGGCGCTCTATGTGACTGTGACGTCATCGTTAACCATTAACATCAAATGTAGAGATTTGAAGCCATTCATTATCAGTGTTGCCAATACAAAATTGTCATTTGTAGCTCTTCAGTCGTTCAACACCAATGGGCTGGGTACAAGATATAAACAATTAACCACACTCCTGGAAAAAATTACATGTATTTATTAGATTATCGCAAAAGAATGGGGCAACTGAGGAGCTACAAATGGCTATTAACATCAAAGACATTGAGAAGATATAACGGCAGATACCGAGGAAAATATTTGGACTAAAGCTTCCGGACGGTATATGTATGAGGAAAAGCTCTGACCAACTGTATTCACTGACTGAACGATCCACTTCACTTGCACGGGAATGACTCATGAAATTCTACGGACATTTAGCTCAAATGGGCAACTCCCGACTGGCCAAGAAAATCTTCCTCATAGTCAATGGAACCCGACAAACCAAAGTACGCTGGCTAGCCGACACCCAAAAGGACCTCACAGAAATCAACATTGATCCACTAACAATGACACGGACTGCATATAGACAGAAAGTAAATTCATATAAGTTTACACCCAAGTTCCCAACGGGATGAAATTCACAACTCAAAGCTGCGTGTGCGCAACAAAGAAGACAGGCACACAGCGAAAGGCTGAGGAAGTTTTGGAAAGATAATATGAACCAGAAGACCAATGCTAAATAATGGTTCTACGTGCTCCTTAGAGAATCAAACGCATTATATAATAATAATAATAATAATAATAATAATAATAATAATATGGCCCGAACTACTATTTAGTTAAAATCCCCAATTTGTTTACCAGGAATCGAAACCACAATTTAGGACTCATGAGTTAGACACTCTTCCATTGAACCTCCGACGAAGTTCATGTGCAATATATTAATTTGGTACTGGAAAAAACTGAACTTGTTGACATTTTGTCAATTTAGGATACAGTAGAGAATTAAAAAAAAACTCAACATACATTACGTTGATGACAGGGTTAGTCCCAACTACTAAACTTTTCATTTATTTGCGCACTCACGTGAATTATATTGCCACATCTCCCTGTTCCCTCACCCCGTATTTCTTGAGGCCTCTTCCCTCGATAAGTGTTCGCCCCCTCACTGGCTGGCCTGGCCCATAATAATTGTGGTCGGGGACAACGTCTTGAATACCAAACATCGACAAGAAAGTGAATGGAGGGACGAAGAATAAGTTCCTTGATGGAAATTGCTGCATAAAAAAAAACTAAAAGTAGGACGGTTCTGAAACAGAAAGAGGGCGGCAGAAGAAAAAATGCCTTGAATTTCTTGATTAGAAAAATTCTAATCATACGAGCTTCCTCGTCTGACATACCGTTCTTTGAAATACATCTCCTAATTTGAAGCAGTTTCGTTTGAAATAGCATTAATCATCACAAGTCATCGATAAAAACTGATTAATTCACGAATAAACATAAATACAGTTCTTTTGTTCATTCTAGCTGATGCATTTACTGTTTGCGACAATGTTGACTGAATTTCAAGTCATTAGATCAATCAGTTAAATAAGCATGGAATTCGAAATGTCAGAGATTGATGCCCTTTCCAAAAAAAATTGGGTTTTGGAGACATGGAGACCTAAGAAATAGAGTTTTCTAATTCCAAATTTACAATACCAGAGATTTATAAAAATAATGCTAATCTCATTCTCATTCTTTATCTCAGCCTTTTCCCACATCACGTAGGGTCAGCGTTACTTTGCTGGATTCTTCTCTTCCATAAATGTCTATCCCATGCTTCCTCCCTCTCCCAATCCTTTTCACTGAGATTCCCTGCAACCTTGTCTTCCCATCTCATTTTTGGTCTTCCTTGACACTTCAATTTCCAGATTTCCAACTCTTTTCCCCACGTAGTCCTCCTCTCTTCTCAGCACATGCCCAACCTACTATCTTGGACCTCCTTTCCTATGGATCCCACTTTTACTCCTCCTGTGATGTAATCATTCCTTATTCCATCCCTTCTTATCACTCCACTCATCCACCTGAACATTCTTATTTCTGCCACTTCTATCTTTCTCTCGTGGGCTTTTGTGAACGGCCTAGTTTCTGCACTATAGAGCATTGCAGGCCTCAACATAATGCTTAATAAGAGATTAATCAAGTAATTTTATCTTTAGGTTTCTCATTTTAAAGCGTAAGTTTGTATCAAAGGTATTTAACGTATTCACATAAGTCTCCAGTAGGGCTGTGCGTAATATTCGAATATAATTTAATTTGACTATTTCAAATATTCGCTAATTCAAAATTCTCATAAATTACTTGAATCTTCGAACAAATACAAATGTCCAAATACTTCGGCTGTTCAAATCATTGGAACATTTGAAGTACTCGATTATTTTGAATAGTCGATTATTAACATAAATCAAACAGTTCAGATATTTGAATTGAATATGATAAGTTACCGAGAATAACAGAAATTTGCGCAAAAGAAATATGTCCAATGGAAGAGTTGTTCGAAGCAGACGTGAATCCAAGGTGCAGGATGGGGATTAACTCCTTCCCATTCAGCCTTATAGAGCTTTATAACTTGTTATCTCATTCTTTCTTTATTTATTTATTTATTTCTTCATTTATTTATGCTTTATTTATATTTATTGGGAAATGAACATTTGAATTATTCGACTTTTTCGTTGAATCATTGGATTATTTACATAATAGTCGGCTTATTTCACTTATGTGAATATTTCAAAATTTGAATGTTCGAATAGATTGGAAATTTCAATAATTCCATTAATTCCATCCTCGAATTTCAACGGGCCTAGCCTCCAGTTACATTTCCTTCTCAGAGCCCACACTGTCAGTTCTTGAAAAGTTCTGTGAATAGTGCCGAGTACTCTGTTGGCGCCTAATCTGGAATCTTTTGCAAGCCCGTTAATTTAGCTTCTTTCAGTGGTTATTTCCCCTGTATACGCCATACGATAAATAAATAAATCCCCTGTGGATAAACTCGCCTCAGCTTGTTGAATCACCTGATGACGCTGGTTTCCTAGTTGAAAAATGTGCACTAGTACACCGTAATGATGATACACGATTTCACATAACCTTTACGATGCTTTTCAAATGAAAAATGAGAAAGAAATGCTGATTGAGAAAACTAAACGCTTTTTCTTCGATTTATGTCCACTTTCGGGAGTTAGAGGCATTTTGTTGTAGTAAGACTTTCCATAAATTTCTGTAGTCTTACATTGGAGATGCTACAACAAGTGTAGCAGAATGTTACTAAGAAGTCTCATCTCATTCCTTCTCTGCTGTATTGGTTTTGGAAAGGCGCAGGTCCCTACCTCATGCCACTTCAAAAACAAGTAGTTCCGTGAAGAACTATACAGCCTATTTTCATTTATCCAACTGAGGTTAATTGCCTATATCAACATACAAAATTATAGTTTGATTGCTGCAATAAATTCGTAGATATTGAGAACCGTCTAAATATTTTGGATGGCCGCCATGTTCGATTTTTATATACGTAGGTCTTAGAGTTATGCACTATTACATGAAGATTATTGTATAGGTATAGTATTCAAACATCAATCGCATGATTAGGACACAACAAATGAAAATCAGATATTAAAAATTTCGAAGAGCTGCCATCTTTTGATTATGAAAACAATTGAAATAAATTAGATGCCAGTGGATTGCAATGCGTATACACATTTACTGTACCATATATTTCACGGGGGTGCAAGGGGTAAATTCTCTCTATCCAAACGTCATCCTCACCTGCACGTGGTACACCCTGCTCCATACTGACGAGGCTCTGACGACCGAATAACTCCCGGGATAAGGAGTTCCCCTCTCTCCTGCCAACGGCTTATGTAAGGCGGATGAGCAGATTGAGGTTAGGGCACTCTCTTGCCCTTGAGATGGGAAACTATCTCTTAAGGCGGATGAACCAATAATGGTCAACGGCATAGAAGACCTCAACGGTGGACCAAGCGCATGAGCAACTAGTATTGCCCGAACGGTTGGGAAGGCGGATGAAGGCTGCAACAGTCCAGGACCACCAGTCGTCATAGCTTCTATGCCACTGGATAAAGGCCCTGTATCTGTCAAGTACTGTGTGTCTGTTGATGTGCAACAACATGCCCACGTTAAAAGATGTCACGCACAGGCGTCTTCTAAACAACGAAGGAAGGAAACAAAATCTATTCGCCAATTAATCACAAGTCCTGCGGCGATCGGGGAGTTGTGACGGGAGCAGGATTGTGTTGTCTGGGAGCTCCTAGTGATGAACCGGCACGTAGGCGACGAATGTGTGATCTTCGCTTTGCTTGAGGATGGGCTGTAGAGCAATTCGTATGCTGCATTCGTGACTAAGCAGGCCTGTTTAGGATCCACTCTGCTTACCCTGAATGGGGAGGGGGCTAAAAAAGGTGCCCTAAAAATAGTCAGCCTAATATCACCCGACTGGATAACCGCGTTCAGAGGGTACACCACAAGCGGTCGAACCACAATGAAAATTAATTTTGCTACATGGAATGTCCGTACTTTGATGGACAATGACACACATAATCGACCACAAAGGCGAACGGCAATTGTTGCCCGTGAGCTGAAAAGATTCAACATTCATATTGCCGCACTCAGCGAAACAAGGTTAGCCAATGAAGGACAACTGAAGGAACATGGAGGTGGCTACACTTTCTTCTGGAAAGGGAAAGACACTGAAGATCAACGTATTCATGGAGTTGGCTTTGCCATTAAGAACGAGCTTGTCAACCTTCTCGATGAACTTCCACATGGTATAAATGAAAGGCTTATGACACTACGACTAAAGTTAAAAAACAGCCGACGAGCGACTGTAATTAGTGCATATGCTCCAACTCTCACCTCTGATGATGAACAGAAGGAAGTATTTTACTCTCAACTTGATGTGATCTTGAAGGATATACCGCAATCTGATAAAATCATCCTCCTAGGAGACTTCAATGCTCGCGTTGGAAGAGACGCAGCATTATGGGCTGATGTTATTGGAAAAGATGGTGTTGGGAAATGCAATTCTAATGGGACACTCCTTCTATCCAAGTGTTCTGAACATAGCCTCGTAATCACAAACACACTATTCCGACAGAAGGACAAATTTAAGACTTCATGGCAGCATCCTAGATCAAAACACTGGCACCTACTTGATTACGTGATTGTGCGAGCAAGAGACAAGCGTGACGTACTACTCACAAGGGCTCTGACAAGTGCTGATGACTGCTGGACGGATCATCGATTAATAAGATCTGTAATGACTCTACAAATTCTCCAAAAGCACAGAAAACAGAGAAAGCACATCAGGCGCAGGGTGAACACCGAACGTTTACAAAACGTTACTGCTAAAAGGAAATTTCATGAACTTCTGAATGAAAAGTTACCAGATAATTACCCTGAAAAGGTTGAGGAACATTGGCAAACAGTCAAGTCTGCTATACTCTCAGCGTGTGAAGAATCGATGGGTTTCGTCAAGATGAGGCATGCTGACTGGTTTGATGAGAATGATGCAGAAATCCAGAATCTTATTGATAAGAAGAGGAAAGCATTCCATGCATGGCAAGCCAATCCAACTTCTATCTCCAAACAGCAACTGTATAAAGATGCAAAGGCTGAAGTGCAAAGGAAAACTCGGGTCTTGAAAAATCAATGGTGGATCTCCAAATCCCGTGAAATGCAGCATCTAGCCGAAACGAATAATACTCATGCTTTCTTCAAAGCAACAAGAACTATATATGGGCCACATTATCATGGTTTGAATCCTCTGCAGTCTAAAGATAGCACGGAACTTCTTAGAGACACAAACTCCATTAATTCCCGTTGGAAAGAACATTTTGAAGAGCTACTCAACAGGGACACACAGGTTGATAGTAACATTTTCACCCGACTTCATCAGAGACCTCCTAAATACCATCTTGATGATCCTCCGCCTCTATCAGAAATTGAATCTGCCATCAATCAGCTCAAAAACAATAAAGCATCAGGCATGGATGGGATTCCTGCTGAGCTCTTTAAAGTAGGGAATACTACTCTAGTTCATCACATACACCAACTCATACTTAAAATATGGACTACCATTACCATACCTAAAGACCTAAGGGATGCCTTGATAATAACCATCTTTAAGAAAGGTGATAGGGCACAATGTGGTAATTATCGAGGTATATCGTTGCTTTCTGTTGCTGGTAAAATCCTGGCCAACGTCTTATCCAACCGTTTGAAGCCGTTGGCCGAAGAAATACTGCCTGAAACTCAGTGTGGCTTTCGACCTAATCGAAGCACAACTGATATGATCTTCTGTGCTAGGCAGATGCAGGAGAAATCCCGAGAGCAAGGACGCCCTCTATATATGGCTTTCATAGATATTGTTAAAGCATTTGATTCGGTCAATCGAGAAATGCTATGGAGGATTCTTGCCACACTTGGCTGCCCCCCAAAATTCATTCAAATTCTTCGATTACTACATGATGATATGAATGGCACGGTCCTTAACAGCAATGGCCCTGGAGAGCCATTTAAGATTACAACGGGTGTCAAACAGGGATGTGTGATTGCCCCCACACTCTTCTCAATATATGTTAGTGTTGTACTAAATTTGGTCCAAGAAAAGATTCCAAAGGGTGTTGAAATTATATCCAGGACAGATGGAGGTTTATTCAATCTCAACAGATTACGTGCAAAAACTAAAGTGTCAGCTACATCCGTTCTTGATCTCCAGTATGCTGATGACAATGTCATCTTAGCAAATTCAGATGAAGATCTTCAAACCACCCTGAATGTGTTCAATGAGGCATACAGAAGCATTGGTCTGGATATAAACACCAATAAAACACAGGTTCTTCATCAGCCTACATCACATGACAGGGCTACTGCTCCTGCTATCATGATTGATGGACATAAACTAAAGAATATAGATCATTTTCCCTATTTGGGTAGTCACCTATCAACAAATGCAAACATTGACGCTGAGATTCAACACCGCCTCCAATGTGCCAGTGCAGCCTTTGGTCGTTTGCTCGTTCGCGTGTTTGACAACCACGACATTAGCATTCTAACAAAATTATACGTTTATCAAGCTGTTGTAGTTCCCACTCTGCTTTATGGCTGCGAAACCTGGGTTACTTACAGAAGGCACCTCGTATCTTTAGAAAAATACCATCAACGATGCCTTAGGAGAATTCTTGGTATTAAATGGCAAGACCGGCGCACTAACACAAGTGTTTTAGAGGAAGCTAGCACTATTAGTATAGAGGCTCTCATTATAAAACACCAACTTCGATGGACAGGACATGTAGTTCGCATGCCTGAGTCCCGCCTCCCAAAACAAATCTTATATTGCCAGCTGAAAGTCGGTCAGAGAAAGCAGGGTGGGCAACAAAAACGCTACAAAGATGTTCTGAAGACCAACTTGAAGAAATGTCAAATTGATACAGGTAACTGGGAAGCTGTTGCATCCGACAGATCAGAGTGGCGCCGCAACGTCCATCAAGGCCACTTGTACTTCGAACAAGAGAGAAGAAGGCTTCTGGCTGAAAAAAGAAATGCCAGGAAAGAGCGCATGATTCGCAGAATGATCAACCCCCAAGATCCATTGGCTGCTCAAGACCTTGTGTGCCAATATTGTGGAAGAGTCTGTGGTTCTCGGATCGGACTGTACAGTCACCAAAGAACTCACGCAATATGATTAGGCCTAATGTTGGATTACAGCGAAGATTTACATAAATGTAACTTGGAAGACAATCATACTCGTATCACGAGTGATAGCCTAAATAATAATATATTTCACTGCACTCAGATAGATGAATCGCGAGAAAAGTCTATTAAAATGTTTCACCTTCGTTTGGGCGCCATGTTCATTTTGTATTTTACAGGTTTTTGAAAGCCTCATTGCGGAACTTCTAGTAGTACCCTTTATCACCATACAAAATTTCTGGGTGATATCAGTAATACTTTTGGAGATAGAATGGCGGTGAAATATTTCGCACAGCCGCCATCTTGAGGATATGTAGGCAATTGAACTAAGTTAGATGCCAGTGCATTACAAAGTGTTTAAACATTTGCTGTACCACGTTTCATTGCGTTTGGATGGTTAAATCGCGAGAAAAGTATATTTAAAAGTTTCCACTTCGCTTGGCTGCCATGTTAGTTTTGTCTTTGAAAGTCCCATAGCTGAACTTCTAGTAGAGCCCTTTATCAACGTACAAAATGCCAGGGTGATATCAGTGATAGTTTGGGAGATATGGAATGCCGATTAAATATTTCTAACAGCCGCCATGTTGGATTGTCGAGACCTAATGAATTTTGAAGGGCACGGTCGTGGTCGGCCGAAATAGTACCATGACCTTACCGGGTTTTATTGAAATCGCTCCAGCCGTTTAGAAATTATTAGGGGGGACACAGATAGACAGACGAACATACGCACACACACACGGTCAAAAGGCGATCTCATAAGCCTATTTTTTTCATAAAATGAAAATAGCCTAATAACCTGCACTTTCACGACGGCGTACGAAGGTCAACAGTAACGATGCTGAAGCCCTCCTAATGTCCTTGACGGGGTGTATATATGGAAATGTCAAAACAGTAAACAATTGAAAACGGTCTAAATAGTAATGCTCTTCCAAGAAATACCGATTCATTTACGCGGATTTCCTGTTACATGTTAATGTCAATTTATTTTCCATTTTCAATGGGCACCTATTCCTAGACCACTATTACATCCCTTTTCAAACATAGAAGAGCATTATTTACTCTTAGAGTGCTTGAAAATAGGACGTGAATGATTATAAATACAGATACAAATATTAAATATGAAAATATAAAATATAAAATATAAAAAAATAAAAATAAATATATTGAATACAAATATCCATATAAATATGGAAAATATCTCAGAAACCATGAAAAGGAGGAGGTTGCCATTTTTCGCACAATTGTACTGAACGGTCGCCATTAAAGGAAAATTATTGCGTAGGTTCATTATTCAAACATTCACTTCGATCGCATGACTACATCACAAGAAATAAAAACTTAATTTTAAAATTCGCACAGCCGCTATCTTGAGGCTATGTAAACAATTGAACTAAATTAGATACCAGTGCATTACAATGTGTATAAATATTTCCTGTACCAGATTTCTGTGCGTTTGGAACATTACATCGCGAGAAAGGCCTATTTAAAATTTTCAAATTCGCTTGGCCGCCATGTTCGTTTTGTAGTCAACCGGTTTTTGAAAGTCTTATAGATGGACTTCTAGTAGTGCCCTTTATCTCCGTACAAAATTTCAGGGAGATACCGCTAACAGTTTCAGAGATATAGAATGCCGGTGAAATATTTCGCACATCCGCCATCTTGTGGTTATGTAAACAATTGGACGAAGTTAGATGTCGGTGCATTACAATGTATATAAACATATACTGTACCAAGTTTCATTGCGTTTGGTTTGTTAAATCGCGAGAAATGTCGCAAATTCGCTTGGCCGCCATGTTGGTTTTGTAGTTACCAGGTTTTAAAATGTGACATAAGTGAATTTATAGTAGTTCTCTTTATCACCATACAATATGTCAGGGTAATATCGGTAATAGTTTCGGAGATATTGAATGCTGGTGAAATATTTCGCACAGCCACCATGTTGGATTGGTGAGTCGTAACAAAATTTGAAGGGCACGGTCGGGGTCGCCTGGAAAAGTGCTATGAACTTACCGAGTTTCATTGATATTGCTCAAGCCGTTTAGATTTTATTAGGGACACACACACACACACACACACACACACACGAATCACACACACACGCACACAAACACGGACAAAAGGTGATCTCATAAGCCTATTTTTTCAAAATTGAAAATAGGCTAAAAAATATATAAATATGAATGAATGAATGATTAAATCAAATAAAGAGTATACAGCAAGATAGAACCAATAAAAACAATTAGAAAGCGAAGATTGCTGTTTAATAGGCACATCATCCATATGAATAAAGACCGACTCATAAAGAAAATAGGACATTTTCTTAAACTGAAGATATCCTAGATGAAATGGTTCCAAGAGTGTGAGAAAGATATGAGACTGGTGGGCATTACACAGGATAAAATCAAAGATAGGAATACTGTTTCAGAAGGATGGTGAAAAGCTATCAGGGTTTTATGGTGGAGGCAGATCCCAGAAGACGGAGAGGCCCTTTAACAGAGCAGTGGAAGATTAAGCTGATAGATGGGCACAAGAGATACTGGCAAGATGTCAAAGCCGGCAGACGGACAAGACGCAGACACTGAAATGAGAGTGGTTGTTAACACGTAGTCCATAGAGCCTCAAGTCGACGGTGAAAAAACAAAAACAAATGGAACACGAACAATATCATATTAAATTACAAATTATACTGTGGTTTGAACCACACATTGAATTAATGCCAAATGTATTGTAGTTCTCTGTTTGAGAGAGGTACATACCATCAATTGAATCTATTCATTAAACAGGTTTAGGCAATTTGAAACCACACTAACTGAGCATACAAGAGTATTTATTTCCTAGCAGGTAAATTTATCGTTATAAAACAGCTTTTGATGTGATGTTTGTATAATTCTGCTGTGTGCAGTTTAATTTCCGATTGCCGCATTGTCCACAGTCGATCATTGGATTTCTATCACTTTTCAGAAGAATTGTCCACTGGGTTTTAAACACACATCTATGATTGCTATGTGTCACACAAACTCTGGTCATTCATTATAATGGTGAGTTTATTGACTTTATGCAGTGCTAATATCTGAATTAAAACTAGCTGGATGCGTGGCGCAACGGTGATGTTTTCGCCTAAGTTGTGGAATCAATTTCCGGCGCAGTCAGTTGATTTTTTTGGTGCTTAACTGGAAGAGAACCGTGTCGGTTGATTTGCTAGAATGATAAAGATCCCTTCGGGGAAAAGTTCTAGCAATCTTGCGTCACTAAAAGCCGTAGTAGGTAAAAGGGACGTGTTTTTTTAGCCTATTTTCAATTTTGAAAAAATAGGCTTCTGAGATCACCTTTTGTCCGTGTGTGTGTGCGTGTGTGTGTGTGTGTGTGTGTGTGAGAGAGAGAGGTGTGTGTGTGTGTCCCCCTAATAAAATTTAAACGGCTGGAGCGATTTCAATGAAACTCGGTAAGTTCATAGCACTATTCCGGGCGACCTCGACCGTGCCCTTCAAATTTTGTTACGTCTCACCAATCCAACATGGCGGCTGTGCGAAATATTTCACTAGCATTCAATATCACCGAAACTATTCCCGATATCACCCTGATTTTTTTACGGTGATAGAGAGAACTACTAGAAGTACACCTCTGTAACTTTTAAAAAACTGATAACTACAAAACTAACATGGCGGCCACGCGAATTTGCGACTTTTAAATAGTCGTTTCTCGCGATTTAACCAACCTAACGCAATAAAACTTGGTACAGTATATGTTTATACACATTGTAATGCACCGACATCTAACATCGTTCAATTGTTTACATAACCACAAGATGGCGGATGTGCGAAATATTTCACCGACATCCTATATCTCTGAAACTATTAACGTTATCGCCCTGAAATTTTGTACGGAGATAAACGGCCCTACTGGAAGTTCATCTATAAGACTTTCAAAAGCCGGTTAACTACAAAACGAACATGGCGGCAAAGCGAATTTGAAAATTTTAAATAGATATTTCTCCCGATTTAATGTTCCAAACGCAATGAAATCTGTAACAGGAAATGTTTATACACATTTTAATGCACTGGTATCTAATTTAGTTCAATTGTTTACATAACCTCAAGATGGCGGCTGTGCGAATTTTAAAATAAAGTTTTTATTTCTTTTGTCGTAATCATGCGATCGAAGTGAAAGTTTGAATAAGGAACCTACGCAATAATTTTCCTTTAATGGTACATGACTCTATGGCCTATACATTTAACAATCCAACATGGTGACCATCCGAAATATTTAGACGGCTCTGAATATCTACGATTCTATTATAGCAATCAAACTGATTTTTTTATGTTCATAGGGGCTATGAAATTAAGTTCACCTATAGGACTTAAAATAACCTGGTGATTACAAATCCAATATGGCGGCGACGCGAAGTATAAATATTCACATGGACGTTTCTCGCAATTTTACCATCCGAGTGCAGTGAAACTTGGTACAGTAAATCCTTATGAAATGAAAATCCACAGCCTGCTTCCAGTCTCCGCCCGGGTCAGGAATGGAATGAATGAAGCCCCCATCTAGCGGCGAGGATTTGAACTGTGCCGGCTGCTGAGGCCTGACGCACTCCTCTGGGGCAATGATTAAATGAATGACAGATGAAATGAAATGAGAGTGGAGAGTGTTGCTGGAATGAAAATTTTGACAGGGAAAACCGGAGTATCCGGAGAAAAACCTGTTTGCCTCCGTTTTGTCCAGCACAGATCTCACATGGAGTGACCGGGACTTGAACCACGGACCCAGCGGTGAGAGGCCGGCGTGCTGCCGCCTAAGCCACGGAGGCTTATTACAGTAAATCCTTATACCAATGTTAATCCACTGGCATCTAATTTATTTCAATTGTTTCCATAACCACAAGATGGCAGCTGTGCAAAATTTTAATATCTGTTTGTTACTTCTTGTGGCCTAATCATGCGATTGAAGTTTGAATGCTTCACGTATACAATAATCTTAATGTAACAGTACATAACTCTAGGACCTACATATATAAAATCCAACATGGCGACCATCCGAAATATGTAGTCGGTTCTCAATATCTACGAATCTATTACAGCAATCAAACTGAAATTTTGTATGTTGATAGTGGCAATTAACATAAGAAGTATATATGAAAATAGGCTGTATAGTTCTTCACGGAACTACTTTTTTTTTTTTTTTTTTTTTACATTCGAAGTGAGTTACGAAAGATCTTTTCCATTTTTCAATACAAAATTGTCGTATTCCCTATTATATCATTTAAACAGCTTTTGATCATTTGTAGATTAATATCAATACGGAAAAAGAGTAATCATGACTAGGTTCATGGACATACATTTGAATTGAGTCTCTATGGACTGCATTTTAACAACGAGTTTCATTTCCATCTAGATTTTGTTTTTCTACCAGCTTTGACATCCTCCCAGTTTCTCTTGAGGCCATAGATCATTGCCTTTCTTCGTGCTTCTGGCAAAGGCCCTCTCCGTCTCCTGGGATGAAAATCCATTTCAAATGTAGATAGTTTTGAACCATTTGTCAAAATTCAAATCTGTCGTGGATTTTCGTTTCTGGAATTCCGATTTTTATCAGGTCTTTCTCACATTCTTGGAACCAGCTCCATTCGGTTGCTTTTGGCTTTGTGAAATTCTATATTTTCTTAGTCAGGGAGCGTGATGGTGCAGTGGCTTAGCCGCTCGTCTCTCGCCACCCGGACGGCCGGGGTTCAAATCCAGGTGATAGCGGGGTGTAATTTTCACCTGAAAAATCACGTGGCGTCATGAAGGGCATCCGGCCTTAAATCTCCGGCCAAAACCTAAATAATCCTGGTTGGCTCCGGTTACCCCCAATTAATTGGGAAAAGCCGAAAAAAGAAAAAAGAAGTCGGTCATCAGTCATACGGAAGATGTGCCCATAGAACAGCAATCTTTTCTTTTGATGGACAACACTATTGGGTCAATGTTGGTGTATAGTTCTTCATTGGATCTCAATCGTATATGGCCATCAACCCATCTGTTGCCTAAAATCATCCGTAATATCCTTCGTTCTATCTTGAATAATTTGTCTACACAAATTCTCCCTAGCATACAGCCCTTCCGGTATAAGTACCGTGCTATCGTGCCTCAGCTTGGCACCTATACACAACACCTTCTTATTATACGTAGATGTTTTGCGTCACATGTCTATTTTCCAGATTCTGTCATTGATGGCTTCTGGTTCTAATCCAGTTTGTTGGATTACCTCACCGAGATAATTACATTTCTTGGCCCTTCTAATCTTCCCTTAACTTGTGATCATCCATCCTGGCCAATCATTAGCCTACTTTTCACATTTTGCAAAAATGAGGAAAAAGTAGACTTATGAGATCGGGCAAATGTGTGTCTGTCTGTGTGTCCTTCTGTCTGTCTGTCTGTCTGTCTGGCTGTGTGTGTGTCCCCCCCCCCCTATCAACTCCTAAACGGCTGCAGCAATCGAAACAAAATTTGGTAGGAGTAAAGATCTATACCTGAATATCTCACGGCCATATTTGAAAATGATGTCAGTGCTACTAACTGCTGAAAAATCGCAATTGAAATTTGAGCTCCATATTGGATATCATGGAAGGTATGAATTGGAGCTATTTCAAAATTGGCACACATATAGATAATAATATTGCAGTTATATTTCCAGGAGGCCATACATGTCAGTGTTGCCAAAATGATTATAAGCCTGCTGATAGGTCTAAATTTTAAATGCATATAACTTCTACACTATCAATTGGATCTCACCCAAACTTCATATGTGCTATGTGTACATAAAGATATATTACTGAGCGTATTCTTAAGAGCCACCAGGGCTGCCAACTGTTAATAAATGCTCTCAATTTTTTTAATCCAAATACCCATATATCAGAAAGTATGCAAGCCGACAGCTTTAAACTAAGCACACGTATAGTACCTGACATTCTATGTTAATTTGGAGTAAGTTATTTACGTCAGTGCTACCAACATGATTCTAAGCCTGCTGAGATGTCCAAATTTAAATACATGTAACTTCTATACTATCATTTGGATTTCAACCAAATTTTGTGTGTGCTATGTGTACCATAACAGATATGACTATGCCGATTCTCAAGAGTAACCAGGGCTGCCAACTGTTGATAAATACTGCCTCTATTTTTGTTACCCTAATATCAATATATCCGAAAGTATGAAAGCCAATAGCTCTAAACTTTGCACACGTATAGTACCTGGCATTCTAGATTAATTTGGAGTGACTAATATAGGCCTATGCCAGCGCTGCCAACATGATTCTAAGCCTGCTGATAGGTCCAATTTTAAAATGCATGTAACTTCTATACTAACTAATGGATTTAATTCCAAATTGACACAACAATAGATCATATTATTTCAGATATTTCTGACTATGTCATGGTTACCAACATGATTTTACGCGCGCTGTTAGATCCAATGTTTAACTGCATGTAACCTCCATGCTATCCATTGGACTTCAACCACATTTTGTATTCTGTACCTTAGGAGATGGAACTAAGAATATATTCAGTCACCAGGGCTGCCAACTCTAGTTCTCAATTAGGCAACGTTATGCCAGGTATACAGTATTTCGAACTAATTACAAATTTCGATATTACCAACTTAATTTTGTCATTATTCTAGATAGATCCATAATATTGATTAATCATTGGCATGATTCTGAAATTTTAAGAAAAGTAGGCTCTTTAGTTCGTCACGGAACTTCATGTTGATATTTGACATGTATTTTTTTTTCTTCCCGCAGAAGATCTGCATTCCTATTCACTCTGCTGCGTCTCCTAACCGGTATATCTTCATAATTTGAGTTTGTGTTTTAACGAACATTTGAATCCCAAATACGAATTTTCAGCTATCAGGTCGTAGGGTCAGTTATCTTGATTTCAGTGTTTTCAAAGAAATTCTAATATCTATTTTCTACTTAATTTAATGATGACTAGCGAACCCGTGCGAGAAATCTCGCATGTTCATAAGTCATACTTTCCCCAATTGGTTTATAATGAGTGACTTAAGGAGAAAGGTTGTTATGTTTTTATTTCAACCAAATGATTATAGAAAACTATTTACATTTCAGTTAGAATTCAAAGTTCTACGTTCTCTAACTTAAGAAGGCAATCACTGAAAATTGGATTATCATAACACTCGCCAGTTATTCGATATTTATGAAAGCATCTTGGTCAAGATTTCCTGCTTTATCTTGTTGGCTGAGGAGCCTCTCTCTCCCTTATCGGGACGGCCCTCGTTGGAAAACTTCTTCACGCCCCGTTCACAGTGAGGCTTCCTTGTTATTAAGTGCAACGATCAGCGTTAAACTCCTTAGCACACTACCTGCAGGGCAACTTTCCCGGTTCTGTGTGTAGCGCTCAGCGCTAAACTTCTTTGCACGTTACCCACATGGGTGCTTTCGCTTTCTTGTGTGGAGCGTCAGCATGAGAGCGTGCTGTGGCCGGTTTCTTTCTTGGATATTTATGAAATTAAAATGCAATTCGTCACTGCTTATGCTATTTTTGTGCTGAGTCCATTGAAAGACAGCTTAGCCGTAACACTCACCGGTTATTCAATATATTAACTTTCAGTCAGAATTCCAAGTTGTTCGTTCCCTAACTTACGAAGGCATTCACTGAAAATGGGATCATCATAACACTCACCGGTTATTCGATATGTATGAAATTATACGATTTGTGTACCCAATCCATTCATTTACTAATTCTGGAAACCATGGGAAATGATAGAAGAAAAACCTGTAAAAAATTAATGTTTAATAGTTATAAGGTTTTAGACGCCGTAACACTCGCCGGTTATACGATTTGGAGTACTTAATCCATTGATGTACAGTTTCTGAAAACCATGCGAAATAATCGATATTTATGAAATTGGAATGCAGAAGAAAACCCTGTAAAATAATTAACGTTTAAGAGTTTTAAGGGTTTAGACGACAACTCATAATTACAGCATGTTAGAGCATCAGTATTTTCAAATCGCACACTTCTTACAAAAATTGATATTTATGAAATTAGAATGCAATTCGTCACTGCTAATTTATTAGGCCAATATGATGATGATGATGATGATGATGATAGTTTCAAGGTTTTAGACGACAACTCATATTGTAGCATGATACAGCAACAGTATTTGCAAAAAGCACACTTCTTACAAAAATCGATATTTATGGAATTCGAATGCAGAAGAAAAACATGTACCCAATCCATTGATTTACTGATTCTGACAACCAGATAGAAGAAAAACTGTAAGAGAATTAACGTTCAATAGTTTTGAGGTTTTAGACGACAACTCATAATTGCAGCATGTTAGAGCAACAGTATTTGCAAAAAGCACAATTCTTACAAAAATCTATATTTATGGAATTAGAATACAGAAGAAAACCCTGTATCGCGGCATATTAACAAATCTGGAAATTAGAAATCCATTGTTTAGACGGATGAGCTTAAATCCTGTGTGTGCTGAGTCCATTGATTGAAAACTAAGCAGTAACACTCGCGGGTTATACGATTTGAGTACCGTACCCAATCCATTGATTTAGCATACTGATTCTGGAAACCAAGGGAAATGATAGAAGAAAGAACTGTAAATGAATTAACGTTTGATAGTTCTAAGGTTTTGCCGGCCCCGAGGTGCTGGGGTAGCGCGCCTGCCTCTCACCCGGAGGCCCCGGGTTCGATCCCCGGTTCCGTTAGGGATTTTAAAACTGACGTGAGGGTTGGAACGTGGTGCACTCAGCCTCGTGAGGACAATTGAGTAGCTGTCTGACAGTGAGACAGTGCCCCGGTCACGAAAACCAAGATTAACGGCCGAGGGGACCCTCGCGCTGACCACGCTTCACCCCAAAATCTGCAGGCCAATTGGCTGAGCAGCGGTCGCTTGGTAGGCCTAGGCCCTTCAAGGGCTGTAGTGTGACGGGGTTAGTTTTTTGGTTAGTTCTAAGGTTTTAGACGACGTAACACTCACCGCTTATACGATTGGAGTAGGCCTACTGAATCCATTGATTTACTGTTTCTGAAAAACATTCGAACTATCGATATTTATGAAATTAGAATGCAGAAGAAAAACCTGAAAAATAATTAACGTTTAATAGTTTTAAGGGTTTAGACGACAACCCATAATTGCAGCATGTTAGAGCATCAGTATTTTCAAACCGCACACTTCTTACAAAAATTTATATTAATGAAATTAGAATGCAATTCGTCACTCTAATTTATGAAATTATACGATTTGAGTACACATTTCTTTGAATTACTGGTCCTGAAATCCATGAAAATGATAAAGGAAAGACCTCAGAATGTTAAAGTGACATGAAACAGGCGTCACAGCGTCCAAAATGTGAAGTGGACACCAATTATGGAGCGTATCTTTCTGCAGCAACAGTAACTGCAAATCGCACTCTTCGTACAGTTTTTAGAAGTCATTTTTTAAAGAAATTATTGATATTTATGTAATTAGAGTGCAATTTGTCACTGGTAATGTATATTCTCCTTCATTTGAATGCTCATTTTCACAATCGGTCGCTTGTGAGTGCCGCAGGAGGGATTTATACTACTGAAATAATATATATGATGATGATAATAATGACCTTGCAGATGACCTTGCGGTTTTTGCAGATTCGTTGGATACGGCCAGGAAACAGATCAACCAGCTTCAAACACAAGCTGCAAAGGCGGGCCTCCTGATCTCTTTCGAGAAAACAGAATTTATTACTAACATCAAAACGGCTCCAAAACATATTGAAGTGAATCATGGGAAAATCAAGCGGGTTGTGAAATTTAAGTATCTTGGGGAATGGATAGACCCTAAAATGTCCGAAAACGAGGCTTTTGCGTCACGCTTGAATAAAATTGAAATGGCTTACCATCTAACTAAGAATGTGTACAACAAAAGATCTATATCCCTGAATGCAAAACTGAAGCACTACTGCACTGTCATCCGGCCAGAAGCTTTGTATGCAGCGGAATGTCTCTCCATGAATAGAAAAGGCATAATGGAAAAACTAGAGACCAAGGAAAGGAAGATATTGAGGAAAATCCTGGGTCCAGTCAAAGAAAACGGCGAGTTCCGAAGACGCCACAACCACGAGTTGTACACTCACGTAGAGAAAATAACGGACGTGATGAGGAAAAGGAGGATTTCTTTTTATGGACATATAACCCGAATGAAATCAACACGGCTATCCAACAGAATTTTTGCTTTTCTCCGTGAGAAAAAGACAAAGGGGGCCTGGTTCAATGAAGTAGAGAAAGATCTGTTGGAGACTGGGATTACACGTGAAGATATCCAAGTGCGTGGCCCACTTAGGGAGAAACTTCAGAAACATCGGAGTTTTCAACTTAAGCCGAAGCTAAAAACCGGGAAGGCGTGGACGACAGAGAGAAAGGTGCAACATCGATTGCGAATGAAGGAGTACTGGGCTAACATTAAAATGCAGAAAAAACAGTTGACATGACGTGGTCCTTAGTTGGCCGTAACGAAGGAAGAAGAAGAAGAATAACAATAATAATAATAATAATAATAATAGCAATAATGTAATGTACGATAGTAACACTACTAATAATAATCACCATTACCATCATCATATGGCTTCAGATACATAGTTTAGATCTTTAGAGGTATTTAGGTGGTCCGTATTCACATTTTGATATTTCGCCTGCATTGCTACAGCAATGAAACCAGAACTGGAATGGGTAGCAAAGATTTGATTAATGCTATCTTGTGATTGTTAAATTACATGAGAATATATTACGAACCAACTCAGAACATCTGGAAGAGCTATGGATTCTTTCCTGCCCTTCTAAAAATGTCACTTCCCTGTCGAATATCGAATACATGATCTTGGGACCAGACAGACAAGCAAGTACGGATCCATCAAGAGAGCTGAGGAGGGAAGATTATATCCAAGTCTTTTAACAAGCGACCACTGGTAATGATGCAGCTGCCAACTTGCTACATCAGTTCAATTCAAACTTGAGAGCTATTCAATTTAGTGGTCTCGCTGTGGAATGTTTGCCATAAATTCTGTTGCAGAACAGCCGACAAGACGACCACCACAGCTCAAGGTGGGGGTACTGAGAGAGAAGTGTTTCGAATTTGTCCGCCCTAGACCGAATCAATTTGCCTGCCAGATGTGTTTCACTCGGTCAAGATGCAACTGCTACTTGATTATCCTTTAATGGCACAACCCTTTCTTTAATTTTTATATTTATTTATACGTATATTCTTATGATAATTGTTTTTATAACTATCAATGTTATCTTAATTATTTATTTTAAAATTTTAAAATTTAATTTAATTACGTTAATATTCATAATATTTTACTTATTTTATTTAGAATCTTAATTTTAACTTCAATATTTGTTTTCCAAATTTATTTCTTATCATTTTAATCTCATTATTTATTTACTAACTCTTTGATAATTTTAACTTAGCCATTTGTTCTTCAATTATTGTTTTAACATTTTGGCTTTGAGATTAATTTCTTCAACTTTACTTTTTATTATTTTATTTGATACATTTCTGTAATTATTTTTTTAATATTTTTGGATATTTTTTCTACAATTTTATTTTTTTACTAATTTCATGATTTATTTCTTCCTTTCTTAAATTTTTGTTTTTAACATTAATGTTTATATCTTAAATTTTACTTCTTAAATTTGTATTTGATCATTATTTTTTGAATTGTAATTTTTATAATTGATCTTTGATATTTATTTCCCAATTTTATATTTTCTAATTTCAATCTTGATATTTATTTCTTGTTTCTTTTTTAGATTTTAACTTTGAATTTTATATTTTTAGCCTACTTTTCACATTTTGAAAAAATGAGGAAAAAGTAGACTTACGAGATCGATCCGGCAAAATGTGTGTCTATCTGTGTGTCCCCCCTCCCACCCCCCTATCAATTCCTAAACGGCTGCAGCAATCAAAACCAAATTTAGTATGAGTAAAGATGTGCACCGGAATATCTCACGTCCATATTTGAAAATGATGTCAGTGCTACCAACTGCTGAAAAAACGCACTAGAAATTTGAGCTCCATGTTGGATATCTCGCAAGGTATGCATGGGAGCTATTCCAAAATTGGTACACATGCAGATAATACTATTTCAGTTTAATTTTCAGGAGGCCAATAATGACAGTGTTGCCAAAATAATGTTAAGCCTTGTGATAGTTCCAATGTTTAAATGCATATAACGTCTACACTATCAATTGTATTTCAACCAAATTTTGTATTTAATATCTGTACATAAACAGATATGATTGAGCGTATTCTTAAGAGCCACCAGGGCTGCCAACTGTTAATAATTGCTCTCTCTATTTTTTTATCCAAACGCCAATATATCAGAAAGTATGCAAGCCAACAGCTTTAAACTATGCACACGTATATTCTGACATTTTAGAATAATTTTGAGTAACGTATATACGTCAGTTCTACCAACATGATTATAAGCCTGCTGATAGTACCAATTTTTAAATACATGTAACTTTTATACTATCAGTTGGATTGCAACCAAATTTCGTATGTGCTATGTGTACCATAACAGAATATCTGTAAGTATTGTTAAGAGCAATCAGGGCAGCCAACTGTTAATAAATGCTGTTTATATATTTTTTACCCTAATATCAATATATCAGAAAGTATGCAAGCCAACAGCTCTATACTTTGCACACGTATAGCACCTGACATTCTAGATTAACTTGGAGTAATTAATACAAGGCAGTGCTGCCAACATGATTCTATGCCTGCTGATATGTCCAATTTTAAAATACATGTAATTTCTATACTAACAAATGGATTTCATCCTAAATTGGCACAACAAGATATCATGATATTTCAGATTATTTCTGACCAGCACACGCAAGACATTGTTGGCAACATGCTTTTACGCGTGCTGATAGATCCAGTGTCTAACTGCATGTTACGTCCATTGGACTTCAACCTAATTTTGTATTCTGTACCTTAAGAGATGGAACTAGGAATATATTCAGTCACCAGGGCTGCCAACTGTAGTGCTCTATTAGGCTAAATTATACCAGGTATATTTTGAACTAATTTGATATTTCGATATTACCAACTTAATTTTGTCATTATTCTAGATAGGTTCATATACTGTAGAATAATAATTGGCATGAAAAGTAGGCTGTATAGTTCCTCACGGAACTTTTTGTTACCTTAACATCTTATAATTTTATTTGATATTCATTTTTAAGTTTGTTATATTATAATTATATCTTTATAAAATAGGTCAGACTTTTCTGCTTCCTGGAAGGTTTTTCGTTCTATACGTCATGATTATATCCCTCAATTCTTGACACTCCCTGTAATATACGTTTTCATGTCATGTCTTCCAGAAACATTTGTAGACATTTTGAAGCCACAAAGGAAGAGAAAGGTGAGGAATATAAGGTCAGGGATACTGAAGGCCACACGTATACACTAGGAGGATACTAATGCGAATTTATGGATCAAAATTTCCATCGCTGATTTCTTGCTTTTTACTATACTTGTCATAGAGATGTCAATGCTAAAGTGAGAATTGAAGTGTCCCCATGTAGCTCAGTTGATAAAGCACCGGCGTAGAGATTTGAAAACCGCGTGTTTGAGTCCCACAGGGGTCAGATAACGTAATTCACTTAGGCCTTCTTTAATCTGCATGGCTTATGAAGGGAGGTACACCTTTCAGGGTCAAAACATTTTAACGTTTTAATAAATTATTTGAATTACAAAACTATTATCTTTCATTTGGTGAAAACAAAATGAAAATATCTTACATATTTCAACAGATATGCCCCTAAATTTTAGTTGCTGTCGCTTAAGTTGTCCCCTTGTCCCCAAAAACTTTATTTTCACACAGTGTTTACATGATAACTCAAATCCTATTCAAGATATGTCAATGAAATTTTTCATGACTGTGTATTGTACTAATATGTACCGTATATACCGCAATATTTTGCTTATCAATCATACTTCCCATTTAAGAGAATATTTTTCACCGAACAAAAGTAAGAATATAATGGGTGTTTAAGAAATACTTTTACAAACTTTGGGGATTGGTTCCTTACATCAAAACAAGAAAAAAAAGTTCATATACACATATGTCCCAAAATCATCCGCTTTTTTTAATGAAAGAACATTGTACAGTGACACATTAATTGACGCATGAACTCGTATCAAACAAGAAGTTCCGTGAAGAACTCTACAGCCTACGTTTCATGCCAATGATTATTCTACAGTACATGAACCTATCAAGAATAATGACGAAATTAAGTTGGTAATATCGAAATATCTAGTTAGTTCAAAATATCCCTGGTATAATGTAGCCTCATAGAGCACTACAGTTGGCAGCCCTGGTGACTGAATATATTCTTAGTTCCATCTCTTAAGGTACAGAATACAAAATTTGGTTGAAGTCCAATGGACGTTACATGCAGTTAGACACTGGATCTATCAGCACGCGTAAAAGCATGTTGCCTACAATACCATGCGTGTGCTGGTCAGAAATAATCTGAAATATTATGATATCTTGTTGTGCCAATTTTGGATGAAATCCATTAGTTAGTATAGAAGTTACATGTATTTTAAAATTGGACATATCAGCAGGCATTGAATCATGTTGGCAGCACTGACTTATATTAATTACTCCAAATTAATCTTGAATGTCAGGTGCTATACGTGTGCAAAGTATAGAGCTGTTGGCTTGCATACTTTCTGATATATTGATATTAGGGTAAAAAATATAGGCAGCATTTATTAACAGTTGGCAGCCCTGATTGCTCTTAACAATAATTATAGTCATATCTGTTATGGTACACATAGCACATACGAAATTTGGTTGAAATCCAACTGATAGTATAGAAGTTAGATGTATTTAAAAATTGGTACTATCAGCTGGCTTATAATCATGTTGGTAGAACTGACGTATATACGTTACTCCAAATTAATCTTAAATGTCAGAATATACGTGTGCATAGTTTAAAGCTGTTGGCTTGCATACTTTCTGACATATTGGTATTGGGATAAAAAATATAGAGAGAAATTATTAACAGTTGGCAGCCCTGGTGGCTTTTAAGAATACGCTCAGTCATATCTGTTTATGTACAGATATTACGTATAAAATTTGGTTGAAATCCAATTAATAGTGTAGAAGTTATATGCATTTAAACATTGGACCTATCAGAAGGCTTAAAATTATTTTGGCAACACTGTCATGGATGGCCTCCTGGAAATTAAACTGAAATAATATTATCTACATGTGTGTCAATTTTGGAATAGCTCCCATGCATATCTTGCAAGATATCCGACATTGAGCTCAAATTTCTAGTGCGTTTTTTCAGCAGTTGGTAGCACTGACATCATTTTCAAATATGGACGTGAGATGTTCCGGTGCACATCTTTACTCACACTAAATTTGGTTTTGATTGCTGCAGCCATTTAGGAGTTGATAGGGAGGGGACACACACACAGCCAGACAGACAGACAGACACACATTTTCCCGGATCGATCTCATAAGTCTACTTTTTCCTCATTTTTGCAAAATGTGAAAAGTAGGCTAAAAAGGTTCTTGACACCACAGATAAAAGTCTAACGGACCGTGCAAACCATGGAACGGGTCCTCCTCTGCCCAACCATCTGTCCTGGAAGATCTCCGTCAATGCAGTGCGAACAAGGTAACTAAAGTGTGCAGGAGCCCCATCATGCATCCACCACATACGTTGTCGTATTTGTAGGGGCACATTTTCATGCAGTAAGTCTGAAAGGATGTTCTGGATAATGTCTCTAGAGACAGCACTTGTAAGACGTGCTGGTAGAACGTATGGACCTACAATGCCAGCCCGAACATTAATCCTAAACTGGTGCTGATGGCGAGCCTGTCGGGAACACCTGTGCATTTGACAGTTTTTCCATCTGTCGGTGTCAGGAACCGTTTTTGATATGAGTTCATGTGTTAAACACTTCCAAACAGGCTGTCAATTAATGTGTCACTGTACAATGTTCTTTCATTAATAAATTGAAAACGAAGGATTTTGGGACATATGTGTATATATGACCTTTTTATTGTTTTGGTGTAGGGAACCAATCCCCAAAGTGTCTAAAAGGATTTCTGAAACACCCTTTATACATTTAGAGTAGGAATAAATAGAAAATAATATTTCCTGAATACATGTATCAATTATTTTGGTGAATGTTGTAGCCGTGAATGTTAACAACAGCTGAAAAGAACGTTCATGTAAATATATTAAGTTGTGGGGTACTTATCATGTAAAAGCTGTCCAAATGTACAAGAAACAGCTGAAAATTTGGTCTTATAACAATGCATGACAGCAAGCATATTGTAAAATGTGTTTTATGCATAATAATGAGTGAATTGGGTTTAATAATCCTCCAATGTTTTATTTCTTTGCAACATATAGTTTATGCGATTTTTTTTTAATTCAGTAGAAATTGTCATGCGAAAGATGTAACTCCCCCCTTAAAGTCTTTGTGCATTACATGAACTAATAACTGAAAGTCTTCATTCTTACTTGTCCCACAGTGTAGCCGTGCTCGATAAATAGTGCACCACGGCGGTGCAGGCAGGTGAAGGAAGTTCGTAAACCGTAGGCTCGAATCATGGCGCTAACAGTGACTATCGTGAGTGTGGTCTTTCCCCGATTTTGATTCTACGCTCCTTCCAGGCAGATGAATGGATAGTAACTTATAGTACCTTATAGGCCTATCAGGTTCCGGGGCACCTACCTCATCCCTGCCCTAAATAAATTTACACACACTACTAAATATCACTGCAGAGGCCTGGGTTCAATTCCCGGTACTGCCAGGATATTAAATTCTGGTTTGAGGGCTGGAACTGGGTACACTCAGCCTCGTAAGGCAAAACTGAGAATAGGAGAGTTCAATTCTCACGGCAGCCATCATGGAAATGGTTTTTCGTGGTTTCCCACTTCTACTCCAGGCGAATCCCGGGATGGTTCCTAAACTAAGCCCACGGCCGCCTCCTTCCCAGTCCTCATCTGGATTACAGTACAACTACATACAGCCATCACAGTGAGACAGGTTATCATACAAATTCAACACACACCCAAGTACATTGGGCTGATGACCAAGATGTCCCAATCCCCCTAAAATGAATTAACAACAACGCATTTTTACTTTTATTAATTTTCAGATGGAACAGCTGTGCTCTCACGTTGTGAGGTAGAGCCCCGCTCTTCTTTGATGTCTGTAAAACTGAGAGTCTTACAAAATGAATATTGTACCACTTGCATACTAAATGGCAGGTACCAATGAAAGGGTAACCTCTCTCTTCCATTGTCTTCTGTACAGCCTCTACACTAATCGGATTATTTTAGCCAAGCAAACCACCAGCATACAACAAAGTACACCTCGTCATTCGAAAACTCGTCGTTGACTTCACAAAATGGCATGTTCACAGCCAATCAGCGTCGACAAGGTCGTTCAGACATGTTGTTGGCTACAATGGCATTCAGATAAACCGACTGTCTCTAATAAGGAAAGATGCTCAATTACATTAGACGGGAAAACAAGTATTTATATGCCCTAACATGAAGATATTGTTCTAAGCCCAAGAGCACGGGTTCAAACCCGGCCGAAGTCGTCGGATTTTAAGAGCCTTAAAAATCCCTCAGTATGCCTTCCATCGGAGGGGAAGTAAAGCCGGCGGTCCCATGTCATAGATTTATGGCATGATAAAGAACCTTCCACTAATTACACCTGTGTGAAGCTAAATTATAATATAGGTTAAACATTCGACAAACGCTCTTAGGTTCCGACGTTCGTCGCCAGAAGCCGACTGCGATGGCATTTGATAATCAAGTTCTGAACTAGTAGTCGTTGACGGTGGGGTTGGAGGGCAAAAGTAGGAACTACTTGAAAAAAAAATCAATGTCTGCAGTCCTCACTTGAATTGAAAACAGATAACACACACTAATACAGTCATCACAAATAACACTGGTTATCGAAAATATTCTACACACACGCAAAGTACACGGGGCTACATGATCGCGTTGTCGCAGGCCCTAAACTGAGGAACCAACCAACCATAAGATATTGATAAAAAAACAACACGCTTTAATGTACTGAAATGAGGGGCATGGTGGCACAGCGGTCAAGCTGTATGCCTCTCACCAAGGCGGACCGGGTTCGATTCCCGGCCAATGCATGTGAGATTTTCGATGTGAAATGCCATGTCCTCTGGTTCGGATTCCACGTAAAACGGAGGTCCCGTGGCTTATGATCGCGAGATTAACGGTCACGTTAAACTACAAGCTTCCTTTTTTGTACTGAAATGAGGGTACTTACGACATGTTTCGAAAGTATAGCGTTCATCTTCAGATCCTGTTCACGTAGGCTTAGCTGATTACGAAGTTTATGAATTACACTTACGCTCAAATTAATATATATCCAATGTTCAGATTACTGTCTTTTAGGTAGTCAGGCTGGCGGCTGATTGGATCCTCAAAAGGCACCACCATAGGTTATGTGGTAGAAACCCACAAAACCGAGGTAGAACTATAATGAGGCGTTCTAGGTAAGGTGAGGAGTGAGGTAGTTTGCCATTGCTTTCCTCACTGAGTCAATACAGCTGTACTAACCCTATGAGCAGAACCTTTCACAACACCCACAGGCACTGGCTCTGCCCTGAGGCCATTACTCAGCACCACCCGTACCTCGGTAGCTTCCATATAATCACAGCCATGAATGAGACTGAGATATCGGTGAAAAGCCACATTTTACTCTAGCCAGTGACAACAGACAAATGCATGAGTTCGTAATACTTGTGTAACGCGTCAATCTTATTTACTTATTTTATTTGTTCACTTCCATGGTTCTCGCGTTAATATTGATGCATTTTAACATAAAATGAAAAATTTAAAATTTAAAATTCAAAATCAGGTAATTAAGAATATCAAATATCAATCAATATCAAATACGTTGCTAAAGCTGCAATTTTTCATGACAAACCCTATATTATATTTACATATTTTGTTAGCATATCCATTTCATTACATATTTGATATTAAATTATTATTTTTTCACACGTTACAGGCCTATTAGATCACGCGAAGCATTCATGACTACTTGTTCTTCCTGATTTCCCAGTACTCTTTCATTCGTGCACTAAAGGCCCTCTTCCTTTCTACGGTCCACTTCGGTCTTTGAGCGGTAGGTGCTGCTCTCTCTGACAACACTTCCCACTTGTATACTTTGTTTCGAAATACGCTTTTGTCTATGACGTCTTCTGGGTCGAGCTGTGCTTTTACCAGATCAATTTTGACTTGCATCATCAAAGGTGTAGTAATCTTGAGCCACTGTATGTATCTAAGAATTTTGTTGATGAGTCTGGTTTGTGGGAGTCTGCTGATTTGGCCGTAAAATTTTAGTGGCCTCTGCCTGATGTCTGCTGCGAAGTTTGATAATTTATCTGTGGTGTCACTGGAGGGAAGCCTGTATCCTTCATCTGCGTGCTTTGGTCCAATAACTTTCCGTATTATTTTTCTTTCCTCTGTGAGGATTTTTTCCAAGTCGCCTTTAGTGTGTAACGTCAATATCTCACAGGCATAACGCACTTCAGGTTTAATAACCGTGTTGTAATGATTAAGTTTGGTGAATATGGACAGACATATTTTGTTGTAGACACCCTGTGTAATGTATAAGGCTCCCTTCATTTTCATTAACCTAGTGTTCTCCGCGATTTTCTCTTTTCTTGTCGGTTCAAGCACTTCTTCTAGGTATTTAAAGTGGACGGCTCTATTGATTTTCCCATATTTCTTGTTTAATTTCAGTATGTCGAATTTCGTACAGTGTCTTTTGGAACGTGATCTGTAGTCCTATTTTTCGGCGCACTCTTGGACATTAGTTAGTAGACATAGACATAGCAATAACATTTTAATTCGTGATGTATTCTGATGACCTCTTTGTTAGTTTGAAACGTGAACCTTTAATACGAGTCGTCCAGTTGCAAAACTAGTTTAATCCACTTGTGAATAAGAAACATTTTCATGAGAAACGTTTCTCTGGACTTTGCCTCGCGTATCTTTTGTGTTTGTTGTTTTCTACTTTTTTCTTTTTGCTTTGTGTTTTTGGTTTATGGTTTTGTGTTTGCTTTGTGCTTTTGCTTTTGAATTTTACTTTTTGTTTTTCTTTCTTGGTTTTGGTTTTGTGTTTATTTTATGCTTTTGCTTTTTTGAATTTTGCTTTTTGTTTCTTGTTTTTTTTCTTTCTGCTTTGCTTCTGTTTTTGAATTTTGCATTTTGCTTCGTGCCTTTTGGTTTTGTGTTTGTTTTCTGGAAAAACAAAATAAAACATAACAAAATAAAATAAAACAAAATAAACAAAACAAAATAAACAAAACAAAATAAAAATAAAACGAAACACAATAAAATAAAAAAAAGTCCTCTCGGCACGCCGGAAGGCGGAGGTAGATTTCACCGGACAAACTTGGGGATAGGCGAAAATGGGCAGAATATGCAGGTTTTCGTAGAAGGATCAGACCTCATTTATTGCGATAAGGTATTTTATAATTGGAGCTTAATTAACTTTGTTTTTCGTCATTTTATGCTTATTTTAAACATTTTATTATCTTATGGGAACGGTAACCTTCTTGTCATTTGGGGTCCATTTTTATACTTGTGGTCACACTGTCCTTATGCTAGCTTTCGACACTGATGTGTAACTATGTAACGGTCTGTTACTTCTTCACGCAAAATTATATCTCCCACAGAGATTTTCGTTGGTTCCTCAGTTTAGGGGCTGCGACAACGCGGTCATGTGACCCCGTGTACCATGGGATGGCTGTATTAGTCTGTAATTCAGGTAAGGACTGCAGACGGTCAATTTCAAGCAGTAGTTCCTAATGTTGCTACCAGGTACTACCGTCAACGACACCTACCTGTGAACTTGGCTACTAGATGCCACCGCAGCCAGCAACTCACAACGAACGTTGGAATTTCCCCTCCAAAGGAAAGCATACTGAGGGATTTTTAGCGCTCTTAGAAAATCCGACGACTTCGGCCGGCTTTGAACTCGCGACCTTGGGCATAGACATTCAGCATGCTTGCTACCAGTTACGTCACCGAAGCCGCTTCACACTTAGTCAGATGGAATTCTGAATATGATCTCGTGCAAGTGCGTTATCTTGGCAACGTCTGATGGCTCATCCCTCATCAATTTAGTAGAGTTGCCATGGCAAGCACTGATAGCTCTTGGCATTTTCTTATAATTCCGAAATAATTTTTCTCATCCCTTGGCATAATGGTGGGTCATATCAAAAATTCTTTAAGACAAAATTTTAGGTAATTATTAGGGGAATATTGTCCATTTTGTACGGTTTTGAGATTGTGCCTATTAAGAGAGATATGATTAATGTTTCCGGAAAATCCCACTTTTCCCACCCCTTTGGTCAATGGTTGGTGATATAAAAAAACTCTTCAAACATAAATTTTTGGGCTTCATCCGACACATAGTATGAACGTTGAACGGATTCGATATTTCATATATTAAGAGAGTTATAGCAATATTTCACTTTTTCGAAAAAAGCCCCCCATTTTCACCCCCTTCTACCGGTTTAGCCCAGTAACGAACTCGACCGAGATTTTATAGGTATACATATTCGGTAAAAAGTGATTGGTGAAAAATTACGGCAGTTACCGTGTCCACAAAAAACTGATATATATACAGTATACTTTTGAACTGACGGTGGTTTTGGGGTCTGGGGGATGTGAAACGCGAAGATATGTCGAAACTTTCCGGAAGTCGAAACATGGTAGCCTACCCATTGCAATAGTTAGTTTTCTAATGAAATCTACCTCTGGTTGGTTCCTCAGTTTAGGGGCTGCGACAACGTGGTCATCTAACCCCGTGTACTTTGGGTGAGTGTAGAATCTGTCTGATAAACGGTGTGAATTGTAATGGATGTATTAGTCTGTAATTCAGGTAAGTACTGCAGACGGTCAATTTCAAGCAGTAGTTCCTAATGTTGCTACCAGGTACTACCGTCAATGACACCTAGCTGTGAACTTGGCTACTAGATGCCACCCCAACCAGCAACTCGTAACGAACGTTGGAACTTCCCCTCCAAAGGAAAGCATACTGAGGGATTTTTAGCGCTCTTAGAAAATCCGACGACTTCGGCCGGCTTTGAAACCGCGACCTTGGGCATAGACATTCTGCATGCTACCAGTTACGTCACCGAACCCGCTTCCCACTTAGTCAGATGTCAAAGTCAACCCCTGGCACCAACCAGCCCATGACGGGCTAAGGCCGACCAAGCGACCGCTGCCCAGCCATTTGGCCTGCAGATATTGGGGTGACGCGTGATCAGCGCGTCGGGTCCTCTCGGCCGTTAATATTGGTATTCGTGATCGGGCTGCTGTCTCACTGTCAGACAGCTACTCAATTGTCCTCACGAGGCTGAGTCCACCCCGTTCCAACCCTCACGTCAGTTTTAAAATCCCTGACGGAGCCGGGGATCGAACCCGGGGACTCCGGGTGAGAGGCAGGCGCGCTACCCCAACACCACGGGGCCGGCTTAGTCAGATGGAAATACTGAATCTGATCTCGTGCAAATGCGTTGTCATGGCAACGGCTCATCCCTCATCAATTTAGTAGTGTTGCCATGGCAACCTCTGATAGCTCTTGGCATTTTCTTATAATTCCGAAATCATTTTTCTCATCCCTTGGCGTAATGGTGGGTCATATCAAAAATTCTTTCAGACAAAAGTTTCAGGTAATTATTAGGGGAATATTGTCCATTTTGTACGGTTTTGATATTGTGCCTATTAAGAGAGATGATTAATGTTTCCCGAAAAACCCACTTTTTTCCACCCCTTTGGTCAATGGTTGGTGCTATCAAAAAACTTATTTGACATAAATTGTTGGCACTTATCCGACACATATTATGAACTGTGAATGGATTCGATATTTCGCGTATTAAGAGAGTTATAGCGAAATTTCAATTTTTCGAAAAAAGCCCCCCATTTTCACCCCCTTTGACCGATTTTTCCCATTAACGAACTCGACCGAGATTTTATAGGGATACATATTATGTAAAATATTCAAAGTGATTGGTGTAAAATTACGGCAGTTATCGTGTCCACAAGAAACTGATATACATATATATATATATATATACATACATAAATTATATATAAACTTTTGAACTGACGGTGGTTTTGGGGTCTGGGGGATGTGAAACGCGAAGATATGTCGAAATTTTCCGGAAGTCGAAACATGGGACCCATTGCAATAGTTAGCTTTCTAAAGAAATCTACATAATACGAAATAAAAATAAAAATGAAACAAAACCAAAATAGAGCAAAAAATTAAACAAAACAATTTAAACAAAATCAAACGAAATAAAATAAAACAATGAATAATAAATTTTACGACATGATCCTTATTCACAAGTAGATTAAACGAGTTTTGCAAATGGATGATGACTCATATATGAATATATAATATGCGTTAATTACGCATTGATGGGCGTATATTTAACAATTTTTGAGAACTATAAATATCAATACGGATATCACAAAAGGAAACATTGTTAATATGAAAAATGCCTTTGCATTCTTAAATCGTATAATTCAACCTTCATCAGAACACGTAGTTTCTCGCAAAATTTTCCAATCAAGAGGCACTTATATATTTAATTATATCAATTATTCACGAGCAGGAGTTGTGGCTAGCGTACCTCTTGTTATGAGGGAAATTAATTAGTGTATTGTGTATTCGTGAGCTGGTTATTAATATAAAGCTACGGGAAGACTTCTCCCCGCTCACCACATATATTAAGAGCTTCTAAACAACCAGTTTGGTTGGTAATTAATGTAAATCTACCCCTTATTATTCCCGTTTCAGCGGGGTTTGGGATGAGATGCCATGGAATGCTGTTTAGCAAATGATTATTACGGTCACGTGCCCGTCTTGACTCTAACCACATGTGAGAATTTAATTTCTATGAATAAAAGTGTATGTACAACTATTTAGTAAAACCGGTCACAGTGACTGAAAGCTCTCGCTGGTATCTGGAGAGCATTAAACGTTTAAAATTATACGCCAAATCAATACATAAACAATTATATATTTTATATATTTGGACATATTTCGACCTTCAATGAGGTCATCTTCAGCTTAAACAGATTATCCTAAATTATTTTGTTTAAATATTTTGATAAAACATTTTAAAGCTGAACATTTTTACACTCACCATTAATAGTTCTTATTTTCTAACTATTTTTTTCTAAAATTATTGTAAAAAGACCAATCTTATATTTATTTAATTAATACTGCATTTGTAAGGATATCCATTTGATTACTATATTTTATTTATTACAATTATCATTAATTTTTAATTTGTAATTTAGTTTTAACTCATATATTCTATTTTAGTTTTCAATTCTTAATTGACTTTCTGTTTAAGCTGAAGATGACCTCATTGAAGGTCGAAACATGTCCAAATATATAAAATATATAAAATATATATATTTGTTTATGTATTAATTTGGCGTATAATTTTAAACGTTTAATTCTAACATCAATACGGATATTTAAAAACATTTGCATTCAATGGCAAATGTGTTTGCATTCTATCTGGAGAGCACGTTTTCGAATCGCAACTCGGCCCTCCTGAAAATCGTTTACGTGGTTTCCTATTCTCACCATCAGGCAAATGCTGGGACGGTTCCTTTCAACAGGTCCACGGCCAATTTCCTTCCAAAATCCCTTCCCTGACCCTTACATAATTAGACCCAAGTTAGCGATGCCTGGGCGATCGGCATTGTCATCATTCCCAGCTGAATCTGCTGACAAAGTGTGTTCAGCTCTCAGACACCGTCCCTGCGATGGAATTAGAATAATCCCTTGCATAGTCCGTGGATGAGCCGAGATTTGAGGATTAACGATAAAATAATAATCTTCTTCTTAATCTTCTTCTTCTTCTCCTTCTAGCCCTTGTCCCGCAGAGCAGGGTCGGCTCTTCTCAGGGCCATATTTCTAAATAGGCTAAGTAGGCTGCAGCCTAGAGCGGCAAATTTTCAGGGGCGGCAGTTTGGCAATTTAGTCAAAAGCTAAAATGAAGTATAACAGACGTTCCGTACGAATTTAAGAGCAGAAGTTACTTAAAATTATGTTTTAGTCCTTCTACAGTTCTTCCTGCCTTAGAAGAGTTTAGAATTATCTGCGAACTAGTCTTTCTGAAATACGGTTAAACTCACTTTCATTCCTTTGTATTGAGGCAAATACAACAAAAACACTTTCATATGAGGATATTATTAACGAGTTTGCCATTAAGAAATCTCGTAAGAAAGCTATGTAAATTTGAACACGAAGATTACGTGGGGTGTATATATTTTTTTTTGATGAGAAACTACATTTTGTGTAATTTTATTTCTCAATGTAGGACAACTTAATTCAAATTAAACACAGTTCTTCAATTGCGAAAAAGATAGTCATTAGCATTAAACTATAAAAATATGTGTAAAATAGTGATGACTGATCTCCAAGAACCAATTAATTAATTAATTAAGTTCAAAACGCATTTAATTTTTTAACGAATCTTAAAGAAGTAACTTAAATAAAAAAAAGTGCTCTCGGCACGCCGGAAGGCGGAGGTAGATTTCACCGGCCAAACTGGGGATAAGCGAAAATAGGCAGAATATGCAGGTTTTCGTAGAAAGATCAGACCTCGTTTATTGCGAGAAAGTATTTTAAAATCGGAGCTTAATTAACTTTGTTTTTCGTCATTTTATGCATATTTTAAACATTTTATTGTCTTATGGGGACGGTAAACTTCTTGTCATTTGGGGTCCATTTTTAGTATATTTTCAATTTTGAAAAAATAGGCTTATGAGATCACCTTTTGTCCGTGTGTGTGTGCGTGTGTGTGTGTGTGTGTGTGAGGTGTGTGTGTGTCTCCCCCTAATAAGTTCTAAACGGCTGGACGATTTCAATGAAAATCGGTAAGTTCATAGCACTATTCCGGGCGACCCCTACCGTGCCCTTCAAATTTTGTTACGTCTCACCATTCCGAAATGGCGGCTGTGCAAAATATTTCATCAGCATTCAATATCTCCGAAACTATTACCGATATCACCCTGGAATTTTTACGGTGATAAAGGGAACTACTAGATGTTCACCTATGTGACTCTTGAAAAACTGGTAACTACAAAACCAACATGGCGGCCAAGCGAAGTTAAGACTTTTAAATAGACGTTTCTCGCGATTTAACCAACCAAACGCAATAAAACTTGGTACAGTATATGTCTATACACTTCGTAATGCACCGACATCTAACTTAGTTCAATTGTTTACATAACCACAAGATGGCGGCTGTGCGAAATATTTCACCCGCCTTCTATATCTCTGATACTATTTGCGGTATCACCCTGAAATTTTGTACGCAGATAAAGAGCACTACTGGAAATTCACCTGTAAGATTTTCAAAAACTGGTTAACTACAAAACGAACATGGCGGCCAAACTAATTTGAAAATTTAAATAGACCTTTCTCGCTATTCAATGTCCCGAACGCATTGAAACTTGGTACAGGAAATGTTTATACACATTGTAATGCACTGGTATCTAATTTATTTCAATTGTTTATATAACCTCAAGATGGCAGCTCTGCGAATTTTAAAATTAGGTTTTTATTTCTTGTGTCGTACTCATGCGATCGAAATGGAAGTTTGAATAATGAACCTACGCAATAATCTTCCTTTAATGGTACATGACTCTATGGCCTATACATTTAACAATCCAACATGGCGACCATCTGAAATATTTAGACGCCTATCTTTATATATATAATTCTTCGACACGTGTGTATGTGACTGAACTCCTCCTAAACGCCTGGGCCGATTTTGATGAAATTTTGTAGACTATGAATGTTGGGGTGGGCCCATGCATGGTTTAGATTCACAATTTGACCAGATAGGTGGAATTTCATAATTTTAGAACCACAATTTACACAAATTTAGAACCACAATATACAGTCATAAACAGTCGTCATGGAAACCGCTAGCCGTAGTGAAAAGTGATCCTTTTGGACTGTGTGTCTCTGCAGCTAGAGCCACCTGGTCTCATCCTGTGCAACTACCGCCATAACATACACTCCGCCCATGGCGGAAAGTTGTGTTTTATACCAAAAGTAGCAGTGATGTGGAATTCTGTTTGTCTCTGCACGTTAGAGCGTTTCAAAGTTCCGTATGCGTTCATATACCATTCATCCGATTGCGATGAAACTTGGGTGAGATGTTGAGTGCACTCCAGGGAAGGTGTTTGGCTTAGTAAATCCATTTTACAATAGACAGCGCACGACTAGATTCAACAAATGAGCGACGACGCGCGAAGCGTTTCAAAAAGGTCCCGTATGAGTTCAAATACCATTCGTCCGATAGCGATGAAACTTGGGTGAGATGTTGTGTACATTCCAGGGAAGGCTTCTGGCTTAGTAAATTCATTTTACTAGAGGTAGCGCACGAGTAGATTCAACAAATGAGCGACGACGCGCGAAATATTTCAACAAAATCCCGTATAAGTTTATATACCATTCATCGATCGCGATGAAACTTTGATGAGTTGTTGTGTACAATTACGTGAAGGTTTCTAACTTAGTAAATCCATTTCTCAGGAGTTGCGCACGAGTAGATTCAACAAATGAGCGGCGACGTGCGAAGCGTTTCAACAAGGTCTCGTATGCGTTCAAATACCATTCGTCCGATAGCGATGAAACTTGGGTGAGATGTTGTGTACCCTCCAGGGGAGGCTTCTGGATTAGTAAATCCATTTTACAATAGGTAGCGCACGAGTAGATTCTACAAATTAGCGACGATGTGCGAACGTTTAAATTAAGTCCCGTATGCGTTCATATACCATTCATCCGATTGCAATGAAACTTGGGTGAGATGTTGTGTACACATACGTGAGGTTTTCTAACTTAGTAAATCCATTTCACGGGAGGTTAAGCACGAGTAGATTCAACAAATGAGCGACGACGCGCGAAGTGTTTCAAATAGGTCCCGTATGCGTTCAAGTACCATTCGTCCGATTACGATGAAACTTGCTTGAGATGTTGTGTAAACCGTATGGAAGGTTTCTGACTTAATAAATCTATTTTACAATTGGTAGCGCATGAGTAGATTCAACAAATGAGTGACGGCACGCGAATCATTTCAACAAAGTACCATATGCGTCCATATACCATTTATGCGATTACGATGAAACTTTGGTGAATTGTTGTGTACACTTCAGTAAAGGTTTCTGGATCAGTAAATTAATTTTACAATAGGTAGCGCACGAGTAGATTCAACAAATGTGCGATGGCGCGCGAATCGTTTCAACATAGTCCTGTATGCGTTCATATACCATTTATCCGATTACGATGAAACTTTGGGGAATTTTTGTGTACACTCCGGGAAAGGTTTCTGGATTAGTAAATCCAGTTTTTAATAAGTAGCGCACGAGTAGATTCAACAAATGAGCGACGGCACGTGAATCGTTTCCACAATGTCGCGTATGCGGTCATATATCATTCATCCGATTGCGATGAAACCTTGGTGAATGATTGAGTACACTCCAGAGAATGTTTCAGGCTTAGTAAATCTATTTTAAAATAGGTAGCGCAT
The DNA here is from genome assembly GCA_946902985.2 of Meconema thalassinum. Classification (NCBI taxonomy): domain Eukaryota; kingdom Metazoa; phylum Arthropoda; class Insecta; order Orthoptera; family Tettigoniidae; genus Meconema; species Meconema thalassinum. Next base: position 82,109,544 of record OX336399.1, on the reverse strand, counting down.
GAGTAGATTCAACAAATGAGTGACGGCACGTGAATCGTTTAAGAAAAGTTCCGTATACGTTCATATGTCATTCATCCGATTCCGATGAAACTTTGATGAGTTGTTGTGTATACTTACGTGAAGCTTTCTAACTTAGTAAATCAATTTCACAGTTGGTAGAGCACGAGTAGATTCAACAAATGAGTGAAAGCACACGAATCATTTAAACAAAATCCCGTATGCGTTTTATGCCATTTATCCAATTGCGATAAAACGTTGGAGAGTTGTTGTGCACGCTCCCACGAATGTTTCTAGATTAGTTAATTCATTTCACGATAGATTAGAGGCAGTTAACAGAAATTGAAAAAAATATTGTGTATCCAAAACCACTTCAAGAAACAAAGTTACAACACATTCTTTGATTGGCAGGACAACGTCTGCCGGGTCAGCTAGTGCATATCTAAGAATCTATTATAGCATTCAAACTGAATATTTTTATGTTCATAGGGGCTATGAACATAAGTTTACCTTGAGGACTTTCAATAACCTGGTGATCACAAATGCAACATGGCGGCAACGCGAAGTATAAATATTCACATGGACGTTTCTCGCAATTTAAACATCCGAGTGCAGTGAAACTTGGTACAGTAAATCCTTATACAAATGTTAATCCACTGGCATCTAATTTATTTCAATTGTTTCCATAACCACAAGATGGCAGCTGTGCGAAATTTTAAAATCTAGTTGTTACTTCTTGTGTCCTAATCATGCGATTGAAATTTGAATGCTACACGTACACAATAATCTTCATGTAACAGTACATAAATCTAGGACTTACATATATAAAGTCCAACATGGCGACCAACCGAAATATTTAGTCGGTGCTCAATGTCTACGAATCTATTACATCAATCAATCTGAAATGAACATAAGTAGGATGTATGAAAATAGGCTGTATAGTTCTTCACGGAACTACTTGTTATACTTGTGGTCACACTGTCCTGATGCAAGGTGAAACTATCTAACGGTCTGTTACTTCTTCAAGCAACATTTTATCTCTCGCGGAGATTTTGGTTGGTTCGTCAGTTTCAGGGCTGTGACAACGCGGTCATGTAACCCCGTGTACTTTGGGTGAGTGTAGAATCTGTCTGATAAACTGTGTGAATTGTGATGGCTGTATTAGTCTGTAATTCAGGTAAGGACGGTCAATTTCAAGCAGTAGTTCCTAATGTTGCTACCAAATACTACCGTCAACGACACCTAGCTGTGAACATGGCTACTAGATGCCTCCGCAACCAGCAATTTGCAACGAACGTTGGAACTTTCCATCCAAAGGAAAGCATACTGAGGGATTTTAAGCGCTCTTAGAAAATCCGACGACTTCGGCCGGCTTTGAACCCGCGAACTTGGGCATAGAAGTTCAGCATGCTACCAGTTACGTCACCGAAGCCGCTTCACACTTAGTCAGATGGAAATCTGAATCTGATCTCGTGCAAGTGCGTTGTCATGGCAACGTCTGATGGCTCATCCCTCATCAATTTAGTAGTGTTGTCATGGCAACCTCTGATGGCTCTTGGCATTTTCTTATAATTCCGAAATCATTTATCTCATCCCTTGGCGTAATGGTGGGTCATATCAAAAATTCTTTCAGACAAAAGATTTAGGTAATTATTAGGGGAATATTGTCCATTTTGTACGGTTTTGGTATTATGCCCATTAAGAGAGATTTGATTAATGTTTCCCGAAAAACCCATTTTTTCGCACCCCTTTGGTCAATGGTTGGTTCTATCAAAAAGCTTTTCTTACATAATTTTTTGGGCCTTATCCGTCATATAGTATGAACTTTGTATGGATTCGATATATCAAATATTAAGGGAGTTATACTGATATTTCTCTTTTTCGAAATAAGACCCCCATTTTCACCCCCGTCGACCGATTGTGCCTATTGACGAACTCGACCGAGATTTTATAGGGATACATATTATGTAAAAATTTCAAAGTGATTGGTGAAAAATTGCGGTAGTTATCGTGTCCACAAAAAAGTGATATATATATAGATACATATATACATAAATTATATATAAACTTTTGAACTGACGGTGGTTTTGGGGTCTAGGGGATGTGAAATACGAAGATATGTCGAAATTTTCCGGAAGTCGAAACATGGTACCCATTGCAATAATAAGCTTTCTAATGAAGTCTACCTAAAAACAAGTAGGCCTAGATAACTAATTGCATTACAACATTTATTATGTAAGCCATTAAATGTGTAGTATCTAAACTAAATTAACATTATGTTAAAAAAGATGAAACCTCCAATGAACTCTATCCTTTTGTTGTATAAAACAAATGTATTAAGCAATTATGAACTATAGAGGGGACGGCAAATGGACTTTAGCCTACAGGCGGCATACTCTTAAATCCGGCCCTGGCTCTTCTGCAAAATTGCCTCCATCTTACACGGTCTGCAGCGTCTTCCTTCTCAACATTGGCTACTCTCATGTCCTCCTTTATTCGGTCAAACCACCGCTTCTTGGGCCTTCCTTGTGGTCGCTTGCCTACACCATCTAGTTGTAGTGCTCTTTTTGCCACTGTGTCCCCGCAACTCCGTAGTACATGTCCGTACCAACATAGGCGAGCTTCCAACATCTTATCAGGGATCGGCGCGACACCAAGGGTGCCCCTTACATGAGCTTTGGTGACATGATCCAGTCTTGTTAGGCCAATGGACCAGCGCAGCATTCTCATCTCCATGGAGTGCAGCACTTGCACACATCTGTTGGTTACTGGCCAACACTCAGTTCCATACAATGCTACAGGTCTGATCACAGTACGATATACTTTTGACTTAAGCTGTACCGGAATCTTACGATCACATAAAACTCCGGTCACCTGTCACCATTTAGACCATTCTGTATTTGTTCGCATTTGTACTTCCTCAATGTGTCTCCATCTGATGTTATGTATGAGCCCAAATATCGAAATCCAGTGACCTTGTTGAGTTGTTTTCCATCAACAGATATAGAGCCATCAGTTTGCCCTCCACACTCCATGTATTCAGTTTGGGAAATGTTTAATAGTAATAATATTAATAATAATAATAAGAGCAAGAAGAGAGATAGATTATCCACAAAATACTTGTCCAAACTACAAAAACGGGATCTACGTATGAAAATCCAGGCAAGAAATCTATTCAATGATAGAGAAGATCACAGACACAATGCGAAATCGCATGGCTCTCTTCTACGGTCACTTGCGATGGATGGACGATTCTAGAACAAAACATATATTCAACAATTTCGACTCAAACCGAAAAACAGCAGTTCGCTGGTAAGCTAACGTCAAAAAAGTCCACCAAGAAATGGGCTTACGACCAGATGACGAGCACAAATTAGACCTTTTCCGAACAAGCATCGTGACTTTTGGGACTTTCCGAGATGAGAAATGGACAACCGGTTCAAAGTGGTCGGATGAACGCCATGCTTGACACAACAAGCTAATGCAAACCTACTGGATCAATCGAAAATTGAATAAACGCCAGAATGTATAGTGGAATTTATCGTGCTCCCTAGTGGACCGATTAGCGAAAAATAAATAAATAATAATAATCGTATTGCTTCGGTTACCGAGGGAAATATCTTTCTGAGTTGGAGTATTTAAGCCCATCTAATCTCCAATTTCGACTATCTACAGTATTCAATACTGCCATCTAAAGTGAAAACCAGAGCTCTATTGTTTAACCTGTGTCATTGTGATGGCTGTATAAGTGTGTATTCGTAATTGGGGCACAGAATAGGAGGCCTCAGCCACCATCCTGCCATTTTCCTGGAGTAAAAGAGAGAAACCACGAAAATCACTTCTACGGCAGCATTACTGAGGTGGCAATCGATGTTACCTTCTTTTAAGAAAGGAAGGAAGCTCGCAGTTTTACGTGACCGTTAATCTCGCAATCATGAGCCACGGGACCTCCTTTTTACATGGAATCCAAACCACAGGACATGGTATTTCACTTCGAAAATCTCACATGTATCCACCTGCTTTTTAGTTCTTCCTGTGGAGACTGAGTGAAAGTCCTTCTAGTCTTGATATTAGAATTGCAATTCTTGGCAGAGATGTGAATCGAATACTAAACTTCATGGTGACAGCCAAGAAAGCTAGTTACTATGCCACAAGGTGGACGTAACATTGTAACCTATTCCTCAAATATTAAATATTAAATATTAAATATTAAATATTAAATATTAAATATTAAATATTAAATATTAAATATTAAATATTAAATATTAAATATTAAATATTAAATATTAAATATTAAATATTAAATATTAAATATTAAATATTAAATATTAAATAATAAATATTAAATATTAAATATTAAATATTAAATATTAAATATAAAATATAAAATATAACATATTAAATATTAAATATTGTGCCCAATTAGACACGGATGACTGGCATCGAACTCGGGTCTTATCAAAGACGACCAGGCCCAGGATTCTGCCCAGAATCGAATCATTGATCTCTGAGGGGGAACAGACACAGTGAACCCGAAGAACAATCAGTTCTATCTGCGTATAAGTATGATAGCAGGATTTCACGGCTAGAACGGGAATATCATAGATTTTAAGGTGGATCATTGCAGAAAATACCGGCCTATGTACGTTTTAGAAGCCAGAATGTAAGAAAGCGAACCAGCTTGACAGTTGACAAATCGTGGTTAGCGAAGGGGCGTTACTAGGTGACGCCAAGGAACTAATTTTCGTCTGCACTGGAGGAGCGGCCAAATATTAATGGCTCTGGGAACCACAGTCTAACAACGCGAAACAAGAGAGTGGGGGCAGTCGCCCACAGAAATTAATTGATTACAGCCAATTGGAGCAATGAATTGAAATGAAACTTACACCTAGATGCATGTATTCTAGGAAAGATAATTTAGGAGGGTTCTCACGCCTAAATTAAAGCCTGCATCTATAAACGAACCTATGCACAGATCTCATCCGCTACGGAGGAAGGATTTGTAGATGAGCCGAGGGGGAATTACCGGAGTAGCGTCAGGACGCCATGAAAGCAGGAAATTAATTATAATTAATTGGCTGAAGCGATCACTTGCACGCGACTGATTTTGGGACCTCCACACTTAGACAAACGAGGATCATACTTCACTTTGTCTGGAATTGTATTATATCAAGAAGGGAGTCGGTCCTGGACTTCCAGTGAACTATGTTTCACAAGGGAGATTTATATAGGAGAAGCTTCGCAGGAAAGTCAGTTCGTCTTGACTCAACCCGTGCGCTGGCTCGCTGCCTCATCACGCAAGGAAGTGCGCGGAATTTATAAAGTATTAACGCTCAAATGTATTAGCGGTGAACAATGGAAAGCGCATCATGCAGCTTCATAACAGTAATTAGTCATAGTATAAGATTTAGTCTACAATAGACGTTTAAGCAATAACATACGCGAGTATAGATTCAGTACAGCGTAGAGATAATTTAGGATGTTTATAGACAATGAACATAACCAGGAGGTGTTGTCATAGGTAAAATGACATATTATTGTAATGATCACTACAGTTACGGGAGCCTGGAAGGCGTCACAAGTAGTCGTGACATAGGATTGAACAGATTTGCAGTAGAGGAGATATAAACTGTAGGTGACAGGAGTCGAACACACACGCAAGATAGATTTTCATGGAGACCAGCGATTGTCAGGAGTTAGCTGCATTGCATCTCTGAGGTCAGGCGATAGTGGGAATCCAATCAAGGATCCATGTGTGAATATAGTGCGAGAATTCTGTATAAAGTTATATTACAGTAATTTTTAAAAGTGTTTATGTGTATATGGTAAAATAATGTGTATTGTGTCAAAGTGGAAAAAGCCAGTAATGAAAAATATGATTACCATGTGTAAAGTTTATACATTGTGTCGTGTGAATAATATCATGACGGCTTAAGACAAGCATCATGGCAGGTGCGTGGCTGGCGTGCTGGACCAACCCAGCAAAAATGTGAGTGAGTACAAATTTAATATGTTGATATGATTAAATAGCCCACCATACAACAAAGCATCACTCTAAGGTTAAGAATTAGCAGTCATTTATGTACGAGTTCACACCCCTCGGATTTTGGTAAAATATGGCTAGGAGGGTGATTTGTTTACGGCCATTTAGGCGTAAGACATTGATGAAAGTAACGGTAACGTTAAATAATAATAATAATAATCTGGGGTCGGTAACAATAATAAATAAATGGGCATGTCAGGCCTACAGTACGTGCAAAGTGTGTCATGTCTAGCGTAAGAATACTGTGTTATTGTAAACAGTAAGAAAGAAACGTGAATATCGAGATAATGAGAGTTTTTCAGTGTCATTGAATTGTTGAATGAATGTTTATTATGGTATTTTCTACAGGGTTGTATTTGAGAGCCATTAAGATAGTTAAATGTAAGCCAGTAAATGTATACTTGTTTTGGAGCTACGTAGAACTTTGGCTTATGAGTAATTGCAGAGAGGACGTGAGTGCTTTAAGAATTGAGTCATCTGTAAGAGATATTGTTTGAGCCGCGTTCAAGCGAGCATGTAACGTAGAATCAAGAGATTTACGTCAATAAGTTGCGGGGATCATCTGAAATTAGCTTGCGCGTTAGGCGAATCTAGTCGGCTAATCTTCGAAATCTACGAGATAGTATCGCCTTAAAGCATACTTGTGTTATTCGCAACAGAGCTGGGACAGAGTCTGTCTGTATCCACTGTTCGCAGAATTTTTGCCACCAGGGATAACTGTTAGAGACCCTGTGTGAGCCCATATATTAATTGATCTGCCCTTAGAGGTAAGACTAATGGTTCTTCGTATAGGAAACGTCGATTTCCTCTTGTTATATGCATGCTGCACCAGTGAGAGAACTATGACACTCACTTGAGAAGCGCGCAAAAGCCACTGATGACGGCCACAGAACGGCAAATCTATTTCATGATCCATCCCTTGCCATGAATATTAATTAGGAGCCGAGATTAGCCCATTATATTCTAAATGTAGGTATTATATAATTAGATTGGCTCAATTACTAAGGACACGACCCACTCAGGTTACCTCCGGCATGGCCACACTATTGAAGGAACTTGAGCCAGACGGGGAGCAGGTAGTCCTCTAAACCAGCGGCCATCTTTTGAGGCAGCCGGGACTAATTCATTGTTCGCATGGAAAGGAGGTCTATAGACCTGATCCTTTTATTTTAAAAGTGTAGTGGGACACTGAAGAATCTCGATATTTCGAAAAGTAATTAAGATATGCTTGATGTGATCATGTCAATAGAATTAAATGCATTATTTCCACACACATACCATGTTGGAATGTTGTGATCGGATAATATTTGGCCCAGTTATTCTCTGAGGAGGAATACTGCACCAAATAAATATAGGCATCTTTGTAAGGTGTATTTGCCCAGTTCACACTAATTTATTCATACGGGTAGCTTAATTTGAATGACCTGATACTTTTGTAACAATAATGTTTCGACCAGACCCAGAAAATCGTTGTATGGTGAAGCTATAAAACATCTCTATCCATGTGTATTTTGGAAGGGAAAGTGTACCACTTCAGCGTTTCAGATTGATGGGAAAAAGAATACGATTCGCACGACACAACACTTATTAATCAAGGCATAAGATAATGAATTAATGTTACTGAATGTAAATGCCCCGTGTAAAACGGATAAATGTTTAATAATTGCAGATTTAATGTCATTTAAATATAATTTGTGTTTATTGTGTTTTGATATTCCAGTTTGCGTTAAATTGTGCCACGTGAACTACACTATGGACACTCGCAAATGTCGAAGAGTATCAATAATAGGATATTTTGAATAGACTTGAGTGTGGTGAAGCACTAATTTTAAGGGGAAGAGACTCACAGATAATGTTGATTTGTTGTTGTTGTGGGAAGTAAAAGTAAAGTACCTTTTTTTTGTGTTTTATGTTGTACTGGCAGTAGTACCCGGCTTCGCCCGGTGGAATGATGTTAATGTGTCAAAGTCTCCTTAGAAATTTAATGGGCTTAAAATCTAGGTCATTTGCCCCCAAAGACAATGAGGGCATAATATTTAGGGTATTTGCCCTTTTGGTGAGGATGATAATGAAAACTACTCTTGAATTGACACGTCAAACTTACAAACTACCGTAATAGAAATACATATTTCAAAATTCACAGGCGAGAAGGATTTATTGTGTGTGGTGATTACTGGTGTAATGGGCGTAACATCTAGGTAATTTGCCCTTATGATGAGGATGATATGGGAAACTACTACCGGTATTGAATTGACACTTCTACTTGTAATGTACACAATGTACTGTAATAAAAATAAATATTTTAAAAATCACAGTCGAGAAAGACTTTAAGCGGCGGTGATTTGTGGTATGATGCGCGTAACATCTAGGTCATTTGCACTTATGATGATAATCATAAGGTTGAAAAGATGACTACTAAACGAACATGGTGTAATTTTAAAACTGATATAGGTAATTCAGATGTCTAGCCTCGATGTCTTCCAAAGTCTCAACCTTATTTTCTGGCTTAAGCCTGTACTCGATGCGTCTAGTGAAAGAGCTTATGGCGTACTTCTCGGCAATGAATATGGGTCCAAGCTGCACGAACCTGAGATGATCGCAGATGATGACGAAATATGATGACACACGTTCGGGGTTCCCGGTCCTATTTAGATTGGCCGGGGAATCACTCACTCTTTCGCAACGCCACAGTGGCTTGAGCAACGGCCCTGTGCTGGCATCAGCATAGACAGCAGATAACACGGCGGACTCTGGAAAGTCCTCTCATGTCACCTCGCGATGAATCAGCACGCTATTCTCACAACTGTACCCCCCCCCCCAGGGTCTCACAACTTGTGGGACGTTGGTTAGCGACCACGAGACCCCAGCTGAATCTGGCATCGCTTCTACTTCCTCGTGCCGGGCTCTTTCAGTTCTCTTTCCTGTCGGCCTCCCTTGGTCAACTCTTGTTATCTTCCGACCCCGACTGTATTAGGGTATCCGAGGGCTAGGGAGTCTTTCAATTTCCCGCCTTAATTGGCCATTGTCTCATCTTTCCTGATGCCCTCATTCTTCGAGGGGTCTGCCTTCTTTTCGTTTTCATAATATCTCCTGTCTTCTGCTCAAGGCCCTCAAAGAGGCAGGGTGTGTGTTGCCCCACCACTTCTGGTACACCCTCAAGGGCTCATGGCTGGTGAGTTAGGTAGCTGGCAACCCCGAGGGATTCCTGAGCTAAATGCAGGGAATGGAGTGGTATGTAATAAATTTCAAGTGGACAGTGTTACACATCGGGTTCCAAAGGGTAAGTATGTAAAATTTGGTTCAGATCGATGAACCCATGTAGATTTGTGCCAAAGGGCCTAAATGCAGGGAATAAATTGGTCTGTCCGAAATTTCATGTCGACAGTGCTACTCGTCGGGTTCCAAAGGGCAAGTATAAACAATTTGGTTCAGATCAGTGAAACTGTGTAGATTTGTCGCAAAGGGCCTAAATGCAGGGAAAGGGGTGGTCTGTCCGAAATTTAAAGTGGACAGTGATACTCGTTGGGTTCCAAAGAGTAAGTATACAAATTTTGGTCCAGATTGGTGAAACGATGTAGATTTGTGCCAAAGGGTCTAAATACAGGGAATGGAGTGCTCTGTTCGAAAGTTCAAGCAGACAGTGCTACTCGTCGGGTTCCAAAGAGAATGGAGGGGTGTGTCCTCAATTTCAAGCAGACAGTGTTACTCGCAGGGTTCCAAAGTGTAAGCATACAAATTTTGGTTGAGATCGGTGAAACGGTGTAGATTTGGGCCAAAGGGCCTAAATGCAGGGAATGAGGTGGTCTGTCCGAAATTTTAAGTGGACAGTGTTATTCGCATGTTTCCAAAGGGTAAGTATACAAATTTTGGTTCAGGTCGGTGAAACGGTGTAGATTTGGACCAAAGGGCCTAAATGCAGGGAATGAGGTGGTCTGTCCGAAATTTTAAGTGGACAGTGTTACTCGCATGTTTCCAAAGGGTAAGTATACAAATTTTGGTTCAGGTCGGTGAAACGGTGTAGATTTGTGCAAAAGGGCCTAAATACAGGGAATGGGGTGGTCTGTCCGAAATTTAAAGTTGACAGGGTTACCCGCAGGGTTCCAAGGGGTAAGTATACAAATTTTGGTTCAGATTGGTGAAACGGTGTAGATTTGTACAAAAGGGCCTAAATGCAGAGAATGTGGTGGTCTGTCCGAAATTTAAAGTTGACAGGGTTACCTGCAGGGTTCCAAAGGGTAAGTATACAAATTTTGGTTCAGATCGCTGAAACGGTGTAGATTTGTATACATAACAGACAAACAGACAGACAGACAGACAGACAAACTTTGTGCTTTATATATATAGATTGCCATGATTTTCTATCATTAAATGTTATACTTAGGAATATGTTGTTTCTTTCAAATAGAGTAGTCACCTGACAGACTCAAATCCTGAGCATGTGATCGTATGGTGGGTTGAATGCCCTATACCTCGAAAGACCGTGAGTTAGCTGGGATACGAACACATGATCCATATGATGACGATTGGGTACATGGAGGACAGGTTATTGTACTAGGATTGAGTCACAGGTACTACTGAAAAACGGCCAAGATATTAATGGTAGAGGCAAGTATAGCAGAAAAGCTAGGATATATTAGGAAAAGGCCGCGTCCCATTGTTAATAAGCCTTCACGTTAAAATAAATGTTGATAATCCTCCATAAGACATGCTTAAATGTAACGTTTGAGCACCCACCTTATTTATTTATCATGTCGCCTGTGAGTGGGGCCTGTTGAAAATAGGGGTCACCATAGGCGCATGTTCTTATTTATTTATCATGGCGCCCAACGTGGGACATTCGGCAATAAAATCCACTCTCTGGACAGTTTTACTAATAAATCAGAATATGGCCGATGTCTTACAATTGGGCAGCAGCCATTGAGCATGGACCTGCATTTATTTATCATCGCGCCCAGAAAACGTGATGGCTTATGGGATTCAGAAAACCCCATAATAATAGTATGGTTTCCATGGGGGAAAACATAATAGTATATTTTTCCTCAAACTATGTTTGAGCGATTGTGAGTCTTTTTAGGTGATACTCAGACATTAGACACAGTTGTCAGACGAGTGAATATACGGACGGGTACGAGGGTCTAAACCCATTCCATAGGTGGTTACAGCACTGTGCTAAAATGAATGTTGTTGTTCTCGCGACATTGGAATTATTTTCCCAATATAACGCACCAGTATGCACAGCTACGACCTGCCTATATCTCAAGATAAGAAATATAGGATGGCTGGCACTGAGGGGGTACTTAAGTGTATCGCGGAGTTAAAGGAACATTTCGATGCTACTCATGCCAAGAGTAGGGAAGATGCTAAAGCATTTCAAGATGAAATAACGGGTAGATTGGATGCTAATCAAACTGAAATGAGCCAGAAGTTGGCTACGGTAAATACTCAGTTAGAGACCAATCAAACCGAGGTAAGCCAGATGTTGGCTACGGTAAACACTCAGTTAGAAAATAACCAGTTAGAGGTCAGTCAAAGATTAGATTCAAATTTATTAGAGGTCAATAAAAATTGATGATGTTAAAGAATCTATTAAACAAGAGGTAACTAAAAATATTGTTAGCGTGGTTTCAGAGATGCAAGCAAATAACGACAAACGATTTGAGTCAATAGAGGTATAGCTCGAGAATAATCTGCAAGCGTGCAGAGAATCGCAACGTGAGATCAATGATAGATTAAACAATATGTCCGTAGAGCTTAAAGATATTCAAAATCAGAACGAAGCGAATACTAAGCGACAGCAGGAGCAATTTAATACGTTCACTCAGACCGTGGATCAAAGGCTTGAAGACAGCGACGAAAAATGGAGTAATCGTATGGCGGGCTACGCAAAAGCTGTAGACGAAGCATTAAGGAAGCAGGATCAGAATATACTTGACCAATGCAAGGAGATCAGTGAGATAAAAACTTCCACTAAAGAAAATAAGGGAATAATCTCAAACATGAAAACGCAAGTTGGAAAGGTTCAAAAAGAGTTAGAACAAACTCATAACGATCTAGCAGTCATTCATAAAAGGCAAGATGAGGACCAGGGAGAAATTACCAAAATAAGGACCGAAATCTCCAATATGCATGGTCACATCCAGAAAGAGGTTACAGGTTTACGAGAAGAATTGGAACTTCGAGAGGGCTTGAAAAATGAAGCCAGCGATAAAACGCTTGCCGAGGTAAGGCAAGGTCTAGCGGGGGAAATTTCCCATATGAAAGGGTGCCTTAAAGATGACAAGGAGAAAGTCTTTTCTATGGCAGAGAAAAACCGGGATCGCCTGGAAAAAATAAAACGAGAAGTATTAGCTCGTTTAGAAAGAGCGGAAAACAGGCACAGCCAAATGGAAACTAGAATGATCGGACATGAGGAGTCCATATTGCGAAATCCTGGATCTAATGAAGGAAGCATAGATGAAAATTGGAGAAATAGATGGGCAGATATAGAGGTACAGCCCACTCCGAAGAATACAGCCATGCCAAGTGACAGCCCGTATACAACGCCTGGTAGCCTATACCTATCGCTATGTCCACACCGCATGAACATGCTGTACAAAATCAGATAGTCACTGTCGTAAGGGCTAGTGACGAGAAACCGAGAAAGTATTCTGGGAGTAACTCAAATATGACCCCCAAATACTGGCTCAAAGAGGTCTCCGAATACTTAAATGACGCAAAGGTACCACCAGAGCGAAGATTAAGAGCTATCGAAAAACTGACTGAAGATGAATGCGCCTTATGGTTCAGAAGTTTTCGTTACACGTTTGACACCCTTGAAGAATTTCACCAGGCGTTTTTAAGCAGGTACTAGGATGCAAATATACAACAGAATCTCAGATTGGACTTGTACTCCAGACGCTATAGTACAAATAATCCAACGAAATATGCTGAATTTTTCATAGCACAATTATGCCGTTTTAAAGAACTTGACGAGGCCCCTAGAGAGCTAGATCTGTGTATAGCGATAGCAAAGCAATTACCATACGAAGTACAACGACTATTAATCTCGGCAAACGCCAAGGCAGCGATTGAAATGGAGGAAGTGCTTAGACAGCTCGATCTCACCACAATGCAGCATACGAGGCAGAGTCGGAACACGGAACAAGTCCACATGACTAGTGCACCAGCCGAACCGGCTGGGGTGCAGACCAAAAGTAAGTCTACTAGCACAGAAACTGAGAAGTCAGACGGCAACGAGAAGAAAGGGAAAACCAGAACTGGAGGCCAGCATACAGAGGGAGATCGAACCGCGGACACCGAGGAAGAAAAACCTGGAATCAGCGCGATACAAGAAACCAACAGCCTGATAACAGGAGAAATTACGGCCAAAATGGGAATAACCAAAAATGGAGATCCCAAGAACAGAGTCGCGGGTTCGACGAAGAAGCAGAAGAACGTTATCACGAATCACGAAGATATATGGAGGAGCGTGGAGACGATAAAAGGAAATCGCAAGTGCATTGGGGTGAAGCAATTAAAAATAGGTCACCCGACATCTATAAGGATGATGACGGAGCCAAGAGTCTGGAACTTCAGCAGCGCGAAGACAGACAGCAGAACTCAACAAGAAATGGAGCCATAATAAAAACCAGCCAATTATGACTCGGGGAGAAGGAGATACCCGAAAGTCAATGTAAGGTTCATAAACCCTACCTGATTATAAGGGATTTGCAAAATAATGCCTACAGAATTAAAGATGAAGAAACAGGCAGAGAAGTTGTAGTAAACGCTGCCAACTTAAAATTGTATAGTCCGCCGGAGGAATATGAAACCATAGAAGAGCAAGCCATGCACACCCAAATGGACAGGGAGTCATTATATATGCACGCAGAGAGTCCTCAGAAAAGCCTACACCAGGGAGAAAGGAAACGAGACAGCCAGCTCGTAGACACAAGGGACACGAGGGTTGAATGCAGCTGTCAGTTGGAAGAATTTTACAACCAGTTGCGGGAAGCAGCGGTAGAACTCCAAGCGATGAATGAACAGCTAAGAGCGCAGAACAAGGAAATACGAGACGGCAGACATAGTGGAGTGGGGGAACGAGACGACCCACTGCCCGGGAGCACTGACCGCCTAAAGTAAACACTGTCTACAGAGTCGATGCCGTCTAGAGGCTCGAGAAAATTCACTTGTAAAATGAATTTTCCAAGCTTAGCGAGGGAAAGATGTGCCCAATTAGACACGGCTGACTGGCATCGAACTCGGGTCTTATCAAAGAAGACCAGGCCCAGGATTCTGCCCAGAATCGAATCATTCATCTCTGGGGGGGAACAGACACAGTGAACCCGAAGAACAATGAGTTATATCTGCATATAAGTATGATAGCAGGATTTCACGGCTAGAACTGGAATATCATAGCTTTTAAGGTGGATCATTGCAGAAAATACCAGTCTATGTACGTTTTAGAAGCCAGAATGCAAGAAAGCGAACCAGCTTGGCAGTTGACAAATCGTGGTTAGCGAAGGGGCGTTACTAGGTGACGCCAAGGAACTAATTTTCGTCTGCACTGGAGGAGCGGCCAAAGATTAATGGCTCTGGGAACCACAGTCTAACAACGCGAAACAAGAGAGTGGCGGCAGTCGCCCACAGAAATTAATTGATTACAGCCAATTGGAGCAATGAATTGAAATGAAACTTACACCTAGATGCATGTATTCTAGGAAAGATAATTTAGGAGGGTTCTCACGCCTAAATTAAAGCCTGCATCTATAAATGAACCTATGCACAGATCTCATCCGCTACGGAGGAAGGATTTGTAGATGAGCCGAGGGGGAATTACCGGAGTAGCGTCAGGACGCCATGGAAGAAGGCAATTAATTATAATTAATTGGCCGAAGCGATCGCTTGCACGCGAGTGATTTTGGGACCTCCACACTTAGACAAACGAGGATCATACTTCACTTTGTCTGGAATTGTATTATATCAAGAAGGGAGTCGGTCCTGGACTTCCAGTGATCTATGTTTCACAAGGGAGCTTTATATAAGAGAAGCTTCGCAGGAAAGTCAGTTCGTCTTGACTCAACCCATGCGCTGGCACGCTGCCTCATCACGCAAGGAAGTGCGCGGAATTTATAAAGTATTAACGCTCAAATGTATTAGCGGTGAACAATGGAAAGCGCATCATTCAGCTTCATAACAGTAATTAGGCATCGTATAAGATTTAGTCTACAATAGACGTTTAAGCAATAACATACGCGAGTATAGATTCAGTACAGCGTAGAGATAATTTAGGATGTTTATAGACAATGAACATAACCAGGAGGTGTTGTCATAGGTAAAATGACATATTATTGTAATGATCACTACAGTTACGGGAGCCTGGAAGGCGTCACAAGTAGTCGTGACATAGGATTGAACAGATTTGCAGTAGAGGAGATATAAACTGTAGGTGACAGGAGTCGAACACACACGCAAGATAGATTTTCATGGAGACCAGCGATTGTCAGGAGTTAGCTGCATTGCATCTCTGAGGTCAGGCGATAGTGGGAATCCAATCAAGGATCCATGTGTGAATATAGTGAGAGAATTCTGTATAAAGTTATATTACAGTGATTTTTAAAAGTGTTTATGTGTATATGGTAAAATAATGTGTATTGTGTCAAAGTGGAAAAAGCCAGTAATGAAAAATATGATTACCATGTGTAAAGTTTATACAATGTGTCGTGTGAATAATATCATGACGGCTTAAGACAAGCATCATGGCAGGTGCGTGGCTGGCGTGCTGGACCAACCCAGCAAAAATGAGAGTGAGTACAAATTTAATATGTTGATATGATTAAATAGCTCACCATACAACAAAGCATCACTCTAAGATTAAGAATTAGCAGTCATTTATGTACGAGTTCACACCCCTCGTATTTTGGTAAAATATGGCTAGGAGGGTGATTTGTTTACGGCCATTTAGGCGTAAGACATTGATGAAAGTAACGGTAACGTTAAATAATAATAATAATAATCTGGGGTCGGTAACAATAATAAATAAATGGGCATGTTAGGCCTACAGTACGTGCAAAGTGTGTCATGTCTAGCGTAAGAATACTGTGTTATTGTAAACAGTAAGAAAGAAACGTGAATATCGTGATAATGAGAGTTTTTCAGTGTCATTGAATTGTTGAATGAATGTTTATTATGGTATATTCTACAGGGTTGTATTTGAGAGCCATTAAGATAGTTAAATGTAAGCCAGTAAATTTATACTTGTTTTGGAGCTACGTAGAACTTTGGCTTATGAGTAATTGCAGAGAGGACGTGAGTGCTTTAAGAATTGAGTCATCTGTAAGAGATATTGTTTGAGCCGCGTTCAAGCGAGCATGTAACGTAGAATTAAGAGATTTACGTCAATAAGTTGCGGGGATCATCCGAAATTAGCTTGCGCGTTAGGCGAATCTAGTCGGCTAATCTTCGAAATCTACGAGGTAGTATCGCCTTAGAGCATACTTGTGTTATTCGCAACAGAGCTGGGACAGAGTCTGTCTGTATCCACTGTTCGCAGAATTTTTGCCACCAGGGATAACTGTTAGAGACCCTGTGTGAGCCCATATATTAATTGATCTGCCCTTAGAGGTAAGACTAATGGTTCTTCGTATAGGAAACGTTGATTTCCTCTTGTTATATGCATGCTGCACCAGTGAGAGAACTATGACACTCACTTGAGATACGCGCAAAAGCCACTGATGACGGCCACAGAACGGCAAAGCTATTTCGTGATCCGTCCCTTGCCATGAATATTAATTAGGAGCCGAGATGAGCCCATTATACTCTAAATCTAGGTATTATATAATTAGATTGGCTCAATTACTAAGGACACGACCCACTCAGGTTACCTCCGGCATGGCCACACTATTGAAGAGCCAGACGGGGAGCAGGTAGTCCTCTAAACCGGCGGCCATCTTGCTGAGGCAGCCGGAACTAAATCATTGTTCGCATGGAAAGGAAGTTTATAGACCTGATCCTTTTATTTTAAAAGTGTAGTGGGACACTGAAGAATCTCGATATTTCGAAAAGTAATTAAGATATGCTTGATGTGATCATGTCAATAGAATTAAATGCATTATTTCCACACACACATACCATGTTGGAATGTTGTGATCGGATAATATTTGGCCCAGTTATTCTCTGAGGAGGAATACTGCACCAAATAAATATAGGCATCTTTGTAAGGTGTATTTGCCCAGTTCACACTAATTTATTCATACGGGTAGCGTAATTTGAATGACATGATACGTTTGTAACGATAATGTTTCGACCAGACCCAGAAAATCGTTGTATGGTGATGCTATAAAACATCTCTATCCATGTGTAGTTTGGAAGGGAAAGTGTACCACTTCAGCGTTTCAAATTGATGGGAAAAAGAATACGATTCGCACGACACAACACTTATTAATCAAGGCATAAGATAATGAATTAATGTTACTGAAAGAAAATGCCCCGTGTAAAACGAATAAATGTTTAATAATTGCAGATTTAATGTCATTTAAATATAATTTGTGTTTATTGTGTTGTGATATTCCTGTTTGTGTTAAATTGTGCCACGTGAAGAACACTATGGACACTCGCAAATGTCGAAGAGAATCAATAATAGGATGTTTTGAATAGACTTGAGTGCGGTGAAGCACTAATTTTAAGGGGAAGAGACTCACAGGTAATGTTGATTTTTTGTTGTTGTGGGAAGTAAATGTAAAGTATCCTTTTTTGTTTGTTTTATGTTGTATTGCGATGATTTTCTATCATTAAATGTTATACTTAGGAATATGTTGTTTCTTTCAAGTAGAGTAGTCACCTGACAGACTCAAATCCTGAGCATGTGATCGTATGGTGGGTTGAACGCCCCATACCTCGAAAGACCGTGAGTTAGCTGGGATACGAACACATGTTCCATATGATGACGATTGGGTACAATATTAAATATTAAATATTAAATATTAAATATTAAATATTAAATGTTAAATATTAAATATTAAATATTAAATATTAAATGTTAAATGTTAAATGTTAAATGTTAAATGTTAAATGTTAAATGTTAAATGTTAAATGTTAAATGTTAAATATTAAATGTTAAATATTAAATATTAATGTTAAATGTTAAATGTTGTTGTTGTTGTTGTTTGAGTCTTCAGTCTTTTGACTGGTTTGATGCAGTTCTCCATGCCTCCCTGTCCTGAGCTAATCGTTTCATCTCTACATAGCTACCACACCCTACATCCGAGGCAATCTGTTTAACATATTCTAACCTTGGTCTACCCCTACAGTTCTTGTCCTCGACCCTTCCTTCCATAACTAAGCTTGCTATTCCTGGGTGTCTTAGTATGTGTCCTACCAACCTATCTCTTCTCTTCATTAGCAGTCGCCAGAAACATCTCTCCTCTCCCACTCGTCTTAATACCTCTTCGTTTGTAACCCTATCTACCCATCTGATCTTCATCATTCTCCTGTAACACCACATTTCAAATGCTTCAATTCTCCTCTTTTCTGTTGCACCAAAAGTCCAAGTTTCACTTCCATAGAGCGCCACGCTCCAGACAAAGGCTTTCAAAAATGACTTCCTAATACCTAAATCTATATTCGATGTCAGCAGATTCCTTTTTTGTAGAAATGCTTTCTTTGCCTGAGCCAACCTACTTTTTATATCCTCTTTGCTTCGTCCATCACTGGTTATTCTGCTTCGTAAGTAACAGAAGTCTCCTACTTCCTTTAGCTTTTCACCTGCCAATTTGATCTCCATAGAGGTTTCTGATTTATTTCGGCTACATTCCAGTATTTTTGTTTTACATTTATTAATTTTCATCATGAATTCTTTCCGTAAGACGGAGTCCATACCATTCAAAAACTCATTCAAATCCTCAGGCTTGTCGGCCAAGATGACGATGTCATCAGCAAATCTCAGAGTTGAAATTATTTCTCCTTGAATCTTCACTCCCACTTTAAATTTTTCTCTAATTTCCTTCATTGCGTGTTCAATGTAAAGATTGAAAAGTATGGGTGATAAGTTGCAGCCTTGCCTTACACCTTTCTGAATACCAGCTTCTCTCGCATGTCCTTCAACTCGAATGACTGCTGTCTGGTTTCTGTACAGATTGTATATCACCCTCCTATCCCTGTACTTTATTCCAATCGATTTCAAAATGTCAAACAATTTAGTCCAATCAACGTTGTCAAAAGCCTTTTCTAAGTCTACAAAAGCCATGAACGTTCTCTTATCTTTCCTTATTCTACCTTCCAAAATCATCCTAAGACTTAGTACAGCTTCCCTTGTTCCTACATTTCTCCTGAAACCAAACTGGTCTTCACCCAACTCCGCTTCTATCTGGCTTTCAATCCTCTTGTAAATTATTCTAGACAGGATCTTTGAAGCATGAGTAATCAAGCTGATTGTACGGTAATCTTCACATCTGTCAGCTCCCACTTTCTTTGGTATAGGGATGATTACATTCTTCTTGAAATCAGGGGGTACCTCACCTGCCTCATAAATCCTACACACCAAGTGAAATAACCTGATCAGACCTTCATCTCCTATGCAGCATAGCAACTCAATCGGTATATCATCTATGCCTGGTGCTTTGTTCCTGCTTAAGTCTTCCAAAGCTCTATCAAATTCTGATCTCAATATTAAATCTCCTTTCGCATCCTCATCAATTTCCTCCTCCCTTTCCATTACATGATTCTCAATCTCCTTTCCCTTATACAAACTCTCTATGTAAGCTTTCCATCTCTCAACCTTTTCTTCCCTATCTGTTAGAGGCTTTCCATTTGTGTCCTTAATATTACAGCACTTTGTCTTCTTTTCCCCGAAAGTATTCTTAATCCTTCGATAAGCTGTGTCTACTTTTCCTAATTTCAGACAATTTTCTATACCTGCACATTTCTCTTTCAACCATTCTTCTTTCGCTTCCTTGCACTTCTTGTTAACCTCATTTCTCAGACGTCTGTATTCTGCTTTCCCCTTTTCATCTCTTACATTCTTGTGTTTCCGCCTTTCATCCATCAATTCTAGTATATCCTGAGTGATCCACGGTTTTCTACCTATTCTTTCTTTCCTACCAATGTTTTCTTCTGCGGATTTTGTTATTTCATTCTTCAAAAGTGCCCATTCGTCTGCAATTGAAGTTTGTTTAGGGTTTTTCATTAGTCCTTCCTTTATACTCTTCTTGAATCTTTCGTTTACATCCTTCTCTTTCAGTCTGTCTATTGCCCACCTTTTTGGCTTGTGACTTTTCTTCAGTTTCTTCAACTTTAATCTGCATTTCATTACAACCAGATTGTGGTCAGAGTTTATGTCAGCACCAGGATATGTTTTACAATCCAAAATCTGGTTTCGAAACCTCTGCTTGACCATAATGAAGTCGATTTGGTAACGCCCTGTATCTCCTGGTCTCATCCATGTGTATATTCTTCTATTGTGGTTATTGAATAAGGTGTTAGCTATGACCAATTCATGCTCGGTGCAGAATTCTACCAGCCTGCTTCCTCGATCATTCCTTTCACCTAATCCGAAATCTCCTACTATCTTCCCTTCTCTCCCTTTTCCTACCACAGCATTCCAATCTCCCATTACTATAACATTTTCATCACCCTTGATATACCTCAGAATTTCGTCTATTTCTTCGTAGATCTTTTCAACATCCTCATCATCAGCTTGACTGGTAGGCATATAGACTTGTACCACTGTGGTGCAGGTAGGTTTAGTATTGATTTTTGCTACAATAATCCGTTCACTATATTGCTCATAATATTCCACCCGCTGTCCAAGTTTCCTACTCAATATGAGGCCAACCCCTGCTTGGCCATTGTTTGATTTAGTGCTAATGACCCTATAGTCTCCTGACCAAAAGTCCTGTTCTTCCTGCCAGCGCATTTCACTAATCCCAACCAAATCCAACCTCAACCTATCCATTTCCCTTTCTAAGTTTTCTGACCTTCCACTTCCTAGCAGACTTCTAACATTCCACGCTCCGATCCGTAGAATGTCAGATTTCCTCTTTGTCACTTCTGTGATGTTAACCCCCTCTCGAGTAGTCCCCACCCGGAGATCCGAACGGGGGACTAGTTTACCTCCGGATTGAAATTTTACAAGGGAGGAGGCCATCATCACATGTAATTATGCATAGAGAGGTGCATATCCTCGGGAATAGCATACGGCTGTAGTTTCCCGTTGCTTTCAGCCGTGCAGCAGGACGCAGTGTAGCCATTATTTGGCTTATATTATCAATATCTTAACCGTCTATAAGACTAGTAAAGATTTGATTTATTCTGAAAGGCTGCTACTCCCTTTCAGAATAAGTAAAGAGCAATTCTACTAACAAAAATACTAACCTTCTACCGTACTAACAATTAAATACCAAAATTCTACTAACAAAAAAAAAAAACTTAAGTTCCACCAACGACAAATACTACCACTAAAACAGTCTGTCACCAGGCACACCCACATGCACCCTCACACATCACAGTCTACTGAAACAATGAACTATAACTAATAAACAATGCAACTGCTACCAGACACACTCACACACCACAGTCTAATAGAACAATGACATATATCTAATAGACAAACTAACTACCTACTTACAACTAAAACTAACTACATACTTACTGTACTGTTATTTGAATTGACAATATTTACAAAATGCAATTTAGATAGAAAATACTTCTTTGGTGTAACGATGGACAAATTCAAGGAGGCGTTTTTAAGTAAGTTTTGGAGTCCCTCGTACCAGCAAAGCTTAAGGATGGAATTATATTCACGTAAATACCATCGTACCAACCTCACGAAATATTCAGAATTCTTTGTCCAACAAATTTAATGACACAGAAATATCAATTTAAACATAACAAACTCAAGCTTGGTGTTTGGGAAGAGGCAATGATTTAAACACTAATAAGATGATGATGATGATGATGATAATTGTTGTTTTAAGTGTTACCTAAGTAAAAGTTACATAAAGCAATCCAGTGTGTAGGCTACGTTACTTCACTAGACCTACCCAGAGTTGGGTAAAATACTCCCAGCGTGTATTTTCGATACAAAATCACAAAAAAGTTTTATATCTGCAAAAATATAGATTCGCGCTAAAATATCGTAATTGTGAAAATTGGGACATGTGTTAATTATTTATGGCTTTTATTTTTACATCATCATAAAGAGCGAAAAATTCTCTATAAGACCACGTAAACAGTTTCTTAGATTTGTCACTTTCAATTATTGGGAAATGGCAACATCGCCGCGGTGGAAGAGGACGAAGCTACTTGCAGGACACAGGAGTGCGAGTGAGAGGCAACTACTACATTTAATTCCATACTGTCTTTTACGGTTGAGACGCTCTATAGAGGTATTTATCTGGATCATTACCCTTCCCCCTATCTAATAAGGTCAGATGACCTCAACGTTCCACCCTTTAAAATTATAACAAGCATCTAGAAATAAAATTTCTGGGTCCCTCATCTAAAGCAAAGGAAATCATGGTACGAGCCTGTATTATCCTTGTTATACCGGAACCTTACTTGTTTACACCCCAATATTAGTATGGTACTTAAAGAGAAATGTTATTAAATATGAAAGGGAATTTTCTTGTCAGATTGTAAGTATAATGCACAGTAACAGTTCCCACTCGATTTATGGATTTATCAAAGATGTTGACAACTCTGCTTTGATCTTCAACTGTTTTATTTTGATCGAAGCGTACTCGCTGCTATGTGACCGATAAAGATTACAGCTTAAAACAACAATGAGACTTTGAGGTTATGGTCATCGTTGGTGCATTGTATTGTTAATAGGGCGTTGCTAGTGAAGTGTAGCTTGCTAATTAGTTAGTTACTGCAGTTATTGTGGTAATAATTAGTGATGTAGCCATACGTTGTATAAATAAATAATTATTGTTGTTTTAAGGGGCAGAACAGTGAAGTCATCTGCCCCTAAGTGTTGAACCATTTCAAAGTGAGAGGTTTAGGAACATAGGAGTCTGAAATGCTAACTGCTTATAGGGAATCATGCAGGTGACTTGATTGCAAACGTAGGCTTGCCATAGCCGGTCCCAAGCCCGGTTGAGAAAAGAGAAAGGGCCTTCCTGTAACTTCAATATTTGTTTCATGAAGTCGGAAGACATTATACACCCAGTCTTCTGAAGCAAGGAGGGAGCAAGTCTGGAGGTTGTGGGCTAATCACCGGCACTCCTGGCAATATTTGACTAAAGCAACAGTGGACGGATTCTATGTTGACGACCTTTGGAACGAACAAAAAGGACCACGAAGATAGGTTTGTGGAATATGAGAACCTTAAAAGAAACCAGCAGAAAGGCAAACAGTCTCAAATGAAAATATATGTATCTTATTTTAGTCGTGGTGCACAAATGAATTAACGACCATGGGTACGCAGAGTGAAGGAACGCAAACCGAAATATAAAGCAAGCACACAGTTCGGACGAGGAGGCTTTTCCAATTTCACACGTCTGTGAGTCCGTAACGGGCCAGCTCTTACAACCCTCGGGGTAGGAGGGGATGGCTCATCAACCACCACCACCACCGCCACCAAGGGTAGAATAGCCCACCTCTGACTGGTTCACGAAATATCTTTATGTTCGACCCTCACTATTATGTGTTTGAAAACTGTATCATAATGATGGTCATTATAACACCGTTTTTCATTACGATACAGTTTCTCCAGCCAATCAGAGCTCGTTCATTGACCAATTAGGAAACGATAATTTCGCGCATGCGCTCAAAATCCAACATGTCGGACATAAACACAACATCGAACTATAATAAATTACCGACATGGAATACCCACCGTCCATATGTTCGCGTAAATAAACTGGCGAATATGAGACAAGAAATAGCACAGTACCTTAAAATCACTAACACTAATTTCTACACAGAGCATTGTCTTCAAATGACTGCGGTGACAATATTACTGAGGGACGGCTGATGTAAACATATGGCTGCATATGGCATTGAGAGCCCACAGAGCGCATGCGTCGGCCGTTCAAAGCTCTTGAAAGACGAAGGTATAACACCCAACGCTCGCTCTGCGATCACAAAATTCCAGTAGCTGACTCTCAACAGATATTTATGAATATTTATGTTAAAACATATAATAAAGTTATAATTATCGTCGAACATAAACAGTCGTATGCAACTCGCCTATAATGGTAATTAAGACACTCGTATGGAAATTATAAAACTCGCATACGCTCGTTTTATAAAAAATACTCGTGTCTTAATTATAGCCATTATAGGCTCGTTGCATAATGTACTATAGTATACGTATACTTTGTTTGATGCCACAAACCAGTAGTATAGACACTGGCTAAGTGGTACAGCGGTAAGGTTACCGCCTGCTGATCCCAAAGTGTAATTGGTGTTCTTTGAGTATTTTTTAGCCTACTTTTCATATTTTGCAAAAATGAGGAAGAATTAGACTTATGAGATCGATCCGGGAAAATGTGTGTCTGTCTGTCTGTCCTTCTGTCTGTGTGTGTGTGCCCCGCTACCAACTCTAAACGGCTGCAGCAATCGAAACCAAATTTGGTACGAGTAAAGATCTATACCTGGATATCCCAATGCCGTATTTGAAAATAATGTCAGTGCTGCCAACTGCTGAAAAATCGCAATTGAAATTTGTGCTCCATGTTGGATATCATGGAAGGTATGAATGGGAGCTATTTCAAAATTGGCACACGTATGTTTCAGTTTAATTTCCAGGAGGCCATACAGAACATGTCAGTGTTGCCAAATTGATTATAAGCCTGCTGGTAAGTCAAAATTTTAAATGCATATTACTTCTACAATATAAATTTGAATTCAACCAAATTTCTAATGTGCTATGTGTGCATAAACAGATATGACTGAGCGTATTCTTAAGAACCACCAGGTCTGCCAGCTGTTAATAAGTGCTCTCAATTCATTTTATCCAAATACCAATATATCAGAAAGTATGCAAGCCGACAGCTTTCAGTTATGCACGCGTATAGTACCTGACATTCTATATTAATTTGGAGTAACTTATGTACGTCAGTGCTACCAACATGATTCTAAGCCTGCTGAGAAGTCCAATTTAAATACATGCAACTTCTATACTATCATTTGGATTTCAACCACATTTCGTATGCGCAATGTGTTCCATGACAGATATGACTATGCGTTTTCATAAGAGCAACCAGGGCTGCCAACTGTTAATAAATGATGTCTCTATTTTTGTTACCCTAATATCAATATATCAGAAAGTATGCAAGCCAATAGCTCTAAATTTTGCACACGTATAGTACCTGGCATTCTAGATTAATTTGGAGTAACTTATATACGTCAGTGCTGCCAACATGATTCTAAGCTTGCTGATAGATCCAATTTTAAAATGCATGTTACATCTATACTAACTAATGGATTTCATTCAAAATTGGCACAACAATAGATCATATTATTTCAGATTATTTCTGATCAATACATGCATGCCATTGTTGCCAACATGATTTTACGCGCGCTGTTAGATCCAATGTTTAACTGCATGTAACGACCATGCTATCCATTGGACTTCAACCAAATTTTGTAACGTCCATGCTATCCATTGGACTTCAACCAAATTTTGTATTCTGTACTTTAAGAGATGGGACTAAAAATATATTCAGTCACCAGGGCTGCCAATTCTAGTGCTCTATTGGACTACATAATGCCAGGTATACAGTATTTCGAAGTAAATAGAAATTTCGATATTACCAACTTAATTTCGTCATTATTCTAGATAGATCCAAATAGATTAATCATTGGCATGAATCTTAAATTTTAAGAAAAGTAGGCTCTTTAGGTCGTCACGGAACTTCTTGTTACCACAGTAGTTTGATGCAGCCTTCCATGCCTCTCTGACCTGAGCTAATTTTTTCATGTCTACATAGCAACCACGCCATACAACCGAGATAATTTGTTTAACATATGATGGGTGCTGAGAAAGAAGGGGTTATGTCCATTTTAAAATATAGTTGTTTTTTTACGTTAATGAGAAGTTCTTTTCTGGTCGTAAAAAATGCCTAATATGGATTTGAAAACAAAGAGTTAGGTCCAAGTATACCTGGAAGAGGAAAAAACAGTGCGCCAGGAAGGAAAGGGTCATAAGTTTATCTTTCAATCCACTATAATGTTTTAGGTAGATTTCATTAGAAAGCTAACTATTGCAATGGGTACCATGTTTCGACTTCCGGAAAATTTCGACATATCATCACGTTTCACATCCCCTAGACCCCAAAACCACCGTCAGTTAAAAAGTTTATATATAATTTATGTATATATATATCACTTTCTTGTGGACACGATAACTACCGCAATTTTGCACCAATCAATTTGAATTTTTTACATAATATGTATCCCTATAGAATCTTGGTCGAGTTCTTTAATGGGCACAATCGGTCGACGGGGATGAAAATGGGGGTCTTTTTTTTTTTCCAAAAAGTGAAATATCGCTATAACTCTCTTAATATTTGAAATATCGAATCCATTCAAAGTTCATACTATGTGTCGAAAGAGGCCCAAAATTTATGTTAGAAAAGCTTTTTGATAGAACCAACCATTGACCAAAGGGGCGAGAAAAAGTGTTTTTTTTTTCGGGAAACATTAATCAAATCTCTCTTAATAGGCACAATATCAAAACCGTACAAAATGGACAATATTCCCCTAATAATTACCTAAAACTTTTGTCTGAAAGAATTTTTGATATGACTCACCATTACGCCAAGGAATGAGAAAAATTATTTCGGAATTATAAGAAAATGCCAAGAGCTATCCGAGGTTGCCATCACAACACTACTAAATTGATGAGGGATGAGCCATCAGACGTTGCCTTGACAACGCACTTGCACGCGATCACATTTAGTTTTCCATCTGACTAAGTGAGAAGCGGCCTCGGTGACGTAACTGGTAGTATGCTGAACTTTTATGCCCAAGTTCGCGGGTTCAAAGCCGGCCGAAGTCGTCGGATTTTCTAAGAGCGCTAAAAATCCCTCAGTATGCTTTCCTTTGGATGGGAAGAGCCAATGTTCGTTGCGAGTTGCTGGTTGCGGTGGCATCTCGTAGCCAAGTTCAGAGCTAGGTGTTGTTGACGGTAGTATCTGGTAGCAACATTAGGAACTTCTGCTTGAAATGGACCGTCTGCAGTCCTTACCTGAATTACAGACTAATACAGCCATCAAAATTCACACTGTTTATCAGACAGATTCTACACTCACCCAAAGTACACGGGGTTACATGACCGCGTTGTCGCAGTCCCTAAACTGAGGAACCAACCTAAATCTCTGCGGGAGATATAATTTTGCGTGAAGAAGTAACAGACCGTTACATAGTTACACATCAGTGTCGAAACCTTGCATAAGGACAGTGTGACCACAATTATAAAAATGTACCCCAAATGACAAGAAGGTTACCGGCCCCATAAGAAAATAAAATGTTTAAAATATGATTAAAATGACGAAAAACAAAGATAATTAAGCTCCAATTAAAAACTACTTTCTCGCAATAAATGAGGTCTGATCCTTCTACGAAAACGTGCATATTCTGTCTATTTTCGCCTATCCCCAAATTTTCCCGATGAAATCTACCTCCGCCTTTCGGCGTGCCGAGAGGACTTTTTTTTACACAAGATACACATTAAAATCGTTTTAAGAATTGTACTGGGTATAGATCGTAGGATAGAAATAAGATAAAACCCATTATTATTTTTAAAAATAAATTTTGTAAACAGAGTTAAACCATTTGAACGCCACTTACTGATGATGTTAAAATTGTGACTTAGCCCCTTCTTCCTCTGTGCCCTTAAAATTTTAACCGTATGCGTTCATATACCATTCATCGGATTGCAATGCAACTTTGGTTTGTTCTTGTGCACACTCCAGCAAAGGATTCTCTATAATAAATCCATTTTACAATATGTAGCGTGCGAGTCGTTTCAAAAAATGTGTGTTGGCATGTGAATCGATTCAACAAAGGACTTTGTGAAATGTTGTACGCATGCCCACGAAGGTTTTTCGAAATGGCAGAATCAGACGTAAAAAGAAATCAATTGTGTATCCAAACGCACGACACTTCAATGAGGAAAATTACATATCAAACCCTTTCTTTCTTTCAATCGTTCTTTCTTTCTTTCTTTCTTTCTCCGCCCAGGGGTTCACAACTTGTGGGACGTGGATTGGCAACCACGGGAGCCCAGCTGAGTCCGGCATTGCTTCCACTTACTTGTGCCGGGATCCTCTCCGTCTTCATTCCTGTCGATCTCTCTTGGTCAACTCTTGTTCTCTTCCGCCCCCGACGGTATTAGAGTATCCAAGGCCTAGGGAGTCTCTTCCGTTCCCGCCTTAATTGTCCCTTGTCTCATATTTCCTGCTACCCATATTCTTCGAGGGGTCAGCCTTCTTTTTCATTTCTTGATATCTCCTGCCTTCTGTACAAGGCCCTCAAGGAGGCAAGGTGTGAGTAGCCCCACCAGTACTGGTGCACCATGGATAGTGCTACACCCTCAAGGGCTCACAGCTGGTGAGTTCGGGAGTTGGCGACCTCGAGGCAATCGTGAGCTGGGTCCGGTTTTTCCCCTCTTCTAATGCCTTTGGGGCGGGCCCTCTCCTCTTTCCCCATTCCTATCTGCCTTTCATTTCTCTCCTTCCTTCCAAGTCTCTCAATCCTCATTCTTCGAGTGTTGAGGGCATTTCTTTTCTTCCTGTCCTTTATTTGCCTTATCCTTTATTTGCTTACCATTTCTTCTTCTAGTATGTAAGTTTGTAGTTAGTATTAGTTCTAGTTTCCATTCTCATCTCATATCTCACTACCACCCAAACCATTAGGGGCCGATAACCTAGATGTTAGACCCCTTAAAACGACAATTATCATCATCATCATCATCATCATTATCATTTCTTATTTTTTCTCCTCCTTTCTTTCTTTCTTTCTTTCTTTCTTTCTTTCTTTCTTTGGTTAGGCATTACAACGCATGCCAGGAACAGCTAGTACATTATAAAAGACATTAAACTGATACACTCAATCAGTGTAATTATTAGCCTACATTTCTTCCCTTAGCGCAAGTAAAGTATATCAGATGTCAATTAATTTGATCTTGCAATGCGATGCGACAGGTATTTTACGAATTATTATCACACGACTCGGCCATGGATGGTTCCGCCTTAAATACAAACAACATCCTAGTTTGAGAATTGAATCGGCGATCTCGGGATGTAGACACTCTAAAGGTGCCTGTACACTGGAGAGCTTTTGCCCTAGCTAGAGCTTAGAGCAGTCTCCGCTAGGGCTCTCTAAGCTCCTCTCCAGTGTACATCAGTGGTAGAGAACCCTAGCGGAGACTGCTCTAAGCTCTAGCTAGGGCCGGCTGACTCTACGGTGTAAACAGTATTTGGGTGCCCTAAGTAGACCAGTCTAGCTCTATTTATTCAGTTGAATATTGGAAAGTGCTATATGTAGAGTCAGTGGTGGATTGTTGGGGTTATATGTTTGTTGTTAATTATTGAGTTTGAATATGGCTGAAATTGTGTGGAGTCGCGAAAAAACAATAGCATTAGTTGAACATCCAGAAACTTGAAATTGTACTCTGAAAGAATGGTCAATTTTGCTCATTCTTAAAAGTTCTTGTACGTTTCAGAATCTTCTGAACAAATATTTAGCGTGCATTCCCTCCTCGTATTTTCCTTTTGATATCCAATTCCTCGGCCACAACCTTTTTTCCTCTTCATAGTTTCTTTTTTGACAAGGCACACACAACCACCACAGATGCTAAAAGCTCTCTTGAAGACATTTTAACTTCACAACACAGCGCAAAAAACCTAAACTCACACTGCTCTCAGGATGTTTTAGCGCTGCTCTACCTAGTGCATTTACGTTTGACAGTGTACACAGGTTCAGAGATTGCTCTAGGTAGGTTTGTCTATATCCGCTCTACGAATGCTCTATCTAGGGAAAATTACTCTACAGTGTACATGCACTCAGTTTAGCTAGAGCGGTCTAGCTATGAAAATCACTCTCCAGTGTACAGGCACCTTAACACTGATCCTATGAGAATGCTAGAAGCACAGAAATTTTTCTTTATACATAATATTTTCTTCCCCTTTGCTGAATCGTGCAGTTAAGCCCTCTTATTTCTCGATTCATCATCGACAATCAGCAGTGATCCATCATACTTAAGAGTTTCGTTATTTCTCCTATGTAATCCCTCTTACTCCCCTCTTATCCACTCAATGCTTCTCAAACAAGATATTTGGTCTTGCTGACAACACCCACACCTGCGCTCCACATCATCACTCACTCAAAACTTACAGCGTCCTTAAGAGGTACTGACTTGCAAACAGTGGAAAACTTCTGCCCAGGCAAACTAGGCAGTTTTTTGGAGCCTCATATACGTAGGGGACATGAGACGAAACTGTGTGGGATGTAACAGATACATCGAGTTCTGTAAGTTGGACCGTCTATCTCATAAGAGCTTCAGAATAGTAATTGTTGTGCAGAGGGACGATCAAGTTTAAAGTGAGTGATTGAATCAGCAGCTCTGGCTTGTTGAGTGTAACATTGTCTCACTATACATCTAAAGCAGACAAGTTGCCGACTCGTCAAGATTTTATACAGCAGAATTGTTTGACTAAGGCTGCGGCCATACGTGCGTGTTTTCACGCGGGGATTCTGCGTGAAGAGACGCAGCTTGAAATCAGGAAGTGCTGGTGGCCACACAGTGGATGCTTTAACGTTGCAGTGCACATTTAGAGCGTGCACTGGCTACGTCTACGTTGTGTGTGCAGTTGAAATAATTATGAACAGAATTTCATTATATAAGAGTGAAATTGTTGCATTATGCACTGAGGTGGTTGTTACTCGACGCTGGTGGTCGTGGCAGCATAGACGTCAAATAAATTACTGGATCCATCCCAAAACCGTCGCAGTAACCGACATCCAAGAATCTCTCTTCATGTCTCGGTTTTTATAACCTTGTTTCGTTATATCATAAAGCCATGGGTATTTTTGAGCCTCCAAAATTATCAATTCACTGTCTAAAGATGATTCCATTTCCCAATCTGCACTAGAAACTTCACGTACACACTTCCAAACTAATGAAAGCTTTGAAGTAGCTCACGAACATTAAATATACGCACGATACATACACACAGTTCGCTGTGGGTGTTTGCTTTGGTAATAAGTTTTGAATACAATACTAGAGCAGCGTGTTTCCCCGCGTGTGTGGCCAAATAATCTCTGAAACGCTAGCATAAAACCCAGCCAACGAATGGAACCCGGAGGATTCTCCAGAGGGTGACCTTGAAGACGCGCCTCCTTCCCCCTACACCGGTGGGAGATCATGCTGTATCCAACCTGTCTCGAACAGGTTAATATGATCCATATTTTGTGGCGTGTTTTCACGCAGGAAATCCACGTGAAAACACGCACGTGTGGCCGTAACCTGAGGCTCCTATGACCGTAGGCAATCCAACTTGTTGCACAACATGTAGTCTACTGTATGTGGTATAATTCTCTACACAGGGGGAAAGAAACACCATACGAGAACAGATGAAGGTGAAGAAGGGACTTTTAAGGTATGATGTAATATTTAGAATTCTAAACAATTTGAATGTATCCCGGTAAAATATGTTGAAGAGGTTAGTGTGTTCATCACGATTGCTCTGGATAAAACAAGTCCTCTTATGATGGTGTTATATTAGGTTCTGCTATGTTCCTCTAGTCTCTAAGATATTAGTTCCTTTTTGAGGTGTTCTTGGGTCGTAGATACTGAAAATGGTATAAATGTTTCCCAATTAGCTCTCTTCTCGCGATATAGCATGTTGGGTTATTCAACTAAGCCTAAATCATAGACGAACACCAGTACTTTATTAAGATAACAAGAAAGTTTTTAAATATGAAGATAAATATTAGCCTATCCATTTCTTGTTCTTTATGACGCAATTCCTAGCAGAAAGAGAACATCAAATATATACAATTTGAGACATAGCTGAATCCACATTTCTGTGACTTTCTGCAATGTGTATTTCTAGACGTTCTCGATGGAGGCTCCACCATCACACGCGTATCGCATCTTTTACAGTACTGTTCTTCCACGATATTAATTTCTAAATTACTGTACTATTGAGACGTGACAACAGAAACATAGCGGACGTATGTATTGTGTGCTCTGAGAAATTTAAAGCGAATCAAAGGAAATTAAAGTGTAAGAAGTGTTGTAAATGGTGCCATATGAGTGAAGAATGTTTAAAAATGCAGAAACATGAGATCGAGCATCTGGAGACTCTCCCAAGGAAGGATCGGACATGGGTATGTGCATCGTGTGTATCGGCGTCGGTTGATCACAACCAACACACGTCTGTAGAATCATCAATTGACAGTTATATTACGTCCAAATTTGATATAATTCTTCGTAAACTTAACGATTTAGAAACGGTATACACCGAATTGAAAACCTCGGTCCAATTCGTCAGTGATAAATTTGACGAGTTTTCTATCGAAATGGGCAGGATGCAAACGGAAATTAAAGCCGTTACTGCAAAGGTTCAGAGTGTTAAGGGATCTAGTGTAAAGCTCCGGGAAGATGTATCAAGCCTCAAAACTGATGTTGAGGAATTGAAACAGTACTCGAGAGCGAACAATCTGAAGATTACAGGTGTTCCTTTCACGCAAGATGAAAACCTTGTGAATATCATGGTGAAGATAGGCAATATTCTGGATATGCCTATTCAGGAACAGAACATTGACACCATTCATAGGGTGTCATCCTACAATAAAAACTCTCCAAAGCCCATCGTTGTGCGTTTTGTTCAGAGAACCAAGAAGGATGCTCTTCTAGTAGCTGCTAGACGCCTCAAGAAATTGAGCACTTGTCTGCTAGGATTTCGTGGCCCTCAGGTTAATATCTACCTGAATGAACATTTGACCCCGTACAACGAGACCCTGTTTAAGAAAGCTCGCGAAGCAAGAAATATGGGACTAGAAAGGGTATTTGTCCGACAAGGCAGAATTCTGGCAAAAATTTCAGCCAATTCCTCAGAGGTGTTTACTATTAAGACGGAGCAGGACATTGTCAAACTACTTGCGATCGTTGGATCACGATCATAGAATGACAATGTGCAATCAATACAGCAGACTTATCAGTAAATTATGAGTGAACTACAATGGAGATCATATTTCTAGTGTGGTAAATTCATTTCCTCACTAAGTTCTATCCCATCTTTGAGGATAATGTACCTTAATGCTAGAAGCTTACGAAATGGGAAATTAGAGATGATTGCTGATCGACTGGATGCTATTCAGAATGTAGATTTTGTTGTCATTTCTGAGACGTGGCTGTCTGCAGACAATGGTGAATGTATCTTCTATAATATTTCAGGTTATGAGGCTTTTCATTCATTTAGAAATTCTACCTCAAAAGATGGAGGTGGTGGAATTGCCTTCTATGCAAAAAGTAACTGTTGGCAATGCAAACTGATATATAATATACAGAAAGATCATAATATCCTAGCATTAGAGATCTCTAGGTCAGGGCTGAGCTACATCATTGTGGCTGTTTATAATCCTGTTGTGTCTAGCTGGTATCAAACAAGTGCAGACTTAGAAATGATTCTTGATAACATAAAACACAGGAATGTAATTGTTGCTGGTGACTTTAATATAAATACTCTCCGTCATGATGACTTGACTAATAATTATAAATGTTTCATGCATAGCTATGGTCTTATCTCCTGCAACACTGTATATCCCACCAGAATAAGTCATAATAGCTCACTGATTGATCATTTTCATTGCTGCATAAAAATAAGTAATTGGAGAGTAGATAATATTATTGATGATATCAGTGATCATAATACATTGCTTTTCTCTTTAGACTCCTCAAAATCAGCAACCAATAATCCAAATGTACCAAAAACTTACAAATATTCACATATTGATTATACACTTGCCCTAAACTATTATGAAAGCCATACTTTTGATTTAGTAGAGGATGATGTTAATGCATCATACACAGCCTTAACTACATTTATCCAAGATGGTCTAGTCTGTGCAAGTACAGTTAGAACTGCTCAGCGTAGGGATATTAACTATCCCCTGAATCCCTGGTGCACACCAGAACTTGTTGCATTGTGTAAGCAAAAATCACATAGTTACAACAAATTAAAAAAGTTCCCCCATAATACAGTAATAAAAAGAAGAGTACAGGGTTTACTGTAATAGAATAACAGCATTGAGAAGATCACTAAAAAAGACATATTATGATAATAAATTTCAAAGTAACACACACAATTCAAAACTTACTTGGCAAATTATCAATGAAGTTTTAAATAAACCCTCAAATTCAACATCTGATATTAAAAGTATAAATGTAAATAATAGGTGCATAGGAGACAAAATTGAGATCTGCAATGTTCTGAATGAATACTTTGTGTCAGTTCCTGCCACATTATCTTCTAACATTATTCCATTACCGGAGCGAACAGCAACAATCATTGAAGGTTCTAATTCATTCTTCATAGAACCTTGCTCCCCACAAGAAGTATCTGATATCATTAACAATCTTAAGATAACCAACACCTCCTATGATGGCATAACTAGTAAACTACTTAAGACTTGCAACCGTGCCCTCTCAGGACCCATCTCAAAATTTGTCAACTGCTCACTAGTCAATGGTATCGTCCCAGATCCCCTTAAAATTGCTCGTGTTGTACCCATATATAAACAGAATGACAGGTCAGATCCTGGTAATTATAGGCCAATTTCAGTACCATCTGAATTATCAAAAATCTTAGAAATAATTATGAAAACAAGGCTTTTGAGGTATCTAGAGAAATGCCATTATTTTTCTGAATTTCAGTATGGATTTCGCGAGAAGGCTGGGGTTAATTCTGCTATTGTTGATATCATAATCGAATTACAAAACAATATAGATAAAGGGAATAAATCTGCTGGATTCTTTATTGATTTAAAAAAGGCCTTTGATACCGTGAGTCATCCACTGCTTGTATATAAACTGGAGAAGGCGGGTGTGAGAGGTGTGACATTGTTGTGGTTTAAACATTACTTGGCAAACAGGCAACAATTTGTAAAAATAGGAACTAATAGAAGTAACTTACAAAGGGTATCGTATGGTGTGCCCCAGGGATCTATTCTAGGGCCGATTCTATTCCTCATATACATACATGACATAACCTTATGCCCTTTTAAGGGTAGATTATCTCTCTTAGCTGACGATACTTCGTTGTTTTACTTCTCTAAATCTGACAAGGAGATTATATCTGATATCCAGCATGACTGTTATGTCATGGAGGAATGGCTAAGAATGAATCTGTTACCACCTAATTACTCAAAAACTGTCTGCATGATGTTCCATAAATGTGAATATGATTTAAATGCAACAAAAAATATCTCTTTTGGTACTACCAGACTTAAGTGGGTGAAGGAGGTTAAATACCTTGGCTTGACAATAGACAATACTCTTTCTTGGGCATCACATATAACGAATCTAAAAAATACAATCTCAGCTTTAGTTGGAATCTTTGCTAAAATCAAGTTTTATGTAACAACACAGACACTACGTGTAATATACTTCGCAATGATTCAGTCTCGACTCTCATACCTATGTTTCATCTGGGGAAGAGCCTCACAAACTAATTTGAATAATCTGGAAGTTCTACAAAACAGGGCTCTAAGATCAATGTATGGATTCCATCGTTTATACCCTCGCTGAAGAATGTACACTGAAACTAATATATTGCCGTTGAAACTGCTTGTGTCTTTCAACTCTACTTTAATTATTTATAAAATATTGCATAGTCTCATGACCACAAACACTACATTCTCTTTCGTTAATGAAATTCACATGCACTGCACAAGACAAAAAAATAAGTTACATGCAGTCAGCTATAGAACGACTAAATTTGGAGTCAATGCATTGCAGCACTCGCTCATCTCAGTGTATAACCTGGTACCACTTGATCTAGCAAGAATCTCTCAAATTGGGCCATTTCGTGTAAAGTTGAAAAAGTACTATTTGCTGACTCTGAATGTATAATAATGTATGTATAATAATTTACTCTGAATGTATAATAACTTACTCTTGTGATACCACATTCTTCCAAATAATCTTTATCTTTTATGTTTATCAACACTAATTGACTCATAACTTCAAAGAATGCTCATTAGCTTATAGTCTCATTTCTCCAATTATATTATACCGCTTTTTCCTTGGTCATGTATTGTGTCAAAAGCGTCGCTTTGAATACACTTCAATTGCTTATTTGTATACTGTACTCTAAATGTATTATAATTTAGCATATGTATAGTTAGTGCATCATCTATGTAATGAACTATGTACTGTTCCCCACGACAGAGCTCTGCTCTCGGGAATCTTTTTCTAGACAAATAAATAAATAAATAAATAAATAAAAATAAACAATACCTTAAAAATAGAATTGTTAGAACAAAATAGACAGCAGTTTTGGAATCATCAGCCCAAATATACCTAGAATTACTTTCAAAATTCCAGACATCACTCAAACATATTTTGTTCCCCAGTGATAAGCGTAGGTCATGTATTTCTTGACCAACTGAAGGCCAGAAGAATTCAAGGATTTGCGAATCTGTGTTTGCATCTCAAGGTGTTTACCAACTTCCTTATCCCATCCCCAGACCACCGTTTGATTGAACATCTACAGGTATTTATTTCAACAGTTGATAGCACTGTCTCTTTGTCCATATTCTTCATAGAGCACTCACTTGTTACATTTCAATTATAAAGACAAATACCTCAAATCCACTTTTACTGTGCATTCGAAAAAGAATAGAAGCTTAATGGTTTTTATGTTCGACCCTGACTATTATGTGTTAGAAAACTGTATCATAATGATGGTCATTATAACACTATTTTTCATTATGAAACAGTTTATCCCACCAATCACAGCTCAAGAAACAGTTGTTTGACCAATTAGATAAGGTTAGCATCGCACCTGCATGGAGTTCCAAAGCCTTCTGAACTGCGTTGCCTAGTGTCATAGAGGGGTAATCGAGAAGGCCATGGTTAAATACAAGGCATTATCTGCGTCTCATGCGCTCTGTTCAGTACATAAAACTGGCGAAATATCGACAGATATTTATTAATATTTATCTTCGTACATAAAATAGTTATAATAATTTTCTTTGAACATAAACAGTCGTATGCAACTCGCCTATAATGGTAATTAAGACACTCGTATGGAAATTATAAAACTCTCATACGCTTGTTTTACAAATATACTCGTGTCTTAATTATAGCCATTATAGGCTCGTTGCATAATGTACTATTATGATCGACCCTGACTATTATATGTCTGAAAACTGTACTATAATGAGGCTCATTATAACACTATTTCTCATTATGAAACAGTTTCTCCCACCAATCAGAGCTTAAGAAACAGTTGTTTGACTATTAGATAATTAGATGCGCTGAGTTCCACGGCCTTCTAATTTAAATTTCACTGCCTGCCCTAGTGTCATAGTAGGGTATTCGAGGAGGCAATGGTCAAATAAAAGGCATTCTCTGCGTTTCATGCGCTCTGTTCAGTACATAAAACTGGCGAAATCTCGACATATATTTATGAATATTTATGTTCGAACATAAAATAGTTATAATAATTATCGTCGAACATAAACAGTCGTATGCAACTCGCCTATAATGGTCATTAAGACACTCATGTGAAAATTATAAAAATCGAATACGCTCGTTTTATAAACATACTCGTGTCTTAATTATGGACATTATAGCCTCGTTGCGTAATGTACTATTACCCAAATATGAGATTTACGTTCCGTATAATTTTGCGCAACAAGGTGACATAATTGAGTAAGGTGATCGTTTTCAGTGCTAAGAGAATTAGGTGACCTAGGATTTAATATGAAGAACTATACCAACACTTGGCTTGAAGATGTGGAAAATACGGGAAAGATCAAAATTCAGGATGACCACTGTCAACACCGAGATTTAAATGTTTGATCTATGAAATAAAATTATTATAAAAACCGAGCTGTTATTTTAAATTGACTTACTCGTGTGAATATCATAAAGTCGGTTTATTGACCATCTATTCTCCCCTCACATTACAGTCAACATTCTGAAATGGTGTAAAGAAGGGCCCCATATGCACGGCGAAGAATAACACGAAAAATAACCGGAAAGAGCGCCCCTGTTCTGTGATGGATCGTATGTGGGGAAGGAAGGCCACAGGTGCACATATACTTTCCCCTGAACAATATGTTATCATACATACAGTGTAGTAAATTAAATCTTGTACTCCTTGTAGGTGCCGAAATGCCTACTTTGGAGGTGTGGATCGAGTCAAGGCTAGTTGGCTATTTAGGGTAAAAGTACGATTAACTCTTATAGTACCAGGGGACAAATCTATCGGTCCAATCTTTAGTTCTTTTTACTAAACGATAGTCATTTTCACAATATTGATGAGGTGGATTTCAATATTTCTTACTACAATCAGTCAACACGGATAACAAATGTTAACATTTCCAACATCGGTAACGTTTAAGCTTTTAATAACCTATAATTATAGCCATACACTTTCCTGGAAGATCAAAGTAGATTGATCATTACTTAAGTAATTGCAGGTCGACATTAATTTATTAGAGCTTTACAATAGTAAACATAACTCATTATTGGTTCATATATTTTGTTACAATTTTATTGAATTGCAATTTAAAGTAGCTCATATTTTAATAATTTCTAAAACAACAAAAGCCTACTCTTCAAGTTACAAATTTGTTTTACCACTTATCTCTTTTCCGCCTCGTTGCGTACTGGTTCCCATGAAATGCAGTTCTGGTCTGAGGGATAGAGCGGGATACATCCAGCCCTGTGAGGCAAAACCGAGAAAAGTCAGGTTCAATTCTTACCTCAGGCATTGTGGATGTGGTTTTCCGTGGTTTCCCACTTCTTCACCAGCCAGTGGGACCTAATGTATGGCCACGGCTGCTTCCTTCCCAATCCTATCCTTAAATACAAACACACATCTCTATATACATCGCATTATCACAGGTTTTCACTTCATACTTATACCATACTACGTGGGTTTAAATGACCAAGATATCCAAAAGCCCTAAATGAATCAACAACAATAATAGCAGAAATGTTGTGTTCTTATTGTTATTGCGTCTTGTATGTGTCAAATACAAGCATATTGCGGCAACAAGTAACAAGCAAGGGTGCAGCAACAGATGGTGTAACGACCACAACCTGACCGCACTGCGCCTAAAAGGATATGCGACCCTTCCTACTGCATTAATCCATCACCCTACTAACGACATTATCAATACTTCCATCGCACTGCCTAGGGCTCTGGAGGACAAGTAGTACTGAGACATATGCTGACCGCACTGCGCCTGACAGGGTAGGCGACCCTTCCTACACCAGCACTTCCATTTTATGCTCTTCGAGCTGTCTGCTGAGTTGAAATAATTATACCTGGGATTAGTGACCAGATAATCTTTATCCGATGATTCTGAAGATATATTCAACTGTATGTTGAGACAGATCAATTAATCACATCATCAGTTACATCTTGAAACGTATATTTCCTCTCACATTGCGAAGAAAATCTGATAGCCTATATCTCGAACACTCGATGGAGTAACATCACATTAGTTTATTGTGTTATTCAAGGCGGGTGGGGTATGAATTGATAGCTGAAAACTTACTATTCACCGGGTCAGGAAGCGCTTAAGGACGTATGAAACACATCTATTCATAGTACTGTACCCGTAAATTCGGGAAGATGCCTTTTGGGAATCCATAGCAAAAGCTGGATTTATTTATTCCTGAATGAAGCTCCTGCAAAATCCATCAGAAATTGCTCCAACAAGGTCTTCGAGAATCTACACAGTATTGATCAGTGGTATGGTGGCTACATAACAAAAACACTCGCTCAGAAGCACCTACCTTTTAGTATTCTCGGGGTCTCTCGTCATAGATATAGTTCAGTGTCATCATTGAGTAGAATCGTAGAAATATTAATATAGAATAGTGAATGAAATATCTCTAGAGCTCGTATTTGTTAAATAATATTTGTTAAATGACGTGAATGCACAAGATGTAGGAGAACATAACGTCTATATTCTGAAGTATTCTGGTTAACGAAGCTCCACGTTGTATCTATATATCTGCATCAGACATATCCTACGCGCATTAAGTTCTTATCTCTGTAATCACCTTCTTCATTTGTTGTCCTACTTCTATCTTCACTTCATCTTTGTATGTTTCAAGATTGACGACATCTCCTAAGTTGAGACTTTGCAACTTTCTACTAATATAGTCCTCTAATTCAGTAGATTTACCCTCAAGAATCGCATTAACGTCAGTGACAACCTTATCTAAGCGTTCCTTCAAAGCTTGATTATCCTGACTCGATTGAGTTCTATCGTCCACCTGCGTTTGAGTAAGCTGATCAGTTCGGTTACCTGGATCTGATCAAACATTTGCAATTTCACGATTAATTTCTAGCTGTGAACTGGCTATTTTCTATATTGTCCTGTATCTTTTTTACATGCTCACTACTGGACTTATTCCATTCGTCTTTCCATACAACTACATTTGACTTCAACATTTCGGCAATGTCTACCTCTATATCCTCCTTAAGGATTTTAATATGATCTATAACTTGTGTACGTAAGGTTTCTACATTATCCTTTAACTCTGCCAGAGAAGCTGTATTCTTTAACGCATCGTCTACAAAAACGTGTCGTTAAAGACCTATGTTTTCACTACACAGGGTCTTAGAAGCTTCCACCTCTCGCCTAATTTTAGTGATGTCCCCTTGGACTTTCGTTACATCCACGAACATCGTGTTAACCTATGTCGGTCTGTATACCAGTAATATCTGCCTGCATGTTATTTATGTCTGTCTGAACATTTTCAAGATCTACCTGAACCTTATCGACCTTATTCTTTACATTACCAACATCGGACCTAACATTACCAACATCGGACTGTACATCGTCTACTTTAGTCCGAACCATGGCTACATCTGTTCTAACATTGGATACATCTGATTTAACATCCGATACATCCGTTCGTACAACACTTACATCATCCTGTACCTTTGCAACATACGATTGGACATTATCAACTTTAGACTTAACATTACCAACATCATCCAGTATCTGCTGGGAACTGGCCTGCAATCGCGTTACATTTACAACCATTTTAGAGGCACTAGTCTGTAGTCCCTCTAAAGAAGTCTGAACTCCTTGAATTTCATCTTTAAAACGTTCTTTGACACTTTCTGCAACTTTATCTGTAATTGAATCAACTACTTTAACAATTACTCTGTCAAGATCCTCTTTACGTTTACGTTTCAACCTTTCCAGGCCCTGCTTCGCCTCCTGAAATTTACCTTGCATCTCGCTTTGGACAACCTTTAAATTCTCCTTCATGCTATCCTGTAGCTTCTGATGCATCTCCTCCAACATTCTCCCAATATTCTCGGTTGCCATTACAACAATACAAATCGTCAACTGCTATGGGGACATATCTAAATACAGAACAGGATAACAACATTCGAGCAATGCTTTCCTCCATGTATTTGGGCACCTTAATGTCTATAGATAACTTAAAATTATCTTAACATTAACTTAACTGATGCCCTATGTTTAATAAATGTACCTAAACAGTTCGTTCACTTGTGATCTACTTTAAATATACTAACACAACGAAACTCTATAATTACTCTCATAAAAACAAGTTAGCTTTATATTAAACATGACTGACAACAGCCATGATCTGGTAAAATAAAATAAAATCAAGATCATAAGTCGTTTTTCGAAACTTTATACCTATTATACCTTTCTCAGGTTTATATAAGATCTTATCTTTTGTGAGAGTGGAACCTTACTAAAATCAACTCAAAAATACCTATATAATTACACTCACATCCATCCAAAATTGGACTAGACATCTCACAAGTTTAGTAGTTATTTCTTTCACTAAAAATGTTCAAACCAACTTCTTCTAAAGGCTCTACGAAGCTAATTTCGTATCCCCTTAGTTAGGGCGCCATCCCTACTGTACCCGTAAATTCGGGAAGATGCCTGTTGGGAATCCATAGCAAAAGCTGGAGTTATTTATTCCTGAATGAAGCTCCTACAAAATCAATCAGAAATTGCTCCAACAAGGTCTTCGAGAATCTACACAGTATTGATCAGTGGTATCGTGGCTACATAACATAAACACTCGCTCAGAAGCACCTACCTTTTAGTATTCTCGGGGTCTCTCGTGGCTTAGCTCCAACCTACAAATGGATCCTCGATACCACTGTTTCTAATTAAATTTAAAATAAATCACTTGACGACAACAAAGGAAAACGAACTAGTAAATTTATTTAACAATAGTAAACTAAATCTAATATTTAAACATTAAATAACAACAATTAATTAATAAAAACAAGATGTTCAGTAAAGAACATATAGCCTACTTTCTCCTAAATGCATGGGTATTGTTATAACTCTTTGTCCTTTTCAAGGAGTAAGATTGAATGTTGGTTGTAGTCGCTTGTTGAAATACAACGTGCTATAGGGATATTAAACATGAATATGAGGTGCCCTTTGCTAGTGCTATCTCTGTACCAAATTTCGTTCAATTCGGTTTCACCGTGTTTGAATTGATAGGGGGAATCGATTTGCACACATACTTGGCCACCATCTGCAAACTATTGGGCTGATGTTCTTGCAGTTTGGTCAGAATATGTTTCCCACATAAAGATATGGTGTTGCAAAATTTGGTAGAGACTAGATTATTAGGTTAGTCGTAATTACATTTTAGCTTTTAACATTTGGGTGGCCGCGATTACGTTTCCGTCAAGATAGCGGTGATATAAAACATGACACTGAGGTGCCCTTTGCTAGTGCTACCTCTGTACCAAATTTCGTTCATTCGGTTCCACCGTGTTCGAATTAATAGGGGGAATCAATTTTGACATAAAGATGGCCGCCATCCGCAAACTATTAGGCTAATGACCTATTCGATTGGTCAAAGGATGCTCCCTCCATAAAGGTATGTTGTTGCAAAGTTTGGTAGAGATCGGATGGTTATGTTAGTCGTAATTTGATTTAAGCTTTAAACATTTGTATGGCCGCCATTACGTTTCCATCAAGATGGCGGCGATATAAAACATGACACTGAGGTGCCCTTTGCTAGTGCTACCTCTGTACCAAATTTCTTTCCATTCGGTTCCACCGTGTTCGAATTAATAGGGGGAATCAATTTTGACATAAAGATGGCCGCTATCCGCAAACTATTAGGCGAATGACCTATTAGATTGTTCAAAGGATGCTCCCTCCATAAAGGTATGTAGTTGCAAAATTTGGTAGAGATCGGATGATTAGGTTAATCGTAATTTGATTTAAGCTTTGAACATTCGTGTGGCCGCCATTACGTTTCAGTCAAGATGGCGGCGATATAAAACATGACACTGAGGTGCCCTTTGCTAGTGCTACCTCTGTACCAAATTTCGTTCCATTCGGTTCCACCGTGTTCGAATTAATAGGGAGAATCAATTTTGATATAAAGATGGCCGCCATCCGCAAACTATTAGGCTAATAACCTATTAGATTGGTCAAAGGATGCTCCCTACATAAAGGTGTGTTGTTGCAAAGTTTGGTAGAGATCGGATGGTTATGTTAGTCGTAATTTAACTTAAGCTTTGACCATTTGTGTGGCCGCCATTACGTTTCTGTCAATATGGCGGCGATATAAAACATGACATTGAGATGCCCTTTGCTAGTGCTACCTCTGTACCAAATTTCGTTCCATTCGGTTTCACCGTGTTTGAATTAATAGGGGAATAGATTTTCACACAAAGATGGCCGCCATCCGCAAACTATTAGGCTAATGACCTATTCATTTGGTCAAAGGATGGTTCCTCTATAAGGGTATGTTGTTGCAAAATTTGGTAGAGATGGGATGATTAGGTTAATCGTAATTAGATTTAAGCTTTGAACATTTGTGTGGCCGCCATTACGTTTCCGTCAATATGGCGGCGATATAAAACATGACACTGAGATGCCCTTTGCTAGTGCTACCTCTGTACCAAATTTCGTTCCATTCGGTTTCACCGTGTTTGAATTAATAGGGGAATAGATTTTCACACAAAGATGGCCGCCATCCGCAAACTATTAGGCTAATGACCTATTCATTTGGTCAAAGGATGGTTCCTCTATAAGGGTATGTTGTTGCAAAATTTGGTAGAGATGTGATGATTAGGTTAATCGTAATTAGATTTAAGCTTTGAACATTTGTGTGGCCGCCATTACGTTTCCGTCAAGATGGCGGCGATATAAAACATGACACTGAGGTGCCTTTTGTTAATACTACCTCTGTACCAAATTTCGTTCCATTCGGTTTCACTGTGTTTGAATTAATAGGGGAATAGATTTTCACACAAAGATGGCCGCCATCCGCAAACTATTACGCTGATGACCTATTGGTTTGGTCAAAGGATGCTTCCCCCATATAGGTATGTTGTTGCAAAATTTGGTAGAGATCGGATGATTAGGTTAGTCGTAATTTGATTTAAGCTTTGAACATTTGTGAGGCCGCCATTACGTTTCCGTCAAG
Source organism: Meconema thalassinum (assembly GCA_946902985.2). NCBI lineage: Eukaryota > Metazoa > Arthropoda > Insecta > Orthoptera > Tettigoniidae > Meconema > Meconema thalassinum. The sequence goes on along the minus strand of OX336399.1, from coordinate 82,064,863 downwards.
ATGGCGGCGATATAAAACATGACACTGAGGTGTCCTTTGCTAGTGCTACCTTTGTACCAAATTTCGTTCAATTCGCATTCACCGTGTTCGAATTGATAGGGGGGGGACAGACATTCAGAGTACACACACTCACACACACACACACAGACACACACACACTCTCATACGCACTCCTCTACTATAACAAATATACTATTGGCTTTACTGTGCTGTCAGTTAAATATAAAAAAATTGAAGGGTCTGAGCCAACTGTAAGTATTTAAAACGTTTAAGACAAATATCTTGCACGCCACACATTCTTGAAAAGCTATACCAACAAAAAATACTGGCACGCTTACTTGTAAAACACCTGGCCACACGCTTTCAATGAATGTCCCATTTCTCTATCAGCCGCGAAGTCGTTTGACTTCAGAAGGCTGTGAGTTCTCGATTATATAACAGACTGGCCTTGAACGAATTAACGGAAATACACATGTTCCCGCATTGACTGTGGTCGAGCTGTAGAGAGGACAGTCGCTATGTTTGAAAGTTACATTCACTGGTTATAAAATCCATCATATCTCACACACCTTTGAAGCAATCACTCTCAGATTTAAACAGTAGCATCCACGCATTCTACCTCAACATTCATGACTGTCGGAGTCGTTCAGCCATTCTTAAGACCAAGAAAATCATTCATTCCAAAAACATGCATTCAGCAATACCCTATAATTCAGAAAACATCGAACGAATAATTATTTCAAAACATATTCACCTAACTAAATAATTACGATAATAATTTACAAAATGGATCGTTATGTTTAACGTCCTAAAGCAGAGCCATAGCTCTCTTTAAACAATAATCATTCTCTCCCATCTATATACACTGTTCTTCCTATATACTATCATGAACATTTACTAATGTTATTATAGTGCACACACTTGGTCACTATAGGTTTTCTAGACAAAATCAGTCCAATGCGTTCAATCATTTAAGTTCAAATGCACGTAAATACTCAATTCCTTGTTAATAAAAGTTAATAAAGGTATTAGCAACAATCTATGGACAATTACTTTCTCCATATATTTTTCCGCTTACTAAAACTCTTGTCAGTACTGCTAAAATCGTAGATTTATATACATGTAGAAGTTCTCAACACACTGACTCCTCTTCTCTACTATGCCATGATCTTATCAACAGAACTGTACTTCAGTAATTTTACTCCAATGTGGTAGAACCTTCACATGAGTACACACATCTCTCCATAAACCTCATATATCCACTGTATATGGTATAAAATATCATCTACTATGTTGCACAATTCTTAATATAGCCATTGTTACCAACATCTCTTCTGTAGGAACTTGCATTTAAATTACTGGCATTATCTTCAGTATTGTAACACTCAATTACTAGCATATTTGAACTCTTCCTTTAGTTCTTAAAAGACACTCCCTTTAAATAAATGACGACTTCAGACAAGTCATGTATGATCTCCGTAAGTTTACTTCATAAAGGATACTTAAATACCCACAATGTTATCACAAATACAATTAATAAAAATACTGTTCCGTCCACCTCTCTGATATAGCTTTAATTTACACGTCTATGTAATATCGGGTCCACAATACGACGCGACACCGCATATAGTGTATAAATAACCACATATGTTATTTATCATGTCCATTAGAATTCTCTCTTAACTAGGGTAAATCAGCTTTGAATCCCTGTCGTAAGATAAAAATTAACTTCTAACAAACTCTGTTTCCTAAAACAATTAAATGATGAAAGCTCTTAGCTTTCACAAATAAAGTAAGGATTGTCACTTTCGCAATGTGTCTCCATTCGATACAACGAATGTATATGAGTATGACTTCTCTCACATCCTGGCAAATAATTCTTGTCAGAGCGACGTAAAATTCATAGTAGTTATGATGATATAATAATATCATTCGTGGTTTCTTCTGATCTTGATGACTTCTGTGCATTAAAGGTGCCCAAATTAAATTACTTAAAACGAATTTAATTGGCATCTCCGACTAAATGTCTACAGCCATAACTCGTAATAAAATTCAAATCTTTGAAAGTTAAAATGACTGATCTCAAATAAGGAATACTGATTCCTTAAACAATTAAATATGTCAGTTCAGAAACTGATCCGTAGAATAACAAGATGTTCAGTAAAGAACATATAGCCTACTTTCTCCTAAATGCATGGGTATTGTTATAACTCTTTGTCCTTTTCAAGGAGTATGATTGAATGTTGGTTGTAGTAGCTTGTTGAAATACAACGTGCTATAGGGATATTAAACATGAATAAGAGGTGCCCATTGCTAGTGCTACCTCTGTAAAAAATTTCATTCAATTCGGTTTTACTGTGTTTGAATTGATATGGGGAATGGATTTGCACACATACGTGGCCACCATCTGCAAACTATTGGGCTGATGTTCTTGCAGTTTGGTCAGAATATGTTTCCCACATAAAGATATGGTGTTGCAAAATTTGGTAGAGACTAGATTATTAGGTTGGTCGTAATTACATTTTAGCTTTTAACATTTGGGTGGCCGCGATTACGTTTCCGTCAAGATAGCGGTGATATAAAACATGACACTGAGGTGCCCTTTGCTAGTGCTACCTCTGTACCAAATTTCGTTCATTCGGTTCCACCGTGTTCGAATTAAGAGGGGGAATCAATTTTGACATAAAGATGGCCGCCATCCGCAAACTATTAGGCTAATGACCTATTAGATTGGTCAAAGGATGCTCCCTCCATAAAGGTATGTTGTTGCAAAGTTTGGTAGAGATCGAATGGTTATGTTAGTCGTAATTTGATTTAAGCTTTAAACATTTGTGTGGCCGCCATTACGCTTCTGTCAATATGGCGGCGATATTAATCATGACACTTAGATGCCCTTTGCTAGTGCTATCTCTGTACCAAATTTCGTTCCATTCGGTTTCACCGTGTTTGAATTAATAGGGGGAATCGATTCTGACAAAAAGATGGCCGCCATCCACAAACTATTAGGCGAATGACCTATTAGATTGGTCAAAGGATGCTCCCTCCATAAAGGTATGTAGTTGCAAAATTTGGTAGAGAACGGATGATTAGGTTAATCGTAATTTGATTTAAGCTTTGAACATTCGTGTGGCCGCCATTACGTTTCAGTCAAGATGGCGGCGATATAAAGCATGACACTGAGGTGCCCTCTGCTAGTGCTACCTCTGTACCAAATTGCGTTCCATTCGGTTCCACCGTGTTCGAATTAATAGGGGGAATCAATTTTGACATAAAGATGGCCGCCATCCGCAAACTAATTGGCTAATAACCTATTAGATTGGTCAAACGATGCTTCCTCCATAAAGGTATGTTGTTGCAAAGTTTGGTAGAGATCGGATGGTTATGTTAGTCGTAATTTAACTTAAGCTTTGAACATTTGTGTGGCCGCCATTACGTTTCTGTCATAATGGCGGCGATATAAAACATGACACTGAGATGCCCTTTGCTAGTGCTACCTCTGTACCAAATTTCGTTCCATTCGGTATCACCGTGTTTGAATTATTAGGAGGAATTGATTTTCACACAAAGATGGCCGCCATCCACAAACTGTTAGGCTAATGACCTATTCATTTGGTCGAAGGATGCTTCCTCTATAAAGGTATGTTGTTGCAAAATTTGGTAGAGATCGGATGATTAGGTTAATCATAATTTGATTTAAGCTTTGAACATTTGTGTGGCCGCCATTACGTTTCCGTCAAGATGGCGGCGATATAAAACATGACACTGAAGTGTCTTTTGCTAGTACTACCGCTGTACCAAATTTCGTTCCATTCGGTTGCACCGTGTTCGAATTAATAGGGGGAATGGATTTTCACACAAAGATGGCCGCCATCCACAAACTATTACGCTGAAGACCTATTAGTTTGATCAAAGGTTGCTCCCCCTATAAAGGTATGTTGTTGCAAAATTTGGTAGAGATCGGATGATTAGGTTACTCGTAATTTGATTTAAGCTTTGAACATTTGTGTGGCCGCCATTACGTTTCCGTCAAGATGGCGGCGATATAAAACATGACACTGAGGTGCCTTTTGTTAATACTACCTCTGTACCAAATTTCGTTCCATTCGGTTGCACCGTGTTCGAATTAATAGGGGGAATCGATTTTCACACAAAGATGGCCGCCATCCGCAAACTATTACGCTGATGACCTATTAGATTGGTCAAAGGATGCTCCCTCCATAAAGGTATGTAGTTGCAAAATTTGGTAGAGATCGGATGATTAGGTTAATCGTAATTTGATTTAAGCTTTGAACATTCGTGTGGCCGCCATTACGTTTCAGTCAAGATGGCGGCGATATAAAACATGACACTGAGGTGACCTTTGCTAGTGCTACCTCAGTACCAAATTTCGTTCCATTCGGTTCCACCGTGTTCGAATTAATAGGGGGAATCAATTTTGACATAAAGATGGCCGCCATCCGCAAACTATTAGGCTAATAACCTATTAGATTGGTCAAAGGATGCTCCCCCATAAAGGTATGTTGTTGCAAAATTTGGTAGAGATCGCATGATTAGGTTAGTCGTAATTTGATTTAAGCATTGAACATTTGTTGGCCGCCATTACGTTTCCGTCAAGATGGCGGTGATATAAAACATGACACTGAGGTGCCTTTTGTTAGTACTACCTCTGTACCAAATTTCGTTCCATTGGGTTGCACCGTGTTCGAATTAATAGGGGGAATCGATTTTCACACAAAGATGACCGCCATCCGCAAACTATTACGCTGATGACCTATTGGTTTGGTCAAAGGATGCTCCCCCCATAAAGGTATGTTGTTGCAAAATTTGGTAGAGATCGGATGATTAGGTTAGTCGTAATTTGATTTAAGCTTTGAACATTTGTGTGGCCGCCATTACGTTTCCGTCAAGATGGCGGCGATATAAAACATGACACTGAGGTGTCCTTTGCTAGTGCTACCTTTGTACCAAATTTCGTTCAATTCGCATTCACCGTGTTCGAATTGATAGGGGGGGACAGACATTCAGAATACACACACTCACACACACACAGACACACACGCACACACACACACAGACTCTCACACACATACACACACACACACACACACAGACTCACACACACACATACACACACACAGACAGACACACTTTTTTCGCCCTGTGTTGATCTCATAAGTCTACTTTCATTTTTTGCAAAAATCGAAAGTAGGCTAAAAATGAAAAACTGAAGAAAGATGATCATCTCAAATGATCTTGCAGAATAAAACCTCGTTACACACATGAAGAATAACAATATGTCGAAACATGGTAATACATAAAATGAGGCGCCTAGAATCAAAACCCGCCAAATCCATATTTTATGAAAATTGAGATAAGCATTGTTTCATATAGCTTTTGCTGCGCTGAATTCATTAAAACTATTATTTTGTTACAAAACCCGCTACATCCTACTGAAAAACGAAGTCAAAGTTGAGGCTTAGTTGCAATATCCGCCAAGTCCAACGACAGTTTCGCCATTTTTGGTCACAAAATCCGCCACATCCACATCAGCCAATAGGAGCACCCAGATTCGCCATCTTACCTTCCATGATGCTTTGCGAAGTGCATTAGTCGGAGAATGTACCCCTGCCTGACGTGATTAGATTGGTTTATGTTGTTGTACTTTCTGATAATAATTTGTTTTGGATAATTTTGACAAAGAACGAGAAGAACAATAACATTCTGGTCTGGGTGATGTTTTCCACAGAACTGACATTTGCGAACACAAACGTGTCACGAAACCTGATTTTGATATGACTCACGTAAATCCAGAAGCCATAAACAGAGGGATTGTCCTTCAGGCACAAGACGTGAAAGATGTTTCGAGACTGCTTTCGAAGCATTCTGGAGAAAGATGGAGGGAAAATGTAGAGCTGCAGTTTTATTGCAATCTGCAAAGTCGTGGCGAACACGAAGAGAATGATGATGATTGAGAAACTACTATTGAGGATGAGGTAGAAACAGAAATTGTGTAGCTATAACTTCCAGAAAAGAATGTGATTTAATTGTTGAATGACGATAGTTTTGTCTCTAAAGGCCTGGACCATAGTAATTGAATATTAATTTAATTTGACGCTTTTCCTTATTATTGTTCAGTACTGTAGGCTACAGTATTGCCGGCCCCGTGGTGTTGGTGTAGCGCGCCTGCCTCTCACCCGGAGGCCCCGGGTTCGATTCCCGGCTCCGTCAGGGATTTTAGAAACTGACGTGAGGGCTGGAACGGAGTGCACTCAGCCTCGTGAGGACAATTGAGTAACTGACAGTGAGGCAGCGCCCCGATCACGAAAACCAAGATTAACGGCCGAGGGGACCCGATGCGCTGGTCATGCGGCACCCCAATATCTGCAGGCCAAATGGCTGGGGATTAGGCCCTTCACGGGCTGTAGTGCCAGGGGTTATTTACTGTACAGTATTATTACCCTTTCAGGAATTGATTGCCGGCGGTGGAGATGGGAACTACTCTTTATGTAATTGTGTCACACGTCAGCTTGCTTCGTTGACAGGTACAGTTGCGCGTGTAGGATATGACTCAGCTCCAGTTTTGGATTTAACTGTCCATGGTGACATGAGCTCCTGTGACGCTTATCTGACGCAATGCAGCGTGACCTATGTGCAGATTGCACTCTGTCATCGCTGTGTCCTCCGCTTCGCCCCGCAGAGCTCATGCTACAATAAACATAAACGTTGGCACAGCCACACTCAGCGGCAATCAAATCTTGAATGGGTGATATGAGTTGTATTCTTTTTCTGTTTATTCTAATAAAACACAACCGCCCCTTAAAACAACAATAACAACAACAACAAAACACAAAAATTATACGATTTTTTTATTTTATAACCTATATTTAGTTAACTTTCATTCAAATATTAATTTCTGAATAAGGCTTACGCAGTTTCTACAATCTCTTCGCAACTTAAAATGTATTAGGGCTCTTTGGTATCAAAACCTGCCAAATCCAAATCTTAGTAACAAACCCCGACAAATCCGAATTATTGCTTTATATTTTTCTACATACATTTTTAACTATATCGGGGATCAGCTTCGTTCTTCGTCACTGTTTTTAAAAATAATTCATTCATTTTTTAGTGAAAAAAGTATTTCGATTTGGGTATTGGTTCGTTTGTGACAGTTTTGGCGGGTTTTGATTCTAGGCACCTCAAATATGGAGTAAAACGTTTGCTCAGTATGTCACTATAAAGCTCTCAATATACAAGTAAATAACACTGCTACCTTATTAGACGATATCTAGAAGTTCAATGGAAGTATTTTGGGAAAATTCTTAGTTGTTCCTCAATCCAAGATACTGAGTTGGACCTCAGTTCGATTCCTTGGACCAGCAATCTCGGATAAGGTAAGACGTTTCCTCTCCGGAAATCACCAACCCCCGTCTGGCTTCGAATGACATCCTTCTGGCATATTCTTCTGGGTTCCCGGGATCTTTCCCTGGACATTTTGCCAAATCTTCTTATGTTGCGTCATATGTCTCCGTCATAGATATAGTTCAGTGTCATCATTGAGTAGAATCGTAGAAATATTCATATAGAATAGTGAATGAAATATCTCTGGAGCTCGTAGTTTATAAGTAATATTCGTGAAATTACGTGAATGCACAAGATGTAGGATTACAGAACGTCTACATTCTGAAGTATTCTGGTTAACGAAGCTCCATGTTGTATCTATATATCTGCATCAGATATATCCCACGCGCATAAAGTTCTTATCTCATCATCGTAACATCGTGATAAATATCGAACAAGAATATTAGCAGTCATAGTGAAAATGTTTATACACTGCTCCAAAATGTATGTAAAGACACTATTACTCTCTTGGTTAATGTTCAATGCTGTCTCGCATCAACTAAAATGCTTTTCACCTTCGATTTCCAGCACTTTACTAAGTCACTTTTAAAATGTCTAATACTACGAAACTATACAATTTGTGATGTTCAACTTTTCACAAATACTAGAATACAGCTTGTACTGTATTATAATTTAATTGGCTGAAGTCTATTCTCACTTATTACTGCGTTACTGCAATATTAATAACTTGCAATCTATGCCTAGTTTCAAAGTGCGTGGATCTCCTATCTCGCCTCGGCGATTTCACTGTCTCCACGAGTGGTCTCGCTACCGCACTAGTATAATCTTCGGGATCTCGGTTAACCCGGTGAACACATCTACATTCTTCGAAGTCTGAAGGAATATGAGCCTCGATGCTTGAGTCTCCCTCTACAAGTCGAGATTTTGGCGGCCATTTCTGACTCCCTCCATAAATTTAGCACGCACTTTAACAATGCTTATTACTGCGTAATTAGACCTTTCAGCTCCTTTTAAAGTCTCTGTAATATTTTCCTTTAATTTTCTTCTAATTACCAATGAATAACATATCCTTCTTGGGGCCTAAATGCATAAATTATCCAAATAATCTAGTTGAAGTTATTCCCGTCTTCCATAAAAGCTCTCCTCATTGACTGGGGCTTATGCCCAATGACGTAAATTATAACAATCTATATATATAAAGCACAAAGTTTGTCTGTCTGTCTGTCTGTCTGTTATGTATACAAATCTACACCGTTTCACCGATCTGAACCAAAATTTGTATACTTACCCTTTGGAACCCTGCGGGTAACCCTGTCAACATTAAATTTCGGACAGACCACCCCATGCCCTGCATTTAGGCCCTTTTGCACAAATCTACACCGTTTCACCGATCTGAACCAAAAGTTGTATATTTAACCTTTGGAACCCTGCGAGTAACACTGTCCACTTGAAATTTCGGACAGACCACCCCATTCCCTGCATTTAGGCCCTTTGGTCCAAATCCACACCGTTTCACCGATCTCAACCAAAATTTGTATATTTACCCTTTGGAACTCTGCGAGTAACACTGATCACTTAAAATTTCGGACAGACCACCCCATTCCCTGCATTTAGGCCCTTTGGTCCAAATCTACACCGTTTCACCGATCAGATCCAAAATTCGTATTCTTACCCTTTGGTGCCCTGCGAGTAACACTGTCTGCTTGAAATTGCGGACAGACCACTCCATTCCCTGCATTTAGGCCCTTTGGCCCAAATCTACACCGTTTCACCGATCTCAACCAAAATTTGTATATTTACCCTATGGAACACTGCGACTAACACTGTCTGCTTGAAATTTCGGACAGACCACGCCATTCTCTGCATTTAGGTCCTTTTTGCACAAATCTACACCGTTTCACCGATCTGAACCAAAATGTGTATACTTACCCTTTGGAACCCTGCGAGTAACACTGTCTGCTTGAAATTGCGGACAGACCACTCCATTCCCTGCATTTAGGCCCTTTGGCCCAAATCTACACCGTTCCACCGGTCTCAACCAAAATTTGTATATTTACCATTTGGAACACTGCGACTAACACTCTCTGCTTGAAATTGCGGAGAGGCTACTCCATACCCTGCATTTAGGCCCTTTGGCACAAATCCACACCGTTTCACCGATCTGAACCAAACTTTGTATACTTACCCTTTGGAACCCTGCGAGTAACACTGTCCACTTGAAATTTCGGACAGACCACCCCATTCCCTGCATTTAGGCACTTTGGCACAAATCTACACCGTTTCACCGATCAGAACCAATGTTCGGAAACTTACCCTTTGGTACCCAGCGAGTAACACTGTCTGCTTGAAATAGCGGACAGACCACTCCATTCCATGCATTTAGGCCCTTTGTCCCAAATCTACACCGTTTCACCGATCTCAACCAAAATGTGTATATTTAACCTTTGGAACACTGCGACTAACACTGTCTGCGTGAAATTGAGGCGAGGCCACTCCATCCCTTGCATTTAGGCTGTTTGGCACAAATCTACACCGTTTCACCGATCTGACCCCAATTTCATATACTTACCCGTAGAACCCGACAAGTAACACTGTTCACTTTAAATTTCGGACAGACCACACTATTCTCTGCTTTTTGACCCTTTGGCAGAAAACTACACCGTTTCACCGATCTCAGCCAGATTTTACATAATTACCCTTTGGAACTCGACGAGTAACACTGTCCACTCGAAATTTCGGACTGACCACTCCATTCCACGCATTTAGGCCCTTTGGCACAAATCTACATCGTTCACCGATCGGTAACAAAATGTGTATACTTACCCTTTGGAATCCGATGAGTAACACTGTCCACTTTATAATTTGGGCAGGCCACTCCATTCCCTGCAGTTTGGCCCTTGGCACAAAACTACACCGTTTCACCGATCTCAACCAGATTTTACATAATTACCGTTTGGAACTCGACGAGTAACACTGTCCACTCGAAATTTCGGACAGACCACTCCATTTCCCGCATTAAGGCCCTTTGGTACAAATCTACATCGTTCACCGATCGAAAACAAAGTGTGTATACTTGTATACTTACCCTTTGGAACCCGATGCGTAACACTGTCCACTTGAAATTTCTGACATACCACTCCATTCCCTGCATGTAGCTCAGGAATTCCTCGGGGTTGCCAGCTTCCTAACTCACCAGTCATGAGCCCTTGAGGGTGTACCAGAAGTGGTGGGTCTACATACACCCTGCCTCTTTGAGGGCCTTGAGCAGAAGACAGGAGATATTATGAAAAGGAAAAGAAGGCAGACCCCTCGAAAAATGAGGGTATCAGGAAAGATGAGACAAAGCCAATTAAGGCGGGAAATTGAAAGACTCCCTAGCCCTCGGATACCCTAATACAGACTGGGTCGGAAGAGAACAAGAGTTGACCAAGGGAGGCCGACAGGAAAGAGAACTGAAATGAGCCCGGCACCAGGAAGTAGAAGCGATGTCAGTCTCAGCTGGGGTTCCGTGGTCGCCAACCGACGTCCCACAAGTTGTGAGACCGTGGGGGGGGGGGGTTGTCATTTGTGAGAATAGCTTGCTGATTCATCGCGAGGTGACTTGAGAGTACTTTCCAGAGCCCGCCGTGTTATCTCCTGCTGTCTATGCTGATGCCAGCACAGGGCCGTTGCGAAACAGTGAGTGATTCCCGGTCAATCTGTATAGGACGGGGAACCCCGAACGTGTGTCATCATATTTCGTCATCATCTGCGATCATCTCAGGTTCGTGCAGCTTGGACCTATGTTCTTTGTCTTTGCCGAGCAGTACGCTCTTTCACTAGACGCATCCAGTACAGGCCTAAGCCAGAAAATAAGGTTGAGACTTTGGAAGACATCGAAGCTAGACACCTGAATTACCTATATCAGTTTTAAAATAACCCCATGTTCGTTTAGTAGTCATTTATTCATTACCTTATTATTATCATCATAAGTGCAAATGACCTAGATGTTACGCGCATCATATCAATAATCACCGCTGCATAAAGTCTTTCTCGACTGTGATTTTTAAAATATTTATTTTTGGTTGGTTGGTTCTTAAGTTTAGGGGCCGCGACAACGCGGTCATGTAGCCCCGTGAACTTTGGGTGTGTGTAGAATCTGACTGATAACCGGTGTAAATTGTGATGGCTGTATTAGTGTGTGTTATCTGTTTTTTAATTTAAGTACAAACTGCAACTTAGAATTCTTCAAATAGTTCGTACTTTTGCCGCCAAGCGCCACCGTCAACAACTACTAGGCCAAGTTCGAAACTTAGCTACTAGACGCCACTGCAGTCGGCTCTTGGCAACGGACGTAGACATCTATGAGCGTTGTTTACCTATCCAATTTAGCTTCACACAGGTGTAATTAGTGGAAGGTTCTTTAACATGCCATAAATCTGACATGGGACCGCCGGCTTTACTTCCCCTCCGAAGAAAGGCATACTGACGGATTTTTAACGCTCTTAAAATATCCGACGGCTTCGGCCGGGTTTGAACCCGCTATCTTGGGCATAGAAGCTCAGCATGCTACCAAATACGCCACCGAAGCCGCCATATAGTTATTTTTATTACAGTACATTGTGTACATTATACGTTGAAGTGTCAATTCAATACCGGTAGTAGTTTCCCTTATCATCCTGATCATAAGAGCAAATGTCCTACAGTAGATGTTACGCCCATTACACCACCATTAATCACCACACACAATAAGTCTTCCTCGCCTGTGAATTTTGAAATATGTATTTCTATTACGGTAGTTTGTAAGTTTGACGTGTCAATTCAACAGTAGTTTTTATTATCATCCTTATCAAAAGGGCAAATGACCTAGATATTACTCCCTCATTGTCTTTGGGGGCAAATGACTTAGATTTTAAGTCCATTATATTTCTAAGGAGACCTTAAAACATTATCATCATTCCACCGGGCGAAGCCGGGTACTACTGCTAGTAATTATAATATTCCTTAGCAAATTTCCTGTTGCTATGTCGATTTCAACCTTCTAGAAGCATCTATTGCGCAAGATATCACGTGATTGGAATCTCCCTGTCTTGCCTTCTACTCTTGACCCGACTGGTTTGTGTCAAGTTCCAGCATTTATATTGCTATGTTAAACTGTATCATGGGCTTGGAAAATATTCTAATTTAAGTCCAAAATAATTCGATTTTCGGGGGCAGAACGTCCCCGATTCTTGGATGCAACGGGTAATATCGAGAACCACTGAAGGTTGGAGGATGGAAAGCCAGATAGAAACGGAGTTGGGTGTAGACCAGTTTGGTTCCAGGAGAAATGTAGGAACAAGGGAAGCTGTACTAAGTCTTAGGCTGTATTTGGAAGGTAGAATAAGGAAATATAAGAGAACGTTCATGGCGTTTGTAGACCTAGAAAAAGCTTTTGTTAACGTTGATTGGACTAAATTGTTTGACATTTTAAAATCTATTGGAATAAAGTACATGGATAGGAGGGTGATATACAATCTATACAGAAACCAGACAGCAGTCATTCGAGCTGAAGGACATGAGAGAGAAGCTGGTATTCAGAAAGGTGTAAGGCAAGGCTGCAACTTATCACCCATACTTTTTAATCTTTACACTGAACAAGCAATGAAGGAAATTGGAGAAAAATTTAAAGTGGGAGTGAAGATTCAAGGAGAAATAATTTCAACTCTGAGATTTTCAGATGACATCGTCATCTTGGCCGACACGCCTGATGATTTGAATGAGTTTTTGAATGGTATGGACTCCGTCTTAAGGAAAGAATTCATGACGAAAATTAATAAATGTAAAACAAAAATACTGGAATGCAGCCGAAATAAATCAGAAACCTCTATGGACATCAAATTGGCAGGTGAAAAGCTGAAGGAAGTAGGAGACTTCTGTTACTTAGGAAGCAAAATAACCAGTGATGGACGAAGCAAAGAGGATATAAAAAGTAGGTTGACTCAGGCAAGGAAAGCATTTCTACAAAAAAAGGAATCTGTTGACATAGAATATAGATTTAGGTATTAGGAAATCATTTTTGAAAGCCTTTGTCTGGAGCGTGGCGCTCTATGGAAGTGAAACTTGGACTATATGTGCAGCAGAAAAGAGGAGAATTGAAGCATTTGAAATGTGGTGTTACAGGAGAATGATGATGATCAGATGGGTATATAGGGTTACAAACGAAGATGTATTAAGGCGAATGGGAGGGGAGAGATGTTTCTGGCGACTGCTAACGAAGAGAAGAGATAGGTTAGTAAGACACATACTAAGACACTCAGCAATAGCAAGCTTAGTTATGGAAGGATGGGTCGAGGACATGAACTGTAGGGGTAGACCAAGTTTAGAATATGTTAAACAGATTGCCTCGGATGTAGGGCGTGGTAGCTATGTAGAGATGAAACGATTAGCTCAGGACAGGGAGGGATGGAGGGCTGCATCAAACCAGTCAAAAGACTGAAGACTCAAACAACAACAACTGGATGGAATTTGATGCGGTTTCCACCATTTTGTATAAATTTCTCTTGGCAGGTTTCTGTAGAAAAGCATTCATTTATGATCAAAGAACCCGAAAGGTAACGATTTCAGCGAATTAAGTCTAAGAAAATCATGCCGCCCATGCGTATTTTAAGGTTACGCTGGGTAAACCGTTAAATATATCTATACACTACGAGTGTAAGGATTGTTCAGCATGGAACGTTCTACAAAGGAGCTTGCGACGGCATATCCCTATCTTGAATAGATCGCCCAATATAAGTGATTTCACATGTTCATTTATTCCAATAATTTCCACTCCATTTCGTCCAGCATCAAACTGTCAAGTCATGTCAAGTTAAAACTTCAGGAAAGAGTATGTTTGGAGTTTCGCTGTTCACCTCGGCTTTTCTGAATTGCGTCTGTGACCTGCCGTCCGCGCGCCTCTTAATCTTTCGCTGGGTAAAACGTTTAAGGTACCGGGCGAATCAGGGGCGGGTTGCTAGTGGTTTAATAAAAGGTGCATGGTTTAGAAGATACGAGAGGGATTAGAAAGTCGCACTTGGCAACACCGCTTCCTATTCTGCGTAAGGACAGGACCAGGATATGCCGCATGGGGACCAGTCAGCAGCCACCTCAGATTTTATCACAAGATAGTAATAATGTTATCGATTTTACGTCCCCTTTAACAACTGCGGTTTTTAAAAACGCCGGGGTGCCAAAGGGGTCTTTAACGTGCCAATTTATTTACTGACACAGCTCCCTCACATTTGCGTACCCTCAAATGCCAGCTGACTGCGGCAGGATTCGATCCTGCATCCTTGGGCACAGCAAGTGAGAACGTTACAGCTGAGCCAAGCAGCGAGCCGGTTATTACAAGAGGATGAGGTGACCCAGCAAGTTCTGTGTGTATGCATCATATATACACTACAATAAATCTGAGTAATTTAACCAATGAGCTGGTATTCTAGTGAAGGTCACGCAGACAGGTCATAAGTAGAGGTCAGTTTCACGGAGATGTAGGTGACCTGTCCAATTAAATTCCTATCCATCCTCTCATACATGCGCCCGCAACACCTTTGGCGCTGTTGTATGATTATGTTCTCCCACAACGTGATCTCAGTAACGTTGAATTTTTGGGAGAAACACTCGCCGTATGAATATGCTAACCGCACTGCGCCTGAGACGTTAGGTGACCCTTCCTACACCAGCACTTTCCTTCCCGTATGCATATCCCTAGTGGATTTAATTTCATCATTAGGCTACTTTTGACTAAAAAAAAGATTATGAGATCTACACAGGCCAAACGTTGTCTGTCTGTGTGTGTGTGTATGTATGTCTGCCCCCCCCCCTCCCCCACATCCATCCTATCAATTTTCATACATGACGAAACCGATTTGAACCAAATTTGGTCCAGATGTTGCACTAGCGAATGACACCTCAGTGTCACATTTTATCTCGATGCCATCTTAGCCAAAACAAAATGCTGGGCATCCGAATGCTCAGGACTTAAATCAGATTATAACTAAACTAACTATTCAATCTCTACCAAATGTTGGAGAAATATGCCCTTGTGTGCTTATCTAGTTGTGATATAATATTGCATTATACATGTCTCGCAGAACGTGATCTATCACAGTGAGCCCGTCTTCATTGAGGTGGTCAGCGATCTGTTGGTACAAAAATCACAAAATTACCGCGCGTTTGCAAAGATTTGTTCGGGGCATTGGGACAAGAAACGGAGGCATCCGTAGAAAATAATGTGAGTAAATGCGTGTATTTGTACGATACTTTCAACCAACTGTACAAAAATACATGAACAAAACGTACTGAAAATGCTTTCCCGAAAGCAATCATGATACTTGATTGATCCTTGTCAGAACTACAGTATTTATTTTTTCTCAAAATATATTAATAAAAGAGAACAAAAAGTACTGAATCTGCTTGCCGGAAAGCAATCATGATACTGGATCACTCAAAGAAATATCGCGGTGTGTGTGACGGTGCAAAATCGCCGACCAGCGAGACAGATCGTGTTCTGTGTGCCTGAGCCTTATGATACCTGCTCGCACACGGCAATCAGCCAGGAGATGGAATATAAACACTTCCAACACTAATTGAAACAAGTGTCTCTTTGAAGTAACATCTCCACTTCTCTTGCAAAGAACTCTTCATTACGAACTCCTACTCTCCTTCGTAAGTCATAATACAACACGCCATCGAGTCAAAGAAATAAAAAAAATATACGAGCCTTACAGTAGTCGCATGTGATGTGTAACATCTGACATGGTATCCTACTATGAAATTGATATGAAATGTATGTGAAGTCATCTGACATGTTATCCTACTCGTATACTACACAGCTTGGACATTCTTAAAATGTTAATTTACGCTCCGTTTTCATACTAGTACTGTGATGAATGTATAGATTGAATTGGAGATATGCCACTGTCACACTTGTTTGAAAAAACGTCATATAGTATATTGTAAATTAAGAGGAGGAATGTAACCTTAGTCTCTAGCCTATCTATAGACTACTATAAATAATGTTCAATACGATCAAATTTCCCAACTCCTGGTTGGTGCGAACTATTGTAATTAAAATTAGATAAATCTTAATTTCATGTAGATTCTGTTAAAATGACGCACAATGTTATGGTAGATATCGATTAGATCGATAATCTGGTAGCCAAAATAATTGCTGAGACTAGAGTTTGAACCTGAGACCTCATGATTCGCAGACCAAGACGCTATCACGCAGCCATTACAACCACAGAAATTTTGAGTACAAGACAGTTATTTATTTTCACGTGCCGGTAATAATATGGAAGTAATTTTTATGCTCCATTAATATTTTGCTTTGCATTTTTTCGATAATGTTCCTGCGAGGAATTGAGTTTTAAATTAGATATGAATACGCCTACTTGGCAGTAAAGGGAATTCCTATAGAGGTCCATGAAAGGCTAGCCCAGTTACCGTATAAAACATCGATATATATTATATTGATCACTGCATTACCGCAATGTGGGTTAATATCTGAATAGCCATTGTGCAGAAACATAATACCGGCTTTTCCGACTAGTTAGAATGTTTCATATTAAAGCATATCATCATTTCAATACTGATACGAAGACTTTGAACATGTGGTCTGCGTTTCAATCAGTTGACACCAGAGTTCGCATGAGCGTTTACCGTTCAGTATGAAAGTGTTGAACAAAGTTACTCGGGGAATGGATGCCCATCACTTTTAACCAAAGATTGAATAACAGACTTTTAATAACTCATAATTGTTTTCAGCAAATATAATATAATGAATATTTTTACACCCAAGAACGCCGACTTGAAGATGATTTATTGTTGGAATAGCTGTAATGGCGCCTCCAAACCTTGAAGTAATCCGTATGTGATATACATTCCACATGGCCGACAGTGCGTCATGCTAACAATCTCCGACCCCGCGCGCTCATTGTTTCCTCTTATCACTGCCAGCTGGATCGCATCCCTCCAGACTGCTTTAGCAGTGCGTCTTACACACTTCCGTCCGATCCACTTCCGTCCCATTTTTCAATATCACCCCCACAAAAAGATCCAGCAACCGAGTGGACAGATGTTTCACTTCTACAAAAGAAAACAAGATGTTCAGTAAAGAACATATAGCCTACTTTCTTGTAATTGCATGGGTATTGTTATAACTCTTTGTCCTTTTCAAGAAGTATAATTGAATATTGGTTGTAGTAGCTTGTTGAAATACAACGAACTATACGGATATTAAACATGAATATGAGGTGCCCTTTGCTAGTGCTACCTCTGTCCAAAATTCATTCAATTCGGTTTCACCGTGTTTGAATTGATATGGGAACTCGATTTGCACACATACATGGCCGCTATCTGCAAACTATTGGGCTGATGACATTGTAGTTCAGTCAAACGATGCTTCCCACAAAAAGGTGTGTTGTTGCAAAATTTGGCAGCGATCAATATATGATTAGGTTGGTCGTAATATTATTTAAGCTTTCAACATTTGGGTGGCCGCCATTCCTTTTCCGTCAATATGGCGGCGATATAAAACATGACACTGAGGTGCCCTTTCCTAGTGCTACCTCTGTATCAAATTTCGTTCAATTCGGTTTCACCGTGTTTGTAAAGATAGGGTGAATCGATTTGCACACATACATGGCCGCCATATGCAAACTATCGGACTGATGACCTTGTAGCTTGGTCCAAGAACGCTTCTCACACAAATGTATGTTGTTGCTAAATTTGGTAGAGATCAGATGATCAGGTTGGTCGTAATTTGATTTAAGCTTTTTTCATTTGGGTGGCCACCATTACGTTTCCGTCAAGATGGCGGCGATATAAAACATGACACTGAGGTGCCCTTTGCTATTGTAACCTCTGTACCAAATTTTGTTCAATTCGGTTTCACCGTATTTGAAAAGATAAGGGGGAATCGATTTGCTCACATACATGGCCGCCATCCGCAAAGTATTATGTTGATGTCCTTGTAGTTTGGTCAAAAGATACTTAATACACAAAGGTATAACGTTGCAAAATTTGGTAGAGATCCGATGATTAGGTTGGTCGTAATTTGATATAAGCTTTTGAAATTTGGGTGGCCGCCATTACTTTTCCGTCAAGATGGCGGCAATATAAGACATGACACTGAGGTGCCCTTTGCTAGTTCTACCTCTGGTCCAAATTTCGTTCAAATCGGTTTCACGTGTTTGAATTGATAGAGGGGGACAGACATTCAGAGTACACACACTCACACACACACACACACACTCACTCACAGACAGACACACAATTTTTCCGCCCTGTGTAGATCTCATAAGTCTATTTTCATTTTTTTGCAAATGTCGAAAGTAGGCTAAAAACAATAACATTTACCATGATAGGTAATACAAGAGAATTATTTTCCGTATTAATTCATAGATTTCTTTTAATGTAATACACCTATCAAAACAATACATGGAACACATATTGAATTATATTACATGTTTTGATCTTTCAATGTATTTTCTTTATAACGCTGAACTAGGTCACAATATGGCCGAAACCGGTATTGTGATTAAAGTACAACAGGTTTAAATTAACTGAATATTTACAACAAATTATATTTTACAAGTTTTTACTAGTTTTATAAAATACTAGCTGACGCGGCAGACATTGTCCTGCCAATCAAAGAAAGTGTTGTAACTTTGTTTCTTGAAGTGCTTTTGGATACACAATATATTTTTCAATTTCTGTTAACTGCCTCTAAACTATCGTGAAATGAATTAACTAATCTAAAAACATTCGTGAGAGTGTGCACAACAACTCTCCAAAGTTTCATCGCAATTGGATAAATGGCATATAATGCATACG
This sequence comes from Meconema thalassinum, assembly GCA_946902985.2. Taxonomy (NCBI): domain Eukaryota; kingdom Metazoa; phylum Arthropoda; class Insecta; order Orthoptera; family Tettigoniidae; genus Meconema; species Meconema thalassinum. The sequence goes on along the minus strand of OX336399.1, from coordinate 82,045,666 downwards.
GGATTTTGTTTAAATGATTCGTGAGCAGTCACTCATTTGTTGAATCTACTCGTGCTCTACCAACTATGAAATGGATTTACTAAGTTAGAAAGCTTCACGTAAGTGTACACAACAACTCATCAAAGTTTCATCGCAATCGATGAATAGTATATGAACGCATACGGGATTTTGTTGGAACGCTTCGCGCGTCGTCACTCATTTGTTACATCTACTCGTGCGCTACCAAAATTGTAAAATGGATTTACCAAGTTGAACACCTTCCCTGGCGTGTACACAAAAACTCATCAATGTTGCATCGGAATCGGATGAATGACATATGAACGCATACGGGATTTTCTTTAAACGATTCGCATGCTATTACCCATTTGTTGAATCTACTCATGCGCTACTTATTAAACACTGGATTTACTAAGCCAGAAACTTTTCCTGGACTGTACACAACAATTCACCAAAGTTTCATCGCAATTGGATAAATGGTATATGAACACCTACAGGACTTTGTTGAAACGATTCTCGCCCCATCGCACATTTGTTGAATCTACACGTGCGCTACCTATTGTAAAATGAATTTACTAAGCCAGAAACCTTTACTGAAGTGTGCACAACAATTCACCAAAGTTTCATCGCAATCGGATAAATGGTATATGGACGCATACGGTACTTTGTTGAAATGATTCGCGTGCCGTCACTCATTTGTTGAATCTACTCGTGCGCTACCTATTGTAAAATGAATTTCTTAAGCCAGAAACCTTCCATAGGGTGTACTCAACATCTCACCCAAGTTTCATCGTAATCGGACGAATGGTATTTGAACGCATACGGGACCTTATTGAAACGCTTCGCACGTCGTCGCTCATTTGTTGAATCTACTCGTACGCAACCACCTGTGAAATGGATATACTAAGTTAGAAACCCTCACGTAAGTGTACACAATATCTCACCATAGTTTCATTGCAATTGGATGAATGGTATATGGACGTGATCACTTTTGTGATACTTTCAATGTTTAGCTTGGCCCATTTGTCGGTCAAATTTTATTTATTGTTACCGAGATCCCCGAATGGTAATTATTTCTTTACAAATGTTAATTGCTTAAACCATATGCATAATCTTGTTATCAATCACTTATTCATAGATATTATAGTTCTCACCTCGAGTGTTACAGTCGCTCGCTACCTCAGGCGTCCTCACTCCCGACATACAGGACATCTACTGGTTGATCCACTGTCCGCTGAGTAGTGTCGACTGACGTCACCCTGACTTTCGTTCGACCAATGGCAGGTCTTTGTCTGGTCGGGCGATCTCCAAACTTCGAGAGAGTTCCATGGTCCCTATTTAAGACGCCGCTTGCTGGCGTTCTCCACCACTTCTGATCAATCATCACTTTGGATCACTTCAACCTGCTGGTCACCGCTACTGCATCTCACGACACCATCGCTGATATCTACGCTACCGAGCAGTTACGTCACAAGATCTGCACCATGACGTATTGCTCAAGATGGCAAGAATAATTGCCAGCCGCTGTACTCTTCACCTTCACCTTAGAGAGGATACTTGGAATCGTCTTTCGAAATATTGCTGGATCATCTCTTGGAAACTATAAATGTTATTCCTGCGCAAGAAAAGAAGAGAGAGTTGACATTTTATCGATGGTGCACATAACTCTAGGCCATGTACGCCTCCTTCCGAGAAAACCGTGAAGACTTTTAAACCAACATTTATGCTAGCTGGAACTTTTTAAGGAGCTGGCTCTTCAACCCTCTTCAAAGATAAGTTTAATTTTTTGAAGAGTTTATATCATACCAGTTATTTTACACTCTTAATTATTTTTTATGGTTCTCTCTTTTTATAAAGTGCATTTTTATATGTTAAGCTCAACTTTTCTCCAATCAAGCAAGCTTGTTTCATGGACCTTTTTTCAATCTGGGTTTCTGTCATCAGGCCCTCACACTTTGCTACATTTATAATTGTTCATTTCTGTGATAAGCACTTAAGTGCAATTGGTTTATTCATTATAAATTTATTATTAGGAATAAAAATTTTTAATGTATTGCTCCTTATATTGGTTCTCTAGTCACGTATTTCATGCCCACTACCCCGCTCCGCTTCAGTCTAATTTTCTTGACCACAGTAGTTATTTTGCCCAGGCTTTCGCCTGATGCGTTTCGTTCTCCCGTATGGGGAAGTTTTAGGGCATAACTTACTCTTCACCATAGTTTTGGTGCCTCACCCCCGGGAAACATATCTGTTGCACCCTGGATCCCTATACAAGTTTAATATTGTGGATTTTACATTAGCAATTTTTGTTCATTGTGTTTCAACACTAATTCACATTGTACGTTTCAGCTTAAGGCGCATGTTCAGCAGAGGAGGAGAGAAACGTAAGCTAAGCCGGTTTCTTCCGCATCAGACTAAACCTTACTACCTAGCAAGCTGTCATCCTCTGACTTCCAGTACTCGAAGTCACAATATTGACGTGAGTAACAAACAACTTTTGACATGCCTAACCTTGATGAAAAACTTAGCAACGCCAGAGCCTCTTGTAAGGGCAAGCTCACACGGTTTCGTACTTTCTTAACGGAGCTCGAACCCCAAGAGCGTAATCTTGACATAATTTCGCAGAGGCTTAAGAATTATGAACCAGCCTTTGAGAAATATGATGAGATACAATGCAGTATAGAAACTCAGCATCCGGACCAGCAAAGTGATAGGTTGGAAGTTGAAAAATTATACTATCAGGGATTTTCTGAAGCTAAACAGCTTATTAGGGCTTTAACTTTAAAAGAAAAACAAGAAGATCAAACTTCTGCAGCATCTTCTACATCTTCTTCACGCATTATATTACCCAAATTAGAAATACCCAAATTCACTGGTAAAGACATAGAATGGGAACCATTTTTTGAATTATTCAATTCTTTAGTACATGAGAATACTTCTATACCAGTAATACAAAAATTTCACTACTTGCGTCTGGCAGTTCAAGGCAACGCACTTAACCTGATTCAAGCACTTTCTTTGACCAGTGATAATTATGAAGTTGCTCTGAATCTTCTTAAGGATAGATATGGGAACATTCGTTTATCTATTCAACGCCATATACAAAGCTTATTCGAGTTACCTAACGTGCAAGCAGATAACAGTTTATCACTTCGTAAGTTGATTGACACTGCAGAGCTACACGTCAGAGCATTGTCCAATTTAAACCAACCTGTAAATCACTGGGATTTATTTCTAGTTCACCTCATTTCTGCAAGATTGGATGCAAATACATTAAAAGCGTGGGAAACAGAACTTTCCCAGAATTTGCAATGCACTTATGAGGCGATTATTAACTTTTTGAAGGCCAGAAGCCAAGTCTTTTCCGCCATAGCTAATCAAAAAACTAGTAGTTCAGATTCAAAAGCCTTCTCAAAACATAAGGTTAGCAGTTCTAATCAAAGAATTTTAAGATCACAGGCTCTTCCTGTTGATGCTCGGTCACCTAACCAAATGCAAACGTGCGGTCTGTGTCAGCAATCGCATACTTTATACAATTGTGATGAATTTAAATCTTTATCAGTAGATGAAAGACGAAAGTTCATTACGAACAAAAAACATTGTTTCAACTGTTTGTCAGGAACGCATATGTTAAACAATTGCCGTTCACAACGTTTATGCTTTCATTGTAGGGCAAGACACCATTCCCTTTTGCACAGACATGAAAGATCACGGTTATCAGGACCAAGCAGTTCCAATACCAAGTCTAATTCGGAGGCTTCTCAAAATAGTGCGCAGTCGTATGCTCAAAGTTCTACCTCGCTTGGCAAAGTCCAGGTTTTATTATCTACCGTGCAGGTTCTATTGAAAAATTCTCACGGAAAATGGGTATCTGTCAGGGGATTATTGGACAATGCCGCTACCAACAATTTTATTAATGAATCGTTGGTACAAAAGTTAGGCCTTCCAAAACATCCTACCTCAATAGAGGTTACAGGAATAAACTGCTCTAAATCGCAATCCTTAAGCTTTGCTAAAGTGGATCTGAAGGACTCTAATAATCTTGGTATACAGTTGCAATTAGATTGTTTGATTATCAAGTCTATAGGCAACAATATTCCTGGCACTTCTTATCCTATTCAAAGTTGGAATATCCCGAATTTTGTCCAGCTAGCTGACCCTCATTTCAACAGAGCTTCACCCGTAGAGCTTCTTTTCAGCTCAAGCGTATTTTGGCAATGTCTTCATTCCGATAAAGTAAAAATTGCTCCTAATGTTTTCTTCCGCGAAACTGATTTTGGTTGGATTGCTACTGGCCAAATATACCGTAATCCTATTCAAACTGTATCGAATTGTTATTTTGTTGGTACCGATTTGAGTCAAGAGCTAACCAAGTTCTGGGATCTTGAAAATGTTCAGGCTACTTCTTCTTCTTCTTCTTCTAACGAAATTTGTGAAAAGTTATATAAGGAAACCACTGTCCGTAATGCTGAAGGCAGATTTATAGTAACTCTTCCACGTATTCCCAATCCTCCCGCCATTACGGGCTCGCATTCCAGAGCACTTAGGGCACTATTTGCTATTGAAAATCGGTTCAAACAAGATGCTTCTGTCAAAACTCAGTATGCTTCCTTTATGTAGGAATACGAATCATCCAATCACATGGAGGTAATTTCTAAATCAGAAGAAATTGACCATCCTTTAAATGAAATAGTTTATCTAAATCATCACCCGGTATGGAAAAATTCCATAACACAAGACAATATAAGAGTAGTTTTCAATGGCTCATCACCAGATTCCAATGGAATCTCTTTAAATGATACCTTGCAATGTGGTCCCGCGATTCAAACAGATCTCACCTCTGTTTTGCTTAATTTTCGGAGGTTTCCTATTGCTGTAATCTCAGATATTAAGCAGATGTACCGGCAGATTCTTGTAAATTCTGAGCAGCAAGATCTGCAAAGAATATTGTGGCGCGATGAGAGTTCCAAACCCATAAAGATATTTAGATTGAAGACTGTGACATATGGCCTGAAGTCTTCAGCCTTTCTTGCGATTCGGTCTCTCCACATGTTAGCCGAGCAAGATGGTCATCTGTATCATCCTTTGGCCTCTGAGTCATTAAAAACGGCATTTTATGTCGACGATTTCTTGTGCTCTTTCCCTAATATTTCTGAAGCGCTCCTTGTGTGCGAAGATTTGAAATCCCTACTCCTAGGAGGTGGTTTTCCGCTCCATAAATGGACTTCAAATTCCACTGAATTTATATCAAAATTTTCATCAGAGGTCCCAGTTGATGAATTTGTTGCCATTCCTACTGATGAAGCAGCCGTAAAAGCATTGGGTGTTTTTTGGTGTCCTTCTTCTGATACCTTCTCTTATCAGGTACATCTGTCAGAATCTCCCCCTGTAACTAAGAGACAAGTTCTGTCAGAAATCGCAAAGATCTTTGATCCTTTGCAATATATTGCTCCTATAGTTATTGTTGCAAAAATGTTCTTGCAAAAGCTTTGGTCATTAAAATCAGACTGGGATGAAAATCTCCCCCTTCCTCTTGTAGAAGAATGGTTAGAGTATCACAGCAGTTTGCTGGATCTCTCCAAGGTTTCTATACCCCGCCCTTTAATTTCTAATCCCTTATACCAGCAGTATGACCTGCATGTATTTTCTGATAGTTCAGAACGGGCTTATGGCTGTTGTGCATACATAGTAGGACGTTCCTCAGCTACTTTCCCTGGATTTTCTAATTTAGTGTGCGCTAAATCAAAAGTTGCTCCACTTAAAACGGTATCATTGCCGAGATTAGAATTATGCTCTGCTTTAATGGCAACAGAATTAGCTACTAAACTAAATGTCAGTTTAAAGTTAAAATTTTCCCGCACATTTTTTTGGAGCGATTCTTCTATTGTATTAGCTTGGATTTCCAAGCCTTCTTCTCATTGGAATACCTTTGTGGCAAATCGCGTTTCTAAGATTCATGAAGTCTCTCATTCTGAGCAATGGAGACATGTTCCTAGCCGTGAAAACACCGCGGATATAATATCACGTGGTTGCACGCCTAAAAAATTGATTTCTTCAGACCTGTACTGGAATGGTCCTCCTTGGCTAAGTCAGGAATCATCTTGCTGGCCTCGCTTAGCTAATCAATTTGCAGAAGAAATACCTGATGCCCGTAATGACCCTGTCGCGTCGCATCTTACTTCTACTTCTACTAGCCTTTTTCATAGATACTCTTCATTTGATAAATTGATTCGTGTAGTGTCTTATATCTTCCGATGGAAATATTTAGTAATTGATCAACCTTTGAAGCCTCAACCCTTTCCCTCCAGAGTCGAGTTAGAATTTGCTACTTGCAAGATTTTGTTACTTGTTCAGCAGGAAGTATTTGCTCCTGAAAAGCAAGCTATTATAAGTGGTAAAGACTTACCCAAGTCTAGCAGGCTTTCACCACTCACTCCTTTTCTAGACCAGGACGGCATAATACGTGTGGGTGGAAGATTAGCTATGTCTAGTTGTGAGGATGGGAAAAAGCATCCCATCATCCTTCCTTCAAAGCATCCTATCACTACCCTTATAATAAAAAAGTTTCATTATAAACACCTTCATGCTGGCACTCGCACCTTGCTCTGTCTAATTCGTGAACTCTACTGGATCATCAATGGCGTTCATGAGGTTTCTTCTGTTGTCAAAAAGTGTATACCTTGCTTCAAGGTTAAACCACGGCCCGCCACGCAGATTATGGGTAATTCACCTCCATTTCGTTCAGAACCTAGTAAGCCCTTCGCTCTTACTGGGATCGATTACGCAGGTCCTTACGTATATCAGACCAATCCCTCTTCATCTAAGCGCGAAATCTTAGGTAAACTTTACATCTCGTTATTTGTATGCATGGTGACGGGAGCTATCCACCTTGAGTTGGTTACGAACGCTTCTGTATCCTACTTTTTGGCCGCCTTTTCTAGATTTGCTGCTAGAAGGGGCGTTCCATCTGAAGTTTTTTCAGATAATGCAAACATTTTTGTAAGCGCTTCTGATCTCTGGAAAAAAGTGTTAAGCTCCCCTTCCGCTAAAGAAAAAATTTCCAACTTTTCCTATTCTAAAGGTTTCAAATGGCATTTCACCCCGCCTTATGCTTCCCATCATGGGGGCCGTTGGGAATCCTGCATCAAACTTACTAAAAGGCAGCTTAAGAAAACTCTTGGTCCTACCATACTTTCTTATGAGGAATTCAACTCTTTGATTATTCAAATTGAAGGTATTGTAAATTCCAGACCTCTGACCCCTCTTTCAAACGATCCTAAGGATCTTTTACCTTTAACACCCAGTCACTTCCTGATTGGCTGTTCGCTTGCTGCTACTCCGCCTTTGCTGGTTCGACGCTGTGATCCTAACTTGCCTATCTTTTGGAGAAAAGTAGAATCTTTGCGCTGTTCTTTTTGGCGCCGATGGAAGTTAGAATATCTCAGCTTGCTAAATAGGCGTGAGAAATGGCGGCTTCCTCAACCAGATGTACGAGTGGGGGACATGGTTCTTCTTCGGGACCCATCTCCGCCTCTCGTGTGGAACCTAGGTAGAGTTATTCACTGCCACTTTGGCCGTGATAAACGCGTCAGAGTTGTTGATGTTTTAACTAGTAAAGGTCGTTATACTAGACCCATTTCTGCTATTTCTGTTTTGCCTTTCGAGTCTTAGTTTCTCCTCGTCTGTTATCCATGTTTTGCTTTGACTGATTCTTTTGTTTGTTTTCATTCGGAGTTCTCGGAGCATGATCACTTTTGTGATACTTTCAATGTTTAGCTTGGCCCATTTGTCGGTCAAATTTTATTTATTGTTACCGAGATCCCCGAATGGTAATTATTTCTTTACAAATGTTAATTGCTTAAACCATATGCATAATCTTGTTATCAATCACTTATTCATAGATATTATAGTTCTCACCTCGAGTGTTACAGTCGCTCGCTACCTCAGGCGTCCTCACTCCCGACATACAGGACATCTACTGGTTGATCCACTGTCCGCTGAGTAGTGTCGACTGACGTCACCCTGACTTTCGTTCGACCAATGGCAGGTCTTTGTCTGGTCGGGCGATCTCCAAACTTCGAGAGAGTTCCATGGTCCCTATTTAAGACGCCGCTTGCTGGCGTTCTTCACCACTTCTGATCCACCACTTCTGATCAATCATCACTTTGGATCACTTCAACCTGCTGGTCACCGCTACTGCATCTCACGACACCATCGCTGATATCTACGCTACCGAGCAGTTACGTCACAAGATCTGCACCATGACGTATTGCTCAAGATGGCAAGAATAATTGCCAGCCGCTGTACTCTTCACCTTCACCTTAGAGAGGATACTTGGAATCGTCTTTCGAAATATTGCTGGATCATCTCTTGGAAACTATAAATGTCATTCCTGCGCAAGGAAAGAAGAGAGAGTTGACATTTTATCTATGGTGCACATAACTCTAGGCCATGTACGCCTCCTTCCGAGAAAACCGTGAAGACTTTTAAACCAACATTTATGCTAGCTGGAACTTTTTAAGGAGCTGGCTCTTCAACCCTCTTCAAAGATAAGTTTAATTTTATGAAGAGTTTATATCATACCAGTTATTTTACACTCTTAATTATTTTTTATGGTTCTCTCTTTTTATAAAGTGCATTTTTATATGTTAAGCTCAACTTTTCTCCAATCAAGCAAGCTTGTTTCATGGACCTTTTTTCAATCTGGGTTTCTGTCATCAGGCCCTCACACTTTGCTACATTTATAATTGTTCATTTCTGTGATAAGCACTTAAGTGCAATTGGTTTATTCATTATAAATTTATTATTAGGAATAAAAATTGTTAATGTATTGCTCCTTATATTGGTTCTCTAGTCACGTATTTCATGCCCACTACCCCGCTCCGCTTCAGTCTAATTTTCTTGACCACAGTAGTTATTTTGTCCAGGCTTTCGCCTGATGCGTTTCGTTCTCCCGTATGGGGAAGTTTTAGGGCATAACTTATTCTTCTCCAGGACGCATGCGGGACTTAGTTTAAACGTTCGCGCGTCGTCGCTCATTTGTTGAATCTACTCGTGTGCTACCTATGGTAAAATGGATTTACTAATCCAGAAGCCTCCCACTGGAGTGTACACAACACCTCACCCAAGTTTCATCGCGATCGGACGAATGGTATTTGAACGCATACGGGACCTTGTTGAAACGCTTCGCCCGTCGTCGCTCATTTGTTGAATCTACTCGTGCGCAACCTCCTGTGAATTGGATTTACTAAGTTAGAAACCTTCAGGTAAGTGTACACAACAACTCATCAAAGTTTCATTTCAATCGATGAATGGTATATAAACTTATACGGGATTTTGTTGAAACGCTTCGCGCGTCGTCGCTCATTTGTTGAATCTACTCGTGCGCTACCTATGGTAAAATGGATTTACTAATCCAGAAGCCTCCCCCTGGAGTGTACACAACATCTAACCCAAGTTTCATCGCTATCGGACGAATGGTATTTGAACGCATACATGACCTTCTTGAATCGCTTCGTGCGTCGTCGCTCATTTGTTGAATCTAGGCGTGCGCTATCTATTGTAAAATAATTTACTAAGCCAAACACCTTCCCTGGAGTACACTCAACATCTCACCCAAGTTTCATCGGAATGTGATGAACGGTATATGAACGCATACGTGACTTTGAAACGCTCCAACGTGCAGAGACAAATAGTAGAATTCGACATCACTGCCACCTTTGGTATAAAACACAACTTTCCGTCACGGGCGGAGTGTATGTTATGGCGGTAGTTGCACAGGTTGCGATCAGGTGGCTCTAACGTGCAGAGACAAACCGTCCAAAGACATCAGCTTTCACCAAGGCCAAGGCTAGTGGATTCCATGACGACTGTTTTTGACTGTATATTGTGGTTCTAAAATTGTGTGTTAATTGTGGTTCTAAAATTGTGTTAATTTCACCTACCGGGTCAGATTGTGAATCTAAACCATACATGGACTCACCCTAATGTGCATACCAAATGTCATCAAAATCGGTCCAGTCGTTTAGGAGGAGTTCAGTGACATACACACGTGTCGAAGAATTATATATATAAAGATAATTTGTTGTATTGATTGATGGGGTTTGGCAACAATATATTTCAAACTTTGTATTTTTATATAGCCCACACATAAGAGAAGTAGGCCTACTTGAAATCAAATTAATCCTCCCCAATAATATGTATTGCGCGGGAACTCTGTGGAATCCACCTAAATCGAGAGCAAGTCAACTAGTTAGTGATTGTAATTTATGTAGTTTTGCGAGCTTGAATATTCACTAGAGCTGAGGCTCGAACATGCGATTGTTATTTGTGCACTTGAAGCATTCTCTAGAGATTCAGTTTACATTGACATACTCTGCGGTTTTAGTTGGAGGCAAATGAAACCACAAAACCGTAATTGTACAGTGTAACCAGAGTTAAATATGTCATCATGGCAATTACATTGGACGTTTGTGTTATATATTTGTACTAGCTGACCCGGCAGACGTTGTCCTGCCAATCAAAGAAAGTGTTGTAACTTTGTTTCTTGAAGTGCTTTTGGATACACAATATTTTTTTCAACTTCCGTTGACTGCCTCTAAACTATCGTGAAATGAATTAACTGATCTAGAAACATTCGTGGGAGCGTGCACAACAACTCTCCAAAGTTTCATCGCAATCTGATAAATGGCATATAACGCATACGGGATTTAGTTTAAATGAGTCGTGCGCTGTCACTCATTTGTTGAATCTACTCGTGCTCTACCAACTGTGAAATGGATTTACTAAGTTAGAAAGCTTCACGTAAGTGTACACAACAACTCATCAAAGTTTCATCGCAATCGGATGAATGACATATGAACGCATACAGGATTTTCTTTAAACGATTCGCGTGCCGTCACTTATTTTTGAATCTACTCATGCGCTACCTATTGTAAAATAGATTTACTAAGCCTGAAACATTCTCTGGAGTGTACTCAATGATTCACCAAGCTTTCATAGCAATCGGATGAACGGGATATGACCGCATACGGGACATTCTGGAAACGATTCGCGTGCCGTCGCTCATTTGTTGAACCTACTCGTACGCTACTTATTAAAAACTGGATTTACTAAGCCAGAAACCTTTCATGGAGTGTACACAACAATTCACCAAAGTTTCATCGCAATTCGGATAAATGGTATATGAATGCATACAGAACTTTGTTGAAATGATTCGCGCGCCTTAGCACATTTTTTGAATCTACTCGTGCGCTACCAATTGTAAAGTGAATTTACTAAGCCAGAAACCTTTACTGAATTGCACACAACAATTCATCAAGTTTCATCGCAATCGGATAAATGGTATATGGACGCATACGGTACTTTGTTGAAATGATTCGCGTGCCGTCACTCATTTGTTGAATCTACTCGTGCGCTACCTATTGTAAAATGGATTTATTAAGCCAGAAACCTTCCGTAGGGTGTACACATCATCTCACCCAAGTTTCATCGTAATCGGACGAATGGTATTTGAACGCATACGGGACCTTATTGAAACGCTTCGTGCGTCGTCGCTCATTTATTGAATGTACTCGTGCGCAACCTCCTGTGAAATGGATTTACTAAGTTAGAAACCCTCACGTACTGTAAATGTACACAATATCTCACCCAAGTTTCATTGTAATCGGATGAATGGTATATGAACGCATACGGGACATTGTTTAAACGTTCGCGCATCGTCGCCCATTTGTTGAATCTACTCGTGTGCTACCTATGGTAAAATGGATTTACTAATCCAGAAGCCTACCCTGGAGTGTACACAACATCTCACCCAAGTTTCATCGCTATCGGACGAATGGTATTTGAACGCATACGGGACCTTGTTGAAACGCTTCGCGCGTCGTCGCTCATTTGTTGAATCTAGTTGTGCGCTATCTATTGTAAAATGGATTTACTAAGCCAAACACCTTCCCTGGAGTGCACTCAACATCTCACCCAAGTTTCATCGCAATCGGATGAATGGTATCTGAACGCATACGGGACTTTGAAACGCTCTAACGTGCAGAGACAAACAGTAGAATTCGACATCCCTGCCACCTTTGGTATAAAACACAACTTTCTGCCACGGGCGGAGTGTATATTATGGCGGTAGTTGCACAGCTTGCGACCAGGTGGCTCTACGTGCAGAGACAAACCGTCCAAAAGCATCACTTTTCACTACGGCTAGCGGTTTCCATGACGACTGTTTATGACTGTATATTGTGGTTCTAAAATTGTGTGTAAATTGTGGTTCTAAAATTCTAAAATTCCACCTACCGGGTCAAATTGTGAATCTAAACCATACATGGACCCTCCCTAATATACATACAAAATTTCATCGAAATCGGCCCAGCCATTTAGGAGGAGTTCAGTCACATACACACGTGTCGAAGAATTATATATATAAAGACTAGCTGACCCGGCAGACATTGTCCTGCAAATCAAAGAAAGTGTTGTAACTTTGTTTCTTAAAGAGCTTTTGGTTACACAATATTTTTTTTATATTTCTGTTAACTGCCTCTAAACTATCGTGAAATGAATTAACTAATCTAGAAACATTCGTGGGAGCGTGCACAACAACTCTCCAACGTTTCATCGCAATTGGATAAATGGCATAACACGCATACGGGATTTTGTTTAAATGATTCGTGCGCTGTCACTCACTTGTTGAATCTACTCGTGCTCTATCAACTGTGAAATTGATTTACTAAGTTAGAAAGCTTCACGTAAGTATACACAACAACTCATCAAAGTTTCATCGGAATCGGATGAACGACATATGAAAGTATACGGGATTTTTTTAAACGATTCGAGTGTCGTCACTCATTTCTTGAATCTACTCATGCGCTACCTATTGTAAAATAGATTTACTGAGCCTGAAACCTTCTCTGGAGTGTACTCAATCATTCACCAAGGTTTCATCGCAATCGGATGAATTATATATGGCCGCATACGCGACATTGTGGAAACGATTCTCTCACCGTCGCTCATTTGTTGAATCTACTCGTGCACTGCTTATTAAAAACTGGAATTACTCTTCCAGAAACATTTCCTGGAGTGTACACAACAATTCACCAAAGTTTCATCGTAATCGGATAAATGGTATATGAACGCATACAGGACTATGTTGAATCGATTCGCGCGCCATCGTACATTTGTTGAATCTACTCGTACGCTACCTATTATAAAATGAATTTACTGAGCCAGAAACCTTTACTGAAGTGTACACAACAATTCACCAAAGTTTCATCGCAATCGGATAAATGGTATATGGGCGCATATGGTACTTTGTTGGAATGATTCGCGTGTCGTCACTCATTTGTTGAATCTACTCGTGCGCTACCAATTGTAAAATGGATTTATTAAGCCAGAAACCTTCCGTAGGGTGTACACAACATCTCACCCAAGTTTCATCGTAATCTGACAAATGGTATTTGAACGCATACGGGACCTTTTTGAAACGCTTCGCGCGTCGTCGTTCATTTGTTGAATCTACTCGTGCGCAACCTCCTGTGAAATGGATTTACCGTACTAAGTTAGAAACTCTCACGAACGTGTGCACAACATCTCACCCAAGTTTCATTGCAATCAGATGAATGGTATATGAACACATACAGGACTTAGTTTAAACTTTCGCACATCGTCGCTCATTTGTAGAATCTACTCGTGCGCTACCTATTATAAAATGGATTTACTAATCCAGAAGCCTCCCCTGAAGGGTACACAACATCTCACCCAAGTTTCATCGCTATCGGACGAATGGTATTTGAATGCATACGGGACTTTGTTGAAACGCTTCGCACGTCGAAGCTCATTTGTTGAATCTATTCGTGCGCAACCTCCTGTGAAATGGATTTACTAAGTTTGAAACCTTCACGTAAGTGTACACAACAACTCATCAACGTTTCATCTCAATCGATGAATGGTATATAAACTTATACGGGATTTTGTTGAAACGCTTCGCGCGTCGTCACTCATTTGTTGAATCTAGTCGTGCGCTACCTATTGTAAAATTAATTTACTAAGCCAGAAGCCTTCACTGGTGTGCACACAACATATCACTCAAGTTTCATCCCTATCGGACGAATGGTATTTTAACGCATACGGGTCCTTGTTGAAACGCTTCCTGCGTCGGCGCTCATTTGTTTAATCTACTCGTGCTTTACCTCCTGTGAAATGGATTTACTAAGTTAGAAACCTTCACGTAAGTGTGCACAACAACTCATCAAAGTTGCATCGCAATCGATGAATGGTATATAAACTTATACGGGATTTTGTTGAAACATTTCGCGCGTCGTCGCTCATTTGTTGAATCTACTCGTGCGCTACCTATAGTGAAATGAATTTACTCAGCTAGAAACCTTCCCTAGAGTGTACACAACATCTCACCCAAGGTTCATCGCTGTCGGACGAATGGTATTTGAACGCATACGGGACCTTTTTGAAACGCTTCGCGTGTCGTCGCTCATTTGTTGTATCTAGTCGTGCGCTATCTATTGTAAAATGGATTTACTAAGCCAAACACCTTCCCTGGATTGCACTCAACATTTCACCCAAGTTTAATCGCAATCGGATGAATGGTATATGAACGCATACAGAACTTTGAAACGCTCTAACGTGCAGAGACAAACAGAATTCGACATCACTGCCACCTTTGGTATAAAACACAACTTTCCGCCATGGGCGGAGTGTATTTTATGGCGGTAGTTGCACAGGTTGCGAGCAGGTGGCTCTACGTGCAGAGACACACAGTCCAAAAGGATCACTTTTCACTAAGGCTAGCGGTTTCCATGACGACTGTTTATAACTGTATATTGTGGTTCTAAATTAGTGTGTAAATTGTGGTTCTAAAATTCTAAAATTCCACCTATCTGTTCAAATTGTGAATCTAAACCATACATGGGCCCACCCTAACATTCATAAAAAAATTCATCAAAATCGGCCCAGGCGTTTAGGAGGAGTTCAGTCACATACACACGTGTCCAAGAATTATATATACACACATCAAAAAAGGTTTTGCATCACCTCGGTTCCAAGAGTTCCGGAACCGTTAAATACAAAGGGAATAGAGATCAACACAAACAACATTTCAGCTCGTTTTATTGCTCATGAGACCCACACATTGCATGTTGTACCATCATACAGCTAGACTTTCAGCATTTGTGGTCCAGATTGCAGTACACACCACTACCTCTAATACCCAGTAGCACGTCCTCTTGCATTGATGCATGCCTGTATTCGCCGTGGCATACTATCCACAAGTTCATCAAGACACTGTTGGTCCAAATTGTCCCACTCCTCAACGACAATTCGGCGTAAATCTCTCAGAGTGGTTGGTGGGTCAAGACGTCCATAAACAACCCTTTTCAACATATCCCAGGCATGTTCGATAGGGTTCATGTCTGGCGAACATGCTGGCCACTGTAGTCGAGCGATGTCGTTATCTTGAAGGAACGCATTCACAAGATGTGCACGATGAGGTCGAGAATTGTCGTCCATGAAGACAAATGCCTCTCCAATATTCTGCCGATATGGTTGCACTATGGGTCGGAGGATGTCATTCAGGTATCGTAAAGCCGTTTCGGAGCCTTCCATGACCACCAGTGGCGTACGTCGGCCCCACATAATGCCACCCCAAAACATCAGGGAACCACCACCTTGCTGCACTCGCTGGACAGTGTGTCTAAGACGTTCAGCCTGACCAGGGTGCCTCCAAACACGTCTCCGACGATTGTCTGGTTGAAGGCATATGCGACACTCATCGGTGAAGAGAACGTGATGCCAATTCCGTGGGGTCCATTCAGCATGTTGTTGGGCCCATCTGTACCGCGCTGCATGGTGTCAGGGTTGCAAAGCTGGACCTCGCCATGGACGTCGGGAGTGAAGTTGCGCATCATGCAGCCTATTGCGCACAGTTTGAGTTGAAACACGACGTCCTGTGGCTGAACGAAACGCATTATTCAACATGGTGGCATTGCTGTCAGGGTTCCTCCGAGCGGCAATCCGTAAGTAGCGGTCATCCACTACAGTAGTAGCCCTTGGGCGGCATGAGCGAGGCCTGTCATCGACAGTTCCTGTATCTCTGTACCTCCTCCATGTCCGAACAACATCGCTTTGGTTCACTCTGAGACGTCTGGAAACTTCCCTTGTTGAGAGCCCTTCTTGACACAAAGTAACAATGCGGACGCGATCGAACTGCGGTATTGACCTTCTAGGCATGGTAGAACTACAGACAACATGAGCAGCGTACCTTCGTCTTGGTGGAATGACTGGAACTGATCGGCTGTTGTACCCCCTCCGTCTAATAGGCCCTGCTCATGCATGGTTGTTTACATCTTTGAGCAGTTTTAGTGACATCTATGAACAGTCAAAGGGACTGTATCTTGGATACAATATACACAGTCAACGTCTATATGCCGGAGATCTGGGAACCGAGGTGATGCAAAACTTTTTTTGATGTGTGTATAAAGATAGCGTATATAAATAGCAGTTTTATCATTTCGAACAATTTTTGTTCATTGCTTGGAACCACTGAAGGGAACCATTGAAACTGCTGTCCCATGACGTTGAATTGCTCACCACAACCACGATGGGGTGTTGCAGCAAGTCGGAAGATTTGAGATTTGAATCCTAGCGCTAAAAGTGGCCATCCTGAGATCAGTTTTTCTCCGATTTGTTTGCACTTAATCCAGGCATATACACCAACCACATAGTAGTTACACACAGTTCTAGGGTCGCCACAAGAATACAGGTAATGGAATAGAGTACACACCAAAAAAAAACTCAAGCAAATGGGCTTGATGATGAATAGGGCCCGAAATTTGATGACATGTCATCTTTTTACTGAGCTGTCTAAAATAATGCTGAAGTACATAGAAAGTCCGGATGGGCCACCCTGTCTTCAAATATGTCATTTTTATTTTGCATCTTTTTGCATTTTTTGCTATCTTTCCATTTTAAGAGCATTTTATTCAAGTTTGGTCGATTTTTGGTCATATTTTAGAGAAATCGGCCTTTTAATGTCATTTATTTCCAATTTATTCATGTCACAGCTTTATATGAGGGAGTTAAGTCTCTCAGAGTTAAGGTGAAGCTAGTAGCTGATACAAGATAATTTAAAATTTTTAGTAGAAACATATATATGGGGAGCGTGATGGCCCAGTGGCTTAGCTGCTCGTCTTTCACCCGGACGGTCGGGGTTCGAATCCCGGTGACAGCAGGGTGGAATTTTCACCTGAAAAATCACGTGGCGTCAGGAAGGGCATCCGGCCTTAAATCCCCGGCCAAAACCAAAATGAGCCTGGTTGGCTCCGGCGACCCCAATTAATTGGGAAAAGTCGAAGAAGGAAAGAAAGTAAAACAAGCAGTTCCGTGAAGAACTATACAGCCTATTTTCATATATCCAACTTATGTTAATTGCCACTATCAACATACAAAATTTCAGTTTGATTGCTGTAATAGATTCGTAGATATTGAGTACCGACTAAATATTTCGGATGGTCGCCATGTTGGATTTTATATATGTAGGTCCTAGAGTTATGTAATGTTACATGAAGATTATTGTGTACGTGTAGCATTCAAACTTCAATCGCATGATTAGGACACAAGAAGTATCAAGGAGATTTTAAAATTTCGCACAGCTGCCATCTTGTGGTTATGGAAACAATTGAAATAAATTAGATGCCAGTGGATTAACATTCATATAAGGATTTACTGTACCAAGTTACACTGCACTCGGATGGTTAAATTGCGAGAAACGTCCGTGTGAATATTTGTACTTCGCGTCGCCGCCATGTTGGATTTGTGATCACCAGGTTATTGAAAGTCCTATAGGTAAACTTATGTCCATAGCCCCTATGAACATAAAAATATTCAGTTTGATTGCTATAATAGATTCGTAGATATTCATAGCCGTCTAAATATTTCGGATGGTCGCCATGTTGGATTGTTATATTTATAGGCCACAGAGTCATGTACCATTAAAGGAAAATTATTGCGTTGGTTCATTATTCAAACTTTCACTTCGATCGCTTGATTACGACACAAGAAATAAAAATTAATTTTAAAATTCACACCCCCGCCATCTTGAGTCTATGTAAACAATTGAACTAAATTAGATACCAGTGCATTACAATGTGTATAAACATTTCCTGTACCAGATTTCATTGCGTTTGGAACATTAAATCGCGAGAAAGGTCTATTTAAAATTTTCAAATTCGCTTGGCCGCCAGGTTCGTTTTGTAGTTAACCGCTTTTTGAAAGTCTTATAGGTGAACTTCTAGTAGTGCCCTTTATCTCCGTATAAAATTTCAGGGTGATACAGCTAATAGTTTCAGAGATATAGAATGCCGGTGAAATATTTCGCTCATCCGCCATCTTGTGGTTATATAAACAATTGAACCAAGTTAGATATCGGTGCATTACAATGTGTATAAACATATACTGTACCAAGTTTTATTGCGTTTGGTTGGTTAAATCGCGAGAAACGTCTATTTAAAAGTCGCAAATTCGCGTGGCCGCCATGTTGGTTTTGTAGTTACCAGTTTTTCGAAAGTCACATAGGTGAACTTCTAGTAATTCCCTTTATCGCCGTAATAAATTCCAGGGTGATATCGGTAATAGTTTCGGAGATATTGAATGCTGGTGAAATATTTCGCACAGCCGCCATGTTGGATTGGTGAGACGTAACGAAATTTGAAGGGCACGGTCGAGGTCGCCCGAAATAGTACTATGAACTTATCGAGTTTCATTGAAATCGCTCCAGCCGTTTAAAAGTTATTAGGGACACACACACACACACCTCACACACGCACACACACACACACACACACACACACACACACACGGACAAAAGGTGATCTCATAAGCCTATTTTTTTCAAAATTGAAAATAGGCTAAAAATATATATCTTGGATGCAGAAGAACGGTACCGTAGGTATACAGATGCTCTTGTTTTCGTCGCAAGCCAATTACTGTATTTGCGGAATTGAATGTTACCTGCTCTGTTGACCTAGGACACAGTGACGGGGTAGAAAGGGGAAGTTCACGGCGAGATATATCGTTCATTGCCGCTTTCAAAATTCCTAAAATAAAACCGATTGTGTCAGTGTATTTAAAACAACTAGTATCTGAATTTGGTGACAATGTATTTTCTACCGATGAAAGCATATTGTATTGCAAACTGTGGAAATAAAGTAGCTGCTGAAAGAAGATTTACTGTAACGCAACATATCGGTCGCAATAAACACATTCGTGCTTTTCATTTTCTCCATTTTATAGTGCATTTTTCGAATTTTTAGTTCATTTATTACAGTCATTTTTGAAAAATTTAAGTGCATTTTTTAAACATGTTTACGGCATTATCAACATCCGGGCCCTAATGATGAATATGTCTCAAGCCCCTAAATTTTCTTCCTGATAAGAACCGCATTTATGCGTGCTTTTTCCACTTCCCTCGTTAGCATTCTTGGTTGTCACCGCGGAGGCCCGGGTGCGATTCCCGGATCTGCCAAGGAATTTAACTCTGGTCTGAGCCCTGTAACGGGGCAAAAACTGAGAAGTGGTGAGTTCTATTCGCACCTTGCTCATCCTGGAAGTGGTTTTCCGTGGTTTTTCTAATTGTACTCCCGGAAAATGCCAGGATGGTTCCTAGCTTAAGGCCACGGCCCCCTCCTTCCAAATCTTAGCTTGAATTACAAATACACACACTGCTACTTACATCACAATAACACAGGTCATCAGACAAATTCTTCTCACACCAAAGTACACGGATATATATGGCCACGATGACATTAAATGAATTAACTGCAACAACTACCAGAGTCACCTTAGGAATACATATAATCGAATTGAGCACACTCGCAGATGCTCAAGAACATGGAGTTGATGACCAATGTGTCCTAAGCGCCTTAAACGTACTAAGAACACCTGCTCCCCTCGTAATAATCCACCAAAGTTCATAACCATGAATGAGCTCCGAACTCAGATTAGTGAGGCAAAAATGAGAAGAAATGGGTTCAATTCCCCCTTCTCAGCTGTCCAAGAAATGGCTTTTCTTGTATTATTTCTTCACATTAATTTCAAGGAAATGGCAGGATGGACGCCTCCTTCCAAATCCTGAATTGCGTTACAAATACACACACTAATATAATTTAATTTAGTTCCCTCACTTTCACGTTAGGCAACACCACACGCCGACAAGAACCATTCTTCGCTGATGATCAACAGCTGATGATTCTTGACGAATAACATGCGTGCTCTGCCAATCCACGTAAAGTCCAGAGTCCAGTTCTTCTGCCGGCTTGCGTGTCAGGTCTCCAGTGTCAAACACGTGCACACAGTTCAGTCCAGTCCCGCTCTTTGCTCTCAGTGGCTATGTTGGAATGTTGACAACGCTGTGCTTCGAGCTGGGAAAACTCTAGCTCCACGCAGATATGGAATGTAATTATGGCCAGCCGCCGGCCCCGTGGTGTTGGGGTAGCCCGCCTGCCTCTCACCCGGTGACCCCGGGTTCGATTCCCGGTTCCGTCAGGGAATTTTAGAAACTGAGGTGGAGGCTGGAACGAGGTGCACTCAGCCTCGTGAGGACAATTGAGTAGCTGTCTGACAGTGAGGCAGCGCCCCAGTCACGAAAACCAAGATTAATGGCAGAGGGGACCCGACGCACTCACCACGTGTCAGCCCAATATTTGCAGGCCAAATGCGGTCGCTTGGTAGGCCTAGGCCCTCATGGGCTGTAGTGCCAGGGGTTATTTATTATTATTATTATTAATTATTAATTATGGCCACCCAGTGAGTCGGTCGTTAATGAGGGAAGTGAGAGATATTACAGTATATCCGTTTGAGATATAAATGTTCGGGGCCATCTAGGGAACTATTCATTGTTACGCCAGCTTGCACTGTTGACAGGTACAGTTGCGCACGTAGGATATGACTCAACTCCAGTTGCCTCCGTCATTGTTTTCATCTCCGTGGTGATATGTGGACCAGTAACGCTTAGCAGTGCTGGACTAAAATATACACTGTATTCCGTCACCGCTGTGTCCGTCTCATCAACATGTAAAACCCCAGCTGCTACATTCAACAAACTTTAGGGCAGCCAGGGTCAGTGTCTCTCGCGTCTCAAACTTGTAATATAGCTATCAGAATGACAAAAGTTACCAGACAAGACTAAGCCTCCGTGGCTTAGGCGGCAGCACGCCGGCCTCTCACCGCTGGGTCCGTGGTTCAAATCCCGGTCACTCCATGTGAGATCTGTGCTTGACAAAACGGAGGCAGACAGGTTTTTCTCCGGGTCCTCCGGTTTTCCCTGCCAAAAATGTCATTCCAGCAACACTCTCCACTATCATTTCATTTCATCTGTCATTCATTTAATCATTGCCCCAGAGGAGTGCGTCAGGCCTCGGCAGCCGGCACAGTTCATATCCTCGCCGCTAGATGGGGGCTTCATTCATTCCATCCCTGACCCGGTCGGAGACTGGAAGCAGGCTGTGGATTTTCATTTTTCACCAGACAAGACTCTGCACACACCCAAGTATAAGGTGCCACATTACCATGATGTCGCAAAATCCCTAATTAATCAAAAACAACAACAATAACATTAGTTGAGAGCCTCTGGTGGAGTGATTTCGAAAATACGTCATTTGTATAATTTATGTTCTTTTATGAAGTCATTGCTCTTTCTTGTCGTTGCCTGGCTGCGTGGCTCAGCGGTAACGTTCTCGCCTACTGGGCCCAAAGTTGCAGGTTCGTATCCTGGCGCAGTCAGCTGGCATTTGAGGGTGCGCAATCCTAGACAAATGTGTTATGCCAACACTACTTCATGGTGGTCAAACATGGTCCTTGACTGAAAAATTGAAAAAGCAGCTACAGGTATGTCAAAGAAGAATGGAGCGTAAGATCTTAAACGTTTCTTTAACAGACAGAATCAGGAACGAGGAACTAAGAAGAAGGACAAACATACGCGACGTGGTAGAAAGGGCAGAAAGCCTAAAATGGAAATGAGGAGGACACGTATCACGCATGGATCACCAGAAATGGACGCATCGCACCACAATGTGGGACCCGAAAGAAGGACGAAGAAACGTGGGACGCCAAAAAAAAACAGATGGGTAGACTACTTTAGAGCTAAAGCGGGAAACCAATGGTCGAGAGGGGCAAGAGACAGGGAAGCATGGAGACAGCTGGAGCCAAACAGGAATCAACATGCACCAAACAGGACAGAAAGACAATAATAATAATAAATAATGTTATTGGTTTTACGTCCCTTTTAACTACACTGGCTTTTAGAGACGCCGGGGTGCCGGAATTTTGCCCCGAAGGGGATCTTTAACGTGCCAGTAAATCTACTGACACGGCTCCCTCGCATTTGCGCACCCTCAAATGCCAGCTGACTGCGGACAGAAAGACAATGACGGTGAGTGCAACAAGACAAAATTTCCCAATGATGCTCACCTTTGGAGCCTGATGTTGATGATGATAATTGTTGTTTTAAGGGGCCTGACATCCAAGTTATCGGCCCCTAATGGTTTGGGTGATCGTGAAGATGATAATGAAATGTAAACTATAACTAAAACTAACTACTAACTTATATACTAGAAGAAGAAATGGAAAACAAAAGGAGAATAAGGCAAATGAAGGACAAGAAGAAAAGAAATGCCCTCAACCCCCAAAGAATGCGGATTGAGGGACTTGGAAGGAAGGAGAGCCATAAAAGGCAGATAGGAAAGTGAAAGAGGAGAGGGTTCGCCCCACAGGTAATGGATAAAAGGGGGAAAACCAGACCCAGCTCAGGAATTCCTCGGGGTCGCCAACTCCCGAACTCTCTAGCCGTGAGCCCCTGAGGGTGAAGCAATATCTAGGGTGCACTAGAAGTGGTGGGGCTACATACACCCTGCCTCCTTGAGGGTCTTGAGCAGAAGGCAGGAGAGAATATGAAAAGAAAAAGATGATGATGATAATTGTTGTTTTAAGGGGCCTAACATCTAGGTAAAAGAAAAAGAAGGCTGACCCCTCGCAGAAGGAGTGTATCAGAAAAGATGAGACAAGGGCCACTTAAGGCGGGAAAGGAAGTGACTCCCCAGGCCTCGGATACACTAATACCGTCCGGGTCGGAAGAGAACAAGAGTTGACCAAGTGAGGTCGACAGGAAAGAAGACAGAGGGGAGCCCGGCACAAGTAAGTGGAAGCAATGCCAGATTCAGCTGGGGCCCCGTGGTCGCCAACCCACGTCCCATTAGATGTGAGCTCCTGGGGGACCTTCGGAGCCTAATCACGAGCACGCCCCTGTGCAAACAGGAGACCTTTGCCCTTACGGGAAGTCTAGAGGCTAATTTTATTTATTTATTATTATTTATAAATGTGAGGGAGCCGTGTCAGTAGATTTCCTGACAAGTTCAAGATCCCCTTTGGGGCAAAATTCCGGCATCCCGGCGCCTCTAAACGCCAGAATATTTAAAAGGGGACGTAAAACCAATAACATTATTATTAACATCTTTCTTGTCGTGGTAATATTCAAGAGTGCACGATAGTTCACAGGTTTATAACGGGAGTTACAAGAGGTAATGGAAATGCTAATAATATTCCATCTCTATATAGCTAGCACCTTCTCCCCACCAATAATGGAGTTGGCATGTCGCCAGCTGGGAGCAGGGGAGAAGTAGTGAAGGTTGAGGTTACCGTAGGCCTACAACTCCTAGACTGCTTTCATTATTTCTAATACCACTTTAACTCTATTATTAAAACTGGGATATGAGCGCTGTAGTTGTTCTTGTAGCTTTATTTGAGGTACGGGAGGTTTGTTTAACGAACTATTGAACATTCCCTTTAAAACCGTCTTCATTCGAATACGACATTCACTACTTGTCCAAAAAAATTAACAAATATGGGATAATCTAAATATAATAATAATAATAATAATATTAATAATAATAATAATAATAATAATAATAATAATAATTAGGGCCCGGATGTTGATGACATGTCATATTTTTACAGAGCTGTCTAAGACAATGTTGAAGTACATAGAAACTCCGGACGGGCCATCCCGTCTTCAAATATGTCATTTGTAATTTGCTTCTTTTTGCATTTTTTTGCTATTTTTAGCCTATTTTCAATTTTGAAAAAATAGGCTTATGAGATCACCTTTTGTCCGTGTGTGTGTGTGTGTGCGTGTGTGTGTGTGTGTGTGTGTGTGAGGTGTGTGTGAGTCCACCCCGCGAAATTGCGACTTTTAAATAGACGTTTCTCGCGATTTAACCAACCAAACACAATACAATCTGGTACAGTATATGTTTATACACATTGTAATGCACCGACATCTAACTTCGTTCAATTGTTTACATAACCACAAGATGGCAGCTGTGCGAATTATTTCACCGGCATTCTATATCTCTGATACTATTAGCGATATCACCCTGACATTTTGTACGGAGATAAAGGGCACAACTGGAAGTTCACCTATAAGATTTTCAAAAACCAGTTAACTACAAAACGAACATGGCGGCCAAGCGAATTTGAAAATTTAAATAGACCTTTCCCGCGATTCAATGTTCCAAACGCATTGAAACTTGGCATAGGAAATGTTTATACACATTGTAATGCACTGGTATCTGATTTATTTCAATTATTTACATAACCTCAAGATGGCGGCTGAGCGAATTTTAAAATTAAGTTTTTATTTCTTGTGTAGTAATCATGCGATCGAAGTGGAAGTTTGAATAATGAACCTACGCAATAATTTTCCTTTAATGGTAATTGAATCTATGGCCTATACATTTAACAATCCAACATGGCGACCATCAGAAATATTTAGACGGCTATGAATATCTACGAATCTTTTATAGCAATCAAACTGTTTTTTTTTTGTTCATAGGGGCTATGAACATACTGTAAGTTTACCTATAGGACTTTCAATAACCTGGTGATCACGAATCCAACATAGCGGCGACGCGAAGTATAAATATTCACATGAACGTTTCTCGCAATTTAACCATCCGAGTGCAGTGAAATTTAGTACAGTAAATCCTTATATGAATGTTAATCCACAGGCATCTAATTTATTTCAATTGTTTCCGTAACAACGAGATGGCAGCTGTGCGAAATTTTTTAAATCTAGTTGTTACTTCTTGTGTCCTAATCATGCGATTGATGTATGAATGCTGCACCTACACAATAATCTTCATGTAACAGTACATAAATCTAGGACCTAGATATATAAAGTCCAACATGGCGGCCATCCGAAATATTTAGTCGGTTCTCAATATCTACGAATCTATTACAGCAATCAAACTGAAATTTTGTATGTTGATAGTGGCAGTTAACATAAATAGGATATATGAAAATAGGCTGTATAGTTCTTCACGGAACTACTTGTTCCATTTTAAGAGCATTTTTGTAAGTTGGGTAGATTTTTTGGGTCATATTTAAGAGAAATCGGCCTTTTAAGGTCATTTTTCCCTCAATTTAGTCATGTCACAGCTTTGTGTGAGGGAGTTATGTCTCTCAGAGTTAAGAAGAAGCTAGTGCTAGAAATCTACTTTGATTGACATTTCTGTTTGAGCCTCAGATGTAATTTATGAAATATTGGTGAGTTTATTATTATAAGGCCGTTTTCTCCATGTTATGGTGCATTTTTCGATTTTTAGGCATTTATTACAGTCATTTTTGAAAATTTTAAGTGCATTTTTTAACTTTTTTACGTCATCAACATCCGGGCCCTATTAATAATACTATAATGGACACAATCATCAAGAGACGCCTCGAATTCAACGGACACCTTGAGGGAATGAACGAGTGAAGATTGACCTGTGTAATCCATAAGGCCAGCTTCAACAAGAAAACAACATCACTGTCGTACCAGCAAGTTAAACAAGATCTGCAAGGCTTTAACATCTCTGAATCAGTTATACAAGACAGACAAGCATTCGGAAAGTGTTAAAAGAAGACCGACAGATTAAACTAAAGAAAGGGAAGGGACCAAAGAGGTCAGAAGAAGCTAAACAACTACAAAGTCAGAAAATGAGGGAGATATGGGCTGGGAAGAAAACTCAAGAACATGAAACCAATCCTAACTCATCAAGCTGAAAACAATTTTGGTTAACCTACGTAGTCCATAGTTAGCTCATTCGAAGAATGAATAATAATAATAATAATAATAATAATGATCAACTGGAACAGATACAACAGAAAAACAATATCGAAGAACATAAAATCGAGACATTTTTATTTAATTATTTTTAGCCTATTTTCAATTTTGAAAAAATAGGCTTATGAGATCACCTTTCGTCCGTGTGTGTGTGTGTGTGATTCGTGTGTGTGTGTGATTCGTGTGTGTGTGTGTCCCCCTAATAAAATCTTAACGGCTGGAGCGGTTTCAGTGAAACTCAGAAAGTTCATAGCACTATTCCGGGCGACCCCGACGGTGCCCTTCAAATTTTGATACAACTCGCCAATCCAACATGGCGGCTGTGCGAAATATTTCACCAGCATTCAATAACTCCGAAACTATTACCGATATTACCCTGACATTTTCTATGGTAATAAAGGGAACTACTATAAGTTCACTTATGTGACTTTTGAAAACTTGGTAACTACAAAACCAACATGGCGGCCAAGCGAAGTTGCGACATTTAAATAGACGTTTCTCGCGGTTTAACCAACCAAACGCAAAGAAACTTGGTACAGTATATGTTTATATACATTGTAATGCACCGACATCTAACTTCGTTAAAATTGTTTACATAACCACAAGATGGCGGATGTGAAAATATTTTACCGGCATTCTATATCTCTGAAACTTTTAGCGATATCTCCCTGAAATTTTGTACAGAGATAAAGGATAATACTAGAAGTCCACCTATAAGACTTTCAAAAACCGGTTAACTACAAAACGAACATGGCGGCCAAGCGAATTTGAAAATTTTAAATAGATCTTTCTCGCGATTTAATGTTCCAAACGCACTGAAATCTGGTACAGGAAATATTTATACACATTGCATTGCACTGGTTTCTAATTTAGTTCAATTGTTTATATAACCTCAAGATGGCGGCTCTGCGAATTTTAAAATTAAGTTTTTATTTCTTGTGATGTAGTCATGCGATCGAAGTGAAATTTTGAATAATGAACCTACGCAATAATGTTCCTTTAATGGTGCATAACTCTATGGCCTATACATCTAACAATCCAACACGGCGACCATCCGAAATATTTAGACGGCTATGAATATCTACGAATCTATTATAGCAATCAAACTTAATTTTTAATGCTCATATGGGCTATAAACTGAAGTTCACCTATAGAACTTTAAATAACCTGGTGATCACAAATCCAACATTGCGGCGACGCGAAGTATAAATATTCACATGGTCGTTTCTCGCAATTTAACCATCCGAGTGCAGTGAAATTTGGTACAGTAAATTCTTATACGAATGGTAATCCACTGGCATCTAATTTATTTCAATTGTTTCCATAACCTCAAGATGGCAGCTGTGCGAAATTTTTAAATCTCCTTGTTACTTCTTGTGTCCTAATTATGCGATTGAAGTTTGAATACTACACGTACACAGTAATCTGCATGTAACAGTACATAACTCTAGGACCTACTGAACCCTTTAGAATTGCAGTGTTTATAAGCAAGTATCTTGATCAAGGGGTCGCGCTCAGTTCATAGTGTGATGTTTACGTTCGCCAAACAACATGCTCTACTGAGGTAAGGGTCATAGGATTAAAACTATAATTAAGAAAATAAGCAAGATGGCGGAAGAGGAAAGTTGTGATGTTGATAGTGCTCTAGAAAGTATCCTCGTTGTCGTGGATAACAATAAAAATCTGAAGAAGCAATCGAAGACGACAATATTAGAATCAGTAAGTACTATCAGAAAACTCTTTTATGATCTAAATAAGAGAGTAGACGATTTGACACGTGAAAATAGTGAACTGCATATAGAGGTTATTAATGTCAAAGAGAAGATTGACAGACTAGACACATGCATGGCGGGACAAGTGGCGCAGTCTACTGGCCTCGGACGTAAACTGTATTTTAACAGCAAGGACGATGCAAGCAGTGAGGGTAAGTGTCCATCTGGTGACATAAATAAGAAATCATTTGCAGATGTTGTTGCCACTAAACGGAAAGAGAGTAAGTTCAAGCTTACAGTAAAGACTAAAGGAAATCATTCTGCGGAAACGATAAAGAATATTCTGAAAACAAACCTTAATCCAGTGGAGATGAAAGTCGGCATCAGCGCATTCAAGACTCTTAAAGATGGAAGAATATTAATAGAAACATGTAGTAAGGAAGATATAGAGAAAGTAAGCAAATCTGTAGAAGATAAATGTGGGAGAGAACTGGAAGCTACGGTACAGGAACTACGTCAGCCGCGATTAGTTATATACGATATTCCTGAAGAAATAACAACGGAGAATGCATCTAATGTAATAATAAATCAAAACCCAGAATTACAATTAGTAGAAGTAAAGATTACGCCTAAATTCGTATTTAACACTAAGCGTAATAAAAGGAATCTAGTGATAGAAGTTAACTCCCAAACCCGTCGGTTGATCCAAACAATAAAGATGAGATTAGGTTGGTTGATTTGCAATGTTGAAGATTATTTTCGAGTTAATCGTTGCTTCAAGTGTAGTAAATTCAATCATAGACATACAGACTGTAGAGGAGAAGTAGCTTGCCCCATATGTACAGGCCCACATAGTTTAAAGGAATGTAAAGCTTCAAATGAAGAATACAAATGCATTAATTGCTTAACCTACAAAAAATATAACACTAATCACACAACGTGCATAAATCACACTTCTCTTGACAGGAATTGCCCAAGCTTGCAAGCTGCAATTATAAAGCAAATTCAGAATACAGACTATTAATATGTATTCAGCAACCAATACCAAGAAATTAACAGGTATTAAAAACTCAAATAATTATGACAAGATCAACTGCCTACAGATTAATTTACAACACTCGATAGATGCAAATGATAGCTTGAAGAATCTGATACTACAAGAAGGAATAGATGTGATATTTATACAAGAGCCACGAATTATCAACAATAGGCCCACTGGTATTACAAATAGATATAGGAAGTTTGCTGCAAGTGAAGGTCGATGTCGTACAGTCACGTTGGTGACAAACCCTCAGATAGACGCTCTACTTATAAATGAATTGACTGATAAAGACACAGTAGTTGTGGAATTAACATACAGGAGTTTAAAATTTTATTCTGTTAATATGTGTCTCGATAGTCAAGAAATAATAGAAAGTGACTTTAACAAAATCAACAACATTTTGAAATATACATGTGGACAAGGGCTACTCATTACTATGGACAGTAATTCCAGATCTACAACATGGCATGATATATTAACCAATGAAAGGGGAAAGAATTTAGAGGAATTCCTAATAATAAATCAGTTGTTTGTACATAACGAATACAGTGAATTAACCACTTTCCAAAGCAGCAGAGGAAAAAGTAACGTGGACTTGACCATCAGCAATAATAAACTCCTCAAGGAAATATATAACTGGAGGATAAGCGAAGAAGAGAGTTGTTCAGATCACAGAATTTTGCAATTCTTAGTAGCACAAAACTTCTGTTATGATACAACAAAAACCAGATTCCCGGTATCAAATATATAACGAGAGAAGAAGATCGTGAATCTTATCAAGAAATGTTAAAGAAAGAAATAGCAAGACAGTTCTGGGGAATAATACAGGAAGAACAAACTGAAGATATTGACAACAAACTATCAGTGTACATAAATAATTCTGCTAATATGGAGGACATAGTAAATAAAGTTAGCTCTGCCCAGACGAAAGTTTGCATGCAGGCTTTCAAAGTTAGTAGACCTTCTGGCAAAACCATCAGCCTAAAACACAGAACAGTGCTTTGGTGGAATGAAGAACTTACGATAATGCGGAAGAAAGTAAATGCATTCAGAAGAAAATTCCAGAGAACGTTAAATAATAATGACCTCCGAGATCAGAGAAAAACTGAATACTTTGCTGAAAAAACTAAATACCAAGCTAAAATCAGAAATGCAAAGATACTGTCTTGGAAAGAATACTGTAGTAAAATTTCTTCAAATCCCTGGGACATAGTCTATAAATCAGCGTCAGGAAAAATTAAGAATACTCAAATTGTATCAACTCTTATTAACAATGAAGGTCACTACACAAGAGACTTAAAGGAAACAATGCGGTGTATATTAAACCATCTCATTCAGAAGGATGATGAAATGGAAGATACTGCTCAGCAAAAGCAAATAAGGAAGGAAGTAGAGGAACCAATAGACACTCTGGACGACTGGGAATTTACAGAAGAAGAAATAAAATCTGCAATCAAAGATCTAGGTCTTAAAAAGACACCAGGTGAAGATGGAATCACTAGTAAAATACTATGGTGGACGTATGAAAGTATCCCTAGAACTATGACATCATTATATAATGGTTGCTTGAAGAATGCTTGTTTCCCGAAGCGATGGAAAAATGCGAGACTTATACCAATCACAAAACCAGGGAAAGATAAGATCCAGGATCCCTCTAAATTCCGACCAATAAGCCTGATAAATGTGGCGGGCAAAGTATTAGAGAAACTTCTAATAAATAGAATAAATCACTACCTCTATACCAATAAACTACTGAACGAAAATCAATATGGCTTCACAGTTCAAAAGTCTACTACTGATGCAGCTATGGCACTTAAGGTATTTATAACTGAGGCGTTCAAAAATGGTCAAATTACCGTTATAGTTAGTCTTGATGTCAAAGGAGCTTTTGACTCTGCGTGGTGGCCATGTGTCCTAAAGGCCCTAAAGGACTTCAAATGCCCGAGAAATTTGTACTACCTGACTAAGAGCTACTTCAAGGATAGAACGACGTTCATGAATTCCAATAGTATCCAAGTAGAAACAGTAGTTAATAAAGGATGTCCTCAAGGTTCATGTTGTGGACCGGGGTACTGGAATGTACAGTATAATTCACTGCTCAGTTTGGAATACGGTAAAAACACCAAAGCTATAGCATTTGCTGATGACCTTATAATTGCAGTCAGGGCTGAAACTGAAATTGAAGCAGAAAATATTGTGAATATGGAATTACGGAAAGTTACTAAGTGGTCAACAGAAAACAAAACCCGTTTTAATGAAAGTAAGTCAAGAGTTATTCTAATATCAAGAAGAAGAAAAGCAAAGAAGACAATTGATATCTTTATGAATTGGAAACGTCTTGTACAAGTAGATACGATGGAATATCTAAAAATAACTATAGACTCTCGCTTTAAGTTCAATGACCACATCAATAAAGTTAGTGAAAAATGTATTAAATTAATAAACGCATTATCAAAATCGGCTAGAATAGGATGGGGTCTAAAACACCAGGCTTTGGAAACAATTTATAAAGGAGCAATATTGCCAATGCTGTTATATGCTGCTCCGGTCTGGATTGAATCCCTAGAAAAGAAATGTAATATGATTAAATACGTGAGAGTGCAAAGACTTATTCTCTTGAGAATAGCAAAATCGTACCGCACTGTATCTCATGAGGCACTGTGCATTATTACAGGAATTACTCCTATAGATATAATGGCTAAAGAGATTGTTACTCTATACAAAATCAAGTCAGGAAAAACAACTATGAACTATGCCATTGATCACCCCGAAAAACCTATGAGATGGCTCCATCCAGCCTATTTTCCTGGTACCGAAGATCCAAGAATAGCATTAAATGAATATATCCCATGGAAAATTTACACAGATGGAAGCAAAAGTGAAGAAGGAGTGGGAGCTGGCATAGCTATATTCAGATTGCACGAATTAGTAGACCAATTGAAATATAGACTGCAAGACAACTGTTCGAATAATCAGGCGGAGCAATTAGCTATATTTAAATCTCTGGAGTTCTTAGATACTACTAAGACAGAGGATGATGAAGATAAGAAAGTAATTATTTACACAGATAGTAAAATAGCAATTGACTCCATTGCGGACTTCAGAAATCATAACGATCTAATTGAGAATATAAGAAGGACTACAGCTATTCTAAAAAGGAAAAAATGGATAATAAAATTTGAATGGGTTAAGGCACATACAGGTGTTGCAGGCAATGAACTGGCTGATAAAATTGCAAAGGAGGCTACAAAATTAAGCGAGGGTTGTTTCGACAGAATACCCATCTCAACTTTTAAAAGAAATCTCAAAGAAGAATCAATTCATGAATGGCAGCAAAAATGGGAACAAACTTCAAAAGGCACACTTACAAAAGAATTCTTTCCAACAGTTGCAGGTAGATTAAAATCCAAAATCACCTTAACACCTAATATGACTACAATACTGACTGGACATGGAAATATTGCTTCGTACTTACACTGACTTAAAATTATACGTAATCCCGAGTGTTCCTGTAAAAGCAGCCCTCAGACTATAGATCATATAATTTTCGTGTGCAGCGAAGTGAAAAATATTAGGCAATTCTTGATCAATAGTGTTAATAGAGATGATAACTGGCCGATTCAGAAATCTGTGCTATTAAAAAAGTATTTGAAGGAATTTTCTAAATTTGTTAATGCTCTGGATTTTCAAGCTCTAAGGAAAAACGATGAATAATATTGTTTGATATTGTTAAGATTGTCATCTAGTAATTGAATCATTATAATGTAATTTATTTTGTTCATTTATAAAATGTAATGTAAGTGCATGTAGTACTACTTATGTAGTGGAGCATGCAGAGAGTATGAACAATTAAAAAAAAAAGAAAGGAAGTGACAAGGCGTAAAATATAACATAATTTAATGACTATTAGTGCAAATAAAATGAATATAGACAACAACAATAATAAAATTCCTCCCTGAATCTTCCCATGACAGAAATATTTATCAAAGTTGAGGAGTCAGACGGATCTCCGCCTTATAAAAAAAATGTGGATCCAAGCTCCACTAACTTGCATTGGATTTCATGTACGCGTAATGACTAACTACGAGGAATGAGTACTAGGATGACTGTTCGTTTACATCGGGTAACAGCCACGACGCTTACGAACAATCATCTCGTAAATCAACGTTTACGGATATGGGACACAACACTAATAAAACCCTTAAAAATTAATGCTGACACACAATCTAAAAACTAATATTTACAGGAATCTCCCTTGAGACCCTCCTTCAATGCAATGACGCATCTGACAAAATGAGCTGCCAACCCGGCCAATTGCTCAATACACAAACAAGGAAAAGACAGCATCGCACATGACTACACGGGTCACTAATACAGAACATAAACATGGAATGTAACCAACAACAACAAAAGCCTCACCGGCTCAGATTACTTTATATGAACAAAAATGCACGTTAAGCTAACGCTTCGGAGATTATAGTGATTCGTAGGCAACTCCCATTTATTTAAACAATTTTTATCATTGATCAGTTCTTATTCTGTATTTCAAGTAAATATACGGAGCCAACAAGCACTCCCCTAATGACCTTGATGCAATCCTTTTCAGCCCGCCTTGTGAAACAACTTCCCCCTTCCTCAACTCTGGTCATCGTCCAGCCCCGGTGTGTAAAAATAACATGACCAACTGACCGTTATCTCGTAGAATCAACAGCAACAAATCTCAACCACATAAACATATGGTAAGACCTTAATCGATATAGCCACATATGTCCTCGCAAGGTAACCATATGGACCTGGCACCAAGCTGACAGAAATCAGTCTACTCTGAAATTCCCGCTTGTAATGACCAATAAAATACACACACACACACACTGCTGGGAATGATATAACATTTTTCACACAGGTCGGCTGAATCAGATCCTCACAAACTATTTAAAAAAATAAAACCTACGAGAGAGCTGACTGCTCCTCGCCACAATTTACATTGCTCCAACGGCAATGAACTCACTGAATCTGATCAATAATAAACATTACAAGATTAATTTACCCTCCAATCTATTGCATGATTATACTAATTCAGTCCTACTTCTGAAACACAATATATCTCCGAGAGACGCTTCTTAATCGCACTACGTAAACATATGCGAACACGGTCGTCCACATAGCTACGTTAATTAAAACAAACAAACAAACAAACAAACAAGAACTTACAACTGATAAAATATGTGCGAGCTGTTTCCATGCAAAAGGTGTGTCAGACCAAAACTAAATACACTACGTTAATCAACACAAGCAAGATATTTACAAAACAAAATATGTCCCATATACCATAAGTTAATTTGTTAGATAATAATAATAATATTATTCATGTACTCATCCTCTGCCAGTCACCGTCAACGAACATCTGCAGCCATTTCCCTACTTAATGCCGCTTAGCTCGTCTCCCACATCTCGATGGAGTGTTGACAGTTCCAAACTTCTTCCAGGATAAGCGATGTCATCTCTCGTGCAGATGCAAAAAGTTATAGATTAATTCACACTCGATATCTGTTTACTAAATTCGCCGTTTTAGGTACTTAATTCCCCAGAACAGTCTGTTGGCGAATTGTCGATGATACTGTCCCTACAAAAATAGTACAGTGACTATCTATCACACTGAATTTAACACAATTGTATTAATAAAAATCTGTGTCCTCATGACACGCAAAGTACAAGTGCCTACGTCCTTAGACGCACAAAAATGTAATAATAACCTCCGTCCTCAGACGCACAAAAGTAATAGTAATGTCTTGGCTCTTCATGCCACTTATAAATGAACTGGCCCTAGGTATCGATAGAGGGGGAAATTATATAAAAATTTCTTAAAATAATAGTGGTACAGGAATGAAACAAATATCACTGAACTCGTAAAATTGCGCAGGTCAAGAATATGCCCATTAATCCTAGAATCGATCGTAGAGATGTTGTCTAGCCGAACTCCCGCGTTAATGCTAGCTGTCGCGTGCCCAAGCTAGACTTGGCGCGTTCGTAAGCATTCATCTCACATTGGTTCCACATTTTCAATAACTTGGCGTTTTTTACCAGACCTCGGCCTCGTAGGAGTGTCCAGTAGTATCATCAGCCACTCACGTTACTGCATTATATTTTTTCTAGGCGCGAATATTACAATGAACATACCATGAGCGTGTCTCACCACGCGTCCCTTCTATTTTGAGGTAGCCACCACCTGTTTTTCTGAAACATAGCTAGGGTCTTTCTTTTCACAAAGCTAAAGTATTTAGCCTTTTGTCAAACTGCTGCAGGTATGTTCCCACTGTCTCCAACAAATGCTTGAAGTTTCCTCATCTTCGTCTGGCTATTTCATGACGCTGGTGGAAATATTAATTAATTGAAGAAATAAAACATCGAATCATTTATCCATCAGAGGATAAAGGGTTCACTACATATATAAAATCCAACATGGCGACCATCCGAAATATTTAGTCGGTTCTCAATATCTACGAATCTATTACAGCAATCAAACTGAAATTGTGTATGTTGATAGTGGCAATTAACATCAGTGGGATATATGAAAATAGGCTGTATAGTTCTTCACGGTACTACTTGTTTTCTTAATTGGTGCCTTTATTGTGGCAAAGTTAGGGCTCTAGGCCCTCTCTTACACTTAACCACACACAATGCAACTTACATCAATACTCATATGTGTTATTCTTAACCAACCAAACTTAAATACTAGGAAAACTAAAATATTAGAAATAAATTGGCAACCGCATGATATTAAAACTAAGCTATACAATTTACATACAGTAATACACCACAGTAATTAAACCTGATGCTCCCCCAGGGGCTCACATCTAGTGGGGCGTGGGTTGGCGACCACGGGACCCCAGCTGAGTCCGGCATTGCTTCCACTTACTTTTGCCGGGCTCCTCTCCGTCTTCTTTCCTGTCGACCTTCCTTGGTCAACTCTTGTTCTCTTCCGACCCCGACGGTATTAGGTTATCCAAGGCCTAGGGAGTCTTTAACTTTCCAGCCTTAATTGGCCCTTGTCTCATCTTTCCTGATACCCTCCTTCTGTGAGGGGTCAGCCTTCTTTTTCTTTTCCTTTTACCTCCTCCCTTGTGCTCAAGGCCCTTAAGGAGGCAGGGTGTCTGTAGCCACACCACTTCTGGTGCACCGTAGATAATGCTACACCCTCAGGGGCTCACGGCTGGTGAGTTCGGGAGTTGGCGACCCCGAGGGATTCCTGAGCTGGGTCCGTTTTTCCCTTTTGTCCCTTACCTTTGGGGCGGACCCTCTCCTCTCTCCCCTCTCCACTCCTCTCCTCTTTTCCTTATATTTCCTTTTCTCTTTAAGATTCCCGCACTGTTTTTGTTACTTGGTTCACCGTGTATCTAAATTCCCTTTTAGCGATTTTTAAGGCATTTTTCATCTACGTTGCATTTTGTAAGTTTTTTCGATCTAAATTACATCTCGCGATTGTTTTCAACCTGAATTGCATTTTGTAAAGATTGACAATCTAAATTGCTTTTTAGTAAGACTTTCAATGCAGGTGGCCGGGCCTTTTAGTGAGTATTTTGAATTTCACTTGCATATTGTAAGTATTTTCAACCAAAACCGCATTTCGCACGAATTTTGAATCTAAATTGCATTTTGTTTGGTGGGCATTTTGCACTTATTTGGATTCTCAATTGCATTTTGTGGGTATTTTGATTCTAAATTACATTTTGTCAAGTATTTTCCATCTAAATTGCATTTTGTAAGTATTGTCAATCCACATGAGTCGTTTGTATCTACCGTACATTTTGTAAGCATTTTCAATTTCAATTGCACTTTGTAAGTATTTTGAATTTCAATTGCACTTTGTGAATAAGTTGGATTGGAACTGGGATAGGGCCTATTTCAATCTGAATTGCATTGTGTATTTTCAATTTCAATAGAATTTTGTAAGTATTTTGAACCTCAATTGCATTTTGTACGTATTTCCGATCTCATTTGCATTTTGTAAGTATTTTGAATT
This sequence comes from Meconema thalassinum, assembly GCA_946902985.2. NCBI lineage: Eukaryota > Metazoa > Arthropoda > Insecta > Orthoptera > Tettigoniidae > Meconema > Meconema thalassinum. The sequence continues at coordinate 82,008,731 of OX336399.1, read as the reverse complement.
TCAGTTGCATTTTGTAAGTATTTCGACGCTACATTGCTTTTTGTACGTATTTTGAATCTAGCTTAAGTTTTGTGGGTCTTTTTCAATCTATTCATTTTGTGAATCTTTTCGTTCTAAATTCCGTTTTGTAAGACCATATTGTGAGTTGTTTCCATCTGAGTTTCTCTTTGTACGTATTTTCTGTCTCACATAATTTTCGTTCTGGTTTCCATTTCATTCTCATTTTCGCTATCACCCAGATCATTAGGGGCCGATAGCCTAGATGTTAGGCCCCTTAAAACAACAATTATCATCATCATCATCATCATCATAAACCTGATGCACTATATGCCTCGGGAACTTTGATCATCGGAGGCGGATCTCTCATTATCCCGGGAGAGGCGGCGCTTACTTGAGCAACGTTAGAGGTGGCGCGAGGTCATTTCTGACCCCTCCCAATTATTTCTCAGTAGTAACGACAATTATTTCGTTAATGCTACTGATATTGCATGAAAACATTCACTGAACTAATGAGCAAGTATATTTGTGTAAATGAAAATCATGCACATATTATAAACGGGTAATTTTACTATAATTTAATGGTCCGGATCTGATAGGTAATCATCTAGTTTTATGAAATATCTGATAATTCTTACTCCAGTTTTCCTACTAACAATTTCAAAATGAATAATTAGACTAGTTTTTGATAATCTAGGATTCTAGTTTTTCACCAATGACATATTTTACAGAAGTCCCTTGTTGTATTGTACTCCATATTTTTATCTTTTATTTTGCTGCAATGGTACACATCAGCTAAGAATGTGGCATATCATCGTCACTTTCTTCATTTTCTTCTTTGTCTGCACTCTGCTAAGTATCACTGCAAGATTTTGCTATTTCTAGTTCATCTTTACTCTCACTGTTAACACCTCCTAATATTTCTTCCTCTTCGACGTCTTGCAGAGGAGATAACACCCTGGTTTCTTGCTCTTCGCAGCTCAGACGATTCATAATGATTTATTTTAACACCTAACTACAATCAATTCTATTTCGTGATCAGACGGCTACATTCTCATGGAATACGCGTAAGATTGGAACAGCTGTTCACTCGGCCAGCGGGACTGGTGGCGCGGGGTCTTTCCGAACACATTGCAATATGGCTCGACAAAAATACATTTGACTCGGCCCTCATCCCTTCCACTAACAGGTTACTGCCCTCAGACAATAGATAATGAATGTGGGGAAAGGTATGTGGTAGGTTTAGTCTGTGCGTAGTAAAATGTAGAAACCCCAGCTTATCGAAACTGCGTGGGGTCAAAAAAGTCCCCCGCGCCACCTCTCCCGGATTAAGGACGTATGGAAACTAGAAAGGAAAGTATTGAGGAAAATCCTTGGTCCAGTCTGCTCAGTAAGAATGTGGATGAAACGGAAGTCTCAGGAGCTTTATCGCATGCTCAAAAAATTACTGACACCTTCAGGAAAAGGCGATTGCAGTTCTACGGCCACATTCTCAGAATGAACAATGACAGGTTCGCCAAAATGATTCTCAACCTGGCTCTCTCAACGAAAGTCAGGAACAACTGGCTTAGTGAAATAGAAAATAACCTTCAAGAAATTGACATTACTGAGGAAATTCTACAAGATCAACTCCAATTCAGAACATTAATCAACAACCATCATTTCTCTGAGAAAGGAGGGAAAGGACAAAGAAAGTAGGAAGATTCTCAGTTTCCAAATGAAGAGATTTAGGGAGAGGCAAGAAACCACATTAGCTAAATAAATTCTATCGTGCTCCATAAGTGAGCATAACGATGTAAAACATCATCATCTTCATCGTCATCGTCATCGTCATCGTCATCGTCATCTTCATCTTCATCTTCATCGTCATCGTCATCGTCATCGTCATCTTCATCTTCATCTTCATCTTCATCTTCATCTTCATCTTCATCTTCATCTTCATCGTCATCGTCATCTTCATCATCCAACCTGCCTTTCACACCTAATTGACGGGCGGTGGTGAGAAGGGCGAATTTATGCAAGCTAACGTGCACACCTGTTCGACGGGCGGTGGTGAGAAGGGTGAATTTATGCAAGCTAACGTGCACACCTGTTCGTCGGGTGGCAGTGAGAAGGGTGAATGTTCCGTGGAATGGAGTGATCCTGAAAACCATCGTCACGGGTGATGAGACCCAGTGCCTGAGGTAAGACCTCGAAGGCAAGCGTCAAAGTATGGAGTATCGGGGTCCAGGGTCGCCGAAAAGCCCTGAAGAGCCAGAGGTTTTCGGACATTTCGGACATCCAACGTAATGTGACGACCCAACTGAAGGCTAACCCTCAGGAAGACTATGCCAGGACTTGTACAGCTGTTCTAAAAAAAAAAAAAACAGTCAACCCCTGGCACTATACAGCCCATGACGGGCTAAGGCCGACCAAGCGACCGCTGCCCAGCCATTCAACAGCCGTTCTAAGTAGTGCATAACAATCCACGTAGATTACTTCGAAGGATAGTAAGGGCTGTTTCAGGTAAGCTAACAATCCGTTCGAAATATCGACCCATTCACCGAACTTTTCAGACAGAGGGTGTATATGGTCTCATAAGAACCAACACTGGTCCATGTGCCAGTTCTCTGCACAAGTGGAAGGAATTATCTTCTCCGGGTTGTAAATGTGACGCTAGGAATTAAGACTGTTAGCCATATACGACGCAACACAGCTGACTCCATATTTCAGATTTATTTTTCATTTCGAACTCGTATTATAACACTTCTTTGGATGCTTATATACGAGTTTTTAAATGCTAATACAGTAAGAATCGAGTATTAGCGAGCCAGAGCGAATCTTCCGCACTTCACCTTAAAAGCATGGAACGCCAGTACAAATCTCATTAAAAAGAAGAGAGCCAGTTGTTATTAGAAACGAATTTAACCTAATTGAAATTGAACAGAAAGCAGAATATATTTGCTTCAAACCAGGGTGAGTATATCCACTGCTTTGAAAATTATTATTAAGGCCATTTGATAGCCGGAGCGCAGTTGGTGTATGGCAGCGGATCTACTGTGCTGAAATGCGACTATGCAAGTCCCTAATTCAAACATACATAATGATAATTATTATTTATTATTTTATTAGCCTATTTTCAATTTTGAAAAAATAGGCTTATGAGATCACCTTTTGTCCGTGTGTGTGTGCGTGTGTGTGTGTGTGTGTGTGATTCGTGTGTGTGTCCCCCCCCTAATAAAATCTAAACGGCTGGAGCGATTTCAATGAAACTCGGTAAGTTCATAGCACTATTCCCGGCGACCTCGACCGTGCCCTTCAAATTTTGTTACGTCTCACCAATTTAACATGGCGGCTGTGCGAAATATTTCACTAGCATTCAATATCTCCGAAGCTATTACCGATATCACCCTGAAATTGTGTACGGTGATAAAGGACAATACTAGAAGTTCATCTATGAGACTTTCTAAAACCTGGTGACTACAAAACCAACATGGCGGTCAAGCGAAGTTGAGACTTTTAAATAGACATTTCTCGCGATTTAACTATCCAAACGTAATGAAACTTGGTACAGCAATTGTTCATACACATTGTAATGCACTGGAGTCTAATTTAGTTCAATTGTTTACATAACCTCAAAATGGCGGCTGTGTGAAATATTTAACTTACATTCTATATCTCCGAAACTATTGCAGATATCACCCTGCAATTTTGTACGGTGATAAAGGGTACTGATACAAGTTTACCTATGTATATTTCATAACCCTGTAAAGTACAAAACGAACATGGCGACCAAGCGAATTTGAAATATTTTAATAGACTTTTCTCGTGATTTAACTCTCTGAGCGCAGTGAAATGAGGTACAGTAAATGATTTAGCAGATTGTAATGCACTGCCATCTAATTTAATTCAATTGTTTACATAACCTCAAGATGGCGGCTGTGGGAAATTTTAAAATTATGTTTTAATTTCTTGTGTCGTTATCATGCGATCGAGGTGAAAGTTTGAATAATGAACCTAGGCAATAATTTTCCTTGAATGGTACGTAACTCTATGGCCTATACATATAACAATCCTAAATGGCGAGCTTCCGAAATATTTAGACATTTCTCAATATCTATGAATCTTTTACAGCAACCAAACTGAATTTTTTTATGTTCATAGAGACTATGAACATATGTTCACCTAAAGGACTTTCAGTAACCTGGTGAGCACAAATTTAACATGGCGGCGACGCGAAGTATAAATATTTAAATGGACGTTTCTCACGAATTAACTATCCGAGTGCCGTGAAACGTTGCACGTTAAATGCTTATACAAATGTTGATCCACTGGCATCTAATTTATTTCAATTGTTTGCATAATCACAAGATGGCTGCCGTGCGTAATTTTAAAATCTCGTTTTTACTTCTTGTGTTCTAATCATGCGATTGAAGTTTGAATGCCACACGTACACAATAATATTAATGTAATAGTACAAAAATAAAAATCCAACCTGGCGACCACCTGAAATGTTTAGACGGTTCTCAATATCTACGAATCTGTTACAGCAATTAAACTGAAATTGTGTATGTTGATAGAGGCAATTAACATTAGCAGGATATATGAAAATAGGCTGTATAGTTCTTCACGGAACTACTTGTTTATCGTATGGCTTTTAGTGCCGGGAGTGTCTGTAGCTGCTTCCAGCGGACACCCAGAGGGTGAATTATACGTTCCGTTCAATTTCAAGTAGTTACAACTTTCGCTACCATATGTCATTGATATACTTAGTGGTCAACGTTGGAACTTTTATAGAGCGTTCCAACGAAATCTAACCTAGAAATTTAGCTTCACACAAATTTAGTCTGTGGAAGGATCTTTTACATGCCATAAATCTATGACATGGGACCGCCGGCTTTAGTTCCCCTGCGAAGGAAGGCATAGACTACTGAAGGATTTTTAACGCTCTTAAAGAATCCGACAACTTCGGCCGGGTTTGAACCCGCTACCTTGCGCACAGAAGTTCAGTATGCTAACAACTACGCCACCAAAACCACTATAATGATAATAATGATGGTATATTGGCTTTCACGGACCGTGAATTAAAACTCAGCAATTTTTCTAGGTTTAAGCCGTGTCTTGTGTGAGGTTTCGCCTAGAAACACTAAGCTGGCTCATCAGCGGGCTCTAGTTTTCCGCGCTCAGACCCCCACAGGAGTAGCGAACTGTGCAATGCCTTCCTTCTTATGAAGCGCACGTGCGCCTCTTAACTGCGAGAGCTAAAATCTCCTCCTGTCGGGGTCCGGGCGTGGACACCAAGAACCCTCTGATGAGCCAGATTGGTGTCCCTAGGAAAAACCCCACACAAGACAAGGCACAAACCTAGAAAAATTGCCGAGTCTTAATAATAATGTTATTAGTTTTACGTACCTTTTAACTATTGCGGCTTTTAGAGACCAGAATTTTGCCCCGAAGGGGATCATTAAGGTGCCAATCAATCTACTGACACGGCGCCCTCACATTTGAGCACCCTCAAATGCCAGCTGACTGCGCCAGTATTCGATCCTGCAACCTTGGACAGAGCAAGAGAGAACGTTTCCGCTGAGCCTCGCAGACCGTGTGTGTCTCTTTCCAATCCTCCGACCGGAGTTATATTACTTGCCAGAATTGTAGATCAATCCCAGATACTTTGACCTTCTCCTCGCCCACAGAGCGTCAACAATAAAGCAGACCTCCCTTGGCCGTATCGGGCACAAAAGCCGTGGAAGTATGGAGCTTATTTTACGAGGATGCACGAGGTGCAAGTGAGCAGGGGAAGCGAAGATTAAAACTAATAAAGTAAGAGGGAACGAAATGCTCCATAAACAAGAGAGTGGCTGGGAGGGGGGGGGGGGGGTGTATAGTGTTCTGATTGATTCTTTGATGACCGCGCCACGTTGCCCCACGCGTTATATAGCACATCACTGCTATAAGTCTAGCGGCCATGTTTCGAATTTTGGCGCAGACAGTAATCATACTTGTTGTTGTTGTTTGATTCTTCAGTCTTTTGACTGGTTTGATGCAGCGCTCCCTGCCTTCCTGTCCTGAGCTAATCGTTTCATCTCTACCACACCCTACATCCGAGACAATCTGTTTTACATATTCTAACTTTGGTCTACCCCTAGAGTTCTTATCCTTGACCCTTCCTTCCATAACTAAGCTTGCTATTCCTGGGTGTCTTAGTATGTGTCCTACCAACCTATCTCTTCTCTTCATTAGCAGTCGCATGAAACACATCTCCTCTCCCTCTCGTCTTAATACCTCTTCGTTTGTAACCCTATCTACCCATCTGATCTTCATCATTCTCCTGCAATACCACATTTCAAACGCTTCAATTCTCCTCTTTTCTGCTGCACCAACAGTCCAAGTTTCACTTCCATAGAGCGCCACACTCCAGACAAAGTCTTTCAAAAATGACTTCCTAATACCTAAATCTATATTCGATGTCGACAGATTCATTTTTTGTAGAAATGCTTTCCTTTCCTTTCCTTGCCAACCTACTTTTTATATCCTCTTTGCTTCGTCCATCACTGGTTATTTTGCTTCGTAAGTAACAGAAGTCTCCTACTTCCTTCATCCATAGTGTGTTAATAGTACTACTTTAGTAGTAGTGGCAGCATAAATTACGGTAGTACTATTAGTAGTAGTATTATTCACTTTTAAAACCACACATATTATTGCTGGCAGATGAACTTGATGTTTCTCCCGTGAAGGGGCTCCTAAATGCCGAAAATTTAGAATATTTTAAACGAATTCAATTTTGCGTCACATTAGCTTCGAGGCAGTTGACCTCACTGTTACGCCCCTTAGAGAAACAATAACCAACTAACAGACCATTAACTGTTAATTATGATTAATTCAACAGGAATTATTAATGACATTCTTCATTTAGACCAAAGTTTCCATATAAATATTATAGTACATTATGCAACGAGCCTATAATGGCTATAATTAAGACACGAATATTTTTATAAAACGAGCGTATGCGAGTTTTATAATTTCCATACGAGTGTCTTAATTACCATTATAGGCGAGTTGCATACGACTGTTTATGTTCGACGATAATTATAACTTTATTATATGTTTTAACATAAATATTCATAAATATCTGTTGAGAGTCAGCCACAAGAATTTTGTTATCGGAGAGCGAGCGCGAGACATCTCTCTGTCTTTCAAGATCTCTGAACGACCGACGCATGCGCTCTGTGTGCTTGCAATGCCATATTATGCAGGCCATATGTTTACATCTGCCTTCCCTCAGTAATATTGTCACCGGAGTCGTTTGAAGGCTGTGTAGAAATTAGGGTTGATGATATTAAGGTACAGTGCTATTTCTTGTCTCATATTCGCCAGTTTATTTACGCGAACATATGGTAATTTATGTCGGTAATTTATTATAGTTCGATGTTGTGTTTATGTCCGACATGTTGGATTTTGAGCGCATGCGCGAAGGTATCGTTACCTAATTGGTCAATGAACGAGCTCTGATTGGCTGGAGAAACTGTATCGTAATGAAAAACAGTGTTATAATGACCATCATTATGATACAGTTTTCTGACACATAATAGTGAGGGTCGAACATAAGATTATTAGATTATTATAATCTAACTCTCGCTTGCGAGATTAGGCCGCCTCGTTACGTAGTGGCTATCATTCTTGGCTGTCACCGTGGAGGCCTAGATTCGATTTCAGACTGGGCCAATAAATTTAATTCTGATCTCAGGGCTGGAACGGGGAACATTCAGCCTCGTGAGGAAAACCTAAGAATAGGCGGGTTCGATTCCTACCTCTTTTTTCCCTGAAGTGGTTGTTTGTGGGTTCCCACTTCTACTCCAGGCAAATGCTGGGATGCTACTGAACTAAAGACCACGACTGCTTCCTACCAAAATCCTACCTCCATTACAAATACAGACACTTGTACAGACATCACAGTGACACAGGTTATCGGACAAAGTTTGCACAAATCTTCCTAATGACCTGTTTTCTGTCATGACTCCAGTAGATGTGTGTAGCTCTATTTGATACAGGGATGGGAGAGGTGCTCGATATTCCAGGCATTGCATGGGGAAAGTGTGTGAAACCCCGGGGAAGACCCATACTAAAAATTAATCACTGTCAGTGCCAGTATTCGAACCACTGATCAAGGGACTTGCCACAGCTCCACATCGCAGTCTCAGTGAATGACTTAACGCTCTCAGCTAAACCGCGGTGTTTTATTTTATGGATGGGATAGGGACTTACGAAAAGTGGATGGTAGGGTGTGTAAAAAAGTGTGCAGAAGGGTTAAAGACATAGAGTTGCAGGTACTGAGAGAAGAGTGTGCCAACAGGAGAACCTTAACGGAGTTCTGCGAAATGAGGAAATTTATGAGCATAATGCCTGAATGTCTAACTAAAAGAGAAATGAGAGGGTTAATTTTGTGGTTATTGGAGGTGTATAAGAACAAAGCATTGAGAGAAGTAGGAAATGAGGACCTTTGCCTGTTTTGTGGGAAGGGTATGGGTGCAGTACACCTGATCAAGGAATGCAATGAGACTAAAAATATAAGAGCAAAGGTTGTAGACAAGTCTGATATAAACAGAATAGAAAGTGAAAATGAATATCACACTTTAATAAAATTACTAAAGAGGGAATGGAGCAAGGCAGGTAAATTAGCGAAATTATTTAATATTAACAGGGGAATGTGGAATAAGAAAGCTACAGATGAGAAACAGAACAAAGATTCATGTGAAATGAGTATAGGCCCTACGGGTACAGGAGATGGTATCCTAAATTATAAAACTTAGTTAAAGTCTAGGATAGCCTTTCTGTATTAAATAAAATAATAATAATGTTATTGGTTTTACGTCCCTTTTAACTACCCTGGCTTTTAGAGACGCCGGGGTGCCGGAATTACGCCCCGAAGGGGATCTTTAACGTGCCAGTAAATGTACGGACCCGGCTCCCTCGCATTTGCGCACCCACAAATGCCAGCTGACTGCGCCAGGTTTCGAACCTGCAACCTTGGGCTCAGCAAGCGAGAACGTTACCCCTGAGCCACGCAGCCAGGCCCTTTCTGTATTAACTAGGATATGATTTTAGATAGTACATAATTAATAGCCATTATAAGTGTCTTGATAATTGTTTATAACATTTAATACAATGTAAATTGGTTGTAGGTTTGTGACTTATTTTTAAATGTTAAGTTACGATGTATTAATCTTACGGAGAAGGATTTTTGTATTAGGCTATTGGGGAATCGCTGTAAACATTGCAATAATGGTTGGAATAAATAATACTCTCGTCCCAGTCTCTGGTTATCCGAGATTTGGAGCAGAGGATATTCTATTAAAAACAATATATGGACAGTAAGTAATATAAACATAAAAATGGTGGGAATACACTCAGTACTCACATTTTGGCTAGCGAATCTACTATTTGCACTCCAACAGACTACACCCCCTAGCGGGCAGATGGGAGCGAGGCAACTTCGTTTCCACAACCCTCTTGTCTCGAGCTCGCTTTGAGAGATGATCGCGGATGGGAGAAGGGAATTCCCCCTCCGCTCCAACACAAAGTATCGACCCTCGAGTATCGAAAATCGATATATTTGTTAAGTGGTGTGATTATTGCTTCAGCGTCTGTGGTATCCACTTTAAGATATTCGAGAACTCCGATAATTTAAGAAAGTATGTTGTTGTATTCTATGGAAAATTACATATTGTATCCGTAAAGCCATACGCTAAACAAATAAATAAATAAATAAATTATTATTATTATTATTATTATTATTATTAATCGTATGGTATCGTACACACTTACATCATATTACAGCTTAATGAAATATTGAAAAGAAAAAAAATCAATAGATAATCTCATAATTTAACATCTAAATTCAAAATATAGTCCACTGATTCAGAAATCTCTGAGGTAAAATCCATAGGCTCTTAGAGGGCAGTCCTGAATAATGTGCTTCACCGTTTGTCTATCGGCTCCACAGTCACACTTTGGAGAGGGTAGCCTGGTCCACTTGAAGAAAGAGTCCGCACAAACACCAGAATCGGTCCTGATCCGGTTTAATTTCGAACATATCCGACGAGGAAGATCAAATCCAGGTACTTTAGATGTGACAGATTGCATGTCTCTGCAATCCTGTGGGCAAAAAAATCTTCCAATCATGAGACCACTGCTGGACTATGTCTAAGATCTGCCATGAGCTTCACAGGGGGCTGCCTTGAGCGAAGGTTGCTGTTGATTATTTTAGGGCATTTGCGGCATCGAGGTCATAATGACCCGTGTACTTAGGTTTGAATGCATAATAACTGGTGCCATTATAATGACTGTATTAGTATGTTTATTTGTTAATGAGGCTAGAATTTGGGCATGAGATTGCCGTGGCCCTAACGGGCGTACTATCCCGGCATTTGAAGAGTATGCAGGAACATCCGTCTACTGTATGTTACATTTTGTGTAACCCCTATATCCCTATATATATTATAATTGTGAAAATCTGTGTGTCCGTGTGTGTGTGTGTGAGTGTGTGTTAGTTTGTTACCTCTAGACACTAAAACGGCTGGACGGATTTGGATGAAATTTGAAATGGAGACAGCTTATACCATGGGATAACATATAGGCTGCCTTTTGTCCGGAAATAAATCATTGTTCCCGTGGAATGGGCAACATAACTGAAAAGTCACCAAAAATACTCAACCAGGACAAAAGCTCATTTTACTCCCCTCGATGCAAGAAACAATACTCGGTATGTCCCTACGGGACACCGAAAACTACATTTTAAGGCTCTAAAACCAACAGTTTCAAAGATATTCGCAGAAAACTATCTTCGCTCTGATTGATGAACTAATTGCAAGTCCGTTTCCATGGCAACACTACCTCAAGGTATGACATCCGATTTTCTATATATCCCTCTAGGAGGCAATGCCAATTCATTTATTATCTTTTTTAAGATATATATAAACACAATAAGAACAGTGTAGCGTGCCTGCCTCCCGTCCGGAGGCCCCGGGTTCGATTCCCGGCTCCGTCAGAGATTTTAGACACTGACGTGAGGGCTGCAACGGGCTGAACTCAGATTTGTGAGGACAATTGTGTAGCTGTGAGGCAGCGCGCCGGTCACGAAGAACAAGATTAACGGCAGAGGGGACACTATGCACTGACCACGCGTCACCACAATATCTGCAGGCCAAATGGCCGATTTTCTATATATCCCTCTAGGAGGCAATGCCAATTCATTTATTATCTTTTTCAAGATATATATAAACACAATAAGAACAGTGTAGCGCGCCTGCCTCCCGTCCGGAGGCCCCGGGTTCGATTCCCGGCTCCGTCAGAGATTTTAGACACTGACGTGAGGGATGCAACGGGCTGAACTCAGATTCGTGAGGACAATTGAGTAGCTGTGAGGCAGCGTACCGGTCACGAAGAACAAGATTAACGGCTGAGAGGACACTATGCACTGACCACGCGTCACCACAATATCTGCAGGCCAAATGGCTGGGAAGCGGTCGCATGATAGGCCAAGGCCCTTCATGGGCTGTAGTGCCAGGGGTAAAAAATATTAGGGGAAGCGCCTTCTAATACCACCTTTAATTTTTAAACACTACAGTAGCGGCTATTAAATAAAGGTAGCGATATAGTTACGTTCAATTTCATAAACACTGGGCTCACAAATCCCGTATAGTTAAGTACAAATATCGGTCTGGTCATAATTTCAATAGCAACGAAGCTCTTAGGCGGCTATTGCCGTTTCCTTAACACTTAAGGCATCCCGCCGTCATATACCTCAATGTGCACTTACCAAATTGTGAACCAGTCTATTTTACTGAAAAGAATTTCTACTAGCGAGTATCCACTCCGGCAAAAACCACTCTCACTACATTTTCCAAAATTTACACAAGACATGATTTTTAAAGCACTCTTCTGTATGTTGAGGTACAGAGACATACCACATGGAAAGATACAATAAAATGTTGGCAAATCTGAGTTCAAGGAACTGCTGTCCAGAATAGGCTTTCGGTACAGGTTATTCGGCCCATGTTCGTAACATGGAATGTTTTCCTTTGACAATGCATCTACACCATGTGCGAGGGCAACGCATTTCAAAGATCTCTAAAAACACAATAATCAGGAAATTGGAGAACAATTTAAAGTCGGAGTGAAGATTCAAGGAGAAATAATTTCATCTCTGAGATTTGCTGATGACATCGTCATCTTGGCCAATACGCCAGAAGATTTGAACGAGTTTTTGAATGGTATGGACTCCGTCTTGACGAATGAATTCATGATGAAAATCAATAAATGTAAAACAAAATGATTGGAATGCAGCCGAAATAAATCAGAAACCTCTATGGACATCAAATTGGCAGGTGAAACGCTACGGGAAGTAGGAGACTTCTGTTACCGGTACTTAGGAAGCAAAATAACCAGTAATGGACGAAGCAAAGAGGATATAAAAAGCAGGTTGGCTCAGGCAAGGAAAGCATTTCTACACAAAAAGGAATCTCTTGACATCGAATATACTTTTAGGTATTAGGATGTCATTTTTGAAAGCTTTTGAGTCACTATAAGGAAGTGAAACTTGGACTAATGGTGCTGCAGTAAAGAGGAGAATTGAAGCGTTTGAAATGTGGTGTTACGGGAGAATGATGAAGATCAGATGGTTAGATAGGGTATCAAATGAAGAGCTATTAAGACGAGTGGGAGAGGAGAGATGTTTATGGCGACTGCTAATGAAGAGAAGAGATAGGTTGGTACGACACATATTAAGACACCCAGGAATAGCAAGCTTAGTTATGGATAGGAGGGTCAAGGACAAGAACTGTAGGGGTAGACCAGGGTTATACAGATTGCCTCGGATGTAGGGTGTGGTAGCTATGTAGTGATGAAACAATTAGCTCCGGAGAGCGAGGCATGGAGGGCTGCATCAAACCAGTCAAAAAACTTAAGACTCAAACAACAACAATCGGGAATTTTAATTACTTAGAGAGGCATGTGAGGCAAAAGGGTTGTTGGAGAATTTCAATCCCTGGGATGTAACACTGGAAGAGACTGCATAATGTACATCAGCGACCAAGGTGAGAGATATTTTACTATAGGTCTATTAATAGCGACATGTTGACGTTCAAATCATCAATGAGTGTGGCAAAATTATACCCTGAATAGCTTAAGGAAAAATACATTCAATTCCCCATATTCAGATAGATTTGCCATTCCAGGTGTACGTTTAGACAAAACCATTATTTCCCATGGACAACTGTATGTGGCGTGCTGGCGAGTATCCGGACAACAAAATCGTTATGTCTCAGCAGAAGATGGCAAAACCAAAACTAAAATTTTCAAATGTGTTCACAACTCTATAAAATTCCCACTTTGCAGCTCATATCTATATACTGTATGTATCAGAATTCTCAGAATTTGAATCTACCCACCTGTAGCCGCGATTGCTGTTATAGAATAAACCAACTATCAGCAATAATGCATCGTCCCCATTGTCTTGATCGCGAGCGAAGCCGCGGGTACCTGCTAGTATATTATAATTGTGAAAATCTGTGTGTCCGTGTGTGTGTAAGTTTGTTACCTCTTGACACTAAAAGGGCTGGACGGATTTGGATGAAATTTGAAATGGAGACAGCTTATACCATGGGATAACATATAGGCTGCCTTTCGTCCTGAAATAAATCATTGTTCCCCTGGAACGGGCAACATAACTGAAAAGTCACCAAAAATACTCAACCAGGACAAAATATCGAAATTGTCGCTTAAAGACCGGACAAAGCTCATTTTACTCCCCTCGATGCAAGAAACAACACTCGGTATGTCCCTACGGGACACCGAAAACTACATTTTAAGCCCCTAAAACCAACAGTTTCAAAGATATTCGCAAAAAACTATCTTCGCTCTGATTGATGAACTAATCGCAAGTCCGTTTCCATGGCAACACTACCTCAAGGTATGACATACAATTTTCTATTATATCCCTGTAGGAGGCAATGCCAATCCATTTATTGTCTTTTTCAAGATATATATAAACACAATAAGAACAGGGTAGCGCGCCTGCCTCTCATCCGGAGGCCCCGGGTTCGATTCCCGGCTCCGTCAGAGATTTTAGAAACTGACGCGAGGGCTGCAAGGGGCTGCACTCAGATTCGTGAGGACAATTGGGTAGCTGTCTGATAGTAAGCAGCGCCCCGGTCACGAAGAACAAGATAAACGGCTGAGGGGACACTATGCAATGACCACGCGTCACCACAATATCTGCAGGCCAAATGGCTGGGAAGCGGTCGCATGATAGGCCTAGGCCCTTCATGGGCTGTAGTGCCAGGGGTAAAACAATTAGGGGAAGCGCCTTTTAATACCACCTTTAATTTTTAAACACTACAGTAGCGGCTACTAAATAATGGTAGCGATATAGCTACGTTCAATTTCATAAACACTGGGCTCACAAATCCCGTATAGTTAAGTACAATAATATCAGTCTGGTCATTATTTCAGTAGAAACGAAGCTCTGAGGCGGCTATTGCCGTTTCCTTAACACTTAAGGCATCCCGCCCTCACATACCTCAATGTGAACCAGTCTATTTTACTGAAAAGAATTTCTACGAGCGAGTATCCACTCCGGCAAAAACCACACTCACTACCATTTCCAAAATTTACACAAGACATGCTTTTTAAAGCACTCTTCTGTATGTTGAGGTACAGAGATATACCACATGGAAAGATACAATAAAATGTTGGCAAATCTGAGTTCAAGGAACTGCTGTTCAGTATAGGTCTTGTGTTAAATCTGCAGAAGCTTTTGGTACAGGTTATGCGCCCATGTTCGTAACATGGAATGTTTTCCTTTGACAATGCATCTACACCATGTTCGAGGGCAACGCATGTTAAATATCTCTAAAAACACAATAATCAGGAAATTGGAGAAAAATTTAAAGTCGGAGTGAAGATTCAAGGAGAAATAATTTCATCTCTGAGATTTGCTGATGAAATCGTCATCTCGGCCAATACGCCAGAAGATTTGAAAGAGTTTTTGAATGGCATGGACTCCGTCTTGAGGAAAGAATTCATGATGAAAATCAATAAATGTAAAACAAAATGATTGGAATGCAGCCGAAATAAATCAGAAACCTCTATGGACATCAAATTGGCAGGTGAAACACTACGGGAAGTAGGAGACTTCTGCTACTTAGGAAGCAAAATAACCTGTAATGGACGAAGTAAAGAGGATATAAAAAGCAGGTTAGCTCAGGCAAGGAAAGCATTTCTACAGAAAAGGAATCTGTTGACATCGAATATACATTTAAGTATTAGGATGTCATTTTTGAAAGCTTTTGTCTGGAGCGTGACACTATAAGGAAGTGAAACATGGACTAATGGTGCTGCAGAAAAGAAGAGAATTGAAGCGTTTGAAATGTGGTGTTACAGGAGAATGATGATCAGAAGGGTAGATAGGGTAACAAATGAAGAGCTATTAAGACGAGTGGAAGAGTAGAGATGTTACTGGCGACTGCTAATGAAGAGAAGAGATAGGTTGGTACGACACATTTTAAGACACCCAGGAATAGCAAGCTTAGTTATGGATGGGAGGGTCAAGGACAAGAACTGTAGGGGTAGACCAGGGTTAAACAGATTGCCTCCGATGTAGGGTGTGGTAGCTATGTAGAGATGAACGATTAGCTCACGAGAGCGAGGCATGGAGGGCTGCATCAAACCAGTCAAAAAACTGAAGACTCAAACAACAACAATCGGGGATTTTAATTACTTAGAGAGACATGTGAGGGAAAAGGATTGTTCGAGAATTTCAATCCCTGGGATGTAACACTGGAAGAGACTGCATAATGTACAGCAGTGGCCAAGGTGGGAGATATTTTACTATAGGTCTATTAATAGCGACATGTTGACGTTCAAATCATCAATAAGTGAGGCAAAATCATACCCAGAATAGATTAATGAAAAATACTTTTAATTCCCCATATTCCGATAGATTTGCCATTCCAGGTGTACGTTTAGACAACACCATTTTTTCCCATGGACAACTGTATGTGGCGTGCTGGCGAGTATCTGGACAACAAAATCGTTATGCCTCAGCAGAAGATGGCAAAACCAAAACCAAAATTTTCAAATGTGTTCACATAATGGAACATCGTACCCTGCAGACTTTCATAACTCTATAAAATTCCCACTTTGCTGCTCATATCAATATACTGTATGTATCCGAATTTTCAGAATTAGAATCGACCCACCTGCAGCCGCGATTGCTGTAATTGAATAGACCAATTATCAGCAATAATGCATCGTCCCCATTGTCTTGATCGCGAGCGAAGCCGCGGGTACCTGCTAGTCCCTATATCCCTATATATATTATAATTGTGAAAATCTGTGTGTCCGTGTGTGTGTTAGTTTCTTACCTCTTGACACTAAAAGGGCTGGACGGATTTGGATGAAATTTGAAATGGAGACAGCTTATACCATGGGATAACATATAGGCTGCCTTTCGTCCGGAAATAAATCATTGTTCCCCTGGAACGGGCAACATAACTGAAAAGTCACCAAAAATACTCAACCAGGACAAAATATCGAAGTTGTCGCATAAAGACCGGACAAAGCTCATTTTACTCCCCTCGATGCAAGAAACAATACTCGGGATGTCCCTATGGGACACCGAAAACTACATTTTAAGGCCCTAAAACCAACAGTTTCAAAGATATTCGCAAAAAACTATCTTCGCTCTGATTGATGAACTAATCGCAAGTCCGTTTCCATGGCAACACTACCTCAAGGTATGACATACAATTTTCTATTATATCCCTGTAGGAGGCAATGCCAATCCATTTATTGTCTTTTTCAAGATATATATAAACACAATAAGAACAGGGTAGCGCGCCTGCCTCTCATCCGGAGGCCCCGGGTTCGATTCCCGGCTCCGTCAGAGATTTTAGACACTGACGTGAGGGCTGCAAGGGGCTGCACTCAGATTCGTGAGGACAATTGGGTAGCTGTCTGATAGTGAGGCAGCGCCCCGGTCACGAAGAACAAGATAAACGGCTGAGGGGACACTATGCAATGACCACGCGTCACCACAATATCTGCAGGCCAAATGGCTGGGAAGCGGTCGCATGATAGGCCTAGGCCCTTCATGGGCTGTAGTGCCAGGGGTAAAACAATTAGGGGAAGCGCCTTTTAATACCACCTTTAATTTTTAAACACTACAGTAGCGGCTACTAAATAATGGTAGCGATATAGCTACGTTCAATTTCATAAACACTGGGCTCACAAATCCCGTATAGTTAAGTACAATAATATCAGTCTGGTCATTATTTCAGTAGAAATGAAGCTCTGAGGCGGCTATTGCCGTTTCCTTAACACTTAAGGCATCCCGCCCTCACATACCTCAATGTGAACCAGTCTATTTTACTGAAAAGAATTTCTACGAGCGAGTATCCACTCCGGCAAAAACCACACTCACTACCTTTTCCAAAATTTACACAAGACATGCTTTTTAAAGCACTCTTCTGTATGTTGAGGTACAGAGATATACCACATGGAAAGATACAATAAAATGTTGGCAAATCTGAGTTCAAGGAACTGCTGTTCAGTATAGGTCTTGTGTTAAATCTGCAGAAGCATTTGGTACAGGTTATGCGCCCATGTTCGTAACATGGAATGTTTTCCTTTGACAATGCATCTACACCATGTTCGAGGGCAACGCATGTTAAATATCTCTAAAACACAATAATCAGAAAATTGGAGAAAAATTTAAAGTCGGAGTGAAGATTCAAGGAGAAATAATTTCATCTCTGAGATTTGCTGATGAAATCGTCATCTCGGCCAATACGCCAGAAGATTTGAAAGAGTTTTTGAATGGCATGGACTCCGTCTTTAGGAAAGAATTCATGATGAAAATCAATAAATGTAAAACAAAATGATTGGAATGCAGCCGAAATAAATCAGAAACCTCTATGGACATCAAATTGGCAGGTGAAACACTACGGGAAGTAGGAGACTTCTGCTACTTAGGAAGCAAAATAACCTGTAATGGACGAAGTAAAGAGGATATAAAAAGCAGGTTAGCTCAGGCAAGGAAAGCATTTCTACAGAAAAGGAATCTGTTGACATCGAATATACATTTAAGTATTAGGATGTCATTTTTGAAAGCTTTTGTCTGGAGCGTGACACTATAAGGAAGTGAAACATGGACTAATGGTGCTGCAGAAAAGAAGAGAATTGAAGCGTTTGAAATGTGGTGTTACAGGAGAATGATGATCAGAAGGGTAGATAGGGTAACAAATGAAGAGCTATTAAGACGAGTGGAAGAGTAGAGATGTTACTGGCGACTGCTAATGAAGAGAAGAGATAGGTTGGTACGACACATTTTAAGACACCCAGGAATAGCAAGCTTAGTTATGGATGGGAGGGTCAAGGACAAGAACTGTAGGGGTAGACCAGGGTTAAACAGATTGCCTCCGATGTAGGGTGTGGTAGCTATGTAGAGATGAACGATTAGCTCACGAGAGCGAAGCATGGAGGGCTGCATCAAACCAGTCAAAAAACTGAAGACTCAAACAACAACAATCGGGGATTTTAATTACTTAGAGAGACATGTGAGGCAAAAGGATTGTTCGAGAATTTCAATCCCTGGGATGTAACACTGGAAGAGACTGCATAATGTACAGCAGTGGCCAAGGTGGGAGATATTTTACTATAGGTCTATTAATAGCGACATGTTGACGTTCAAATCATCAATAAGTGAGGCAAAATCATACCCAGAATAGATTAATGAAAAATACTTTTAATTCCCCATATTCCGATAGATTTGCCATTCCAGGTGTACGTTTAGACAACACCATTTTTTCCCATGGACAACTGTATGTGGCGTGCTGGCGAGTATCTGGACAACAAAATCGTTATGCCTCAGCAGAAGATGGCAAAACAAAAACCAAAATTTTCAAATGTGTTCACATAATGGAACATCGTACCCTGCAGACTTTCATAACTCTATAAAATTCCCACTTTGCTGCTCATATCAATATACTGTATGTATCCGAATTTTCAGAATTAGAATCGACCCACCTGCAGCCGCGATTGCTGTAATTGAATAGACCAATTATCAGCAATAATGCATCGTCCCCATTGTCTTGATCGCGAGCGAAGCCGCGGGTACCTGCTAGTCCCTATATCCCTATATATATTATAATTGTGAAAATCTGTGTGTCCGTGTGTGTGTTAGTTTCTTACCTCTTGACACTAAAAGGGCTGGACGGATTTGGATGAAATTTGAAATGGAGACAGCTTATACCATGGGATAACATATAGGCTGCCTTTCGTCCGGAAATAAATCATTGTTCCCCTGGAACGGGCAACATAACTGAAAAGTCACCAAAAATACTCAACCAGGACAAAATATCGAAGTTGTCGCATAAAGACCGGACAAAGCTCATTTTACTCCCCTCGATGCAAGAAACAATACTCGGGATGTCCCTATGGGACACCGAAAACTACATTTTAAGGCCCTAAAACCAACAGTTTCAAAGATATTCGCAAAAAACTATCTTCGCTCTGATTGATGAACTAATCGCAAGTCCGTTTCCATGGCAACACTACCTCAAGGTATGACATACAATTTTCTATTATATCCCTGTAGGAGGCAATGCCAATCCATTTATTGTCTTTTTCAAGATATATATAAACACAATAAGAACAGGGTAGCGCGCCTGCCTCTCATCCGGAGGCCCCGGGTTCGATTCCCGGCTCCGTCAGAGATTTTAGACACTGACGTGAGGGCTGCAAGGGGCTGCACTCAGATTCGTGAGGACAATTGGGTAGCTGTCTGATAGTGAGGCAGCGCCCCGGTCACGAAGAACAAGATAAACGGCTGAGGGGACACTATGCAATGACCACGCGTCACCACAATATCTGCAGGCCAAATGGCTGGGAAGCGGTCGCATGATAGGCCTAGGCCCTTCATGGGCTGTAGTGCCAGGGGTAAAACAATTAGGGGAAGCGCCTTTTAATACCACCTTTAATTTTTAAACACTACAGTAGCGGCTACTAAATAATGGTAGCGATATAGCTACGTTCAATTTCATAAACACTGGGCTCACAAATCCCGTATAGTTAAGTACAATAATATCAGTCTGGTCATTATTTCAGTAGAAATGAAGCTCTGAGGCGGCTATTGCCGTTTCCTTAACACTTAAGGCATCCCGCCCTCACATACCTCAATGTGAACCAGTCTATTTTACTGAAAAGAATTTCTACGAGCGAGTATCCACTCCGGCAAAAACCACACTCACTACCTTTTCCAAAATTTACACAAGACATGCTTTTTAAAGCACTCTTCTGTATGTTGAGGTACAGAGATATACCACATGGAAAGATACAATAAAATGTTGGCAAATCTGAGTTCAAGGAACTGCTGTTCAGTATAGGTCTTGTGTTAAATCTGCAGAAGCATTTGGTACAGGTTATGCGCCCATGTTCGTAACATGGAATGTTTTCCTTTGACAATGCATCTACACCATGTTCGAGGGCAACGCATGTTAAATATCTCTAAAACACAATAATCAGAAAATTGGAGAAAAATTTAAAGTCGGAGTGAAGATTCAAGGAGAAATAATTTCATCTCTGAGATTTGCTGATGAAATCGTCATCTCGGCCAATACGCCAGAAGATTTGAAAGAGTTTTTGAATGGCATGGACTCCGTCTTTAGGAAAGAATTCATGATGAAAATCAATAAATGTAAAACAAAATGATTGGAATGCAGCCGAAATAAATCAGAAACCTCTATGGACATCAAATTGGCAGGTGAAACACTACGGGAAGTAGGAGACTTCTGCTACTTAGGAAGCAAAATAACCTGTAATGGACGAAGTAAAGAGGATATAAAAAGCAGGTTAGCTCAGGCAAGGAAAGCATTTCTACAGAAAAGGAATCTGTTGACATCGAATATACATTTAAGTATTAGGATGTCATTTTTGAAAGCTTTTGTCTGGAGCGTGACACTATAAGGAAGTGAAACATGGACTAATGGTGCTGCAGAAAAGAAGAGAATTGAAGCGTTTGAAATGTGGTGTTACAGGAGAATGATGATCAGAAGGGTAGATAGGGTAACAAATGAAGAGCTATTAAGACGAGTGGAAGAGTAGAGATGTTACTGGCGACTGCTAATGAAGAGAAGAGATAGGTTGGTACGACACATTTTAAGACACCCAGGAATAGCAAGCTTAGTTATGGATGGGAGGGTCAAGGACAAGAACTGTAGGGGTAGACCAGGGTTAAACAGATTGCCTCCGATGTAGGGTGTGGTAGCTATGTAGAGATGAACGATTAGCTCACGAGAGCGAGGCATGGAGGGCTGCATCAAACCAGTCAAAAAACTGAAGACTCAAACAACAACAATCGGGGATTTTAATTACTTAGAGAGACATGTGAGGCAAAAGGATTGTTAGAGAATTTCAATCCCTGGGATGTAACACTGGAAGAGACTGCATAATGTACAGCAGTGGCCAAGGTGGGAGATATTTTACTATAGGTCTATTAATAGCGACATGTTGACGTTCAAATCATCAATAAGTGAGGCAAAATCATACCCAGAATAGATTAATGAAAAATACTTTTAATTCCCCATATTCCGATAGATTTGCCATTCCAGTTGTACGTTTAGACAAAACCATTTTTTCCCATGGACAACTGTATGTACCTTTCGCTTATCAGAGTGCAGTTGAGGCACAAATTAACCAGATGCTTGAAGATGGGATTATTGAGCACTCTAACAGTCCATATGTTAATTCTTTGATCACGGTACCCAAGACCGACGGCACGGTCCGTATTTGTTTAGACGCTCGTTTGGTTAACAGTAGAATTAGTTCAGATCAGCTGAAATCTATGTCAATAGAGGAATTAATGCAAACATTTGAGGGGAAGAAGTATTTCACTTGTGTAGATTTGAGTTCCAGTTTTTGGCAAGTGCCACTTATGTACGAAGATAGACCATTTACAGCTTTTAGTCATAAATATAACCTTTATCAATTTTGTAAATATTGTTAATTCAAATAAAAGTACAGTAAGTATGTAGTTAGTTTTAGTTGTAAGTAGGTAGTTAGTTTGTCTATTAGATATATGTCATTGTTCTATTAGACTGTGGTGTGTGAGTGTGTCTGGTAGCAGTTGCATTGTTTATTAGTTATAGTTCATTGTTTCAGTAGACTGTGATGTGTGAGGGTGCATGTGAGTGTGCCTGTTGACAGACTGTTTTAGTGGTAGTATTTGTTGTTGGTGGAACTTAAGTTTTTTGTTAGTAGAGTTTTGGTATTTAATTGTTAGCACGGTAGAAGGTTAGTATTTTTGTAAGTAGAATTGCTCTTTACTTATTCTGAAAGGGAGTAGCAGCCTTTCAGAATAAATCAATTCCTTACTAGTCTTATAGACGTTTAAGATATTGATAATATAAGCCAATAATGGCTACACTGCGTCCTGCTGCACGGCTGAATGCAACGGGAAACTACAGCCGTATGCTATTCCCGAGGATATGCACCTCTCTATGCATAATTACATGTGATGATGACCTCCTCCCTTGTAAAATTTCAATCCGGAGGTAAACTAGTCCCCCGTTCGGATCTCCGGGTGGGGACTACTCGAGAGCGGGTTAACTTCACAGAAGTGACAAAGAGGAAATCTGACATTCTACGGATCGGAGCGTGGAATGTTAGAAGTCTGCTAGGAAGTGGAAGGTTAGAAAACTTAGAAAGGGAAATGGATAGGTTGAGATTGGATTTGGTTGGGATTAGTGAAATGCGCTGGCAGGAAGAACAGGACTTTTGGTCAGGAGACTATAGGGTCATTAGCACTAAATCAAACAATGGCCAAGCAGGGGTTGGCCTCATATTGAGTAGGAAACTTGGACAGCGGGTGGAATATTATGAGCAATATAGTGAACGGATTATTGTAGCAAAAATCAATACAAAACCTACCTGCACTACAGTGGTACAAGTCTATATGCCTACCAGTCAAGCTGATGATGAGGATGTTGAAAAGGTCTACGAAGAAATAGACGAAATTCTGAGGTATATCAAGGGTGATGAAAATGTTATAGTAATGGGAGATTGAAATGCTGTGGTAGGAAAAGGGAGAGAAGGGAAGATAGTAGGAGATTTCGGATTAAGTGAAAGGAATGATCGAGGAAGCAGGCAGGTAGAATTCTGCACCGAGCATGAATTGGTCATAGCTAACACCTTATTCAATAACCACAATAGAAGAATATACACATGGATGAGACCAGGAGATACAGGGCGTTACCAAATCGACTTCATTATGGTCAAGCAGAGGTTTCGAAACCAGATTTTGGATTGTAAAACATATCCTGGTGCTGACATAAACTCTGATCACAATCTGGTTGTAATGAAATGCAGATTAAAGTTGAAGAAACTGAAGAAAAGTCAAAAGCCAAAAAGGTGGGCAATAGACAGACTGAAAGAGAAGGTTGTAAACGAAAGATTTAAGAAGAGTATAAAGGAAGGACTAATGAAAAACCCTAAACAAACTTCAATTGCAGACGAATGGGCACTTTTGAAGAATGAAATAACAAAATCCGCAGAAGAAAACATTGGTAGGAAAGAAAGAATAGGTAGAAAACCGTGGATCACACAGGATATACTAGAATTGATGGATGAAAGGCGGAAAAAGAAGAATCTAAGAGATGAAAAGGGGAAAGCAGAATACAGACGTCTGAGAAATGAGGTTAACAAGAAGTGCAAGGAAGCGAAAGAAGAATGGTTGAAAGAGAAATGTGCAGGTATAGAAAATTGTCTGAAATTAGGAAAAGTAGACACAGCTTATCGAAGGATTAAGAATACTTTTGGGGAAAAGAAGACTAAGTGCTGTAATATTAAGGACACAAATGGAATGCCTCTAACAGATAGGGAAGAAAAGGTTGAGAGATAGAAAGCTTACATAGAGAGTTTGTATAAGGGAAAGGAGATTGAGAATCATGTAATGGAAAGGGAGGAGGAAATTGATGAGGATGCGAAAGGAGATTTAATATTGAGATCAGAATTTGATAGAGCTTTGGAAGACTTAAGCAGGAACAAAGCACCAGGCATAGATGATATACCGATTGAGTTGCTACGCTGCATAGGAGATGAAGGTCTGATCAGGTTATTTCACTTGGTGTGTAGGATTTATGAGACAGGTGAGGTACCCCCTGATTTCAAGAAGAATGTAATCATCCCTATACCAAAGAAAGTGGGAGCTGACAGAAGTGAAGATTACCGTACAATCAGCTTGATTACTCATGCTTCAAAGATCATGTCTAGAATAATTTACAAGAGGATTGAAAGCCAGATAGAAACGGAATTGGGTGAAGACCAGTTTGGTTTCAGGAGAAATGTAGGAACAAGGGAAGCTGTACTAAGTCTTAGGCTGATTTTGGAAGGTAGAATAAGGAAAGATAAGAGAACGTTCATGGCTTTTGTAGACTTAGAAAAGGCTTTTGATAACGTTGATTGGACTAAATTGTTTGACATTTTGAAATCAATTGGAATAAAGTACAGGGATAGGAGGGTGATATACAATCTGTACAGAAACCAGACAGCAGTCATTCGAGTTGAAGGACATGCGAGAGAAGCTGGTATTCAGAAAGGTGTAAGGCAAGGCTGCAACTTATCACCCATACTTTTCAATCTTTACATTGAACACGCAATGAAGGAAATTAGAGAAAAATTTAAAGTGGGAGTGAAGATTCAAGGAGAAATAATTTCAACTCTGAGATTTGCTGATGACATCGTCATCTTGGCCGACAAGCCTGAGGATTTGAATGAGTTTTTGAATGGTATGGACTCCATCTTACGGAAAGAATTCATGATGAAAATAAATAAATAAATAAATGTAAAACAAAAATACTGGAATGCAGCCGAAATAAATCAGAAACCTCTATGGAGATCAAATTGGCAGGTGAAAAGCTGAAGGAAGTAGGAGACTTCTGTTACTTAGGAAGCAGAATAACCAGTGATGGACGAAGCAAAGAGGATATTAAAAGTAGGTTGGCTCAGGCAAAGAAAGCATTTCTACAAAAAAGGAATCTGCTGACATCGAATATAGATTTAGGTATTAGGAAGTCATTTCTGAAAGCCTTTGTCTGGAGCGTGGCGCTCTATGGAAGTGAAACTTGGACTATTGGTGCAGCAGAAAAGAGGAGAATTGAAGCATTTGAAATGTGGTGTTACAGGAGAATGATGAAGATCAGATGGGTAGATAGGGTTACAAACAAAGAGGTATTAAGACGAGTGGGAGAGGAGAGATGTTTCTGGCGACTGCTAATGAAGAGAAGAGATAGGTTGGTAGGACACATACTAAGACACCCAGGAATAACAAGCTTAGTTATGGAAGGAAGGGTCGAGGACAAAAACTGTAGGGGTAGACCAAGGTTAGAATATGTTAAACAGATTGCCTCCGATGTAGGGTGTCGGAACTATGTAGAGATGAAACGATTAGCTCAGGACAGGGAGGCATGGAGGGCTGCATCAAACCAGTCAAAAGACTGAAGACTCACACAACAACACTGTATGTGGCGTGCTGGCGAGTATCTGGACAACAAAATCGTTATGCCTCAGCAGAAGATGGCAAAACCAAAACCAAAATTTTCAAATGTGTTCACATAATGGAACATCGTACTCTGCAGACTTTCACAACTCTATAAAATTCCCACTTTGCTGCTCATATCAATATACTGTATGTATCCGAATTTTCAGAATTAGAATCGACCCACTTGCAGCCGCGATTGCTGTAATTGAATAGACCAATTATCAGCAATAATGCATCGTCCCCATTGTCTTGATCGCGAGCGAAGCCGCGGGTCCTGCTAGTTTGAAATATTTACGGAACAAACATCTACGATGTTTTCTGAATACGTATTTGTAAGTAGTTCGAGCATATCTCAAAAGATGGCTTTAGTATTCCAGAAAGTGAAGCGAAATGCACTTTAAAAACAAGAAGTTCCGTGACGAACTAAACAGCCTACTTTTCTTAAAATTTAAGATTCATGCAATGATAAATCTATATGGATGGATCTATCTAGAATAATGACGAAATTAAGTTGGTAATATCGAAATTTCTAATTAGTTCGAAATACTGAATACCTGGCATAATGTAGCCTAATGGAGAACTACAGTTGGCAGCCCTGGTGACTGAAAATATTCTTAGCTCCATCCCTTAAGGTACAGAATACAAAATTTGGTTGAATTCCAATGGATAGCATGGATGTTCCATGCAGTTAAACATTGGATCTAACAGCGCGCGTAAAATCATGTTGGCAACATACATGTATTGGTCAGAAATAGTCTGAAATAATATGATCTATTGTTGTGCCAATTTTGAATGAAATCCATTAGTTAGTTTAGAAGTTACATGCATTTTAAAATTGGACCTATCAGCAGGCTTAGAATCACGTTGGTAGCACTGACGTATATAAGTTACTCCAAATTAATATAGAATGTCAGGTACTATACGTGTGCATAGTTTAAAGCTGTCGGCTTGCATAATTTCTGATATATTGGTATTTGGATAAAATAAATTAGGAGCATTTATTAACAGTTGGCAGCTCTGGTGGGTCTCAAGAATATGCTCAGTCATATCTGGTTATGTACACATACTGTGCCCGTTTAGACCGGAGTCCGCACGACCACATATGCATTTTACCAATAATCAGTCAGCACGAGAGTCAAAATATCCCGGAGCGCCAGATGGGTTAAAGCTAATCGCAAAAACGACATCAAATAAAAAAATGCTTTACTGATTTTTGGCTCAATGCAACAATAAGGATAGAAGGAGATTCAATTGGGCGTAACACATCATGTAAAATTATCTCATTTTATTTTGAATTTAAAATTGACTGCAAAAATGCTCAAAGCAGCATCACTCACGTGTGGCGACCCACACTCCTATTTACACAATATACAGAAATTTTCCAAACACAATTGACAATTAGCTTTGGAAACACGTCTGATTATTAGTCCTGTAGACTGTGTTCCAAAATTATATTCATTTATTTGTGATTAAATCCAGTTCAAATTTAATTGTCTCTACTGGAAATATCGTAGTTCACTGTTTGAATTTTCACATAATATTAACACTCGTAGAATAAATGTTCATAGAATTTTAACTTTCACTTATTTTTCCAGTTTCAAAAAATATTGTCAAAAAATATTATTATTGAATCAACACAAATTATTTACACATATTAATAACATCTGAAAAGTATTTGACCTTGAGCATAGCATCGAAGAATTGTGCGAAGCACAACAACAATTAATTGTTCCTCCGACATTAAACATTTCGAGAAGTGACTCGATTATGAATTTCAAGTTCCTAACAAAATATATGATTTCTGAATCATCAACTTGATAATTAAATTGTTGAACCATTCAACTATTCAATTTTCCACTTGGAATCTTATTATAAAAAATATTTATATTCATGGCCATTTTTAGCAACTTTCACAACTTGCAATTCTTCGACAGAATGCGGAAATAAGAATTGTAGTTTCATAATGAATTCATTTAGTTCATGGCACTAGGATTGAAATTATCCTTCAAATTATTCGGGGTTAAAGAATTATTTTTAATTGGCAGTGGCCCATTCGATTATTTGTGTAAGAACCCAATATTACAACAACAACGGCAAAGGTCTTCCTCTGAAGAAGAATAAACTACTATCATGACAAATCCGGGTTCTAGCAAAATCAAAGTCTAAATGGAATTCGTAAACAAGGTTGAAATAAGAACTGATGGTTTCTAAGAAATAACCTTCGGGTCATTCATACGACGAAATGTGTAGTTCCAATACTCCTACTATAAACCTGAGCCATCGAACCTGCTATTTGATGCTCGAAAAAACCTCTTCATTCCTGCGACTTAAACATGCGCACCTGGGAATGGCATTTCAACTACTCCACACATATAAATTTTCTTCCCAAAATTTATACAATAAATCAAGCCTCTGCTTGTTATCAACACTGGAAGATTAATAAACTTACAAGTTTATTTTATTTTACCATTCAGTTCAACCCGTGAATTTACCATACTTATGAAAATCTTTATTTCACTTTCGAGTGTATTTACGTCATGATTTTATATAAATACAAAAATATCCTATTTGATACAAATATCAATTGCTTCCCGTTTCATGCCTCTCCGTGTTATCTGAAAAATATACTTTGCTCATTGCAAATATCAACTGTTCAACCAGAACTGAAATGTTGGTTGATGCGAGCTTGCGCTAACCACTCTCCTTCGGAAAATCTCCTGTTCCAAACTAGAAATGATTAAACTACTTCATAGGCTCTCTCTCAATACATATGATTATTAGAAAATATAATATCCAAGAATTATTTAGAAAAATTATAAAAATTATTATTATTATTATTAGTGGATTATTATTATTATTATTAGTTATATTATTTTAAATATATTTAATTATCATCTCATTATGTGAGAATCCACATGTTCGAATCTTCGAATATGGAAAAAATATCCATTCCTCAACAAATATAATTTAACTCAACCATTACATCGACGGTTTTCCGTGATATCCCTAAAATATGAAATATTCAAATAAATGCTCGAAATGCTCGGTCATCGATCCTAAACTGTTCTGAGTGCTGAAAATACTCAGAATAACTCTAATATGTCTTGCGTAAATCATTGCAAGATTTAAATACGAAGAAAAACAAGTAGTTCCGTGAAGAACTATACAGCCTATTTTCATATATCCTACTTATGTTAATTGCCACTATTTAACATACACAATTTCAGTTTGATTGCTGTAATAGATTCGTAGATATTGAGAACCGACTAAATATTTCGGATGGTCGCCATGTTGGATTTTATATATGTAGGTCCTAGAGTTATGTGCTGTTACATGCAGATTATTGTGAACGTGTAGTATTCACACTTCAATCGCATAATTAGGACACAAGAAAAACAAGGAGATTTAAATAATTTTCACAGCAGCCATCTTGAGGTTATGGAAACAATTGAAATAAATTAGATGCCAGTGGATTAACATTCGGATAAAGATTTACTGTACCAAGTTTCACTGCACGCGGATGGTTAAATTGCGAGAAACGTCCATGTGAATATTTATAATTCGCGTCACCGCCATGTTGGATTTGTGATCACCAGATTATTTAAAGTCCTATAGGTGAACTTAAGTTCATAGCCCCTATGAACATTAAAAAATGCAGTTTGATTGCTAAAATAGATTCTTAGATATTCAGTATCGTCTAAATATTTCGGATGGTCGCCATGTTGGATTGTTAAATGTATAGGCCATAGAGTCATGTACCATTAAAGGAAAATTATCGCGTAGGTTCATTATTCAAACTTTCACTTCGATCGCATGACTACATCACAAGAAATAAAAACTTAATTTTAAAATTCAGACTGCCGCCATCTTGAGGTTATGTAAACAATTGAACTAAATTAGATACCAGTGGATTACAATGTGTATAAATATTTCCTGTACCAGGTTTAAGTGCGCTTGGAACATTAAATCGCGAGAAAGGTCTATTTAAAATGTTCAAATTCGCTTGGCCGCCATGTTCGTTTTGTAGTTAACCGGTTTTTGAAAATCTTATAGATGGACTTCCAGTAGTGCCCTTTATCTTAGTACAAAATTTTAGGGAGATGCCGCTAATAGTTTCAGAGATATAGAATGCCGGTGAAATATTTCGCACATCCGCCATCTTGTGATTATGTAAACAATTGAACGATGATAGATGTCGGTGCATTACAATGTATATAAACATGTACTGTACCAAGTTTCATTGCGTTTGGTTGGTCAAATCGCGAGAAACGTCTATGTAAATGTCGCAAATTCGCTTGGCCGCCATGTTGGTTTTGTAGTTACCAGGTTTTCAAAAGTCACATAAGTGAACTTATAGTAGTTCCCTCTATCACCATAGAAAATGTCAGGGTATTATCGGTAATAGTTTCGGAGATATTGAATGCTGGTGAAATATTTCGCACAGCCGCCATGTTGGATTGGTGAGTCGTAATAAAATTTGAAGGGCACGGTCGAGGTCGCCGGGAATAGTGCTATGAACTTTCCGAGTTTCACTGAAATCGCTCCTGCCGTTTAGATTTTATTAGGGGGGGACCCACACACGAATCACACACACGCACACACACACGGACAAAAGGTGATCTCATAAGCCTATTTTTTCAAAATTGAAAATAGGCTAATAAATGTGTTGGTCATCTGCCGAAAAATAGTTTGTTCCAATTAGCTAGGCATAATATAATTCAAATGTGGCTTACATTTCTTGATGGTCTTGAAGCGTAGTGAACCTGGTCTGTACCAGATTTATCCATAGACATGCCCTATCGGACAAGCACGTATAATCCTTGTATCGGTCGCCATTATATACCCACAATCCGTCTAGTCAGACATAGTGGTAGTATCTCTTGACGTTTGAATTAACTGTTGTTCCATTTTAATATGGGCTTCTATCAAAGCCATAACAGTTTGTTTAAATGGGGTCAGATCTAAGTGATCTATTCTTAGATATGTCAGTTGTAACATAACTCACGGTAATCTTATCAATACAAGAAGACACTGACAGTCTAACCAATCAACGGCTGTTCTGAAGATCGTTCCCTGGGCATGGCTTCATACCATCTACCATGCGCTAAGCAACCTGTAGTTTCCCTTGCGTAGACTAACGAACAACACCGTGATAGACTGGTCTTCAATGTACTGATAGATCGAAGTGGTTATTAAGTTACAAATATGAAAACTGACTGAAATGGATTAAAATATCCAAGTATTAGGTTATTACTGGACTGTGACAAAGTACTAATTCTAGACAAAGTCTAGCATATGTCCATGTGAAAATAAAAATATTTCACCAGTGTCTGTAGAAAATAATCTATCACCTAGTGATTCTCCTCGCCGGAAACTTACTAAGTTCCACATCGTAGCGCCGCACTTTTGTGACTATCACAACTTTGAAAATAACTTCTGCGTAGATGCGGCAACCATGTGCCTTGGCTCAGCGTAGCAGCAACTTGCTCGGCAAGTGCTTGTGTTGGAATGAGCTATCGATGCCTCGGCCGGCCGGCTTTTATTCAAAACTGCCAGGGTCACGCTGCATCAGCTGATATCTGGAAATCCTCATATCTCTGGTATCCCTGGTCCGATTTACTTGATACTAATTGCATTCACTTTCATTTGGCCGTGCCAGTAATCTGATCCAAGTCTCAAGTCTCTACTCCATGGCTAACTATTTAATCAATAAATAGCCTCGACCTCTGCTATTACTCGCTACGTCACTTGACATGCTGTTAGCGGTATATTCTTTCCAATTGCTTCGAGAAGCAATGTAGCGCGATATTCAAATATCTCAACTTTCAAAAGCGGCTGTAGCCTTTCCCTTGATACCTAGGTGTCTGAATCTTGGAATACCCATTCCTAGAGTTGGGCACAATATATCATACGAAATTTGGTTGAATTCCAATTGATAGTGTAGAAGTTATATGCATTTAAAAATTGGACCTATCAGCAAGCTTATAATCATTTTGGCAACACTGCCATCTATGGCCTCCTGGAAATTAAACTGCAATATTATTATCTATACGTGTGCCAATTTTGAAATAGCTCCCATTCATACCTCCCAAGATATCCGACATGGAGCTCAAATTTCAATTGCGATTTTTTAGCAGTTGGTAGCACTGACATAATTTTCAAATATGGCCGTGAGATATTCGGGTATAGATCTTTACTCTTACCAAATTTTGTTTCGATTGCTCCAGCCGTTTAGGAGTTGATAGGGGGGGGGGGGACACACACAGCCAGACAGACAGAAGAACAGACAGACAGACAGAAGGACAGACAGACAGACAGACAGTCTACTTTTTCCTCATTTTTGCAAAATGTGAAAAGTAGGCTAATAACGGAACAGAAGTCTATGTTACAACGCTTCCCACTCGAACGCGGCAATAATTTTATGAAGTGAATGTAGCCTATATAATGAACACATTATCGTAAGGAGGCTATTCTGGTGTTAGCAGCTGTGTATCACTAAGCTTATTAGTGCAAGTTATTGTGTTGATACCAAAAGGAAAACACCATAGTTGTATTTTGAAACTTAAAAAATACCTTGTCTACGAGTTCATTTGCATTTTAAATTTAAAGGAAATTTATTTTTGCGGACTAATATATTATAAGTAGGTTCAAACCATAACATTAAACTTAAATAAACTAACGCTATTCTATTGTACGCTTCCATTATGGGCGATTGAGTCAGCGTGCGCGCTGTAGTGTGTTGGTTTACGGAACTAAAGTCTATATTACGTCTTCCCGCACAGTCCTGTCCCACGGACAGTCACCATTATTGCTGTTTTTCTCAAGAAGTAAGAAATGTAACATAGATGTTTTTTCCCCGCATACGCTTCATTTTTTCAGAGTAGAAGGTTAGAAACCACAAACAACCACTTCTAGAAGGGCTGAAGAAGGAGTCGAACGCAGTTCTTCTGAGTTGCGCCTCAGGAGGCTCAGTATACACCACGGCCGCGTGGGCATTTTCAAACAAGTCTATAGATAGTAGGTTTGAATCCAGGCGCTCACATTGACTGTCCTGAGTTTGGTTCATCCCCGCGATTTTCTTCACTCCCTCCAGGCAAATGCCGGGATTGTAGGTTAAGTGTGCCAAATAAGCCCACTTAACGTTTTAAGTTGTTTTTTTTTTTACTAGAAGGGCAAGAAGTCTGATCATGGTCGTGGATTTAACTTGAAGGTAAGCAGTAATGGAAACATGGGTTGATAATATAGAATCACTGGAAAATATTTCAGTAATAATACAGCCTGTAAAATGTGAGTAACGGGCCTTATTAGGAACACCCGTTCCAAACAAGGCCCACTACTTGTTCCGAATAATGCCCATATGTAAATGAAAAGAGGTAAAGGAATGCGAATTGAGCGGAAAATATCAATACAGTATATTAATCTACAATCACAATCTTTGAAATTATATAAACCAGGTTTATGTATGTTCAAAAACATGTTCAGTAAAGAACATATAGCCTACTTTCTCCTAAATGCATGGATATTGTTATAACTCTTTGTCCTTTTCAAGGAGTATAATTGAATGTTCGTTGTAATAGCTTGTTGAAATACAACGTGTTATACAGACATTAAACATGAATATGAGGTGCCCTTTGCTAGTGCTACCTCTGTACAAAATTTCATTCAATTCGGTTTCACCGTGTTTGAATTGATATGGTGAATCGATTTGTACACATACATGGCCGCTATCCGCAAACTATTGGGCTGATGACCTTGTAGTTCAGTCAAAAGATGCTTCCCACAAAAAGGTAAGTTGTTGCAAAATTTGGTAGAGATCAAATAATTAGGTTGGTCGTAATTCGATTTAAGCTTTTAACATTTGGGTGGCCACCATTACGTTTCCTTCAAGATGGCGTCGATATAAAACATGACACTGAGGTGCCCTTTTCAAGTGCTACCTCTGTACCAAATTTCGTTCAATTCGGTTTCACCGTGTTTGAATAGATAGGGGGAATCAATTTGCACACATACATGGCCGCCATCCGCAAATTATTCGGCTGATGGCCTTGTAGTCCAGTCAAAAGATTCTTCGTACATGAAGGTATAATGTTGCAAAATTTGGTAGAGATCAGATGATTAGGTTGGTCGTAATTCGATTTAGGCTTTCAACATTTGGGTGGCCGCCATTACGTTTTCGTCAAGATGGCGGTGATATAAAAGATGACACTGATGTGCCCATTTCTACTGCTACCTCTGTACCTAATTTCGTTAAATTCAGTTTCACCGTGTTCGATTTGATAGGGGGGGACAGACATTCAGAGAACACACATTCACACACAGAATCACACACACAGACACACAATTTTTCGCCCTGTGTTGATCTCATAAGTCTACTTTCATTTTTTGCAAAAATCGAAAGTATACTAAAAATATGAAGAAGGTTTATTAAAATACTCAGAAAAAGTAACAAAATGAGATTCAGACGCCGTTTACTACTTGAATGAAGCATCTTCTCGAAATCGTACGCTTCAACTGTTGTAGTTTCTAGTCTAGACTTTAAAGGCTGGTAGTTATCAGAAACACTAAGAATGTTGTAGAATTTCGAATATTCTGCTAATAAAATGACAGATGGTCCTTATTTGGCTTCAAGCGCCTTACTGTACCTTACATCTAAGTCCTGGGGCGCTTACCCCAGCCCTGTCCCTGATACAGTTACACACAGGACTACAGTCGTCATAGCAATACAGGTCATCAGGCATGTTCAACACACACCCAGCTACACTAGGCTGATGATGTAGATGTCCCAAGCCTATAGGAAAGCTATTCACTGTGCCACGAGGTGGACTTCGCATATACAGTGGAAGTCAACAATTAATGCCCATGCAGGGACGTTTTCTTCACAAAAATTTCGGCCAAAAATACTTTTAACTACTTTATGGTGTAGTGCCTAGCATTCTTGGCTGTCACCCTTGAGGTCCGGGTTCGATTATTAGCTCTGTCTAGACATTTTTTTCCTGAAAATTGGAACAGGTTACACTCAGTCATGTGGAGAAAGACTGAGTCGAGGTGAGAGCGATCCCACTTCGACCATCATAGAATTAATTTCCACTTTTTCTACCACTTCTACTCCAAACTAGTTCCTAAATGAAATTACAACAACAATTACTTTCATTCATATCAATGACTTAATGCAGTGGTTCCCAACCTTTGTCAGCTGACGCCCCCCTTTTCAGATACGGGAGTTCATAGCGCCCCCCTGCTCCTCCCCTCCCCCCCCCCCCGCCACTCATCGCTTCTATAACCTCTTCGATTGACGCAGAGGATATAGACTTAACCTTATAACACCTCAGTACATAATGGGATAGGCCTATCTATTACATACTAACTTCATTTTAGCACAATACAAAGAACACACTTTTACAACAAATCCTTCAATTAGTCAACAAATGTCAGTGAGACTGCGAGACTGTGAGAGGGTTGACACTGTTTACTCTTGGTAAGATTCGGTATGTTTGGTTTGATATTTGACAGAGCACAGCGAAGATCACTTGCAACATCAAGCCGACAGCGCTGCTTTATTTCTATGACATTCAGCGTTGAAAATCTTGACTAGCATAAATATGTCTTTGAAAATGTAAGTTCAAACTGTTCAAAGCTTCAAAAAAATCATAAGGACATGCCAACGAGACGATAAAATGGGCATAATTTTGCTCCTTACAACACAGCAAATTCCTTATTTCACCTCCAACCTCACGGCTCCACTGAGGTTAGTGCCGACAGTTGGCAATTACCAGTGCTTTTGAACGATTGACTTGGTGCGACAATCACTTAGAGAGATTCGAAAAATATTTATTTTACAAAATTGTAATATTCGAGTTTAAAAAAACTTAATTTGGAAATCACTTTACGCCCCCCTTGATAAAGCCCGACGCCCCCCCCCCCCCCCAGATTGGGAACCCCTGACTTAATAGAATGGCTCTTCTTGAAGTAAAACCTCAGTCACGATTCGAACTGCGATCTCCTGAACTCCAGGCAAGCACGTTTATCCCATTACAGCACCACCACCATGCTATCAGGACTCAGTTATCAATCTCAGATGACCTATGTCATTCATTCCTGTGTTCTTGGTTGTGTACGTGTGTGTAATTTCATCTAATAACCTGCATTATTGTGATGGCTGTAGTAGTGTGTGTATTTGTAATTAAGGTGAGGATTTGGAAGGAGGTGGTCGTGGGCTTCAGTTAAAAACCCATCCCAGCATTCGCTTCGAGTAGTAGTGGGAAATCACGGAAACCGTTGCTAAGACGGTGACGTGGGAATCGAACCCACCAATTCTCAGTTTCGCCTCATGAGGCTGAGTTGCAGTCCTTAACTTAGTCTTCAGACCAGATTTTTTTTCTTTTTTTTGGCAGAGCCGGGACTCAAACTTGGACCTCTGGGGTAACACCCAGGAATGCTAGACGCAACACCAAGAGGTGGTCTCCTCAATAATTAAATCAACTCCCGGAAGTGGATCGTACAATCTGTTTCAATGTGAAGTAGAAGCCGTCTTGAGTTAAAACTGTACCTCTCAAAAGACGCTTCTTAGCTCACTCTTGCTCTCAGCACTCACTCGATGTAAACACAATAAAGGCACTCATTAATCCCCATCTCCCCTTTTAATATTCCATTCAACAAGGATACAAGTGGCTGGAAAATGTTACTTTATGAATTACAAAGTCTGCTATGGATGAATTGCAAGGAAAGGGAGCGTAAGGTCTTTCTTTAGACATAGTGATACATAATTAGTAGGAGGGAATTCTTAAAGGGTTCGTTAAGTTTTATCCCTCAAAGGGTTGTTGGCAAACAAGAAGAATGGTTTTGAAAACAGTAAAAGTAAATAGTCTCTTTGGCAGTAATGATGCGGTTAAGCCTGCAGTATTCATCGTTTGTATTTGGAGCACAAGAAGAAAGAGGCTTATTTCCGCTGGAAGACGTCGTTATTAAACTGTGGTAACGAAAAGCAGGTTCGTTGGCGTAGTTGGTACCATGTGGAGCTTCTATGCTCAAGACTGTGGGTTCAAACCCGGCTGAAGTCGTCGGGAGTTTTTAAGAGCGTTAAAAATTCCTCAGTATGCCCTTATTTGGAGGGGAAGTAAAGCCGGCGGGCCCATGTTATCGATTTATGGCATGTAAAAGAACCTTTCCAATAACTACAATTAATTGTGTGAAACTAAATTTGTAGGTTGGATTTGATTAACGCTCCATTAGTCCCGACGTTCGTCGCCAGGGCCAGTTGAGGTGCCATATATTAGCCAAGTTCACAGCTAGGTGTCGTTTATGAGCCTGTGGCGAACCCTAGTGCACGAACTTAGCATTACTGTATATAAACTAAAAACTATTTGGATGTTTCAATTTTCTATGTCAAGCGTCTTCCTTTTTTTTTGTCTTTGCCTTTTGTCGATTGTTAAATGTCTTATAACTAAAAGCTGTTACTTGTGTGTCAATAAACATATGTATAAATCTCTACAATTGACCACCTAAACCCATATTGGTGACCCCGACTTGATTTTTAACGGCACGAAACACACGTTTGGTTAGTGAAGTGTCAACAAAACTAACACAGGAGACAACACTAATCCTGCGTCAACTTCAGCAGGAAACGAAGCGGAACTCTCTCGGATTTCAGTAAGAATCCCACCGATCTGGAAGAAAAACAGAAAGGTATGGTTCCTTCAAGTTGAAGCACAATTCATCACATAGCGGACCATAGTGTACAAACATAGTATTACTGTATATAAAATCAAAAATCTTTGGATGTTCCAATTTGCTATGTGAAACTTCTTCCTTTTTTATTGTCTTTGCCTTTTGTCGATTTTTACATTTCTTCTAACTAAAAGCTGTTATTCATGTTTTAATAAACATGTGTATGGATCTATACAATTAACCACCTAAACCCATAAGCCTAACTGGGTGGATTTTGTTCGTGAAAGCCAATATGACTTTATGTTAATGGTGGATGGTTGGTTCTTAAGTTTAGGGGCTGCGACAACGTGGTCATGTAGCCCCGTGTACTTTGGGTGTGTGTAGAATCTGTCTGATAACCGGTGTTAATTGTGATGGCTGTATTAGTGTGTGTTATCTGTTTTTTAATTTAAGTACTGCAAGTTAGAATTTTTCAAATAGTTCCTTCTTTTGCCGCCAAGCGCCACCGTCAACGACTACTAGGCCAAGTTCAGAACTTAACTACTAGACGCCACCGCAGTCAACTCTTGGCAACGAACGTAGAAACCTAAGAGCGTTGTTTACAATCTTAACGTATCCAATTTTGCTTCACACAGGTGCAATTAGTGGAAGGTCCTTTAACATACCATAAATCTATGACATGGGACCGCCGGCTTTACTTCCCCTCCGAAGGAAGGCATAGTGAGGGATTTTTAACGCTCTTAAAAATCCGACGGCTTCGGCGAGGTTTGAACCCGCTATCTTGGGCATAGAAGCTCAGCATGCTACCGACTACGCCACTGAAGCCGCTTGTTAATGGTGGATATTATGTCTGATGAGTAAGCTTTATTTCGTGCATGAATTACGAATAAACCTACGATCATCCACCAGAGTATCAGTCACCACCAAGAGAATTGAATCTGAACGTAGGCGAGCTGGAAGAACTCCCTTGAGGGAGGCTGTCAGCAACTAGGAGCCTAATGATTGAACGGGCAGGTCAAGTTATCAATCATCATTAGTCTATCCCCAGTCGGAACAAACCCTGCAGACACCATAGCAAGTCAATTTTAGCACTCTAGGTGAGCCTACCAAAGTGAAACTACTGTGTGGGCGTACATTGCAATTCTAACAATGCTTTCTCCTTAAATGCTCTGCACGTAGACTTAAAAATCGATTAGATCGTCTTCATCCAGTGACCCATCTTGTTCATCAAGTACTTGGAGCAACCTTTCAGCTCCTGTTGTTGACAGCCATGTCATAGCCATAGCTTTGGTGTGATGCCGTAATGAACGGCCAGATAAAACCTAAACTTTAACAGAAATTAGAAATAAATATTATATTAATAAAATAAATTCTCCTACAGTTTTAATAACAGACTCCGGAAAAATTGACAAGGTAGAAAAGTTTAAGTATTTGGGAGAAATGATTCAAATTAATGGACTTGACAAAGAAGCAAATAGAGCAAGACTACGAATATTGGAACAAGCTTTTCAACTGATGAAGGATACCTACAATAAGAACAAGAAGTTCCGTGAAGAACTATACAGCCTATTTTCATATATCCTACTCATGTTAATTGCCTCTATCAACATACAAAATTTCAGTTTGATTGTTGTGATAGATTCGTAGATATTGAGAACCGTCTAAATATTTCAGATGGTCGCCAGGTTGGATTTTATTTATGTACTATTACATGAAGATTATTGTATACGTGTGGTATTCAGACTTCAATCGCATGATTCGAACACAAGAAGTTAAAACGAGATTTTAAAATCGCGCACAGCTGCCATCTTGTGGTTATGAAAACAATTGAAATAAATTAGATGCCAGTGGATTAACATTTGTATAAGCATTTAACGTGCTAAGTTTCACTGCACTCAGATGGTTAGATCACGAGAAACGTCCATTTAAATATTTATATTTCACGTCGCCGCCGTGTTGGTTTTGTGATCACCAGGTTACTCAAAGTCATATATGCGAACTTATGTTCATAGCTTCTATAAACATTAAAAGAAATCAGTTTGATTGCTGTAAAAGATTCGTAGATATTGAGAACCGTCAAAATATTTCGGATGCTCGCCATTTTGGATTGTTATATGTATAGGCCATAGAGTTATGTACCATTAAAGGAAAATTATTGCTTAGCTTCATTATTCAAACTTTCAATTTGATCGCATGATTACGACACAAGGAATTAAAACTTAATTTTAAAATTTGGCACAGCCGCCATCTTGAGGTTAACTAAACAATTGAACTAAATTAGATGCCAGTGCATTACAATATATATAATCATTTACTGTACCACATTTTACTGCGCTCAGATGGTTAATCACGAGAAAAGTCTATTAAAATGTTTCAAATTCGCTTGGCCGCCATGTTAGTTTTGTATTTTACAGGTTTAAAAAAATACATATATAAACTTTGGCAGTACCTTTTATCACCGTAACAAATTTCAGGGTGATATCATAAATAGTTTCGGAGATATTGAATGCCAGTGAAATATTTCGCACAGCCCCCATTTTGAGGTTATGTAAACAATTGAACAAAATTAGACTCCAGTGCATTACATTGTGTATAAACATTTGCTGTACCATATGTCAATACGTTTGGATGGTTAAATCGCGAGAAAAGTCTATTTAAAAGTCTCAAATTTGCTTGGCCGCCATGTAGGTTTTGTAGTTACCAGGTTCATGAAAGTATCATATGTGTACTTCTAGTAGTTCCCTTTATCACCGTACAAAATTTCAGGGTGATATCGGTAATGGTTTCGGATTGGATTGCTGGATTGGTGAGACACAATAAAATTGGAAGGGCACGGTCGGGGTCGGTATGAATGGTGCTATGATCTTACCGAGTTTCATTGAAATCGCTCCAGCTGTTTAGAATTTATTAGGGACACACACACACCATTTCACACACACGCGCACACGCACACACAGACACACGGACAAAAGGTGATCTCATAAGCCTATTTTTAGCCTAATTTTCACATTTTGCAAAAATGAGGAAAAAGTAGTCTTATGAGATCGATCCGGGAAAATGTCTGTCTGTCTGTCTGTCTGTCTGTCCTTCTGTCTGTCTGTCTGGCTGGCTGTGTGTGTGTCCCCCCCTATCAACTCCTAAACGGCTGCAGCAATCGAAACAAAATTTGGTAGGAGTAAAGATCTATACCTGAATATCTCACGGCCATATTTGAAAATGATGTCAGTGCTACCAACTGCTGAAAAATCGCAATTGAAATGTGAGCTCCATGTTGGATATCTTGGAAGATATGAATGGGAGCTATTTCAAAATCGGCACACATATAGATAATAATATTGCAGTTTAATTTCCAGAAGGCCATATATGGCAGTGTTGCCAAAATGATTATTAGCCTGATGATAGGTCCAATATTTAAATGCATATAACTTCTACACTATCAATTGGAATTCAACCAAATTTCGTATGTTGTTTGTGTATATAACCAGATATGACTGAACGTATTCTTATGAACCACCAGTGCTGCCAACTGTTAAAAAATGCTCTTAATTTATTTTATCCAAATACCAATATATATGAGAAAGTATACAAGCCGACAGCTTTAAACTATGCACACGTATAGTACATGACATTCTATATCAATTTGGAGTAACTTATATACGTCAGTGCTACCAACATGATTCTAAACCTGCTGAGAGGTCCAACTTTAAATACATGTAACTTCCATACTATCATTTGGATTTCAACCAAATTTCGTATGTGCTATGTGTACCACAACAGCTATGACTATGCGTATTCTTAAGACCAACCAGGGCTGCCAACTGTTAATAAATGTTGTCTCTATTTTTGTTACCCTAATATCAATATATCAGAAAGAATGCAAGCCAATAGCTCTAAACTTTGCACACGTATAGTACCTGGCATTATAGATTAATTTGGAGTAACTAATATACGTCAGTGCTGCCAACACGATTCTAAGCCTGCTGATAGGTCCAATTTTAAAATGCATGTAACTTCTATACTAACTAATGGATTTCATTCAAAATTGGCACAACAATAGATCATATTATTTCAGATTATTTCTGACCAATACATGCATGACACTGTTGCCAACATGATTCTACGCGCGCTGTTAGATCCAATGTTTACCTGCATGTAACGTCAATGCTATTCATTGGACTCCAACCAAATTTTGTATCCTGTACCTTAAGAGATGGAACTAAGAATATATTCAGTCACCAGGGCTGCCAACTGTAGTT
Source organism: Meconema thalassinum (assembly GCA_946902985.2). Lineage (NCBI taxonomy): Eukaryota > Metazoa > Arthropoda > Insecta > Orthoptera > Tettigoniidae > Meconema > Meconema thalassinum. Next base: position 81,967,244 of record OX336399.1, on the reverse strand, counting down.
CTCTATTAGGCTACATTATGGCAAGTATAGAGTATTTCGAACTGATTAGAAATTTCGATATTACCAACTTAATTTCGTCATTATTCTCGATAGATCCATATCGATTAATCATTGGCATGAATCTTAAATTTTAAGAAAAGTAGGCTCTTTAGTTCGTCACGGAACTTCTTGTTTTTTATAAAATGAAAACAGGCTAAAAACCTTTCTATTGCAACTAAAATCCGACATTACAATGCGGCAATTAAGCCGGAAAATCTCTATGCTTCAGAATGTATGTTTTCCATTAAAAAAGACAAAATAGAAGAGTTAGATAAAAAGGAAAGAAGGATACTTAGAAAAATATTGGGACCATTAAAAACAGAAAGTGGAGAGTTCAGATACAGAAACAAGATGTTCAGTAAAGAACATATAGCCTACTTTCTCCTAAATGCATGGGTATTGTTATAACTCTTTGTCCTTTTCAAGGAGTATGATCGAATGTTGGTTGTAGTAGCTTGTTGAAATACAACGTGCTATAGGGATATTAAACATGAATATGAGGTGCCCCTTGCTAGTGCTACCTCTGTACCAAATTTCGTTCAATTCGGTTTCACCGTGTTTGAATTGATAGGGGGAATCGATTTGCACACATACTTGGCCACCATCTGCAAACTATTGGGCAGATGTTCTTGCAGTTTGGTCTGAATATGTTTCCCACATAAAGATATGGTGTTGCAAAATTTGGTAGAGACTAGATTATTAGGTTGGTCGTAATTACATTTTAGCTTTTAACATTTGGGTGGCCACGATTACGTTTCCGTCAAGATAGCGGTGATATGAAACATGACACTGAGGTGCCCTTTGCTAGTGCTACCTCTGTACCAAATTTCGTTCAATTCGGTTTCACCGTGTTCGAATTGATAAGGGGAATCGATTTTCACACAAAGATGGCCGCCATCCGCAAAATATCAGGCTGATGACCTATTAGTTTGGTCAAAGGATGCTCCCTCCATAAAGGTATGTTGTTGCTAAATTTGCTAGAGATCGGATGATTAGGCGAATCGTAATTTGATTTAAGCTTTGAACATTTGTGTGGCCGCCATTACGTTTCCGTCAAGATGGCGGCGATATAAAACATGACACTGAGGTGCCCTTTGCTAGTGCTACCTCTGTACCAAATTTCGTTCATTCGGTTCCACCGTGTTCGAATTAATAGGGGGAATCAATTTTGACATAAAGATGGCCGCCATCCGCAAACTATTAGGCTAATGGCCTATTAGATTGGTCACAGGATGCTCCCTCCATAAAGGTATATTGTTGCAAAGTTTGGTAGAGATCGGATGGTTATGTTAGTCGTAATTTGATTTAAGCTTTAAACATTTGTGTGGCCGCCATTACGTTTCTGTCAATATGGCGGCGATATAAATCATGACACTGAGATGCCCTTTGCTAGTGCTATCTCTGTACCAAATTTCGTTCCATTCTGTTTCACCGTGTTTGAATTAATAGGGGGAATCGATTTTCACACAAAGATGGCCGCTATCCGCAAACTATTAGGCGAATGACCTATTAGGTTGGTCAAAGGATGCTCCCTCCATAAAGGTATGTAGTTGCAAAATTTGGTAGAGATCGGATGATTAGGTTAATCGTAATTTGATTTAAGCTTTGAACATTCGTGTGGCCGCCATTACGTTTCAGTCAAGATGGCGGCGATATAAAACATGACACTGAGGTGCCCTTTGCTAGTGCTACCTCTGTACCAAATTTCGTTCCATTCTGTTCCACCGTGTTCGAATTAATAGGGGGAATCAATTTTGACATAAAGATGGCCGCCTGCCGCAAACTATTAGGCTAATAACCTATTAGATTGGTCAAAGCATGCTCCCTCCATAAAGGAATGTTGTTGCAAAGTTTGGTAGAGATCGGATGGTTATGTTAGTCGTAATTTAACTTAAACTTTGAACATTTGTGTGGCCGCCATTACGTTTCTGTCAATATGGCGGTGATATGAAACATGACACTGGGATGCCCTTTGCTAGTGCTACCTCTGTACCAAATTGCGTTCCATTCAGTTTCACCGTGTTTGAATTAATAGGGGGAATTGATTTTCACACAAAGATGGCCGCCATCTGCAAACTATTAGGCTAATGACCTAGTCATTCGGTCAAAGGGTGCTTCCTCTAAAAAGGTATGTTGTTGCAAAATTTGGTAGAGATCGGATGATTAGGTTAATCGTAATTTGATTTAAGCTTTGAAGATTTATGTGGCCGCCATTACGTTTCCGTCAAGATGGCGGCGATATAAAACATGACACTCAGGTGCCTTTTGTTAGTACTACCTCTGTACCCAATTTCGTTCCATTCGGTTGCACCGTGGTTGAATTAATAGGGGGAATCGATTTTCACACAAAGATGGCCTCCATCCGCAAACTATTACGCGGATGACCTATTAGTTTGGTCAAAGGATGCTCCCCCTATAAAGGTATGTTGTTGCAAAATTTGGTAGAGATCGGATGATTAGGTTAGTCGTAATTTGATTTAAGCTTTGAACATTTGTGTGGCCGCCATTACGTTTCCGTCAAGATGGCGGCGATATAAAACATGACACTGAGGTGCCTTTTGTTAGTACTACCTCTGTACCAAATTTCGTTCCATTCGGTTGCACCGTGTTCGAATTAATAGGGGGAATCGATTTTCACACAAATATGGCCGCCATCCGCAAACTATTACGCTTATGGCCTATTGGTTTGGTCAAAGGATGCTCCCCCCATAAAGGTATGTTGTTGCAAAATTTGGTAGAGATCGGATGATTAGGTTAATCGTAATTTGATTTAAGCTTTGAACATTTGTGTGGCCGCCATTACGTTTCCGTCAAGATGGCGGCGATATAAAATATGACACTGAGGTGTCCTTTGCTAGTGCTACCTTTGTACTAAATTTCGTTCAATTCGCAATCACCGTGTTCGAATTGATAGGGGGGGGACAGACATTCAGAGTACACACACTCACACACACACAGACACACACACACACAGACACACACACAGACTCACACACACACATACACACAGACACACACACACACACACATACACACAGACTCACACAGACACACACACACACAGACACACACACAGACTCACAGACACACACAGACTCACACACTCACACACACACAGACACACACACACACAGACACACACACAGACTCACACAGACACACACACACACAGACACACACACATACACACAGACACACACAGTCTCACACACTCACACACACACAGACACACACACACACAGACACACACACAGACTCACACACACACATACACACACACAGACAGACACACTTTTTTCGCCCTGTGTTATTCTCATAAGTCTACTTTCATTTTTTGCAAAAATCGAAAGTAGGTTAAAAATGACGACCTATACAAAAATGAAGAAATTGAAAAAATCCACGATTCGATCAGGGAAAGGAGGGTTAATTTCTTTGGACACTTAATGAGGATGAAAAACACCAGACTCACAAAATAAATTTTCAGTCCTGTATACCAAAGCAAGAATGGTGATCAATGGGTACAAAGTATAAAAAGGGATATGGAAGAGATGGAAGTAACAAGAGATATTATTCAGGACAGACCACTTTTCAGAAATATGATCAAGAATTTCAAGGGTTTCCAGGAGAAGGAAAAGAAGAAGCGGGTTAACATCTGGACGGAGGAGAGAAGAAGGAGACAAAGAGAAGTAATGAAGAACTACTGGAAGGTAAGAGAGGATAAAGAACATAAGAGACAGTGAATGCAATGGATTATTTTACGTGGTCCAAAGATGTCCAAAATCGAGGTAAGAAGAAGAAAATAAATAAAATTATTATTAAAGAAATATTTTCTTTAATGACATTTAACACGAATGGATGATTCACGTCTGACTAATAAAATATTTCTTATTATCAATGGGAACCGACAAACCAACATTCGCTGGCTAGTAGACACACAAATGGGCATGACTGAAGTCGACATTGATCCATTCGCTACAACAAGGACTACATAGAGACAAAAGATCAACACCCACAAATTTACACCCAAGAATCCATCCGAGAAAAGCTTGAAACAACAAAACTCAAGGACACGAGAAAGGCGGTAGGCCCAGAGTGAAAGAATGAAGAAATTTTGGGCGAATAAGAAGTTCAAAAATATGAAGAATTCGAGTGCTATTTAATGGTTCCACGTGCCCCTTAGGGGCTGAATGAATATAATAATAATAATAATAATAATAATAATAATAATAATAATAATAATAATGATAATGAGAAAAAGACAAAGGGGGCCTGGTTCAGTGAAGTAGAGAAAGATCTGTTGGAGATTGGGATAACATGTGAAGATACCCAGGAGCGTGGCCCATTTAGGGAATAACTTCAAAATCATCGGAGTTTGCAACTTAAGCAGAAACTAAAAACCGGGAAGGCGTGGACGACAGAGAGAAAAGTGCAACATCGATTGCGAATGAAAGAGTACTGGGCCAACATTAAAATGATGAAGAAACAGTTGACATGACGTGATCCTTAGTTGGCCGTATAGAAAGCAGAAGAAGAAGAAGAAGAGGAAGACGAAGACGAAGACGAAGACGAAAAAGAAGAAGAAGAAGTCTTTTCAGTCAGTCAACACAAATTTTGGCCAGTTATATTAGGTGGGAAAACCAGTATATACTTGCCCTAACCTGAAATAAATATATTGCTGGCCAAGAGTCGTAGTGGTCGTAGTTGTTCTTGCGTGTGTGTTTATCGGCTGTGTACACTCGCTTATGTCAATGAGGATAGATCTGTGTGAGTGTGGAGACGACCCGGTGAACGTATGGACGACCAATAAATCCGAGACCAACCCCTCTTGTGTACATCCCAGGCCGTATGACTGACATACGTTACAGGGATACTATCCTGGCACCTGTAGTGAAAGGCTATGCTGACAATTTTGGGCAAAATTTATTTTAGGATATAATTCTTTGTTTTGGTCATTCCATTATTATATTTACGTTCAGTTTTTAACTGTCCCATATTAGTACCGGTTACATTTTTAGCCTACTTTTCACATTTTGCAAAAATGAGGAAAAAGTAGACATCAGATCTGGCAAATGTCTGTCTGTCTGTCCTTCTGTCTGCCTGTCTGTCTGTCTGTCTGTCCTTGTGTCTGGCTGTGTGTGTGTCTACCCCCCCCCTATCAACTCCTAAACGGCAACAGCAAACGAAACAAAATTTGGTAGGAGTAAAGACCTATACCTGAATATCTCACGGCCATATTTGAAAATGATGTCAGTGCTACCAACTGCTGAAACATCGCATTTGAAATTTGAGCTCCATGTTGGATATCTTGGAAGGTATGAATCGGAGCTATTTCAAAATTGGCACACGTATAGATAATAATATTGCAGTTTAATTTCCAGGAGGCCATACATGGCAGTGTTGCCAAAACAATTATAAGCCTGCTGATAGGTCCAAATTTTAAATGCATATAACTTCTACACTATCAATTGGATTTCAACCAAATTTCGTATATGCTATGTGTACATAAACAGATATGACTGGGCGTATTCTTAAGAGCCACCAGGGCTGCCAACTGTTAATAAATGCTCTCAATTCGTTTTAATCCAAATTCCCATATATCAGAAAGTGTGCAAGCCGACAGTTTTATACTATGCACACGTATAGTACCTGACATTCTATATTAATTTGGAGTAACTTATATACGTCAGTGCTACCAACATGATTCCAAGCCTGCTGAGACGTCCAACTTTAAATTCATGTAACTTCTATACTAACTAATGGATTTCATTCAAAATTGGCACAACAATAAATCATATTATTTCAGATTATTTCTGACCAATACATGCATGGCATTGTTGCCAACATGATTTTATGCGCGCTGTTAGATCCAATGTTTAACTGCATGTAAGATCCATGCTATGCATTGGACTTCAACCAAATGTTGTATTCAGTACCCTAAGAAATGGATCTAAGAATATATTCAGTCACCAGGGCTGCCAACTGTAGTGCTTTATTATGCTATATTATGCCAGGTATACAGTATTTCGAACTAATTAGAAATTTCGATATTACCAACTTAATTTCGTCATTATTCTAGGTAGATCCATATAGATTAATTATTGGCATTAAATTTTAAGAAAAGTAGGCTCTTTAGTTCATCACGGAACTTCTTGTTTTCTTTTCGTATGTGCTTTGATCTGATAGGCTTGTTCAGATTTTACTACGTTTTAAGATATTTGACTTCAATAAAGCACACACGGTTTCACTATTTTAAACACAAGCACACATAACAATTTAATACCTTCATTTGTTTCGTCTTACACCAAAACGGTACAGAAGAAAGAAAGTTAAAATATCTCACAGTGGAACATTTTGGACTTATGATAACTATTGCTATACTTCTATCGTACCCCTCTAAGGGCAAAATGTATCAAACAATCAAATATTATGATACCCCTCTAAGGGTGTCAGTCTAGTTTGAATAAAAAGTGACAGTACGGCGTAATTGTTGGAATTTGACATTATCCAATGGCTTTGTTAGAATGTCAGCCAAGTTATTTTCTGTCGAACAATACTCCAAGGTAAATAAGCCAGTCATTAATTCATCATGAATAAATTTAAATTTCACATCAATATGTTTACTTCTTTGGTTTGCTTGCCCTGATTTAATAATCTTAATTGTACTTTGATTGTCAATGTAAAGTTTAGGTGGTACATCCTTACCAGTAAGTTCTTTAATTGTACTCTTTAAGTATTTAAGCTCTCTACAGCATTGGGCTGCAGCGACCTACTCAGCTTCGGTACTAGATATTGCTACATTGCTTTGCTTCCGTGACCACCAAACAATAGGTGATCCATTATAAAAAATTATACAGCCTGAGGTACTTTTTCTATCTCTGTCATCACCAGCAAAGTCGGAGTCTGAGTAGGCCCTCAGTCCGGTATTATCTGATTTCTTGAAATGCAATTGGTAGTCTTTTGTTCCATTCAAGTATCTGAGTGTGCGTTTTATATTTTGTGTGTCTGAGTTGGTTGGGTTTGGCATGGATCTTCCTGCATAATTGACACTGAATGTCATATCTGGCCTGGTTTTTGTTGTTAGGTTTTGAAGGCTTCCTATGGCTTCTCTGTACTGAAACTTTAGTTCTTGAATATTATATTCAGACACTGGTCCCCCTTTGAAAATTGGAGTGCTCACTGGCTTGCTATCTTCCATTTTATATATCTTCAGTACTTGTTGAACATAGTTTCTTTGAGAGATGTGAATACCGTCCTCATCTTGTGTTATGTCCATTCCCAGGTATGTGTTTGGTTTGTTGTATACTGTCATTTCAAAAAATTTGGATAGTTTCTCCAAAATGGTATTCAGTTTATTCAGGTTCTTTGAAATTATAATGCCGTCATCTACGTGTATTCCGAGCAGCGTTTCTTCACTCATGAAGAGACAGTTGTCAGCCTTCGTCTGCTTCAGCCCTTCTTCTTTAAGGAATGTTGTTAACCTTTTATTCCATAGCTTTGGTGCTTGTTTAAGTCCATAAAGGGATTTCTTCAGTCGGCAGATCTTTCCTTCTTGCTTTATTCCTTCTGGAAGTTCCATATATATTTCTTCTGGTAGCTCTATATATAAGAATGCTGTAATTACGTCAAAGGTTTTGACGTGGTAATTATTTTGTCCTGCAATAGCAAGCACAAGTACTATCTACCACTGGGCTGTATATTTCTTGGTATCTAGGTTTCCTTTTTGTTCGCAGCCTCTTTCAACCATTCTTGCCTTGTATCTTCCGTTGTCTTTAATTTTTAGTACCCACTTGCTGCTTAATATTTGTTTTCCTTGAGCTGTGTCCCTATCTACCAGTTCCAACACTTAATTCTTGTTTAGCGAGTTGAGTTCTTCTTGTATAGCTTGTTTCCACTCTTGTTTATCATCCGTTTGCATTGCTTCGCTATAGGTGAGGAATGCTTCATCATATGCCATTTCGTAATCTTGAGATCTCAGTGGTAGTTTCTTTTCTCTTCTTGGTCTTTGGTGTAGGACTGTCTCATTTTGTGGTTCTATTATCTCATGGTCTGATTCATCTGTTCCTTGGTTTTCTGAGCTTTATTTATTTTCATCATAACTCATTTCAGTCTCTCGTTCTTCAGTGTTTTGGTCTTCAGTATCATCAACATCCATATTTATAGGGATTTTCTTCTTTATCTGCTTACGTTCTTTGGGTTTGCTTACTATGACTATGTCTCATGATTCAAAGATATTCCTTGTTCTTGGGTTCCACATCCTGTATCCTGTGGGACTGTAGCCCACAAAGACGCAATCAACGCTTCTGCTGTCTAGTTTCTTGAGGTAGTTTAAAATTTTGGCACAAGCTTAACTTCCAAAAATTTGTAGATTCGTCAGATCAGGTTTCTTGTTGAACCAAAGTTCTGCTGGGGTCTTGTCAACAGTCACGCTTGGGCTTCTGTTTATCAAATACACCGATGTTAAAACTGCTTCACCCCACATCTCTTCTTCTAGTCCCGATCCGAACAATATCGCTCTAGCTTTATTCATGATAGTCCTGTTCATTCGTTCAGCCTTCCCATTATGCTGTGGTGTATGGTCAATGGTGTAGTCCTTTCTCTTTGCACCAGTCCTTTAAGTAATTGTTATAATATTCACCACCTCTATCGCATCTTATTTTGTTCACTTTTGACCCAAATTGGTTTTCATTTTCATTGATATAGTATTTAAGTACCTGGCATGCTTCGTCCTTTCTTTTAAGCAAAAATACTGCGCAAAAATGTGTGAAGTTTTGGGGTCAATTCTACCACTTAGATTAGTGTGTATCAGTTGTAGTTTTCTATTAGCCCTAGTTCTTTGTGTATTAAAAGGTTTTCTTGTTTGTTTAGCATGAATACATATTGTGCAGACATTATCGTCACACAAGCCAAAGTTTAGGTTAGGTATTTCTTTATGCATATTTGACTATTTCTTTAGGTTATCTTATCATATATGACCTAGTTTCCTATGCCACAGTTGGATTGTGTCATAAGGGTTTCCTTCACATTCATCTTCACACGCCAAGTTTGCCTGCCCCTCATTTTTCAGTTTTACAACAAATAAACCCTCCTTTTTCTCTCCTTCAATGATGATCATTTCATCCGGGATTGACACGTTGGTTTTTAAAATTTTCACACCACTATTTTCAAAAATCACACAGCCACCATTAAATTATTGGATAGGTTTGGAGAATAGTACACATTTTTCAGATCACACTTGTCTCCTACAAAAGTGCCCGATTGTTTAACTGTTAGACACTCTCCTTTCTTTGCAACTCTGATTTCTTTGTTACATGGTTGTATATCTTGTAGGCAATTCACTTCTGATATTATGCGTCCATTAGCTCCACTATCTACCACAAATTCATTCATCTAAATAGTTGCATCAAATAAGAACGCATCATGTGCTTCTCTTTCTTTGACTTCGGCAGTGAATGCAGCCTTTATATCATTATTGTCTTTACTGTACTTGCTTTTATACTTGAACTTGCAGTCATCTGTCTTGTGGTTAGTCTTTTTGCAATGTTTACATGCTTTGTCTTTAAGGAAGCAGTCTTTTTCCACATGATTAGTTCTTTTACAGATATGACATATCTTTCTATTACGGCAATCAGTTTTTACATGTCCTGTTTCTTTACAATTGAAGCACTTCATATTAGATTTACTACCACTTTTTACATCTGTTTTGAAGGTCACAGTAGTCATTTCTTGGTCTGCTGGTTTTATTCTTGATTCTTCTTCTTGCAGTCTTGCACTCAGGGTATTCAATGCTTGGTTTTTAGTTGGTTAGGAGTCCCAGGCACTCCTGAAGTATAGGTATTCCTTTGGTAATGCCGTCAGTATCTTCATGATCACCATTTTTTCATCCACTGTTTGATTAAGCTGCCTCAGCTTGTACACCACATTGTTCAGCTTGATGATATTCGTCATCATGTCCATTTTCTTATCATATTGGAATGTATGAAAGTCTTGCAGCAGGGATTAAACACGCTGTTCTGTATCTTTTCCATAGATTTCTTACAGGGTGTCGTACATTTCTTTTGAGGTTGTACATGTTAGAAGATTTGTGCGGGCGTTTTTGTCTATGGTGTTCACAATGCAGTATTGAGCTTTGTTGTTTTTGGTTTTCCATTTCTTGTTCTTAGCAACGTCTGTGCCCTGTGCTTCTAGCGTTTCAGTGCCATCAACGATGTCCATCAGGTCCTTAGCGTTAAACAGAATTTTCATCTCGAATGTCCACATGATATAGGACTCCGGGTCTTTGAGCTTTTCTATCGTTGATAGATCTCCGTCCTCCATTGTTTCTTAAAGTAATATCAACTTACTTGGTATTTTACTTTTCTTAGATTTGTATTTTGCTATACTGGGCCCATAACCTGTTCAGATTTTACTACGTTTTAAGGTATTTGGCTTCAATAAAGCACACACGGTTTCACTATTTTAATCACAAGCACACATAACAATTTAATACCTTCATTTGTTTCGTCTTACACCAAAACGGTACAGAAGAAAGAAAGTAAACTAAGGTTAAATAAAAATATCTCACAGTGGAACGTTTTGGACTTATGATAACTATTGCTATACTTCTAACAAGGCTTTGATACATACATTTCACTTTGGCTTATGGTATAATTATTTTAAAGAAATGAGTTCAAGTTTTAGAGGGTGTTAAATGTGGGTAATTCCCACGACTGTGTGGAAAAAAGAAAATATGGGGAACGGTAAAGAGTTGAGAAAGGAAAGGTAATAAGTGGCATTATAATCAGGAGTGTTTGAGATCAGACCAGGTTAATTCATTGTTAATGAAGTGGCTGATTTGAGTAGACAGGCCCCTGTAGATTGCCGCTCCATCTATCGTTCTATAAGCAAAATAATATGGGGAGGATGAGAAAGACATTTGGAGTTGGAGTTAAGCGTAATGTATATTTTGGGGAGGGGAGGTCACGGGTCTCTTCATTACTTGTAGTGAACGGAAATGAAAGTCAAAAGATGACGGAGATGGGGTTCACATAGCAGCGATGGTGTCCAGATAGGGTGGGGGGTGTCAATACCAGATGGACGAGACAGTGAAATGGGAAGAAGAGAGATGCTGTTAAGTTCCACCATGTGGTTCCGTAGTGGTGAAAGTCAATGTAAAACCGAGTGTAAGGAAACAGAAGAAATTGCCAATTTGGAATACTTTTTTCAGTGTTGCCAAGGTAATCGAAATTTAATGTTTTTCAGTCGGTCAACACGATCAAATTGTAATGGGGGTTTGCCTAATCCCAAACAAAAATTACGTGAGATTCATAAATCTGAAACAAAATGCAAACGGCCTTCCAGTTTACAAAAGACACCTATAACAAAAAATATCTCTCTTGGAATACCAAGATAAGCCATTATAATACAGTAGTCAAGCCTGAAGTCCTGTACCCTCTTTGGAAACGCTGTCCAATAACTACAAATAGTCCAATGGAAAAGTTGGAGATCAAGGAAAGGGAACTACTACGAAAAGTTCTATGTCCCAAATTCCGTAATAACGAACTCTCACACATCACACTGTATAGGAGAACTGAAATGATTGCCGACACAATAAAGAAAAGGAGGATTGACTTCTATGGGCACATCCTAAGAATGGACCCGAAAAGGATAACTAAAAAAATCTTGGACTTTTTCCGCAATAAGAAAACTAAGTCGAACTGGTTTAAGGTGAATGAAAAGGACCTAGGAGAGTTCCACATTACAAAGGGGATACTTGCAGATTGCTCCTCGAAGAATAAAACCAAATATTAAATGAGGATGTTCCAGGACAGGGTCAAAATCGAATGAAAGTACAGAATTTCTGAAGAAGAGAGGTCGGCTGGATCTGAAAGGATGAAAGAATATTGGGAGTACAGGAAAACACGGCCCACTAAACACTGATAGATCTAACGTACCCCAAAGTTGGTGAAACGAACAAGAAAATGATATACACTTGGATGACCAGTTTCATCAGTTCCTTTACACATAGGCTATTAAAACTATGTCTACAAGTATGGGTGGTGTTATTTACAATACATACACTTATTAAGTTGCAATAGTAATTAAGGGGTTAGGTACCCTACAGCTTATGACATTCCAAAAATCAATTTTTCAAAATATTTTTAGCCTATTTTCAATTTTGAAAAAATAGGCTTATGAGATCACCTTTTGTCCGTGTGTGTGTGTGTGTGTGTGTGTGTGTGTGTGTCCCTAATAAAATCTAAACGACAGGAGCGATTTCAATGAAACTCGGAAAGTTCATAGCACTATTCCCGGCGACCTCGACCGTGCCCTTCAAATTTTGTTACGTCTCACCAATCCAACATGGCGGCTGTGCGAAATATTTCACCAGCATTCAATATCTCCGAAACTATTACCGATATTACCCTGACATTTTCTATGGTAATAGAGGGAAGTCCTATAAGTTCACTTATGTGACTTTTAAAAACCTCGTAACTACAAAACCAACATGGAGGCCAAGCGAATTTGCGACTTTTAAATAGACGTTTCTCGTGATTTGACCAACCAAACGCAATGAAACTTGGTACAGTATATGTTTATATACATTGTAATGCACCGACATCTAACTTCGTTCAATTGTTTACATAATCACAAGATGGCGGATGTGCGAAATATTTCACCGGTATTCTATATCTCTGAAACTATTAGCGGTATCTCCCTAAAATTTTGTACGGAGATAAAGGGCACTACTGGAAGTCCATCTATAAGACTTTCAAAAACCGGTTAACTACAAAACGAACATGGCAGCCAAGCGAATTTGAAAATTTTAAATAGACCTTTCTCGCAATTTAATGTTCCAAGCGCACTGAAACCTGGTACAGGAAATATTTATACACATTGTAATCCACTGGTATCTAATTGAGTTCAATTGTTTACATAACCTCAAGATGGCGGCAGTGCGAATTTTAAAATTAAGTTTTTATTTCTTGTGATGTAGTCATGCGATCGAAGTGAAAGTTTGAATAATGAACCTACGCAATAATTTTCCTTTAATGCTACATGATTCTATGGCCTATACATTTAACAATCCAACATGGCGACCATCCGAAATATTTAGACGATACTGAATATCTACGAATCTATTTTAGCAATCAAACTGCATTTTTTAATGTTCATAGGGGCTATGAACTTAAGTTCACCTATAGGACTTTAAATAACCTGGTGATCACAAATCCAACATGGCGGTGACGCGAATTATAAATATTCACATGGACGTTTCTCGCAATTTAACCATCCGAGTGCAGTGAAACTTGGTACAGTAAATCCTTATACGAATGTTAATCCACTGGCATCTAATTTATTTCAGTTGTTTCCATAACCTCAAGATGGCAGCTGTGAAAAATTTTAAAATCTCCTTGTTTATTCTTGTGACCTAATTATGCGATTGAAGTTTGAATACTACACGTTCACAATAATCTGCATGTAACAGTACATAACTCTAGGACCTACATATATAAAATCTAACATGGCGACCATCCGAAATATTTAGTCGGTTCTTAATATCTACGAATCTATTACAGCAATCAAACAGAAATTGTGTATGGTGATAGTGGCAATTAACATAAGTAGGATATATGAAAATAGGCTGTATAGTTCTTCACGGAACTACTTGTTTATTTTATGTTTCTATTCTTTGGGAACATTTTGGTGAAAGAAATATGTCTTTATGCGCCATTGTTTTTGAGTTATGATTTAAAAGGCAAAGCCCTTAATGGTCTGTAAGATTTATGCACAAATGTTTATTGCTCATTTTCTCAAAAATGGTGTTTTTGACACCCGTTTTAATGATAACTCGAAAACAAATTGGCATACACTAATGAAAGGATTTGTGTGTATTTCTGCTTACAATATCTACAAAATGATGTCAATTCATGTCTCTCTTTCTAAAATAGTTGCTTTAAAAAAATTGCAAAAATATTGTAAAATTTTGACGTTTTTTTTTTTTTTTTCAATACAAAAGTACTATACCCGGATCGTTCACACGTCCGTGACAGTGTTGACATTCTTATTGTGGAAAGAGGAGTTGTTAGTTGAAACGGTTGAAGGAATGGATGATTTGAATAACGCGCGGAGGAGACTCAAGAGTGCTGAGGGAAGCTTACATCGCAGGGGCGAGTGACGCGAGATTATGACGTGGAGCCTGAATACGTCATGAGAAATAATTTTTTAGAATTATCTTAAGGAGAAGAGATGGACGCTAGGAAATTAGCACACTTTTCTGGCTGAAACAAGAGGAGGATTTTGAGCTATCAAGCATTAAAATCGGTCCAGTAGAAGCCGAGATACGAGATGGAATGTTCTCGAGCAATGTCTCGCTGAACTATAAAAGGCCACGTTGCTGAGCAGAGTGTCATCATACCTTCAAAGCATTTGCTTATGTTCGGATCTATGCTACGTGAAAGTGACAGTATACACGCCGAGATTCTGACGGTCGGAGGACTTAGTCGCCATTCCAGTGGTCAGTACGACTTAGCTTTTGTTCAAGTGAACGAACTTAACTTATGGCAGCGAATGGACTTAAAATATTCACTGACTTTCAGGTCACTTATTCTATAGTCAGGTGATGGTAGTGTCGAAACCATTCACAGAAGTTAGCCTACAGAACGATGTATTTCTTGTGGTGACTATACATCAGGCCCTTCGAATTCATCAGGAGAAATTTATTTCATTTTGTTCGTTTATGCAGCTAATAGGTGTTCCTATCTTAGCGTGCAAACGAAACCGCATTATTGGAACATGAGATTTATTCTCGAATCTACAGGAGTACTGTACCAGTCTATGACTGAGCAACTTTTTGTCATGTTACACGGTACTAGTGATAACGGGAGTTATTTCGAACGGATGACTGCGAACATCATCATGCGCCGCTAAAACTACTCGTAGGACTGGAAGGACATGGAGACGAACGAGGTATTTGGATACGGCAGATGGCCATGGGAAGACACTGTGGGAATAATGTACACCGCAGGACACGCCCGTCATCTACATAAAGAATGAAGTAAGACAACCATTTCATGTACATCCACTAACCAGTAGTATTAGAGAATTCCATATTATTGAACAGTCACTATCAGAAATCAACACACATTTTTCACCATAGCTAGATATTAGCTAGATCTTCGATTGTATTTGTCTGGATGACAAATGGAACTGCTGTCTGACAATTTATTTTTCGATTTAAGATTTTTGTTAGGACAGGCATTAGTTCATGTTTCGACATGAAATATTTCGATTATTCCAAGGGATATAAATATTTTTCGTTAATTCTGATTATGAGAACAGAAGTAATTGAAGCTTGGATTATTTAAATAATTTGATTTATTTTATAACAATAACAATAGAGTGTGAGGTGAATAAGTTAATAATAATATAATAATAATAATCAAGTGTGAAGTGAATAAGTTAATAATATTTATATATAATAAAGGCCTGTTTGCCATCTCTTGATGAATACAGTACATTTGCATTTGTCAGTTGGCACAGGCTAGAGTAAAAGGTGGCTTTTCACCGATGTCTCAGTCTCACTCATGGCTGTGATTATATGGAAGCTACTGAGGTATGGGTGGTGCTTAGTAATTGCATTCGGGGCACAGTCAGTGCCTATGAATGCTGTGAAAAGGTTAAACTCATAGGGTTAGGACTACTGTTCTGACTCAGTGAGGAAAGCAATGGCAAACTACCTCACTCCTCTTCTTGCCTAGAACGCCTCAAAATAGCGCTGCCTTGGGTTTTTGTGGGTATCTCCTCACATAACGTAACGGCAGTACTTTTTGAGGATCCAACCAGCCTTCGGGCTGACTACCTAACAGACATATATAATAACAACGCTATTTAAAGTTATAAATAATTAGGGAGTGATAATACCGAACATTAGGAATTAAATTAAATTTCGTTAATTTTTTGTTGTGATTAAATAATTAATGCATTAAATAAAAATTAATAGGAGACGTTGATAATAATAATTCACAGATGAGACTTAAATAGTTACTTATTTAAAAGAATAGGGCGATAATAATCATTTTACATTGATGATGCTTAAATATTTTTTGTGGTGATAATAATAATTTGTGGATGAATTTAATTAGTTGGAAGGAATTAAATTAAATAACTTTGTTTGGAAGTTTAAATACATTTAAATGACTTTATGGATGAAGAGAATGAAGTATTATATTTTTGAGCTCAGAATTATTTTTTTCAAAAGCACTTAAAAAAGGAAAAGAAAGAAAGGAAAATATTCAGATAAAAAAGAAGGGAACGGCAGGTATTTAATGTATCAAATAGGGAGAATTTATGTAAATGGGAGACAAGGAGATATTGACCAGAATTTATTTTATTGGTAAAATAATACTGAAGAACCACAGTCTAGTAGACAGAATATTACAAGAAAAAACATATAATATGTAAAACAAATATATAATAGTAATAATATGATGCTGTGTGCAGAATATTCTGGTGATGATTTTAGTGTGCGTTTGGCGACACTTAAAGTTGCGGAGGCCTAGGGGGTTGTCCAAAAGTGGGTTTTATTCCCGTAGTTTTGGGCACAGAAGGATGTGCGGATGTTTGAAGGAGCCTGTGGGCAATATTTGTAAAAGAAGGGTGAAGCGATGTGGACCGCCCTATTTTCTTGTCCGATTTCACTATTCTGTTAATCAAAATATTAAATATTTTCTTTTCTGGATCAACTCAAAATTCAAATGGAATGCCTAAATAAATAATTGAAGAACTTGAATTTAGATTTGATGAACCTGACCGAGAGAAAAAAAAATAAGATGAAAAGTGCAAATGATTTAAAATATATAATTAATGGTTTTTATTTTTGAATAACAATAATAATAACATGGGAATGAGAAAATAAAATATTCATCATGTAAGAGGTTGAGAAAACTTGTTATAAGTAAAGTGAAGGGAAAGTTTGAAATTAATTAATAAATAATAATATTTTTTATTAACATTTTTTGTGAGATTATACGAAAAGTTTGGTGACAGAAAATGTTGTTAACATAAAAATTTGGCGAAGAGTTAGATGATTTAATCCGCTGATGGTGGGTAGAAATAACAACATTGTTTACAACAATTTTTGTGTAATTTTAATAACATATGAGAATAATTTAAAATCTTTTATGACATTTAAACAAATGAAAGTGATAAAAGAAAAAAGTTGAATTTTCAAAATATTATTAAATTTTTTGTTCAATTTTTTTTTAAATTTGAAAATCTTTATGAACAATTATTAACATTCGACTTTATGTCAGTCGAGTATTGATATTGTCATGAAACAACGAATCAGTGATATGATAATTTTCCAAATAATTTTAATTTTGGAATAACACCGAATGAATCAAGTGACTATTTATTTTGAGAAAATTTTGCTACGAATATTTGATAAAATCAAATTGCAATCTTTGTAAAGTGAACTACGAACGTGTAAATAGTAGGGATCACTCAGTACTCTTTATTGAACAGTGATTACCGAGTGTAAATATTCTTTTTGATTTTTTTTACGGATATCAGAATGGACTAATTAATTTTTTCTGATTATCACATCTACGACAATTCTAATAATATTATAGGGACCGTTGATTTCTTATGTGTGATGTGTTTTTTATCTTTGTTGAGGGTTTTTACCTGTTGAATCATATGTTTTATTTATAAATAAATTGAGAATTTTAAGGAAAGTGCTAGTTCAAAAATACTTTCTCACCTTACCTTACTTGTGAATTACCGAGATCAGGGATGCCAGATTAGACCCAAGTATTCACCTAGATAGACCCTGAGATATATTTTCTCGTGCTGATCTGATTTCGGTATTTTACAAAATGTGGTCGCTGGATCTCGGTCCAAACGGGCACATAAGGTAGGGTAGAGAAGTTTGGCGCCCGTACTAAGGGGCTATCGAATGGGTCTTTCGGACTTGTTTTCGAAGAGGCATTCGAGTAGACTTGTGAATTTTGCCACTTGTTTCGACAATTGACAAAAATCTAGATAATTTTCAATTAAGGGAGAAGTTCAGTTCATGTTTGAGGACATAGTCAAATTTGCATTTTGAAATGAGTATTTTGATTTTTTTTTGTTGCAACGACTTTGATTCATAAGGGAGTACAGTAATACTTAAAAGGTAGTTTTATTAAATGATTTTATTTTTGAAATAGATGTTAGAATTGGGAGTTTGTTTTGGTTAGGTGAAATAGCACATTCATAATATCCAGATGGAGGATTTCGTTTTTTGAATTTAGAAATTTTGCTGTTGTTGTTTGAAAGTCAATTTAAATGAGTAGATTTTTTTCTTTTCCATTAGACATCGCCGTAGGGAATCTCAATTTATTCGGAATTCTCTAATGCTATAGGTTAGTATATGTTTAGTATTAAGGCTTCGTCCTATCCACGGAATACCAGTCCTGTATTTCTATTGGAAAATTATGGATCAAGTTTTGGAGGTGTTGGCTCGGCTGGAGTCAAATAATAAACAGAGTATCGAGAGAGCTACTCAATTAGAGAATATGTTGTCAGAAAATTCCAAAAGGTTGGAAAAGCAGATACAACAAAATTCGCAATATTTAGACAGTAGGATGAATGAAAATTCCCAGTCATTAGATTCTAAAATAAATGAAAACTCTAAATCTTTACAATGTAAAATGAATGAAAATTCCCAGCTGTTAGAATCTCAACCATCTGAAAAATAGTTAGAAAGTTCTAATTCACTTAGGTCAGATATTGACAGTAAACTATCCGAAAATTCTAAACTTTTTAAGACAAATTAATTGTTAGTGCAGAATCTTTGAGAGAAACTTTGGAAGAGAAGATTGCTGAACATTCTAAAGCTATTGATAAGTTGACTGAAAATTCCCGCATAATGGATTTAAAAATCATTGGAAATTCAGAAACGCTAAGGTTAGATTTGGCTGATAATTTTAAACAGTCAGAACATCGCTTATCAGAAAGTGTGGGGAACCAATTCGCGGACAAGTCCAAAATTTTTGGGGAAAAACTTAGCGAATTATTTGAAAAATCCAAGAACGTAGAAACTAGGTTAGAAGAAAACAAAGTTTCACTGGAGACAAAAATTAAAGATAGTATGAAAAACTTAGAGGACAAAATCGAAAAATCGCATGATAAATTGAGAGACATGAAAAAAGATTTTGATAAACATTCTAGAAGAGTGGCTGAAGGTTTGGTAAACTTGGAGATTAAAATTACGGAAGAGTGTAATGTTACTGCAAGGCAGGTGTTGCAGAAAATGGCAACATATTTCCAGGGGACTATTCTAGAACAGCTGAAAGAGGACAAGTTAATCCAGGAACTTAGTATCAATGTAAAGGAGATAGCTCTTACTGAGGTCAGAAGTTCGGTACTAGAGGAGGCTAAAGAAGATGTTCAGGAAGTAAGGAATTCTTTTTCTACGCATATCAAAGTAATATCGGAAGATGTAGGAAAAATTCAGAGAGATGTGTCTAAGGTGACTAATTAGTGAAGACTCACGAAACTATAATTGAAAAACTAGTAAAAGATGTTCAGGACACGAATCAAGACTTGAGAAAGAAAGGAATCGATCCTGTAACTAAAGAATTTGTTGAGACAAACATAGAAAAGATCAGAGGAGAGATAGCAGAGAAGACAGATGATTCTGGATTAAAGAAGATATTGGAAACATTAGAAGAGAAAATGACTATTTATGAATCTCAAAAACAGCAAAGAAATGTAGAAGAAACACCGATTTTTGAGCAGAACAAAAATATAGAAATTTCGAAAGAGATGGAGGATCAGAAAATTTTGGCAAATTCTATTCCTATCGCTATATATAAGGATAAGGATGATAAACCAGGAAAACTTTCAGGAACAGGAAGTATCCCACCGGCCGAATTTTTTAGATAAGTCAGGGATTACATCCGGGATTCAAAAATTTCAAAGGAGAGAGAGATAAGAGTGGTGAACAGATTTTTAGATGGACCTGCACTGGTTTGGTTCTGGGCTTTTAGATCCAGTTTCCACAATTTCGATGAATTTTCCAGGGTGCTGATGAGAAAATGTTGGTCGCCGGAAACTCAACAACAGATCAGGGCGGAATTGTATGCAAAGAGATATTCAACATCACAGCCAACAAAGTACTCGGCTTATTTCTCGCAACAATTATCAAAATTGCAATTTCTCGAACCACGAATTCCAGATTTTGAAATGATATCTGCGCTCATACGTCAATTTCCAATCGAGGTGCAAAGAACATTGATTGCAGCGAACATCGGAAACATGGAGGAGTTCGATGAGGTGCTACAAAGATTAGATCAGGCCAATGCACAATTTTTTCACTTAAGAGGAAACAATAAAACTGAAAACCATAGATAAACACTGTAGTGACAGATCGTCACAGCCAAACAAATCAACAGTGAAACAAACCTCAGAATCAGATTGAAAATAAGGAATGGAGCAACACGAGAGACACTCCATATCAGAATAGACCATATGTGAGGCCATATCAATACCAAAATAGATGGAATCAGTGGAGAAAACCAGGGTTTCAATCAAAACCATACAATAGGCCACAGCAACAGTATGGAAATCAACAACAAAGTAGAAGAGAAGAACAACGAGAGAAGGAGGAATTTAAGCAACAGGCTAGGGAAGATCTTGAAAGATGGCATCAGGATAGCAAGCGATACCTAGATGAGCAACACAACAAACCTAGTACTTTCGGATTGCAGAAGTCTACAGGTGATGAAAAAAAACGTCGAAAAATCAATAAGTAGTTACATTTCAAAGATTGTTAAATGGCAAGCAGAAGATGAAGACTTGATAGATGTAAAGGAAGAGAGAATTGGACTTGAGAACAGATCGAAATTACCAATTATAGAGTGTGAAGTCTATGATACGAAGATTCATACACTTATAGATACCGGAGCTATGCTGTGTGTAATTAGTGAGAAGCTCTATGCTTTATGGAAGATCACAGAAAGTTTGGAGGAAATTCCTGTGTCATGCATTAAGACACAAGGAATTATACCTAACAAGGTGACTACATGCAAAGTACAGTTATATCTGAAGCTGAAGATGGGAGGATGCTATTTTGAGCACATTTTCGTGGTGATGAGGGTCATTAACCATGATATGATCCTTGGAAAGGATTTTATGACTAAGCACAAAGCTATAATCAATATGAAGTCAGAGACCATACGTTTTCATTATACTGAAGAAGAAGATTTGGAAGGTGACGAAGATGAATTCACCGAGGGAAACATCCGATGGTCACAGGTTATTCATAATATTGAAGGGGAAGAAGAAGAAGAAGTAGTCAAAGTAGAGGAAACACGTGAATTGAAAAAGATCTTATGTAAATTTGAGGACATTTTTGATGCGAAACCAGGGGAGATCAAGGATTTTGAATGTCACATCCAAGTGAGCGATGGAGCACCATATCATTGTAAACTTTACCCTATTGCAGAGAAGTATAGAGAGCAGGTGAAAGTCATGATTGAAGAGTTGAAAAAAAATTACATAATAGAGAAATATATCACAGCTTATGTGAATCCATTAGCAGTTGTGCCAAAACCAGATGGGAGGCTGCGAATTTGTTTAGACGTAAGATCTCTAAATTCCAAAATGTTGCCTGAATATGACCGACCTCCGGTTATTAAGGAATTGTTGAGGAAATTTAAAGGCAAGAGATGGTTTTCCACTATCGATCTTACATCATCTTACCATCATGTGAAGCTAAGCGAATAGTCGAAGAAATTCACCGGATTCATGTTTAACCAGCAAACATATGCTTTCAAAAGATTACCATTTGGAATGAAAACATCCGGATCTGTTCTAATTAGGGCATTAGACAAGAATCTTAGTCCAGAAGTGAAGAGCTCAGTTATATGTTACATTGATGACATACTGGTAGCGTCTGAAGATGAAGAGCAACATCTGTTACACTTAAGGAATTTATTCGATGACTTAAGGAAGTCAAATTTCAAGGTGAATCTGAAGAAATGCCAGGTTTTCAAAGAAGAGATCAAATTATTTGGGCGTATCTTAGATGGACAGGGGTATCGTCCAAATGAGGCCAAGATACAAGCAATTGCCAACATTCAAAGACCCACGAGGATAAAGCATGTCCGTAGTTTTCTGGGGACTTGCCAATTTTTCGCTGGACATTGACATAACTACACCAACATTCATGCGCCTTTGCAGAATCTTTTGAAGAAAGGGAACAGATGGAAATGGAGTGAAGAGCACGAGGAACCTTTCAGACTAGCCAAGGAGTTATTGATAAATAGTGTAAAACTGGAATATCCTGATTTTCAGAAGAATTTTATTATCGAATCTGATGCTTCAAATGTGGGTATAGGAGCTATCCTATTACAAGAAGACGAAGATCACACTAGGCATTATTTATCTTTTATAAGCAGAAAGTTAAGACCTTCAGAGCGAAATTATTACACGACTGAACTTGAAGCTTTAGCTATTGTTCACGCCCTAGAAACTTGGAAGAAGATGCTTATAGGACATTCTGTCATGCGAACAGACCATCATGCACTTGAGTTTATTTTGAAGATGAATTTTGCACGTGAAAGGATTACACATTGGGTTTTGTTTGTCCAAAAATTCAACATTATGATAGAGCACAAACCTGGGAAAGCGAATGTAGGAGCCGACTTGTTGAGTCGTGCAGTTGAACCGACTTTTAAGGTGATGCCTATTACCTTGATACAAGAAGATGAAGAAACATTAGAACGTTTGGAAAGGATATCTGTTACTCAGAAGAGGAACACAAGTTTGAGAAAAATATACATTAGTTGAAGAAGAATCTGGTAACACGGTGGGAAAATTCAACGCGGCAAGTTTGAAGATTTATCATTCAAGAGCCAGACAACAATGAGGAAAAAAAAATGTAGTGTCACATATTTTTTATTGGCGTGAGGGGTGGATATACCCGGATCGTTCACACGTCCGTGACAGTGTTGACATTCTTATTTTGGAGAGAGGAGTTGTTAGTTGAAGAGGTGGAAGGAATGGATGATTTGAATAACGCGCGGAGGAGACTCAAGAGTGCTGAGGGAAGCATACATCGCAGGGGCGAGTGACGCGAGATTATGACGTGGAGCCTGAATACGTCATGAGAAATAATTTTTTAGAATTATCTTAAGGAGAAGAGATGGACATTAGGAAATTAGCACACCTTTCTGGCTATAACAAGAGGAGGATTTTGAGCTATCAAGCATTAAAATCGGTCCAGTAGAAGCCGAGATACGAGATGGAATGTTCTCGAACAATGTCTCGCTGAACTATAAAAGGCCACGTTGCTGAGAAGAGAGTCATCATATCTTCAAAGCATTTGCTTATGTTCGGATCTACGCTACGTGAAAGTGACAGTATAGACGCCGAGATTCTGACGGTTGGAGGACTTAGTCGCCGTACCAGTGGTCAGCACGACTTAGTTTTTGTTCAAGTGAACGAACTTAACTTTTGGCAGCGAATGGACTTAGAATATTCACTGACTTTCAGGTCACTTATTCTATAGTCAGGTGATGGTAGTGTCGAAACCATTCACAGAAGTTAGCCTACAGAACGATGTATTTCTTGTGGTGACTATACATCAGGCCCTTCGAATTCATCAGGAGAAGTTTATTTCATTTTGTTCGTTTATGCAGCTAATAGGTGTTCCTATCTTAGCTTGCAAACGAAACCGCATTATTGGAACATGAGATTTATTCTCGAATATACAGGAGTACTGTACCAGTCTATGACTGAACATCTTTTTGTCATGTTACACGGTACTAATGATAACGGGAGTTGTTTCGAACGGATGACTGCGAACATCATCATTCGCCGCTAAAACTACTCGTAGGACTGGAAGGACATGGAGACGAACGAGGTATTTGGATACGGCTGATGGCCATGGGAAGACACTGTGGGAATAATGTACACCGCGAGACACGCCCGTCATCTACATCAAAAATGAAGTAAGACAACCATTTCATGTACTATCCCCTAACCAGTAGTATTAGAGAATTCAATATTATTGAACAGTCCCGATCAGAAATCAACACACATTTTTCACCATAGCTAGGTATTAGCTAGATCTTCGATTGTATTTGTCTGGATGACAAATGGAACTGCTGTCTGACAATTTATTTTTCGATCTAAGATTTTTGTTAGAACAGGCATCAGTTCATATTTCGACATGAAATATTTCGATTATTCCAAGGGATATAAATATTTTTCTTTAATTCTGATTATGAGAACAGAAGTAATTGAGGCTTGGATAATTTAAATAATTTGATTTATTTAATAACAATAATAATAGAGTGTGAAGTGAATAAGTTAATAATAATATAATATTAATAATCAAGTGTGAAGTGAATAAGTTAATAATATTTATAAATAATAACAACGCTATTTAAAGTTATAAATAATTAGGGAGTGATAATACCGAACATTAGGAATTAAATTAAATTTTGTTAATTGTTTATTGTGATTAAATAATTAATGCATTAAATAAAAATTAATAGGAGACGTTGATAATAATAATTCACAGATGAGACTTAAATATTTACTTATTTAAAAGAATAGGGCGATCATAATCATTTGACATTGATGATACTTAATTTTTTTTGTGGTGATAATAATAATTTGTGGATGAATTTAATTAGTTGGAAGGAATTAAATTAAATAACTTTGTTTGGAAGTTTAAATAAATTTAAATGAGTTTATGGATGAAGAGAATGAAGTATTAGATTTTTGAGCTCAGAATTATTTTTTCCAAAAGCACTTAAGAAAAGAAAAGAAAGAAAAGAAAATATTCAGATAAAAAAGAAGGGAACGGCAGGTATTTAATGTATCAAATAGGGAGAATTTATGTAAATGGGAGGGAAGGAGATATTGACCAGAATTTATTTAATTGGTAAAATAATACTGAAGAACCACAGTCTAGTAATTGATAGAATATTACAAGAAAAAAAATATAATATGTAAAAAAAAATATATATATAATAGAAATAATATGATGCTGTGTGCTGAATATTCTGGTGATGATTTTAGTGTGCGTTTGGCGACACTTAAAGTTGTGGAGGCCTAGGGGGTCATCCAAAAGTGGGTTTTATTCCCGTAGTTGTGGCCACAGAAGGATGTGCGTATGTTTGAAGGAGCCTGTGGGCTACATTTGTAAAAGAAGGTTTAGGCGATGTGGACCGCCCCATATTCTTGTCAGATTTCACTATTCTGTTAATCCAAATATTAAATATTTTCTTATCTGGATCAACTCAAAATTCAAATGGAGTGCCTAAATAAATAATTGAAGAACTTGAATTTAGATTTGTTGAACCTGATCGAGAGTAAAAATAATAATAAGATGAAAAGTGCAAATGAATTAAAATAAATAATTAATGATTTTTATTTTTGAATAACAATAATAATAACATTGGGAATGAGCAAATAAAATATTCATCATGTAAGAGGTTGAGAAACCTTGTTATAAATATAGTGAAGGGAAAGTTTGTAATTAATTAATTAATAATAATAATAATAATTTTTATTAAACATTTTTGTGAGATTATACGAAACGTTTGGTGCTAGAAAATATTGTTAACTTAAAAATTTGGTGAAGAGTTAGATGATTTAATCCGCTGATGGTGGATACAAATAACAACATTGTTTACAACAATTTTTGTGTAATGTTAATAACATATGCGAATAATTTAAAATCATTTATTACATTTAAACAAATGAAAGTGATAAAAGAAAAAAGTTGAATTTTCAAAATATTATTAAATTTTTTGTTCATTTTTTAAAATTTGAAAATCTTTATGAACAATTATTCACATTCGACTTTATGTCGTTCGAGTATTGATATTATTGTAACGATACTAACTCGCCTCGACAGTAGGACACTTGATTTTTGACGGTTGCATGCAAATTCTTGGGAGTTGAGATGTAGTAGTGCTCTTTATCTACGCTAGAGTGCAGCTGCGCCTTGGTGGAGGTTTCAACTGAGTCGTGTTCGCCTGGTGGTGAGAACAGTAACCTTGTCCGCGGGTAGAATGGTGATATTCTTTGCCAAGTGAGATGTTCCCTTAGTAACGGTTGTTAGTATTTTTGAATGCAATAATAATTGTGTGATGGCACATGATCTGGAAAAGACATAACTTCATGTAGTCTACGAATATTGAGTAGCTTTTAGCTACTCAATCGGATGTTTTGCTTCGTAAACTCGGCGTAACTGGCTCTACCAAAATATGAATCGACATGGAATAGTTTCTCTTCAAATTAATTTTTTTTAAATGTAAAATGTGGCAGAAAGATGAGGTTGATTCTCATGTACACCTGGAGTGTGTGATGGTCTGTGCTTCGGTTTGAAACGGATACCTAAGTGGTCTTGTCGACAAGAAAAGTATTAGTTGCTTCTTTTATTGTTTATATATGTTGTTGTTGGCAACTTTAAGGGAAGCAAACCTATGTATCGTGGATTTCTCTAAGACGCCAAATGTGGTTAAATGGAGTTATGAAGATTTGGTAAAAAAGGTATTATGTTCCAGAGAGAAGTAAGTGGATTATTATATATTTCTGGGGTGCATGTGTATCTACCCTGTGCATGTTGTTTATAAACTTATCGTCACCAACGTGATTGGCTCACGTAGTTGGGAGGCTTTCATCTTGCTGGGTGGATAAAGCTTTTAAATATTCGTTTCTGGTTAATATATGCAATCTTTCTCTTTATCCACGTTTAGTTTGCCTAATAGAGGTCCGTGTAAATTATGTAAAGCTTTTATTTTATTCGAGTTGGGGTTCGTATTTGCTGGCATTGCGTTCGTCTTCTGTTTTTGGTTATCGGTTGTTGTGTTCTGGATAACTTTGTTATGACTGTCAGCTGTTAGATGACAAATGAATCTCGTGGCTCCATGTTTAAAAGGGTTTGACGAATTGAGATCTTGTTCCGAGTTTGCTCAGGTTAAGAAAGGAATTATCCAAGATTTAATATATTTAGTGTCTTATGGCATTACCTATTAATTGACGGGTATTAAATATCATTGAAGATTGTTTCCGACTTAACTGAAAGTTGTATAATTAAACATATACGGAATTTGTTGGTTAGGCCTCCTTCATTATGTTATCTAGTCAACTGATAATAATTTAATGTGAATGGATATTTTGACCTAAGAGAAATATTTTGGGAGCCAATACAAGTCTTGTGACATCCTACATCAGGTACCACACCATTTCTTTTATTTACACTGCATGTAATTGTTCATTGTATATTTATTGTAAAATTTGTTTTATGAATAGAAGTGTTGTTTTAAAATTTGAATCGTGTGTATCATTTCTGGGTCCGGGATTCTGTAGACAGCTCTCAAGATAGACACCTCGGGTCATGGTTGAAAATGGCCCAGTCGTTTCCCTTCCACAGTTCGAGTGCGCCACCTGGTAGCAGAGCGTGGTTCAAGTGGCGCACTCGAACTGTGGAAGGGAAACGACTGGGCCATTTTCAACCATGACCCGAGGTGTCTATCTTGAGAGCTGTCTACAGAATCCCGGACCCAGAAATGATACTCACGATTCAAATTTTAAAACACTTCTATTCATAAAACAAATTTTACAATAAATATACAATAAACAATTACATGCAGTGTAAATAAAAGAAAAGGTGTGGTACCTGATGTAGGATGTCACAAGACTTGTATTGGCTCCCAAAATATTTCTCTTAGGTCAAAATATCCATTCACATTAAATTATTATCAGTTGACTAGATAACATAATGAAGGAGGCCTAACCAACAAATTCCGTATATGTTTAATTATACAACTTTCAGTTAAGTCGGAAACAATCTTCTATGATATTTAATACCCATCAATTAATAGGTAATGCCATAAGACACTAAATATATTAAATCTTGGATAATTCCTTTCTTAACATGAGCAAACTCGGAACAAGATCTCAATTCGTCAAACCCTTTTAAACATGGAGCCACGAGATTCATTTGTCATCTAACAGCTGACAGTCATAACAAAGTTATCCAGAACACAACAACCGATAACCAAAAAACAGAAGACGAACGCAATGCCAGCAAATACGAACCCCAACTCGAATAAAATAAAAGCTTTACATAATTTACACGGACCTCTATTAGGCAAACTAAACGTGGATAAAGAGAAAGATTACATTTATTAACCAGAAACGAATATTTAAAAGCTTTATCCACCCAGCAAGATGAAAGCCTCCCAACTACGTGAGCCAATCACGTTGGTGACGATAAGTTTATATACAACATGCACAGGGTAGATACACATGCACCCCAGAAATATATAATAATCCACTTACTTCTCTCTGGAACATAATACCTTTTTTACCAAATCTTCATAACTCCATTTAACCACATTTGGCGTCTTAGAGAAATCCACGATACATAGGTTTGCTTCCCTTAAAGTTGCCAACAACAACATATATAAACAATAAAAGAAGCAACTAATACTTTTCTTGTCGACAAGACCACTTAGGTATCCGTTTCAAACCGAAGCACAGACCATCACACACTCCAGGTGTACACGAGAATCAACCTCATCTTTCTGCCACATTTTACATTTAAAAAAATAATTAATTTGAAGAGAAACTATTCCATGTCGATTGATATTTTGGTGGAGCCAGTTACGCCGAGTTTACGAAGCAAAACATCCGATTGAGTAGCTAAAAGCTACTCAATATTCGTAGACTACATGAAGTTATGTCTTTTCCAGATCATGTGCCATCACACAATTATTATTGCATTCATAAATACTAACAACCGTTACTAAGGGAACATCTCACTTGGCAAAGAATATCACCATTCCACCCGCGGACAAGGTTACTGTTCTCACCACCAGGCGAACACGACTCAGTTGAAACCTCCACCAAGGCGCAGCTGCACTCTAGCGTAGATAAAGAGCACTACTACATCTCAACTCCCAAGAATTTGCATGCAGCCGTCAAAAATCAAGTGTCCTACTGTCGAGGCGAGTTAGTATCGTTACAATTATCATGAAACAACGAATCAGTGATATGATAATTTTCCAAATAAGTTTAATTTTGGAAAAACACCGAATGAATCAAGTGACTATTTATTTTGAGAATTTTTTGCTACGAATATTTGATAAAATCAAATTGCAATCTTTGTAAAGTGAACTACGAACGCGTAAATAGTAGGGATCACTCAGAACTCTTCATTGAACAGTGATTACCAAGTGTAAATATTCTTTTTGATTTTTTTTAGGAATATCAGAATGGACTAATTAATTTTTTCTGATTATCACATCTACGACAATTCTAATAATATTATAGGGACCGTTGATTTCTTATGTGTGATGTGTTTTTATCTTTGTTGAGGGTTTTTACCAGTTGAATCATATATTTTATTTATAAATAAATTGAGAATTTTAAGGAATGTGCTAGTTCAAAAATAATTTCTCACCTTACCTTACTTGTGAATTACCGAGATCAGGGATGCCAGATTAGACCCAAGTATTCACCTAGATAGACCCTGAGATATATTTTCTCGTGCTGATCTGATTTCGGTATTTTACAAAATGTGGTCGTTGGATATCGGTCCAAACGGGCACAGTACAAATATTTGTTTTTAAGATATGTTGCTGAATGTACTTGCATTTCGAGAGGATTATCTTTGCAATAAATTAAAATTAACAGAACGTAAAGAAACTAAAAATTACAGGAGTTATCACTAAAACGCTGCAGCCTTGTTTGATGAACAACCACCATTTTGAATTTTGAAAAATATCAAAATTAAGTTTTGACATGAATGTAATGTTGTTTTTCATTTAGAATAAGGCCAGTGTTGCATGTGCACAACATTTCATTGCTGTAACTGTATTGGTTTTGAAGGAAAACAAGAAGTTCCAAGACGCACTAAAGAGCATACTTTTCTTAAAATTAAGATTCATGCCAATGATTAATCTATATGGACCAATCTATAATAATGACTAAATTAAGTTGGTTATATCGAAATATACCTGGTATAATGTAGCCAAATAGAGCACTACAGTTGGCAGCCCCGGTGACTGAATTTATATTCTTAGTTCTATCTCTTAAGGTACATAATACAAAACTTGGTTAAAGTCCAATACATAGCATTGTCGTTACATTCAGTTAGACATTGGATTTATCAGTGCGAGTAAAATCACGTTGGCAACAATGTCATGCATGCGTAGGTGAGAAATAATCTGAAATATTATGATCTATTGTTGTGCCAATTTTGGATGAAATCCATTTGTTAGTGTAGAAGTTACATGTATTTTAAAATTGGACCTATCAGCAGGCTCAAATCATGTTGGCAGCACTGACGTATATTAGTTATCCCAAATTAATTAGAATGTCAGGTACTATACGTGTGCAAAGTTTAGAGCTGTTGGCTTGCATACTTTGTGATATATTGATATGAGTATTAAACAAGATGTACAGTAAAGAACATATAGCCTACTTTCTCCTAAATGCATGGGTATTGTTATAACTCTTTGTCCTTTTCAAGGAGTATGATCGAATGTTGGTTGTAGTAGCTTGTTGAAATACAACGTGCTATAGGGATATTAAACATGAATATGAGGTGCCCCTTGCTAGTGCTACCTCTGTACCAAATTTCGTTCAATTCGGTTTCACCGTGTTTGAATTGATAGGGGGAATCGATTTGCACACATACTTGGCCACCATCTGCAAACTATTGGGCTGATGTTCTTGCAGTTTGGTCAGAATATGTTTCCCACATAAAGATATGGTGTTGCAAAATTTGGTAGAGACTAGATTATTAGGTTGGTCGTAATTACATTTCAGATTTTAACATTTGGGTGGCAGCGATTACGTTTCCGTCAAGATGGAGGTGATATAAAAATGCCACTGAGGTGCCCTTTGCTAGTGCTACCTCTGTACCAAATTTCGTTCATTCGGTTCCACCGTGTTCGAATTAATAGGGGGAATCAATTTTGACATAAAGATGACCGCCATCCGCAAACTATTAGGTTAATGACCTATTAGATTGGTCAAAGGATGCTCCCTCCATAAAGGTATGTTGTTGCAAAGTTTGGTAGAGATCGGATGTTTATGTTAGTCGTAATTTGATTTATGCTTTAAACATTTGTATGGCCACCATTACGTTTCTGTCAATATGGCGGCGATATTAATCATGACACTGAGATGCCTGTTGCTAGTGCTATCTCTGTACTAAATTTTGTTCCATTCGGTTTCACTGTGTTTGAATTAATAGGGGAATCGATTCTGACACAAAGATGGCCGCCATCCGCAAACTATTAGGTGAATGACCTATTAGATTGGTCAAATGATGCTCCCTCCATAAAGGTATGTAGTTGCAAAATTTGGTAGAGATCGGATGATTAGGTTAATCGTAATTTGATTTAAGCTTTGAACATTCGTGTGGCCGCCATTACGTTTCAGTCAAGATGGCGGCGATATAAAACATGACACTGAGGTGCCCTTTGCTAGTGCTACCTCTGTACCAAATTTCGTTCCATTCGGTTCCACCGTGTTTGAATTAATAGGGGGAATTGATTTTCACACAAAGATGGCCGCAATCCGCAAACTATAAGGCTAATGACCTATTCATTTGGTCAAAGGATGCTTCCTCTATAAGGGTATGTTGTTGCAAAATTTGGTAAAGATCGGATGATTAGGTTAATCGTAATTTGATTAAGCTTTGAACATTTGTGTGGCCGCCATTACGTTTCCGTCAAGATGGCGGCGATATAAAACATGACACTGAGGTGCCTTTTTTTAGTACTACCTCTGTACCAAATTTTGTTCCATTCGGTTGCACCGTGTTCGAATTCATAGGGTGAATCGATTTTCACACAAAGATGGCCGCCATCCGTAAACTATTACGCTGATGACCTATTAGTTTGGTCAAAGGATGCTCCCCCCATAAAGGTATGTTGTTGCAAAATTTGGTAGAGATCGGATGATAAGGTTAGTCGTAATTTGATTTAAGCTTTGAACATTTGTGTGGCCGCCGTTACGTTTCCGTCAAGACGACGGCGATATAAAACAAATCACTGAGGTGCCTTTTGTTAGTACTACCTCTGTACCAAATTTTGTTCCATTCGGTTCCACCGTGTTCGAATTAATAGGGGGAATCGATTTTCACACAAAGATGGCCGCCATCCGCAAACTATTACGTTGATGACCTATTAGATTGGTCAAAGGATGCTCCCTCCATAAAGGTATGTAGTTGCAAAATTTGGTAGAGATCGGATGATTAGGTTAATCGTAATTTGATTTAAGCTTTGAACATTCGTGTGGCCGCCATTACGTTTCTGTCAATATGGCGGCGATATAAAACATGACACTGAGATGCCCTTTGCTGGTGCTACCTCTGTACCAAATTTCGTTCCATTCGGTTTCACCGTGTTTGAATTAATAGGGGGAATTGATTTTCACACAAAGATGGCCGCCATCCGCAAACTATTAGGCTAATGACCTATTCATTTGGTCAAAGGATGCTTCCTCTATAAGGGTATGTTGTTGCAAAATTTGGTAGAGATCGGATGATTAGGTTAATCGTAATTTGATTTAAGCTTTGAACATTTGTGTGGCCGCCATTACGTTTCCGTCAAGATGGCGGCGATATAAAACATGACACTGAAGTGTCCTTTGCTAGTGCTACCTTTATACCAAATTTCGTTCAATTCGCTTTCACCGTGTTCGAATTGATAGGGGGGACACACATTCAGAGTACACACACTCACACACACACACACACAGTCTCACACACACACATACACACACACACACACACACACAGAGACTCACACACACACATACACAGACAGACACACTTTTTTCGCCCTGTGTTGATCTCATAAGTCTACTTTCATTTTTTGCAAAAATCGATAGTAGGCTAAAAATACGAGCCTTAGAGTAGTCGCATATGATGTGTACCTTCTGACATAGAAGAAACTTCACGTGGAATTGTTGATACACCGGTATTTTATAGTATTATTGGCACAAATATTAATCTATTGTAAAAGGGAGTGTTTTACAGATATTGTAGTTTATAATACGGAACTCATTTTATTAGATGATTTGTAGCTTCCACCTGCACTAGCCTAAATAAAGATTACGATATGGATCAACTAGATTAATAGACGCGACACCGCTCATAACCTTAAATTCCTTATGAACAGGTCCTCTTGATTCACAGTCAAACACGTAATTTCATATGGATTCTGTTAAAATGAGTCATATTGATATGATAAATATCATTTAAAATGATAGTCTTGTAGCAAAAATATCTACCCCACGCAGGATTCGAAACCAAGGTCTCTAGATTCGCAGTCATACGCAATAACCCCACGGCTATTTTGACTACGCAAATATTGTGCACAAGATGGTGACTTATTTCCACGTTCCAATAATACTGCATTACGTAATTAAGTTTCATTTATATTTTGCTTGTTTCGATAATGATCCTGAGTGACAATGAGTTTAAAATGCCTTATGCCAATGCAATGCCGACTACTTACAATGTTTGATATTAAGGCATTTTACCATTTAAATACTGATGTACCAGGTCATTTGTTTAAATCACTTGACACCAGAGTTCGCATGAGCGTTTTCCGTTCAGTATGTCATAATATACATTCGACATGGCCGAGAGTGCGTTATGGTATCGATTTTCGACACCGCGCGCTGATTGTTTCTCTTACCAGTGCCAGCTGGATCGATCGATCGAGTTGGCAGTGCGTCTTATACTTCCGTTCGATCCACCCCTGCCAGCTAGGGCACACTTCTATTCGATCGATCGAGCGGGCAGTGCATACTTCCGTTGTCCACCACTGCCAGCTAGTACACTTCCGTTCGATAGATCGAGCGGGCAGTGCATACTTCCGTTGACCACCACTGCCAACTAGTACACTTCCGTTTGATCGATCGAGCGGGCAGTGCATACTTCCGTTTGATCCACCACTGCCAGCTCGATCGTTCCGATCCACTTCCGTCCCCAATTTTCAAAATCACTCCCACAAAACTATCCAGCAACCGAGCGGAAAGATGTTACACATCGAAATGGAGACAGCATTTATCAACAGGGCGCAGCCCTGGTGGCTCTTAAGAATACCTCAAACATATCTGTTTATGTACACATAGTACATACGAAAATTGGTTGAAATTCAATTGAGAGTATAGAGGTTGTATGCATTTAAAAATTGGACCTATCAGCAGGCTCAGAATCATTTTGTCAACACCGCCATGTATGGCTTCCTGGAAATTAAACTGAAATATTATTGTCTATATGTGTGCTAATTTTGGAAGAGCTGCCATGTATATCTTCCAAGTTATGCAACATGGAGCTCAAATTTCAAGTGCGGTTTTTAGCGGTTGGTAGCACTGACATCATTTTCAACACACATTTTCCCGGATCGTTCTCGTAAGTTTACTTTTTCATCATTTTTGAAAAATGTGAAAAGGAGGCTAAAAATATAGATAATTGTAAAAATTTTACCATGGTAACCTGTACCTAACCCCTTAAACTAACACTCCTAATCAAGATTTGTTAGTTATGTGACGTTTTGTTAAGATACTGATAGTGGTGATTGACTCTCAAGGTCGCATGCTTAGTCTGATTGTTAATAAATGGCCAGGTTGGAGTGGATTGTGAACTTAGCTGCTTGAGCTATTTGTGGGCCGGTCTCGCGCAGCTCCACTCACTGCTGCTTACACTGAACACAGTCAAACCTCCGTACAACAACCACCGATACAACGATAAAGGGGGGTACAGTGGTAATTTAATAAGGTCCCGGCTGATTACCTCGGGTATATTACAATTTTTAACCTACAGTACTTTTTTTTTGCGAAATATGAAATATTTTTCAGAATTATTAAATTGTGAAAAAACACAAGAAAAATTCAAATTTTACCATGCACAACGAAACTCAGACTCAGAACCACCAAGTATACAGGAAATTAAAGACAAAATTCACCATTTGAAAAATGACAATGCATCGGGAGACGATCAAATCACTGCAGGACTATGGAAAAATGCAGGGGAAAATCTCATCTCAAAACTGAAGGAAATTATGGATGAAATCTGGCGAACTGAAAAAATCCCTGCAGAATGGAAAATGGCGATCATACATCCACTGCACAAAAAAGGAAGCAAGACAGACCCCAACAATTATCGTGGAATTTCACTACTTTCAATAGCTTATACAATTCTGTCCAAAGCTCTCTTGAACCGTGCAGAATCTCAACTGGATCCAGAAATCAGCGAATACCAAGGAGGATTCAGAAAAGGACGGTTATGCGGAGAGCAAATTATAAATCTAAAGAACTGTATGAAGTATTTCCACAGCTCATCAAACAAGAATTATGTCATCACATTCGTCGACTTCAAGAAAGCGTACGATAGTATAGACAGAGGATCACTTTTCAAAGTATTAGCAGAATTTGGACTTGATCAGAAGACGACGAACATTATCAAAGAAACACTCACGAAGACGAATTCCAAGGTGAAATTTATGGGAGAACTGAGCACAGACTATCAAATAAAAACAGGAGTACCACAAGGCGATGGCCTGTCCCCGTTGCTTTACAATTGTGCTCTTGAGAAAGTTGTACGGAAATGGAGAAAAGCTGGTGCATCAACACACCGACTGGGGCCAAAACTGAAAGGCATAGAATTAGGCTGCTTAGCATTTGCAGATTACATGGCACTAATTGCCCAAGATATCTCTGACGCGCAAAAGCAAATTGAACTACTACAAGAACAAGCGGCGAAAATTGGATTACAAATCTCGTTTCAAAAAACAAAATTTATCACTGACATCAAAACCGCATCTAATGAACTTCAAATTGGCAACAACAAAGTCTTTCGAGTAAACGAATTTAAATATTTAGGTGAATGGAATACAGCAAACTGTAACGAAAGGAAAGCAATTGAATCGAGGCTTCAGAAAATGGAAACCGCTTTTCAATCAACAAAAAAATATTTATAACAAAAAGAGTCTCTCCTGGAACTGCAAAATTCGCCACTATACAACTGAAATCAAACCTGAAGCGCTCTATGCTTCAGAGACACTCAATCTCCAACACAAAACACTAAAACACCAAATAGAAGTGAAAGAACGTAAAATAATCAGAAAAATCCTTGGACCGAGAACAAAGGATGGTGTACATTATCCATAGCCTAATACAGAAATATACAAAAAAAGTTTCCAAAATCACAGACACAATGCGAATGCGAAGAATCCAATTTATGGGACACATAGAAAGAATGGACCCGAACATACTGACACACAAAATACATACTTTCTGAAAGAACAAGGCTACTAGACCGAATTGGTATAAATTTACAGAGAGAGACTTATAGGAATTAGGATCACCAAACTTACATGACCGGAAGGAAATCAGGAATATCACTCAAACGCGGGGTTTCGAGGAGGAAGTGAAGAAGACTACACAACATCGAGGGTCAGAGCAGCGGAAACAGACCCACTCGTTGCGAATGAAGGAATACTGGACCTACAGGAAGGCTAGAAAGTGTTGATTTCGCGTGGTCCTAAGCGACCCATTCGCGAAGAAGAATTAGAAGAAGAAGAAAGTAGACTTATGAGATTTACTCGGGCCAGAACTTGTCAGTCTGTCTGTGTATGAGTTTGTGTGTATGTCTGTCACCCCTCCCTATCAATTCAAACACGACGAAACAGAATTGAACGAAATTTAGTAGAGAGGTAGCCCTAGCAAAGAGCACCTCAAGTGTCAAGATTTATATAGCCGCCATCTTTACCAAATGGTCAAAATTTAAAATTGAATTCCGACCAAACAAATCATAGGAACTGTACCGGATTTGGTAAAAACATACCTTCAGATAGGACGCGAATTGCGCCTAAACTACAAGGTCATCAGCCGTGCTATTTCAGGATGGTGACCGTGTGAATTATGCAAGCTTTATATTGCATAACTTAGGACCCACCAGTTCCAATTATCGAACCGAGAATGGTTAAACTGTTCGAAAGGACGTGGCTCGTTTGAAATTAAAAGTTTATCATCATCGTAATCGATTTTGGCTAATTAAGGACCACGTAAATAACTTTTCATGATTTCAGATTTCTTTGGCTCCTGTATTCCTTCGTTCTCTTGCTCACAGCTACTTTCATTTCAGCTGTCCAATGTTGTTTCTTCTTGGTCGCTGTTTCTCGCTCTAGGAACCCCTCAAATGTGTTGCGGATGTCTTGATCAGTGATGTTCATTTCTTGTAAATCCTTCTTGGTGTTAGCATACTATTTTTAGCTTGTTTTCATTTATGAAAGATAGGCTTATGAGATCACATTTTGTCCGTGTGTCTGTCTGTGTGTGCGTGTGTGATTTGGCTGGAGCAATTTCAATGAAACTCGGTAAGTTCATAGCACTATTCCGGAAGACCCGACCGTGCCCTTCAAATTTCGTTACGTATCACCAATCCAACACGTGCGAAATATTTCACCTGCATTCAATATCTCCGAAACTATTACCGATATCATCCTGGAATTTTGTACGGTGATAAAGGGAACTACTAAAAAATCACCTATGTGACGGTTGATAATCTGGTAACTACAAAACCAACATGGCGGCCAAGCAATATTACGATATTTAAATGGACGTTTCTCGCGATTTAACCAACCAAACGCAATGGAACTTGGTACAGTATATGTTTATACACATTGCAATGCACTGACATATGAATTCTTTCAATTGTTTACATAACCTAAAGATAACGGCTATGCGAAATATTTCACCGGCATTCTGAAACTATTACCGGTATCACCATGAAATTTTGTACGGAGATAAAGGGTACTGCTGGAAGTTCATCTACACGTCTTTCAAAAACCGGTTAACTACAAAACGAACATGTCGGCCAAGCGAATTTGAAAGCTGTAAATAGACTTTTCTCGCGATTTAATAATCAAAACCCAATGAAACTTGGTACAGCAAATGTTTATACACATTATAATGCACTGGTACTTAATTTAGTTCAATTGTTTACATAACCTCAAGATGGTGGCTGTGCGATTTTTTTTATGTATTGTGTCGTAATCATGCGATCGAAGTGAAAGTGTGAATAATGAACCTACGCAATAATTTTCCATTAATGATAGGTGACTCTATGTCCTATAGATGTAACAATCCATCATGGCGACCATCCGAAATATTTAGACGGATCTCAATATCTACGAATCTATTTCAGCAATCAAACTGAAATTTTGTATGTTGGTTGTGGCAAGTAACATAAGTAGATTATATGAAAATAGGCGTTATATTTCTGCACGGAACTACTTGTTTCAAAAGAGTTGCCTTTTCTATTGGGCTTGTAGAAGTAGTTCTTTGTGAGTATGTCGTCAGGCAATCTTGAAATATGTCCAAAGAATTTAACCCTGCGTTTTCGTATGGTATCTGAGATGCTGCTGCATGATTTATATACTTCATTATTACTGCGTAATCGGTACGTGTCAACACATTTTTTGGACCGAGAATTTTCCTTAAGATTTTCGTTCCTTTTTTTCTTTAATTTATTCAATTTGTTTTTTAGTTGTTAGTCCTAGTCCTTCCGAAGCATGCATGCACTCTCGTTGAATTACTGTTTGATAGTGTCGTAGTTTAATCCTAATAGAAATCGCTTTCTTGTTGTATATGTTCTTCGTAAGGTGGAAAGCAAGCTCCATGTTCTTGGCTCTCTCATGATTTCCTTCTATGTCGAGTCCGTTAGTTAGGATTATCTCCCCAAGGTACTTGATATTTACAACTTTACTTATCTTATCCTATTTTGTTGTTGTTGTTATTATTGTATGTATCTCGGGGCTTCTTTAATGTTGTTCATGGAATGGGTCTTTTCAAACGATATCTGATGGTCAGTTTTCCCCGCTATTTCTTCCAAAGTGTGAACTTGCATTATAGCTGATTCGATGTCCTCTGGCAGCAGCAGAAGATCATCAGCGAATGCAGAAGTGACTTTCAAAAGCTGTGCCGTCTCAGTTACAAGGCAATATGGCAGCAGCTGATCTCTCGTTCTGACCTATATTTCATTAATTTGAGTATGTTGCATGCAATATAGCCCACTGATAGAAATAATATAAAATGTATTTAAAATGGATTATAATGAATATATACCTATACTCCAGTGAAGAAATCGTTTAGTCCAAATCATTATTTGCTAAGACGTTGTATCTAAATCGATTGATAACGTTAAACTTCGGTGGTAACGATTGGGTCTGTGGTAGAGGTTTTGACTTTCACCCTGTCGGCCGGGGTTCAAAACTTATCATAGTTGTATTTCTTTGTTTCATTTATTTTATTTTATATTGTTTAATAAGTACTGAGACGTTATAAAATTGAGCGTTATGTTGTGCATCTTGCAATGGAAAATATATATTTAATGAAAGCAAAGTTCGCCACCGGATCTGCACGTGTGACATCTACTAACAACCAGGTGAACTATGCGTGTGCTAACCACGGCCTACTATATGCGAGCTGCGCCCAACACCGGCCTTGACTTTCCCAGTTAGTGAACCCATGTAACTTATACGGTGTAATTGAAAAAATATCTCTTGTTGCCGATAGAGCACACTCACCCCCGAAGATAGTCACGATTAAAAGTTAGCTGTGCAGTAGGTTTATTAAATGTGTTTCTCCTAGTGATACGTTTAGACCAACGAAGTTTTGTTTTTAGTTTCAATTATTGTAAGTAGTCGGTTTTAATATACTGAATTCCTACGTTGTTTGGAGTGGTTGCTCATGAAATTGTAAAATGCTGGGGTAAGTAAAATTATAAACTAAGGTTTCAACGCCGCTGCTCAAATCCAGTATGTCATAATGTTGTGGGCCATTTTGCACTTCGAATAGTAAGAAAATAGGAGGTGATAAGGACAAAGTATCATTTTAAATGCTACAAAAGCTGAAAAATACTAGAAAGGCTAGAGGCTTCTCGCTTCGCTAGAAGCCAAAGACTCTTGACATGTTAGAAAATTATCTGCATAATACTTATCTTGGTTTATAATACTTTACCTTGTTTCAAATTACTCGCGAACGACAAGTGCAAACCAAGGGCAAAGTAAGGTCAAGCGCGTGGGAACGAGTCCCTTCCATCCAGTCTAAAAACACTTCTAGTGGGCGATGTATTGAAGATAATGCTCTCGCGGACTTTTTATGTAGAACTTTTCATGCTGACCAATTCTTACGCTCATAGTATATTGATATTTTTAACGGTTTGCCCAGCGTAAGATTAAGAAGCGCACGGACGCCAAGTTTGTTTTCGACTATTTCACTGAAATCGTTACTGCTTGGCTTCCTTTGAGCATACATAAATTATTTTCACAAGAATCTTTCCTCGAGATATCCTTTACAGAATGGTGAAAACCGCATCAAAATCCATCCAGTGGTTCTCGAGATTACCCTTGACATCCAAGAATCGGGGATTTTTGTCTTATACTAACGAAGTAGAGATTGTCGGGGAACACATGCACCAAGCGGTGTTATGACGTCACACACCTCAGTGCATCTGGGTATATTTCGTCCCGTCACCGTAACGTAACGACAGACCCCAGCGTAACGACGAAGTCGACAAGATCATTTAAAATGATAAAAGTAGGTTATATGTTCTTTCCTGAACATCTTGTCTGTTTCTAAGAATGTGACCATAATTATACGTATTGTTTGTTAAACCTCTCGACCTTCAGCGCTGTATTTTCAGAAGTTTCGCTACATACTGTGCTGGCGGTAAGCAGGTAGCGGATAGACTATAGACGCGAGCGAGCTCTGCTAGGCGGCCTAAAAGTAGAAAGAGTCATAGAGCTCCTGTGTTTGAACCAATGTTAACTGTGTTAGTCTGTACATTGTTGATCTTGAGTGACAATCAGAAGTGTTGTGTAGGGGTCAAACGCAGTTTATTTCCGTCACTTTTGCAATCTGTAATAATTTTAAGTACGCTTAACTGTTCTCTATGCAGAAATGCGTCAGGGTATTACAGTAAGTCAGTGCAACAATTGGATGTTACCTGCTGGACGCCTCGCTCCAGGACATGAAGAAACTTGGCCAATATTGAAAACGTTTAACAGGCTGCGCTCAGGAGTTGGCAGATCTAGAAGCAACCTGAATAGGTAGGGATTTGCGTGAGACTCTACTACATTATGCAAATGCAGTGAAGAGTAGACATGGACCATCTCCTCATCTGCAAGCTATGCCCAACAACCTTCTCTCTCGAGGATTTAATGCAAGTCACTAAAGAGGCATGTGAACTGGCTGGATACTGGTCACATTGCACTTATATTCTGTATAAATTTGTTGAACCTATGAAAGTAGCCATTGTACGAAGAAATGTATGTATGCTTTTAGTACCAATTACTGGATTGTTTTA
Organism: Meconema thalassinum; assembly: GCA_946902985.2. Classification (NCBI taxonomy): domain Eukaryota; kingdom Metazoa; phylum Arthropoda; class Insecta; order Orthoptera; family Tettigoniidae; genus Meconema; species Meconema thalassinum. The sequence goes on along the minus strand of OX336399.1, from coordinate 81,925,822 downwards.
TGTGCATATTATCGTTATCTGTCACTATTAACCCTATATAGTTCAGAATATTACTAAGGATACGGTAATTTGTATTTATTGGAATTTAATTTAAATATTTTAGCCTAATTTGTTATCATTCTTCTTCTTTGTTCGATTTTGGCCTACTTTGGATCACGGAAAGCAATTAACTTGTTTTTTTCTGCTCACAGAAAATCGTCATCCTTTCACTGTGGATTCTCTTCCTTTCTTCCGACCAGATGTTCTTGGCTCTTCTCCGTTGCTTTTCCTGAAACCCCTTGAATTCATCAATCGTAACTCGAAACACTTCTCTATTCCAGATCTCATTTTGACTGACCCCAACTTCCTCCATATCCTTTCTTATTTCATCCACGCATTTTGTAGTCGCTTTTATCTTGGTGATGTAATTAAAGATTTTCTTCGTTAGTCGACTATCGCTCATTCTCGTAAGGTGTCCATAGAACTTCAATCTTCTCTTCCGTATGGTATCCGTGATTTTTTCTGCTTGTCCGTAAATATCTATGTTTCGCCTCTTCTACCATGTACCATCGTTTCTATTTTCAGGTCCTAAGATCTTCCTAAAGATTTTTCTTTCTTTCTTTCTTTCTTTCTTTCTTTCTTTCTTTCTTTCTTTCTTTCTTTCTTTCTTTCTTCTCCAGTTCCTCTAATTCACCTTCCTTGTTCACTATCCAACATTCTGAATTATACAATCCCTCAGGCTTGACAACCGTGGTATAGTGTCTTATCCTCGCTCTGTAAGATATTGATCTTTTCTTGTACCTATTCTGTACTAATTGATATGCTAATTCCATCTTCCTGATCCTCCCTTTGTTTGCTGAACTATCCAGTCCATTAGGCTGGATCCATTCACCAAGATATTTAAACTTATCCGATCTTTTGATCTTCCCATATTTTGTTTCTAAGTGTTTTTCGTTATCATGTTTGTATTCCATGTATTCTGTTTTTCATACGAGATCCTGAGCCCCGTTTTACCTGCAATTTCGTGTAATTTTTCCAATATTATTTTAATTTCTTCATTATTATTATTATTATTAATATTATTATTATTATTATTATTATTATTATTATTATTATACATTTCAATGTTGATGTTGGTTTTCATAATTTATTAGCCTACTTTCAATTTTTGCAGAAAATGAAAGTAGACTTATAAGATCAACACTGGGCGAAAAATTGTGTGTCTGTGTGTGTGTCTGTGTGTGTGTGTGCGTGTGTGTGTGTGTGTGTGTGTGTGCGTGTACTCTGAATGTCAGTCCCCCCCCCCCCTATCAATTCGAACACGGTGAAACTGAATTTAACGAAATTTGGAACAGAGGTAGCACTAGCAAAGGGCACCTCAGTGTCATGTTTTATATCGCCGCCATCTTGACGGAAACGTAATGGCGGCCCCCTAAATGTGCAATGCTTAAATCAAATTACGACTTACCTAATCATCCGTTCTCTACCAAATTTTGCAACGACATACCTTTATTTGGGACGCATATTATGACCAATCTACAGTACAAGGCCTTCAGCCTAATAGTTTGCAGATGGCGGCCATGTATGTGTGCAAATCGGTTCCCCCTATCTTTACAAACACGGTGAACCGAATTGAACGAAATTTGGTACAGAGGTAGCACTAACAAAGGGCACCTCAGTGTCATGTTTTATATTGCCGCCATTTTGACGGAAACGAAATGGCGGCCACCCAAATGTTAAAAGCTTAAATCAAATTACGACCAACCTAATCATCTGTTCGCTACCAATTTTGCATCGTCATACTATTATGTGAGAAGTGTTCTTTGACCAAGCTACAAGGTCATCAATCCAATAGTTTGCATATGGCGGCCATGTAAGTGTGTAAATCGATTCCACCTATCAATTCAAACACGGTAAAACCAAATTGAATGAACTGGTTCAGAGGTAGCACTAGCAAAGGGCATGCCAGTGTCATGTTTTATATCACCGCCATGTTGACGGAAACAGAATGGCGGCCGCCCAAATGTTAAAAGCTTAAATCAAATTACGACCAACTTAATTATTTGATCTCTACCAAATTTTGCAACAACATACCTTTCTGTGGGAAGCATTTGACTGAACTACAAGGTCATCAGCCCAATAGTTGAAAGATTGCGGCCATGTATGTGTGCAAATCGATTCACCATATCAATTCAAACACGATGAAACCGAATTGAATGAAATTTTTTACAGAGGTAGCACTAGCAAAGGGCACCTCATATTCATGTTTAATATTCGTGTTACACGTTGTATTTCAACAAGCTACTACAACCAACATTCAATTATACTCCTTGAAAACGACCAAGAGTTATAACAATACCCATGCTTTTAGGAGAATGTAGGCTATATGTTCTTTACTGAATATCTTGTTTTTATATTATTTTAGTTATCTCATCTCAAGATCGTAAAATTAATAAAATAGTAGCTTTTATAAGCATATGTATTACTTTATTTTATTATGCATATTTATTTATGAATCTAATTTTTATTATCATTTTAAATGACCTTGTCTACTTCGTCGTTACGCTGGGGTCTGGCGCTACGTTATTTTGCAAAAATGAGGAAAAGTAGACTTATGAGATCGATCCGGGAAAGTGTGTGTCTGTCTGTCTGTCTGTCTGTCTGTCTTCCTTCTGTCTGTCTGTCTGGCTGTGTGTGTGTCCCCCCCTATCAACTCCTAAACGGCTGCAGCAATCAAAACCAAATTTAGTATGAGTAAAGATGTGCACCGGAATAGCTCACGTCCATATTTGAAATTGATGTCAGTGCTACCAACTGATGAAAAAACGCACTAGAAATTTGAGCTCCATGTTGGATATCTTTCAAGGTATGCATGGGAGCATTCCAAAATTGGCACACATGTAGATAATACTACTTCAGTTTAATTTCCAGGAGGCCAACCATAACAGTGTTGCCAAAATAATTTTAAGCCTTCTGATAAGACCAATGTTTAAATGCATATAACTTCTACACTATCAATTGGATTTCAACCAAATTTTGTATGTATTATCTGTACACAAACAGATATGACTGAGCGTATTCTTAAGAGCCACCAGGGCTGCCAACTGTTAATAATTGCTCTCTCTATTTTTTTTATCCAAATACCAATATATCAGAAAGTATGCAAGCCAACAGCTTTAAACTATGCACACGTATATTCTGACATTTTAGATTAATTTGGAGTAACTTATATACGTCAGATCTACCAACATGATTATAAGCCTGCTGATAGTACCAATTTTTAAATACATGTAACTTCTATACTATCAGTTGGATTTCAACTAAATTTCGTATGTGATATGTGTACTATAACAGATATGACTATAAGTATTGTTAAGAGCAATCAGGGCTGCCAACTGTTAATAAATGCTGTCTATATTCTTTTTACCCTAATATCAATATATCAGAAAGTATGCAAGCCAACAGCTCTATACTTTGCACACGTATAGCACCTGACATTCTAGATTAATTTGGAGTAATTAATACAAGGCAGTGCTGCCAACATGATTCTATGCCTGCTGATATGTCCAATTTTAAACTACATTTAACTTCTATACTAACAAATGGATTTCATCCAAAATTGGCACAACAAGATGTCATAATAATTCAGATTATTTCTGACCAGCACACGCATGGTATTGTTGGCAACATGCTTTTACGCGTGCTGATAGATCCAGTGTCTAACTGCATGTAACGTCCATTGGACTTCACCAAAATTTTGTATTCTGTACCTTAAGAGGTGAAACTAAGAATATATTCAGTCACCAGGGCTGCCAACTGTAGTGCTCTATTAGGCTACATTATACCAGGTATATTTTGAAATAATTAGATATTTTGATATTACCAACTTAATTTCGTCATTATTCTAGATAGGTTCATATACTGTATAATAATCATTGGCATGAAAAGTAGGCTGTATAGTTCTTCACGGAACTTCTTGTTTTTATTATCATTTTAAATGATCTTGTCGACTTCGTCGTTACGCTGGGGTCTGGCGTTACGTTACGGTGACGGGACGAAATGTACCTAGATGCACTGAGGTGTGTGATGTCATAGGACCGCTTGGTGCATGTATTCCCCGACAATCTCTACTTCGTTAGTATAAGACAAAAATCCCCGATTCTTGGATTCACGGGTAATCTCGAGAACCACTGGATGGATTTTGATGCGGTTTTCACTATTCTGTAAAGGATATCTCGAGGAAAGATTCTGTATAAAATAATTTATGTATGATCGACGGAAGCCAAACAGTAACGATTTCAGTGAAAAAGTCGAAAACAAACTTGGCGTCCGTGCGCTTCTTAAGCTTACGCTGGGCAAACCGTTAAAAATATCAATATACTATGAGCGTAAGAATTGGTCAGCATGAAAAGTTCTACAAAGAAATCCGCGAGAGCATATCTCTATCTTCATTACATCGCCCACTATATGTGTTTTTAGACTGGATGAAAGGGGTACGTACCCGCGCGCTTTGGTGAGCGTATGGCATCCCGCGCGCTTTACCTTGCTTTGCCCTTGGTTTGCACTTGCCGTTCGCGAGTAATTTGAAACAAGATCGGCAAGATAAGTATTATGCAGATAATTTTCTAACATGTCAAGAGTGGCTTCGAGCGAAGCGAGAATCCTCCAGCCTTTCTAGCATTTTTCAGCATTTGTAGCATTTAAAATGATACAAAGTCTAGTCTTTCAGATCGATTGTCACTTTTTTATTTTATTTTCTACTTTTCAATTTTAATCAACCACCTTAGGTCAAGGAGATAAAGAAATAAAATTTGGTTTCAGAAATATTAACACTTCTAAAGAAATTTTGGTGAAATATGGCTGAAAGTTCACCATCATTCATTTCATCTCTCATTAACTCCTCTCATGAGGTTGGCGTCAGGAAGGGCATCCGGCCGTAAAAACCATCGCCACAAAGACTTTCATCGCATCTCATCCCCGACCCCGTTGGAAAACGGGAATAATCAGGGGTAGACATACAATGGCTGAAATTTACAAACATCAGCATCTTTGGCGACTTAAATTGGGACAGATGACCTCACTGTTCCGCTCTTTAAAACAACAATAACACTATCGAACTAGCAATAGGCCTATAACTCGTCCTGATAGTAGGTCGTTAATATACTGCCCAGTGACATACAATATAAATGGTTAAATAGAGTGCAACAATACTAAAATAGAGCAAGCTACAAGGAAATGAATGATGATACGGAAATCTGTGATATGGACAATGCAGAGACAATTGATCAGTGCTAAGTGACCAATGTGGTTAGGAAGAACAAGTAGTTCCGTGACGAACTAAAGAGCCTACTTTTCCTAACTTTTAAGATACCTTAAACGTTTAAAATTGTACGCCAAATCAATACATAAATAACTATATATATTTTTTATATATTTGAACATGTTTCGACTTTCAATGAGGTCATCTTCAGCTTAAACAGAAAGTCAATTAAGAATTGAAAACTAAAATAACATATATGACTTAGAACTAAATTAGAAATGAAAAATTAATGATAGCCCTAATAATTGTAATAAATAAAATGTATGTCTACCCCTTATTATTCCCGTTTTCCAACGGGGTCGGGGATGAGATGCGATGGAAGTCTTTGTGGCGATGGTTTTTACGGCCGGATGCCCTTCCTGTTGCCAACCTCATGAGAGGAGCTAAGGAGAGATGAAATGAATGATGGTGAGTGAAACTGGGCTAGGATGTGGTAGGAAGTGGCCGTGGCCTGTCAGAAGGTACCGTCCCAGCATTTGCCTGGTGTTGAAAATGGGAAACCACGGAAAACCATTTCAAGGACGGCCGACGGTGGGGCTCGAATCCACGCGTCTACTGAGTCAGCAGAGAGCTTGGCCCCATGACCTAATGCTGCGCGTTAGCCAGCGTAGCCACTACTGTCGGTAATTGTAATAAATAAAATATAGTAATAAAATGGCTATCCTTACAAATTAAATAAATATAAGATTGGTCTTTTTACAATAATTTTAGAAAAAGTAGTTAGAAAATAAGAACTATTAACGGTGAGTGTAAAAATGTTAAGTTTTAAAACGTTTTATCAAAATATACAAACAAAATAATTTAGAAAAATCAAGTTCTAAAATCAATAAAATAATTCAATTCGTCGCTTGATTAAATAAGTTGAATGCTCTTCAATACGGAGATTATTAACAATTTTGAATAGGTGCCAACCAGTATTAAGATGACTTGAATTAACCGTATTTTATGGGATGGAGAAATTCGGAAATTCATATAAGGATTTGAGTTGAAATGCCCAAAGTAGATATGTAGCAATTATAATATTTATCCAAAACGTTTATAAGATAATGAAAAAACGGTATTCTTGAAATAGAATTGAGGTATCAGATGTTCTGATTTGCCAAACAGGGTTAGGTTATGTATTTACCGCTTTAATGCAACCGTCGTATTGAAATTCTCCCGTAGTATGTAATGCATACATTATGTATTGATTTGGAGTATAATTTTAAACGTTTAATTCTAACATCAATACGGATATTTAAAAACCTTTGTTTTCAATGGCAAATGTGTTTGCATTCTATTTAAGATTCAAGCCAATCTATATAGACCTATCTAGAATAATGACGAAATCAAATTGGTAATACTAAAATTTCTAAGTACTGCAGTTTGAAATACACCTGAAATAGTGTTGCCTAATAGAGTAACTTACTACAGTTGGCAACCCTGGTGACTCTCAATATATTCTTAGTCTCATCTCTTAAAGTATAGAATGCACATACCGTACAAAATTTTGTTGAGGTCTAATGGATAGTATGGACGCTACATGCTGTTTGATATTGGATTTATCAGTGCGCGTAAAATCATGTTGGATACATTGTCATGTATGTTATGCTCTGAATTAATCTGAAATATCATGATCTATTATAGTGCCAAGATTGGATAACATCCATTTGTTAGTATAGAACTTACATGTAATTAAATTGAAACTATCAGAAAGCTTAGAATCTTGTTGGCTGCACTGATGTATATAATGTTTACCAAACTTAGTTAGAATGTCAGGTACTATACGTCTGCAAAGTTTAGAGCTGTTGCCTTGCATACTTTCTGATATATTGATATTAGGATTAAAACATAGATAGAGCATTTATTAATTTTAGAATACGCACAGTCATATCAGTTGTAGTACACATACAGTAGTACATACGAAATTTGGTTGAAATCGAATGGATAGTAAAGACGTTATATGCATTTAAAATTGGACATATCCGCAGGCTTAAAATCATGTTGGCAATACTGGCATGTTTGGATTTCTGAAAAAGAATCTGGAATGTTATTATCTAGATGTGTGCCAATTTTGGAATAGTTTGCATGCATAACTTGTGAGATATCCAACATTGAGCTCAAATTTAAATGCGATTTTTAAGCAGTTGGTAGGACTGACGTCAATTTCAAATATGGACGTGAGTATTCAGGTATAGATATTTACTCTTACCAAATTTGGTTTCGAGAGCTGAAGCCGTTTATGACTTGATAGGGGGGCACACACACACATACAGATAGACAGACTGACAGAAGGACAGACAGACAGACAAACATTTTCCCGGATCGATCTCATAAGTCTAATTTTTTAATTTTGCAAAATAAGAAAAAGAGTCTAAAACACCTAGGTGAAGCGAGAAATTAAATGAAGTCATACTCGTATTTTGGCAACCCACAAGCACATTTTACATTGACAAGACACGTGTTGCCATCAGCATTCTTCCTTTTGAATCACGACGATCTCCATGTTCAGTGATAGCAAGGACTGATGATTTATAAGTACCCTATAGTTACATGTGAATCAACTCCACCTAGCGATGGATACCATTAGGTGCAAGATAAATTTCTCCAATATATAAAAGAATATAAATGTGACTGAGCGCAGAATATATGTTGTTAGAAATGCAAATATTCCCGGTGGTAAGTTATTGTATGAAATATTTAATTATTGTTGGCCTTGAAGTATTATTTATTAGTTGAATACATCTTAGTCAAAATGATTGTAATGGATTCATTACTTGGCTCAGATGAGTCTGTCAATACTTGATTCGGAACCTATTGTAGATAAGATAAGAGAAAGCCGTCTATCCTCTGTTCTTAGATTTATGGAAGACGACAATTGGTCAAATTAAATTTAATGTAAAAGCGAATCAAACCCCATAGCAGTACAGCCAATGAAGGGCCTAGACCTACCAAGTGACCGCTGCCCAGCCATTTGGCTTGCAGATTATAGGATGACACGTGGTCAAAGCGTCGTGTCCCCTCTGCCGTTAATCTTGATCTCCGTGACCGCGGTGCTGCCTCACTGTGAGACAGCTACTCAAATAATAATAATATCGTATGGGCTCGGGTGCCAGGTGCAAGCTTTGTTATTTGCACCCAGAGGACAGCTTGCATGTCAAATTTTGTTGTTCCTTAGGGCGCTATGAAAGTCAAGGAGGTTAGATATCTAAGCTCTTTGACACTACAGCGCTTTCCAGTAGAGAAAGGAGGAACTTTCGTGTTGGCGGAAAATCCCGAGATTAATTTTGCCATTATGAACACGACCTACTGAATTCAAATGGGTTCTTTAACATGCCAAAAACGTATGACATGCGTGTTGTGATTTTTTGTCGTCTCTCAAAAATCACTTACCATAGCCAGGGGCGAACATGCAAGCTTGGGGTTGGTAGACCGACACAATAACCACTCACCCACCGTGGCAAACCAGCTACTCAATTGTCCTCACAAGGCTGAGTGCACCTCATTCAAGCCCTCGCGTCAGTTTCTAAAATCCCTGATGGAGCCGGGAATCGATCCAGGGGCCTCCAGGAACGAGACAGCTGCGCTACCCCAACACTACGCGGCCAAAATAAATTGGGCGTGAAATATGCCAACGATATTGACCTATCAACCTATCAACATCAAGGAGTTTTAAGTACTAACCTACCAGTGAATTTTTACCGCTAGACGTGGAGCGGGGCTGTTGTGTATACATTACGTCATCTCGCCCCGTTATGGCTGTAGTGAGTGGTTGCGGGGCAAGAGGGGTGCGCATGTACAGTCAAACAATGAGAACACACCGCACAGCGCACGACTCAGCATGAATCATGGACACAAATTACATGCGATGAGATTTCCCTGGTGACGACTGCACTTCTATCGCAGGTGTGTGGCTGGGCGGAGCGCATTAGTTCCGATTTTCGTCACCGGTAACAATTTGCAAGTGGGGTAGTACCTACTGTCGACCAAAATATTATGTGCACTCGAGTTTGAAGGTTGTTTGTGAAGTAACCAATAGACCTACATAAAATCCAATAACATCATCATGTTCGTCGTTCTATTTTACGTTAGTTCATGTAGGTTTGGAATTCTTAATTCATATTTTAATATTTTTATCGCATTTGAAACACAAAAAGTGCCCGTTTTAAAGCGTGTTTCAACCATGCGTCACATTTAAGAATTATTATCTCACTAACCCGTCATCAGATCGAATCCAAAATTTAACACAATATACATTGGGATGTTGTATAACTGGTTTATTAATTTCAATTTTTTTTGTGTTCAAGAACGAAAGTTATTTTCATTTCTTAAGTTAACTTTTTTTCGGCTCGGGGTCGTTGGAAAATGTAGTTGCGTTGTAATCCTTATACATCAAAAAGTTATGCTGTATGACTACGAAATACGTAAATTAATTCACTTATTTTATATCGGTTTGTATTTGTACGGGGAATTAAGACATGCTTCACTAGCTAGCCGCTCCGGGAAATGCTGTACAGCGTTGCTGATATGGAGCCCATCACGTCCGAGTGAGGCGTGCCATGACGCGTGATGGAGCCCACCTTGGCAACGCTGTACAGGTTTCACCGGAGCGGCTAACTGGTGAATCATGTCTTAATTCCCCGTACAAATACAAACCGATATAAAATAAGTGAATTAATTTACGTATTTCACAATCATACAGCATACCTTTTTGATGTATAAGGATTGCAACGCAACCAAGAACTACATTTTCAAACCACCCCGAGCCGAGAAAAAGTTACCTTACAAAAATGATAACAAATTGGTTTCTTGGACACACAAAATTTTAAAATTAATAAACCAGTTATACAACATTCCAATGTATATTGTGTTAAAATTTGGATTCGATCTGATGACGAGTTTGTGAGATAATAATTCTTAAATGTGACGCATGGTTGAAACACGCTTAAGAACGGGCACTTTTTGTGTTCCAACAGCGATATAAAATATTAGAATATAAATTAAAAATTCCACCCTACATGAACTAACGTAAAATAGAACGACAAAAATTATGATGTTATTGGATCTTATGTAGGTCTATTGGTTACTTCACAAACAACCTTCAAACTCGAGTACACATAATATTTTGGTCGACAGTAGGCTCGATAATCTCAGTGCAGTAATCTCTTACCACCTGAGCAATACGTGGCTTGAATGACGTTCTGTTGGCAGGACGATTCCAGACAGGCTCAATTCGATCTACAGTATACTCTGTACTGTTCCTCTGTTTGGTGCTAATTGCTGGCCATCAACACAGGAGGTGGAACAACGACTTACTGCCAAGGAAACAAAAATGTTTAGTAGGAAATTTATCATCAACAGATATTGTTGTTGATTCAGAGGGCGTGGTGGCTCAGCGGTCTAGCTGCATGCCTCTCACCAAGGCGGTCCGGGTTCGATTCCCGGTCAATGCATGTGAGATTTTCGAAGTGAAATGCCATGTCCTGTGGTTCGGATTCCACGTAAAAAGGAGGTCCCGTGGCTCATAATCACCAGATTCACGGTCACGTAAAACTACAATCTTCCTTCCTTCTTCTTTTGTTGTTGATTTACTCACGGTCTTTGCGACATCGTGGTCATGCCCCATGAATTTGAGTATGTACTGTCTGATTAACGGAAGGGCGTGGTGACGCAGCGGTCAAGCTGTTGGCCTCTCACCAAGGTGGATTGGTTTCGATTCCCCGTCAATGCATGTGAGATTTTCAAAGTGAAATGCCATGTCCCGTGGTTCGGATTCCACGTAAAAAGGAGGTTCCGTGGATCATAATCACCAGATTCACGGTCACGTAAAACTACAATCTTTCTTTTTGTCCGATTAACCTATTTGTGATGACAGTAGTACAGAGTCATTATCAATGTGCGCCCCGATAAACACGACAGGCTAAACCGGCTTTGACTGGCACAGATCGTGGGCACGCGTACATGGTTCAGCTGGTGGTGGTGTGCTCCACTGACCCGTATCGTTAGTTCACACATGTTTTGTCATTCATATGGACGTGTATCTGCAAAGCTTAAACGTTAGTGTTGCACATTTTGTGAGTATAGTGATTACTGTGATTGTTGGCCGTGCCTAGACACCAATTCACATTGAGTGAACGTGTGTAGATCCATAATTCGTATATGAATAGCAGAAAGTCTTGTTCTGAAACAAGACGAAAGTTTCCAGGTAGACCTGTGCCTAATGCCGGTACAATTAGGAGGCTCGCTAAACGATACAAGAAAACAGGCTCCGTAAATAATAATATAAAAGTTAACATACAACGTTGTGTTCTTAGAAAACAAAAATTAGATGAGATTGTTGTCCATTCTTTCATCAGAAGATGTCAGGTGAGTGTTACAAGAGAGGGAGGACATTTTCAGCACTGTAATTACACATTATTGAACATGTTTGGTAAAAGTGTAAAAGTGCGCGCTCACCACCAGCTGAACCGCCTACGTGCGCCCGCGATCTCCGCCAGCCAAAGCCGGCTTAGCTCGCCGTGTTTACCGGGGCGCACAAATATGATGACCCTTTTGTGTATATTTGTCTTTAAAGCTACGATTTGGAAGGGGGCAGGTTTGGCTATAAGTTCGAAACTATTCAGACAATTCTCTAAAATGGAGTTGGAAACTGGCATTTATACGATGGCTAAGATAGGTATCAAAGCATTATCTTCTCAGTTTTGCCACATGAGGCTGATTATATCCCGTTTCAACCCTCAAGAGCAAGGAATGAAACCCAGGGCTTTTGGTTTTGAAGTCTCAGTACGCAAACGAAAGTCACAGATGGCGGCGAAGATATATTATTTTAGCATAAGCAAATGTACGAAGGCTGTTTTTAAATAAAGGCCTTTTTTTTGAAGCCCGTAGTTAGTGCGCACTCCGCAACAAGCGTGCGCGCTACCTCCCGGCATCCTTTGCGAACAAGCTGGCGTCAATTGCAACTGTGTAGCTAACCTGTATGCTGAACTGTGCATCTTTACATTGTTCAAGATTTTTGAATCGCCCGCCGCGTGTGAGGTACGATCTGTGTATGTTTTTGAGTGCAAGAAACATGTCGGCTACAGACATTCATCGTCAGCTTTGTGAGGTGTATGGTGATAATGCAATGACTGGAGGTAAAGTGCGAAAATGGGTACGCGAGTTCAAAAGTGGCCGTGAAAATGTTCATGACGATGAGGGCTCAGGTCAACCATCTGTGATCACAGATTTCCACCTCGTTTCGCGGCTGAAACGTCATCATGGTGGGAAGCGTTTCGCCGACGATGAAGAAGTGAAAACCGCCGTGAATTCTTGGTTGACAGAGTCGGCGGCAAACTTTTATGCAGAGGGATTTCAGAACTTAGTTTTAAGGTATAACAAGTGCCTAATTAAACAAGGCAACTATGCAGAAAAATAGAGGAAGTTATGTAAAACCTAAAAATAAATGTGGTTTCTAAATCAAATGTTCGGTTAATAAAAAAACCTTACTTAAAGAACAGCCCTCGTATATACACACGGTGGCCAAAAGTCATGAGAAGGCACGGAATATAATGTTAAAAACGAGTTGCTCCTCCGCGAGTCCTCATAACGGCAGCAATACGGCGAGGCATCGACTTGACAAGAAATGGGTTCCTGACCCCCCACATTCAACTGGGCGGTGATCTGACTTTCAGTAGCCCTTCGATCGCCCCGTATGGCGAGGTGACGTGATGTCCGTTTGTTAAACACCTGTGGTCGTCCGTGCGGCGGTTTACGCGGATGTTAACATTATCTCTGCGATATTCAAGATCCACCCTCAACACAGTTGACCTCGGAAACCCGGGACACTGGACCAATAACCCGTCAAGGAAGCGTCTAAATATTACATTATACATATTATTTATACTTAAATATATTTAAAAGTAAAACGGAAGATGCTCATAGTTTTAATCCAGTGATCATGATCCATGAGACCTCCTGTTTTACGTGGAATCCGAAACTAAGGACGTGATATTTCACTTCGAAAATCTCACATGAATTGACGTGAAATAGAACTCAAAAATATTATATACCGTTATTGCTTATTTTCCTCAGCTAAATGTATGTACATCTTCATTAATTTGGACAAACAAATAAAATTAAATTATATTTAGAATTTTATTGAATTGAAACGCATACTAACAGCAAACAAATAATAAATTAGAAGTATTCGTCATACTGTATTCAAAAAATAAGTTGAAGATAGGTCTAAGTTATGTACAGCCTATTTTAATTTCATGAACAAGAAGTTCAGTAAAGAACATATTGCCTACATTCTCCTAAATGCATGGGTATTGTTATAACTCTTTGTCCTTTTCAAGGAGTATAGTTGAATGTTGGTTGTAGTAGCTTGTTGAAATACAACGTGCTATACAGATAGTAAACATGAATATGAGGTGCCCTTTGCTAGTGCTACCTCTGTAAAAAAATCATTCAAATTGGTATCACCCTGATCGAATTGCTATGGGGAATCGATTTGCACACATACATGGCCGTTATCTGCAAACTATGGGCTGATGACATTGTAGTTCAGTCAAAAGATGCTCGGTTTGACCGTGTTTGAATGGATAGGGGGAATCTACTTGCCCACATACATGGCCGCCATCTGCACAGTATTGGGCTGATGACCTTGTAGTTTGGTCAAAGGATTCTTCATACACAAAGGTATGATGTTGCAAGATTTGGTAAATATCAGATGATTAGGTTGGTCGTAATTTGATTTAACCGTTTTACAAACGGGTGGCCGCCATTACTTTTTCGTCAATATGGCGGCGATATAAAAACATGACGCTGAGGTGTCCATTGCTAGTGCTACCTTCGTACCAAATTTCGTTCGATTCGGTTCCACCGTGTTTGAATTGAATGGGGGGGAATCCATTTTCACACATGCATGGCCCCCATCTGCAAACTATTGGGCTGATGACCAGTAAAACGACGATCGCCATATAAATGTGTTGTTGCATAATTTGGTAGAGATCGGATGATTAGGTTAGTCGTAATTTGATTTAATCTTTGAACATTTGGGTGGCCGCCATCACGTTTCCGTCAAGATGGCGGCAATATAAAACATGACACTGAGGTGCTCATTGCTAGTGCTACCTCTGTACCAAATTTCAACCAATTCGGTTTCACCGGGTTTGAATTGATAAGGGGAATCGATTTGCACATACACATGGCCGCCATCTGCAAACTATTGGGCTGATGATCTTGTAATTTAGTCAAAATATGCTTCCCACAAAAAGGTATGTTGTTGCAAAATTTGGTAGATATCAGATGATTTAGGTTGGTCGTAATTTGATTTAAGCTTTTAACATTTGGTTGGCTGCCATCACGTTTCCGTCAAGATGGCGGCAATATAAAGGATGACCCTGAGGTGGCCTTTGCTAGTGCTACCTCTGTACCATATTTTGTTGAATTCGCTTTCACCGTGATTAAATTGATAGGGGGAATCCATTTGCACACATACATGGCCGTTATCCGCAAATTATTGGGCTCATGAACTTGTAGTTTGGTCAAAGGATTCTTCATTCACAAAGGTATGATGTTGCCAGATTTGGTAAAGATCAGATGATCAGGTTGGTCGTAATTTGATTCAATCCTTTTACATTTGGGTGGTCGCCATTACTTTTTCGTCAAGATGGCGACAATATAAAACATGACGCTGAGGTGTTCTTTGCTATTGCTACCTCTGTACCGAATTTCGTTCAATTCGGTTTCACTATGTTTGAATTGATAGGGGGAATCTATTTTCACACGTACATGGCTGCCATCTGCAAACTATTGAGCTGACCTTGTAGTTTAGTCGGAAGACGCTCGCTATATAGGCCTAAATAAATTCTGTTACAAAATTTGGTAGAGATCGGATGATTAGGTTAGTTGTAATTTGATTTAAGCTTTGAACATTTGGGTGGCCACCAATACGGTTCCGTCAAGATGGCGGCGATATAACACATGACACTGAGGTGCCATTTGCTAATTCTACGTTTGAACCAAATTTCGTTAAATTCGGTTTCACCGTGTTCGAATTGATAGGGAGAGGGGGGGGGGGGGCAGACATTCATAGTACACCTACTCACGCACAGACACACAATTTTTCGCCCTGTGTTGATCTCAGAAGTGTACTTTCATTTTTTGCAAAAATCGAAAGTAGGCTAAAAATAGGCTTAAGAGCTGTCCGTGTGTGTGTGTATGTTCCCTCCCCCCTCCTAATAATATCTAAACGGAAGGAGCGATCTCTATGAAACTCGGTAAGGTCATAGTGCTATTTCGGCCAACCCCGACCGTGCCCTACAAATTTTATACGTCCCACCAATCCAACATGGCGGCTGTGCGAAATATTTTACCGGCATTCTATTCTCCGAAACTATTACTGATATCACCCTGAAATGTCGTACGGTAATAAAGGGCACTACTAGAAATGCATTGGCATCTAACTTAGTTCAATTGTTTACATAATCTCAAGGTGGTGGCTGTGCGAAATATTTCACCGGCATTCTATATCTCCGAAACTATTACTGATATCACCTTGAAATTTTGTACGGTGATAAAAGAGTACTAGTAGATGTTCAGCTATGAGATGTCTTAAAACTTGTAAAATACAATACGAACATGGTGGCTAAGCGACGGTGAAACATTTTAATAGACTTTTCTCGCGATTTAACCATCTGAGCGCATTGAAATATGGTACAGTAAATGTTTATACGCATTGTAATGCACTGGCATCTATTTTAGTTCAATTGTTAACATTAACTCAAGATGGCGGCTGTGCACAATTTTAAAATTAAGTTTTATTTTTTGTGTATTACTCATGCGATCTATGTGAAAGTTTGAATGATAAACTTACGCGAAAATCGTAATCAGATATTCCATAACTCTATGGCCTATATATATACAAATCCAACAGGGCAACCACCCGAAAAATTTAGACTGTTGTCAATATCTACGAATCTATTAAAGCAATCAAACTGACATTTTCTATGTTGATAGAGGAAATTAACATATATAGGATATATGAAAATTGGCTGTATAGTTCATCACGGAACTACTTGTATATCATTAATGTTTTTATCATTTTATGTGCATATTGCCCGTAATATATTAAACGTTTTAAAAGTTTACTTTTTAAATGATACTAGCTCTACTTAGTATAAAACAAAGTCCCCCGATTTTTGGATGTTACGGGTGAACTCGAGAACCACTGGATGGATTTTGATGCGGTTTTCACCATTCTATGAAGGATATCTCGAGGATGATTTCTGTAGAAAATAATTTATTTATGATCAAAGGAAGCCGAGCAGTAACGATTTCAGTGGAAAAGACGAAAAAAAAATGGCGTCCGAGCGCTTTGTAAGCTTACGCTTGGCAAACCGTTAAAAATATCTAATTACTATGAGTGTAAGAATTTTACAGCATGAAAAGTTCTACAAAAAAGTCCGCGAGAGCATAAGTCTATCTTCAATACATCGTCCACTATTGTTTTTACGTTTTAATTTCTTCCAACCATGTCCATTCAACTACTGAGGGGACAGTTTACGAGCTAGCTAACGGCGAGTCTATCATCTCTGTTACAACCTAGCTAGCGGGGGAACCTATTGCCCCAGATACAGCCAGCAGCAAACCGTTGACTCGTGTTGAGTTAAGACTTCTGAAAAGGGTGGTTGTGTTTGGAGTTTCCCTGGAAGTGCAACTCGGGGTTTCTTCATTTCGCCTGTGAAACACAGTCAAGATTGGACGGAAGGGGGATTATATTATATTAAATTAAATTATACTGATTGGCGTATAATCTCTACTTCGCATAAAACAAAGTTCCGATTCTTGGATGTCACGGGAAATCTCGAGAATCAGTGAATGGATCTTAATGATGTATTCACCATTCTGTAAAGGATATCTCGAGGAAGGTTTCTGTAGAAAATAATTTATTAGTGATCAAAGGAAGTCAAGCACTAACGATTTCAGTGAAAAGGTCGAAAAAAAACCAACTAGCGTCCATGCGCATTTTAAGCTCATGCTGGGCAAACCGTAAAAGATATCTATATACTATGAGTGTAAGAATTGTTCAGCATGAAAAGTTCTACAAAACAAGTCCGGGAGAGCATATCTCTATCTTCAATACATCGCCTACCATAAGTGTTTTTACGTTTTCCTTTCTTCCAACAATCTCCATTCAGTTACTGAGGTGACAGTTTACGAGCTAGCTAGGGGCGAGTCTATCACCCCAGTTACAGCTTAGCTCATTGCCCCAGATACAGCCAGCTGCACACTGTCGAGTCGTGTTGAGTTAAAAGCTTTAGAGAAGAGTGGTTGTGTTTGGAGTTTCCCTGGAAGTGCAACTCGGCTTTTCTTCATTTCGCTTGAGAACTTTTCGTTTCGCATAATTCAGAGTCAAGTTAAGATTGGACGGAAGGGGGATATGTGTTTCATGCACCTCGCCATTCTTAAATTATGTCTGACAAGAATTTGTTTCACATGCATCTCCATGATAATATAATTAACGGTCCAGTCAGTGATTTTAACCCATCATGCCGAGACGTAAAACGGATATTGGTCGTTGTTCATTTACATTGAAAAAAAAAAAAAAGCGCTTATCACGTAATGCATTCATAACTGTTCCCGGCCGAAGCCGTTTTAGATAAATATGTTCAAAAGTGTACGGGAGGAAAATAAGGTTGGCAACCGCTGGCCTAGGTGATAGAGTAGCGGCTTGAGCACTGCAACATAACACCCAACACTATTAGACCCAACACTATTTACAGGTTAGTACTGAAGTCGTTAATAATTTTTCTTATAATTACAATGAACAAATATTGCACATTTTGTACACTTTTCTCTTCATTTCTAATTAAGACATACAGATTAAAATTTACATCACCTCGTGATGTAGTGCATAGCACTCTTGGGTGTCACCATTGAGGTCTGGATTCGATTCTAGGCTCTGCCAATTAAATCTAGTCAAGTCTGAGGTCTGAAACCGGAAATACACGCAGCCTCGTGAGGTAAAACTGAGAAGAGGTTGATAATTCTCTCATCTCAGCCATCCTGGAAGAGGTTTCACGTGGTTTCCCCACTTCTACTCCAGGCGAATGCCCGGATGGGTCCTAACTTAAGGCCACAGCTACCTCCTTCCGAATCATAATCTGAATGAAAAAAAATGCTTACTAATACTCCCATCTAAAAGACACACGTTATTAGACCAAATTCCACTCACTCCCAAGTGAACGTGGCTAAATGACCACGATGTCCAAGCCCCTCAAGTGTAACAATAACAACAACCGCAACATGAACGTATTCCCTGTGGTCTTTATTTTTTTGAAATAACATAAAACCTGTATTATATTTAAAATTATCAATTAAATCGTGTTCGTATGTTTTCAAAGTCTTCTCAATTTTCAATTTTAAACCCTGTCAATTTTAGTTCTGGGTCACTAGCACATTGCACGACAATACACTGGGACCAGTTGATCGCGAGTCGGTGGCTATGGCAGGCTGACACACACTGAACACGAGACATGCTGGCAGCCTGCCGACACGGGACGCTCTGCGCACTCGCACTTTAAGGTCACCTGCTAGGGTAGATGACCTCGATGTTGAGTGTGTTTGAGTCTTCAGACTTTTCACTTGGTTTGATGCAACCCTCCAAACCCCCTGTTCTGAACTAATCGTTTCTTCCCTACACACCTACCACACCTTACATCCGAGGCAATCTATTTAACAAAATCTAACCTTTGTCTACCCCTACCGTTCTTGTTCTCGACCCTTCTTTCTATAACTAAATTTGTTATTCCTGGGTGTCTTAGTATGTGCCACACCACCTAATTAATCTCTTCATTAGCAGTCACCAGAAACATAAACATCTCTCCTCTCCCACTGTATTGGTCCCAGTGCACTGGTCTTAATACTTCTTCGGAGATTTTTAGCCTACTTTTCACATTTTCAAAAATGAGGAAAAAGTTGACCTATGAGATCGATCCGGGCAAATGTGTGTCTGTCTGTCCTTCTGTCTGTCTGTCTGGCTGTGTGTGTGTGTGTGTCCCCCTATCAACTCCTAAACGGCTGCAGCAATCAAAACCAAATTTAGTATGAGTAAAGATGTGCACCGGAATATCTCACGTCCATATTTGAAAATGATGTCAGTGCTACCAACTGCTGAAAAAACGCACTAGAAATTTGAGCTCCATGTTGGATATCTTGCAAGGTATGCATGGGAGCTATTCCAAAATTGGCACACATGAAGATAAGACTATTTCAGTTTAATTTCCAGGAGGCCAACCATGACAGTGTTGCCAAAATAATGTTAAGCCTTATGATAGGTCCAATGTTTAAATGCATATAACTTCTACACTATCAATTGGATTTCAACCAAATTTTGTATGTATTATCTGTACACAAACAGATATGACTGAGCGTATTCTTAAGAGCCACCAGGGCTGCCAACTGTTAATAATTGCTATCTCTATTTTTTTTTATCCAAATACCAATATATCAGAAAGTATGCAAGCCAACAGCTTTAAACTATGCACACGTATATTCTGACATTTTAGATTAATTTGGAGTAACTTATATACGTCAGTTCTACCAACATGATTATAAGCCTGCTGATAGGACTAATTTTTAAATACATGTAACATCTATACTATCAGTTGGATTTCAACCAAATTTCGTATGTGCTATGTGTAACATAACAGATATGACTATAAGTATTCTTAAGAGCAATGAGGGCTGCCAACTGTTAATAAAAGATGTCTGTTTTTTTACCCTAATATAAATATATCAAAAGTCATGCAAGCCAACAGCTCTCTACTTTGTACACGTATATCACCTGACATTCTAGATTAATTTGGAGTAATTAATATAACTCAGTGCTGCCAACATGATTCTATGCCTGCTGATAGGTCCAATTTTAAAATACATGTAACTTCTGTACTAAGAAATGGATTTCATCCAAAATTGGCACAACAAGATATAGTAATATTTCAGATTATTTCTGGCCAGCACACGCATGACATTGTTGCCAACATGCCTTTACGCGTGCTGATAGATCCAATGTCTAACTGCATGTAACGTCCGTTGGACTTCAACCAAATTTCGTATTCTGTACCTTAAGAGATGGAACTAAGAATATGTTCAGTCACCAGGGCTGCCTACTGTAGTGCTCTATTAGGCTACATTATACCAGGTATATTTCGAACTAATGAGACATTTCGATATTACCTTCGTCATTATTCTAGATAGGTTCATATACTGTAGAACAATCTTTGGCATGAATCTTAATTTTAAGAAAAGAAGGCTCTATAGTTCGTCACGGAACTTCTTGTTTATTTTTCTCTCAATTTTTCAGTAGAATTATCTCCAGATTACATGACTTATACTCACTGAAATTCCACTCGATGTAAGTTTTTGTACTTTTATTTATTTTCTCCTGAAAAATTTGTTTATGTAGCCCGGATATATTTTCCCTTGTACACCTCAAATGCTTCAATAAATTTCTACAAAAGCATATTTGAACCTTGCACTCTTTCAAACAAAGGGAAGATCACCTCACTATTCCGCTCCTTAAAACAACAATAACTTATTAACACTTTAAATACTCCGTAACCTAGGAGACAGATATCAGATAATCGAAACAACTCTCCTCTCATTTAATAAAATCTCAATGAAGACAAGAGGAAAGCAATAATTATATTCATTAGTAGGAAACACAATTCTCCCCTTTGCCATTAAATGATGAGGAAAGGGTCCCGACACATTACTGTACTCGACAGTCGATAATGGTTTTCTTTCTCTCTTTCTCTGTCTCTGCTTGAGTAAGTAATTGAACAGTTCAAAAGAGCGACAGTGATTTTTGGAGGGAATTTTCTTGTTTTCGTAAAAGAAGGGATGTTTTAATTATCTAATATACAGAGCGTACACATCATTAGACTCAAAGAAAATTTTTAAAAATGCTACGTTGCTCCACAGCAGTTAGAAACATCGATTCATGGATCTGTTTTTAGGTATACATGATGAATACTTGTTGCCTTGGTAACCATATAGGAGGCCTAGATGAGGGAACACTTTTTGCTATGGTAACTAACTGTCCTAAATTCGTCCACGCTAATCACAGAGACCCCAAACCCTATAACATATTGAGTTATTGTATATTTGACAATTTGCACAATTTGCACAATTTGTGCGAATTTGTAATTAATATTAAGGTATATGAATGTAACACAATTGTTGTACCGTGTTATAAGTATATGTCTATCAATCTATTTTTAATTTATTTGATCTATTAATCAATTAATTAATTAATTAATTAATTTATATACTGTGTGTTTCTTATTTTGTATTTTTTCTTTAATTCTTATTTTTAATCATTTATTAGAGGAGGTCCAAAGATAGGCTAGGGTACAAATATGGGCTAGTGTTGTTATTGGGGCTGCACGATGCTGCAGCCAGTCAGGGAGTGTTGGAGCTTATGAGGCTCAAGGTCACAAGGCAGGAATGCAAGGGGCGTCAGTCTGTCGGAGGAAGTGTTTCGTACATCTCGTGTTACAATGCATAGAGTCACCCCTGGCGCTGCTAAAAGATTTACAGGTAACAGTGAAACATCCCTGTACTTGTCATTCTTCGTAATAAGAGATATCGAGGTATGTGATACGTGCTCTTAAGTATCAGAGCTTTCAGTAGGGGAAATACATGAGTTTATTTTTAATAACTGTAGACCGCCACTACTGTTCAAACATCATATACGTCATGGTCTAAATATGGGCTACCGTGCGTGGTCAAATCCCTCCTGAAAACTCAAGAGGTGGTGTAGTGAGTCCTTTTGACATTGCACCACTTCCTTCATTACCGAAGAAAACTAGTAACCGAGGGCCTAAAGCGACTGGTTCTTCGCTAATATCTGGAACTCCTTACAAGTCTCGACTGTCAGAGTCAGTTAGGAAGCTGACAGCCAAACCTCAGGGAAACAAGAGCAGCAGGACGCTAGGATCTAGGAACAGAAGGTGAAGGAAGAAAATTGAGGGTCAAAACGACAACAACAAAGAAGGGAGGGAAAATCATACCTGGAAAAGGAAAAATAAAACGGAAACTTAGAGAACGGAGTTCAGATTCTGATTCCGAAGAGTCTGTAGACATAGACCTATCGATGAAACTGGATGATGATGGAGATAGTGATATGGATTATCCTCTGGGAGATGCAAGGCCACGAGATAATGATGCACTATGTAGACTATGTTTTGCGAGGGAACATTTTCTGAAGACTCTCCGGTGAATTGTGGATAATGTGTTATATGTGCTGCATGTGGGCACACAGTGACTGTGCGGGTGCAGACAATGAACAGTACATTTGTGACTTTTGTAAATAGTGTACGGAGTAATACTTGTGTGTAATTATTATTTGTGTTCAGTATCATTACTGTGATTTTTCATTTTCTTGTGCTTAATGCCATGATTTCTTGATCTTTTTAAATAATTTTAAAGATAGCCCATATTTAGACAACTGAAAGAAAAACTAACAAAGTGACGCATTTGATTAAATCTTGATCTGTACTTAGATCATTGTTGCATTTCAAATCATCATGTTTGTATACTATGGCTAATAGATCCAGTTAAAATTTGCAGTTATTTCTTCATTTGTGTCTACAGTGGTTTTCCAGCAATATCACAGAAAGAAAGTGGTAGCCCATATTTGGACCTTCTCCTCTATGTTTTATTTTTTCCTTTTTTGTGTTCTTATATTATTAAGTAAGCTTATAAGTTTGGGGTTTTGGGGTTTGTAAGCTTTTTAAGTTTTTAAGTTTATATGGTTTTAAGTATTTATATATTCAAGTTTTTAAGATTTAAAGTTTTTAACGCTTTAAAGTTTTGAAGTTTTGAAATTTTAAAGTTTTGAAGTTTTAAAGGTTTTAAATTCTTTAAGATTTTAAGATTTTTAAGTTTTTAAGTATATAGGCCTACTAACGTTTTGGTTCTACAACACCATAACTTAATCCTTAATTCCTTTGTTGTTATTATTGACCACCTCGTGGTGTAGCGGCTAGTATTCTTAGGTGTTGCCGTGGAGGTCCGGGTTCGATTCCCATTTCTACTCCAGGCAAATGCCCGAATGGTTCCTAAGACCACGGCCGCCTCCTCTCCAACCCTCACCTGAATTACAAATCCACACACAACGACACATTTTATCAGAAAAATTCTATGCACACCCAAGTACACGGAGCTGAATGACGACGATGTGGAAGTCCCTTAAAAGAGACAACAATATGTTATTACTTTTCTTTGTACCGTTAAGTATTCTTTAATAAGAATGCATAGCTTCTGACGTGAATAATTCCCGGATTGATCTGTTCAATTAAACACTAACCCCCGTCTGCTAAGGATGGTATTGAGAGGGTTGCACTTTGTTATGGTAATATGGCCGAATAGTTGGGCACTCTCGACAAAGGAGCGAAGCTTGCCTGCAGGTAGGGATTACTGGGACTACATAATGAGCTTGGGTTTCATTTCCTGTCTTGGACCATTGTCTAAAGCCTGGACGATATTGCCTCAAGTGCTGTCAATCCTCTTTCAGAACTGAGGCTTACATTCCAGCGTGTATATGGAGATGCCAAATTAAACATTTCAGAGCTCAACATGAGGAAACCACATAGCTGGAACCTGTCAACGGTATGAGGATATCAGCACGCATAGAACTGAATGGCGTGTAGAAGTTGGTAACATTAGAAGTTACGTGGGCATGAGTGGAGAAAGAGGACAGCACCGTCAAGCATATTATCACCGAATCTACCATATATAAACCATTGAAACTTTTTACAGGAAAACTACCTCTGTGTAGAGCACAAGTGTAATTATTAAAACTGCTAGCTACTCGGCTTAGAGGTAACGTTCTCACGTGCAGGATCGAATCCTGGTGCAGCCATCCGGCTTTTGAGGGTGCGCAAATGCGAGGGAGCCGTGTCAGTTGATTTACTATAGCGTTAATAATCCCATTCGGGGCAAAATTCTGGCATCCCGGTGCGCATCTCTAAAAACAACAGTTGTTAAAAGGTACATAAAGCCAAAAATATTATTATTATTTATTAAAACTATCTTCAGCATATTTAATCATCTAACAAGTAGTTCCGTAAAGAACTATACAGCCTATTTTCATATATCCTGCTCATGTTAATTTCTTCTAACAACATACAAAATTTCAGTTTAATTGCTGTAACAGATTCGTAGATATTGAGAACCGTCTAAATATTTCAGATGGTCGCCAGGTTGGATTTTTATTTTTGTACTATTACATTAAGATTATTGTGTACGTGTGGTATTCAAACTTCAATCGCATGATTAGAACACAAGAAGTAAAAACGAGATTTTAAAATTACGCACAGCAGCCATCTTGTGATTATGCAAACAATTGAAATAAATTAGATGCCAGTGGATCAACATTTGTATAAGCATTTAACGTGCATCGTTTCGCAGCACTCGGATAGTTAATTTGCGAGAATCGTCCATTTAAATATTTATACTTCGCGTCGCCGCCATGTTGGATTTGTGCTCACCAGGTTAATGAAAGTCCTATAGGTGAACATATGTTCATAGTCTCTATGAACATAAAAAATTCAGTTTGGTTGCTGTAAAAGATTCATAGATATTGAGAACCGTCTAAATATTTCGGAAGCTCGCCATTTAGGATTGTTGTATGTATAGGCCATAGAATTATGTACCATTCAAGGACAATTATTGCCTAGGTTCATTATTCAAACTTTGACTTCGATCGCATGATTACGACACAAGAAATAAAAACTTAATTTTAAAATTTCGCACAGCCGCCATATTGAGGTTATGTAAACAATTGATTTAAATTAGATGGCAGTGCATTACAATCTGCAAAATCATTTACTGTACCACATTTCACTGCGCTCAGAGAGTTAAATCACGAGAAAAGTCTATTAAAATATTTCAAATTCGCTTGGTCGCCATGTTCGTTTTTTACTTTACAAGTTTATGAAATATACATATATAAACTTGTACCAGTACCCTTTATCACCGCACAAAATTGCAGGGTAATATCTGTAATAGTTTCGGAGATATAGAATGTCAGTGAAATATTTCGCACAGCCGCCATTTTGAGGTTATGTAAACAATTGAACTAAATTAGACTCCAGTGCATTACTATGTGTATAAACACTTGCTGTACCTAGTTTCATTACGTATGGATGGTTAAATCGTGAGAAAAGTCTATTTAAATGTCTCAACTTCGCTTGGTCGCCATGTTCGTTTTCTACTATACAAGTTTATGAAATATACATAGGTAAACTTGTATTAGTACCCTTTATCACCGTACTAAATTGCAGGGTGATATCTGTAATAGTTTCGGAGATATAGAATGTCAGTGAAATATTTCGCACAGCCGCCATTTTGAAGTTATGTAAACAATTGAACTAAATTAGACTCCAGTGCATTACAATGTGTATCAACATTTGCTGTACCAAGTTTCATTACGTGTGGATAGTTAAATCGCGAGAAAAGTCTATTTAAAAGTCTCAAGTTCGCTTGACCACCATGTTGGTTTTGTAGTCACCAGGTTTTTGAAAGTTTCATAGGTGAACTTCTAGTAGTACCCTTTATCACCGTACACAATTTCAGGGCGATATCTGTAATAGTTTCGGAGATATTGAATGCTAGTGAAATATTTCGCACAGCCGCCATTTTGCATTGGTGAGACGTAACAAAATTTGAAGGGCACGGTCGAGGTCGCCGGGAATAGTGCTATGAACATACCGAGTTTCATTGAAATCGCTCCAGCCGTTTAGATTTTATTAGGGGGGGACACACACACGAATCACACACACACACACACACACACACACACGCACACACACACGGACAAAAGGTGATCTCATAAGCCTATTTTTTCAAAATTGAAAATAGGCTAAAAAATGAAAATGGCGACTGTTAAGGGGAGGCATGACTGATTGTTTCAACTTCCACAATTTTCATCATATATTTACAAAATTTTAACAACTTGCATATATTGTTGCTGGCATCTAGTATTCTAATTTATGATGCCTTAGCCTCGATATTTGTTGAGTTATTGCCCCTTTTTTGTATTAAAGAAGTGGTGGCATAATAAAAGTCCCTTGCAACAGAGATTTTGTGCGAACAAGCTGATTTTTAAAACACATATAGCTAGGATGTATAGAACCAATAATTACTCTACGTTTTCGTGTTAGATGGATACTGTTCTTTCCAGATATGTTTTTACATCAATTTAATATATTTAAAAAATCAGGATTAAAAATGTGGATTTACCTATCAAAATTCATATTAAAAATCAAAGCAGTTCAAATCCCAGTGTAAATTTACATAAGTGTACCCTTAGCAACGTCCTTGTCAAGTAACAACAATATTTGATAAGAATTGCATCGCAAGGAGCATTTTGTACACAGAAAAATATTGAAAAGAGGAGCTACGCGAGAAAGATGCACACACTCAGAACTGCCCTGCTCCATATGTTTCCCCTTCACATTTCGCTTTTTCTTCAATATATATTTTCTGAAATTTTACACGTCTCAAAGTCATTTTCTCCTAATCAAGGCTCCTCGTCTGTGTTATTATTATTATTACTATTATTATTATTATTATCAATAATAATAATATATCTCAAATAAGGGCAGATGACCTCATAGTTTTGCCCCATAAATAACAATAACTAACTAACTAACTATCTAACCACATCTCACATGTTTAATTGCCATGCGGGCTTATATTAAATGGCCTGGACAACCTTGACAAAAGCCGGAATGACTAAAATAAAATAATGTTCTGAAAGAGAAAGAATTGGGCTATTTTTGTATGAATAAAACAATATTACGAGTTTTTGCTTCAGAATCCCGAAAATTCAGTCATGCCTGAAGGTGTCAGGTTTTCCTTTTACCTGATAAGTGAAACATTTATTTACCTGTTGTTGCTGTGTTTGTTGGAGGTTGCTTTGTAAGGTAACGGCTACAATTTAGTTTGTTAATCAGCCTTTGCATGTGGAATTGCAGCAAGATAAGAGTTCTGACTCCAATATTCAGTTCTCCAAGGTTGCAGCACTTTGTATTTGCGTCCACGTCGTTGCGTAGTAGCTAGAATTCTTGGCTTTCACCACGGAGGACCAGATTCGATTTTTGTCCCTGCCAAGAAATTTAATTATGGTCTGAGGGCTGGAACGGGGTTCACTCAGCCTCGCGAGGCAAAACTGAGAGGAAACATGCTTGTTTCCCGGTATCTCACCCATCCTGGAAGTGGTTTTCCTTGATTTCACACTTCTCAAATGCAAATGCCGGGATGGTACCGTTAGTCCACGGCCACCTCCTCAATCCTCAACAAATACACTGCTACTGACACCACAATAATACAGGTCATCAGACACATTTTACACACAGCCAAGTACATGGAGCTGCATGACTACGATGTCAAAAAGTCATTAGGCTAAATCAATTTACAGCAAATCAAAATGATGGTATATTGGCTTTCACGGCCAGTGAATTAAAGCTCAACAATTTTTCTTGGTTTGTGCCGTGTCTTGTGTGGGGTTTCGTCTAGGACACCAAGCTGGCTCATCAGCGGGCTCTTGGTGCCTCCGCCCGGACCCCGACAGGAGTGGCGAACTGCGCGCTAACTCCCTTTATATGAAGTGTACCTAAGCCTCTTCACTGCGAGAACTAAAAGCTCAAGCAGCCATAATCTCCCTATGAAGAGTTCCAAAAAGATGGTATATTGGCTTTCACGGCCAGTGAATTAAAATTCAGCAAATTTTGTAGGTTCGTGCCGTGTCTTGTGTGGGGTTTCACCTAGGACACCAAGCTGGCTCATCAGCGGGCTCTTGGTGTCCCCTACCGGACCCCCACAGGAGTAGCGAACTGCGCTCTACCTCCCTTTTATCATTTCAAATAATCTTGTCGACTTCGTCGTTACGCTGGGGTCTGGCGTTACGTTACGGTGACGGGACGAAATGTACCCAGATGCACTGAGGTGTGTGACGTCATAGTACCGCTTGGTGCATGTGTTACCCGACAATCTCTACTTCGATAGTATAAGACAAAAATCCTCGATTCTTGGATGTCACGAGTAATCTCGAGAACCACTGGATGGATTTTGATGCGGTTTTCACCATTCTGTAAAGGATATCCCGAGGAAAGGTTCTGTAGAAAATAATTTATGTATGATCAAAGGATGCCAAACAGTAACGATTACATTGAAAAAGTCGAAAACAAACTTGGCGTCCGTGCGCTTCTTTAGCTTACGCAGGGCAAACCGTTAACAATATCAATATACTATGAGCGTAAGAATTGGTCAGCATGAAAAGTTCTACAAAAAAGTCCGCGAGAGCATATTGCTATCTTCAATACATCGCCCACTGTAAGTGTTTTTGGACTGGATGGAAGGGGCACGTCCCCTCGCGCTCTGGTGAGCGTGTGGCATCCCGCGCGCTTGACCTTCGTTGCCCTTGGTTTGCACTTGCCGTTCGAGAGTAATTTGAAACAAGATTAGCAAGATAAGTATTATGCAGATCATTTTCTAACATGCCAAGAGTCTTTGGCTTCGAGCGAAGCGAGAAGCCTCCAGCCTTTCTAGCATTTTTCAGCATTTGTAGCATTTAAAATGATACAAAGTCTAGTCTTTCAGACAGACTGTCACTTTTTATGAAGGACACCCGCGCGTCTTTACTGCGAGAACTAAAAGCTCAAGCGGTCCTCACCTCCCTATGAAGGCTTCCAAAAGATGGTATATTGGCTTTCACAGCCAGTGAATTAAAACTCAGCACAAACCTAGAATAATTGCTGAGTATTAACAATAAATCAGTTCGCTATGGAAGTCGAGGTCGCAGCTCTTTGTGTTTGCTTGATACGATGAGGAGGCGGGCGGGGAAGGGGTTGCGAGCCCTCTTGTTAGGAATTCTCTGGTAATTCGCATCTCTGTGAGACAAATGAAGGTATACCACAGCCGCTGATTTTGAACTGCAGTATGAAAAGAGGTCAACTGCTGGGATTACTGTAAGGAATATTTTGAGCATTGGTGTAGCAAATCACGTAGCGTATAATCAGTGGGTCGAAAGTGGCTACAGTGGCGTAGTTGGGAGCATGCTGAACTGCTGTGCCCAAGATAGCGGGTTCAAACCCGACCAAAGTCGTCAGATTTTTAAGAGTGTTAAAATCCTTCTGTATCCCCTCTTTCGGAGGGGAAGTAACGCCGGCAGTCCCATGTCATGTCAATGATCCTTCCACTAACTAAATTTGTGTGAAGCTACATTTCTAGGTTAGATATCGTTGAAACGCTCTATCATAGTTCCAACGATCACCACTAGGTATCTGTAACATCTGGTAGCGAAAGTTGGAACTACTTGAAATCCAACGGAACTTGTAGCTCACCCCATGGGTGTCCACTTGAAGCAGCTACAGCCTTTGGCGAGCCGAACATGTCCTCGGACACTCCCGGCACTAAAAGCCATGTTGTTGTTTGAGTCTTCAGTCCTTTGACTGGTTTGATGCAGCTCTCCATGCCTCCCTGTCCTGAGCTAATCGTTTCATCTCTACATAGCTACCACACCCTACATCCGAGGCAATCTGTTTAACATATTCTAACCTTGGTCTACCCCTACAGTTCTTGTCCTCGACCCTTCCTTCCATAACTAAGCTTGCTATTCCTGGGTGTCTTAGTATGTGTCCTACTAACCTATCTCTTCTCTTCATTAGCAGTCGCCAGAAACATCTCTCCTCTCCCACTCGTCTTAATACCTCGTTGTTTGTAACCCTATCTACCCATCTGATCTTCATCATTCTCCTGTAGCACCACATTTCAAATGCTTCAATTCTCCTCTTTTATGCTGCACCAATAGTCCAAGTTTCACTTCCATAGAGCGCCACGCTCCAGACAAAGGCTTTCAAAAATGACTTCCTAATACCTAAATCTATATTCGATGTCAGCAGATTCCTTTTTTGTAGAAATGCTTTTCTTGCCTGAGCCAACCTACTTTTTATATCCTCTTTGCTTCGTCCATACGCCATACGCTAAATAAATAAGTGGGTTGAAACCCATAAGGCAGAGTCATGTTTTATGTAGGTTTTATGGCAGCAAGTAATGCGTCTTATGGTCAGAAAATACAGTAATTAATCTCCAGCAAATCGTCTGGGTTTATTCAGTATCTATTATGGCGTTTCAGCTATCTCAAGAAATGGAACATGCTCGTCAACAATGATGAGTACTGCGACTGCAGCATGTTACAAGATCCAGAACACCTGCTGATCTGCCCCTTGATGGAGAACATAATTATGTTCAAAAGACTATCTTTTGACTGCAAATACTAATGCTGTAACTGTTGCTACTTACTGGCAAAAAGTATTTTGATTCGGACACGGAAAATAAATAAATAGCCATCAGGAGGATTTTTCTGTACCCTGCTTGAAATCCACTGGAATAGTGTCTCTTGCGCCACGTCCTCTATATGAAGCACATTGCAGTTCCTCTTTGTTGGAAGAACTACTGTCGGGGAAATAAGTATAGATACTCGAGTCTAGAGGTCAATAAAACCTTTACCCTTAGTCTTACATAAGAACAACCTGCACCAAACCTGTCCTTGTTTTATTTGTCGTTTGACGATATAGAGTAAATATTTGCATTGTATCTCGTTAAAATTTTATGGCAGATTGAACAAAAAAGTACCGGTTTTTCTTACCATGTTCACGGAGCGCTCACTTATAAAGATCATTACGTTAAAAGTATTGATCTGAACGTAACGAAACTTTAGTAAGTCTTAAAGGAACTTAGTGTTAACGTGTACATGAAATTTTAATCTGATATAACGTTTCTTAAAATAGTTGTTGTGAATTTTGTCAAACACATTTTTCTCGGGCCTGAGTGGGCATAGCAGTATCAAATGTGGATTGTTATGAAGTTCATAGCAAGAGATCAACTTGACCACGCACTGATACTGAGGGAGGTTTAGAATAATTGGCTTGGAATGAATATTGCATATCACATGAAAAGGCAAGTTAAATTATGAATAGTAGATGAAAGAAGATCATTCTGTCAAGCTTTCCGTGATTTATGTCAATTATAATTTTGCTACTCCTCATTCCCCTTGTACTCCTCTTGTCGTACGTCCCTCATGGTCTCAATAATAATTAATCAGGTAAGATGGGAACTGTAATGCGGCTTACTGCTCGCTAACAAGCATTGGAACATCGCATATTACTTCAATGAAATGAGACCTGCCTTCCTTCTCTCGGGAATCGGCATTGGCGTTTTCATATATTCGAAGAATACTGGAATTTATATTGGAAGTTCGAAGCAATATTTTAACTTAGGACTCCCTAGACAGACGACCGACAGACGTAGCTGTGCTCGCTAATGTGCAGCGCTAGGCTATGGGACTGAGCTATTGACGGCCAGGGTAGATATGGGTTCAAATTCCACCATCGGCCGTCGTTGAGATGGTTTTCCATAGTTTCCCAATTTTCAACTCCAGGCACATGCTGGAACCGTCCATGGTCGCTTTCGTCTAACCAGGTTCCACCAAAAGTTTACGGACACACGCAAATGTTATGATCGTTATTCCTGCCCCTATACTTTCGATCTCAGGCATACGAAGTTTTACAGAAAGCTAAAACGGGTTCCGAGAAACATTTTGTGAATTTATTATGAAAACATCACTGTTAGTTTTGAAGTTATCATTCATTTTGTTTAAGATAAGTGAGAAAAAATTGTGTATTCTTTCTTATTTGAAGTGATCTAGACAGACCATTACGAGAATTACATCCACAATCTTGGTTATGAAGAAACACAGATTCCTCTTGAATACTTAAAACTAGCATTAACCGTCGTGGCTTCGCCCGCGAATATTCTAGTTGTAAAGAGTACACTTAGCAAAATCTCAATCATGAATGCTATGACTGATTTATCCTTGGTATGAATAATCAGACTTTATCAATTCAGCTACTGGTGCAGTTGTTAGGGGTTTGTCATTCCTTCATAGGTATATCAGAGCGAAGTTAGTTTTCTGGGAATATCACAGACACTGTTAATTTAAGGGCATTTAAATGTGGTTTTCGGAGACCCTTTATAGTTGGGTGAAAAAGACCTTTCGGACCACACCCACACGTGAAAATTGCATGAAAAATTCTAGAGTGCACCTTGACCCTGGTTGGTTGGTTCTTAAGTTTAGGGGCTGCGACAACGCGGTCATGTAGCCCCGTGTACTTTGGGTGTGTGTAGAATCTGTCTGATAACCGGTGTTAATTGTGATGACTGTATTAGTGTGTGTATCTGTTTTTTTAATTTTAAGTACTGCAACTTATAATTTTTCAAATAGTTCCTACTTTTGCCGCCAAGCGCCACCGTCAACGACTACTAGGTCTAATTCAGAACTTAGCTACTAGACGCCACCGCAGTCGGCGCTTGGCAACGAACGTAGAAACCTAAGAGCGTTGTTTACATTCTTAACCTATCCAATTTAGCTTCACACAGGTGCAATTAGTGGAAGGATCTTTAACATGCCATAAATCTATGACATGGGACCGCCGGCTTTACTTCCCCTCCGAAGGAAGGCATACTGAGGGATTTTTAACGCTCTTAAAAAATCCGACGGCTTTGGCCGGGTTTGAACCCGCTATCTTGGGCATAGAAGCTCAGCATGCTACCGACTACGCCACCGAAGCCGCCACCTTGACCCTCTTAAGTGCATTATACTGTACGTATTGATGAATTTTACAGCTTAATTTGGTTGAGTGATAACCTTATAACCGTCTGAAAACGTTCACAGTAATGTAATAATTAGAATTGCATTGCGTCATACAGAAATAGATGGACCTGTGAGATTCTGTTACCATGGTTACCGTGTTGCATTCTTTCATTATTTCATTGTAAATATACATGTTTTAAGGTATTTATTTAATTGTGAGGCATTTCAAGA
Source organism: Meconema thalassinum (assembly GCA_946902985.2). NCBI lineage: Eukaryota > Metazoa > Arthropoda > Insecta > Orthoptera > Tettigoniidae > Meconema > Meconema thalassinum. Next base: position 81,892,604 of record OX336399.1, on the reverse strand, counting down.
GTAAGTGAGTGTGTTTCGCTTACGCATTGGCTTATGCTGAACCTGTAGGTACCCCATATGTGTAAGATAGTGTTAATGGAACCTTATTTTCGGTACAAAATTGGAATGGGACCTTAGCAGAATAATATAGGGAGGGATTGAAATATGACACAAGAATGTGTTTCCATTACGAAATATCATCAGTTTTATAGCCCGAAATAGAACCGCTAAAAGAAAGTCAACATATATTATTTGGCCTTGGATGGGTGGGAAACCCTTTTAAGCTACAGAGATCATTTACTGTATGTTTCACGTTGTAGTTCTTCAGTTGCAGAACTGTATTGGGTCAAGAACAGCTTCCTCCTAAGTAAAATAATATTTTTTTTTGTTGACTTTTTTCTGCGGTTCTTCTCCGTGCTACAAAACTGGTTATATTTCTTAATTGAATCACATTCTTGCGTTCTATTGCAATTATAAATATTCTACCAGGTATATGTGTTTCTTCATAACCAAAATTTTGGATGTAATTCTCATAGTGTTCTGACCAGATCGCCTCAAATATGAAAAAAAAAAAACATTTTTCTCATACTTACCTTGAACAAAAAAAATTGTACCTTCAAAACTAACAGTGATGTTTTCATAATAAATTCACTAAATGTTCCTCGAAACACGTTCTAGTTCCCTGTAAAAAATTCGTGTACCTGAGACCAAAAGAATAGCGAAAGGAATAATGATCATGCAATTTGTGGGTGTCCGAAAACTTTTGGTAGGATCTGTACTTGTCTAGTTTCAATGATCATCATTCAATTTATCTCTCATCAACTCCTCTTATGAGGTTGGCTTCTAGAAAGGGGTAGATGATGATTAGATCCGAATGAAGCATACATACTTTTATGAAGCAATCCAAACGACTACAACTAGAATAGGTCGGCAATTCTGGCCTTCGTGGTAGATGTCGAGAGTATAAGTGTCCATTCCATATATTAGTTTTTTCAACTATTTTTTATTTTTCATTTCTTTCTTTGATATTTTTATTTAATTTTTTAGTTTCATTTATTTTTATTTCTTACTAGCAGAAGTACCCGTTCTTCGAACGGTGTTCGGTGTTAACACCAGACATTATAATAATAATAATAATAATGTTATTGGTGTTACGTCCCTTTTAAGTACTGCTGCTTTTAGAGACGCACCAGACATTATCAATTGAGCTACTGTTGCAATGGTTAGTGGCTTGTAATTCCTTCATAAATTTTTCAAAACGAAGTTAGTTTTCTGGGAATATCACACACACTGTTAATTCAAGGGCCTTATATTGTGGTTTTCGGAGTCCCTTTATAGACTCGCAAATTTTGTGTCTCACATTGAGAAGTGCAACATATGCTTTGGTCGTCCTTCTAGGATAATTTTTATATTTCGCCTATTTTAGCATGTATTTTGAGAAGTTTTTCCCGATATCCACCCTTCTACTGTATGAAATGTGCGGTGAAGAGTTTTATAAATGATTGGTGTATTGACTCATGTTTACCATACCTAATTTTACGATGCACCAAGCATCCGAACATGAGTTATAGGCATACATAAGGATACACAGAAAGACAGACAGACAGACAATACTATTGTCTACAACATATCACCCAGAAATCCAAATATGGGTATATCTACCACACAGTATCAAAGAAAATCATCCTTACGATGAACCCGTATGTCGACAAAAAAAAAAGATTAGTTAAAATGTGCTCTCAAACTAAATTCACCTAACGTGTACTTCCTGACATGAAATAGAATTGAAAGCCTTGTAGATGAAACGCAATACACGTCACATAAAAACAGACCCTCTACGTTGTGTTGGGTCCCATACACAGGAAGACCTCTATCATAAATTATTATAAAAGCTTGTGGTGCATGAAAATTCAGGTTCTTTAGTCTCAAATGGCCCAAATTCCTAAAAGCCGCAAAAAATGCTGATTCAATTCAGGAATTTTTGAAAATAATGTTCTTGTTTGGAGATATTATAGACCTTCTGTACTATATGTCGCAGTGAAAATTGCATGAAAAAATCCTAGGTTACCCCTTGACCCCCTTAATTGCATTGATGAACTATACAGTCTACGTTGGTTCCGTGATAACCTTATATTTGCAAACTTTCACAGAAATGTAATAAATGTAATAAATGTAATAAATTGCTTCTTAATGAAATAGATGGAAAGTTGGATGCCACCCCTTGCGATAATGTTCTCATGGTTACCGATTTGCATTCCTTAATTAGTTTGTTAAATTAAATTTAATTAGTTTTCTGGGAATGTTTCAGAAACTGTTGGTTTTAGAGCCTTATAATGTAGTTTTCGAGGACCCTCGAGTTTTATTTCTGGCACCGAGGGGCTTTGTCTCGTCGTTGTTCGCCATAATATAATATTCATAATAATAATTAATATAATACAGGGATAGGAATATAATAGACCTGCCATACCACACCCGCAGATGTAAATCGCGTGAAAAAATTCTAGACTACCCCTTGACCCCCTTAAGCGCATTTTACGTATTGATGAAATTTACAGCTTAATTTGGTTCCATAATAACCATCTAACCTTTTGCAAACTTTCACACTAATGTAATTAATGCAATTGTATTGCGTCTTACAGCAATAGATGGACCTCTGAGAATCTGTTGCCATGGTTATCGGCTTGCATTCGTTCATTAGTTTATTAAATTAAATTAGTTTTCTGGGAATATCTCAAAAACGATTGGACGTAGGACCTTAAAATGTGCTTTTAGGGCCCCCAAGTTTTGTCTCTCACATTGAGGGGCTGAAAATAAGCTTTGTCTCGTCCTTATACTCCTATTTCAGCATGTATTTTAAGGGGGTAGGCCCTCTTTTATGAGATGTACGGAGAAGGGTTACATCAATGATCAGTGTCGTGCCTCTGATGGATATCTATACCAAATTTTACGTTGATACACCCAGACGTTCTCGAGTTATAAGGGAACAAAGTTGTCCACAGACAATCAAACAAACAGACAGACAGACCAAAACATTATTTTCGCGCGCATCTATCATAAGACAGTCTGAAACGTGTAAATAACTCAAATTTCCGTAGAAATTCAGAAAAAAAACAAATTTTCTTTTTTATATATGTAGAGATATACTGCACCGCTCGGTGTTGACCGTGTTTTATTGCACAAATTTAGGTTTTACTCGCTAACCGTCGGAGATACACGAAAAGTGATAAGAACCTTTTGGATAGAAAATTAAATGCTAAAGCTCGTGTATACCATCAAAAGTTTGCTATTTCTTAGCGTTCTCTTTTTATTAGAAATGGAGATATGAAATTTTGAAACCAAAGGGTGTAGTGACGTCACAAAAGTAGGTTTTATTCGCTAACCGTTGGAGATACACGAAAAGTGATAAGGACCTTTCGGATAGGAAATTAAATTTTAAAGCTCGTAGTGCCATCAAAAGGTTGGTATATCTTAGCGTTCTCTTTTTATTTGAAATGGAAATGTGAAAATAGTCGCTATTTTTCAATAGTGCAAAATATCGTAATCAAAAGTATCCTGTATGTAAACCTGGTAAATCAGCTACATCCATGCAAAATTTAATTTAAATCGGACCAGTGGTTCTTGCGTTATTGAGTAACAGACAGACAGACAGAAAGACACACACCATCTCATTTTTAGCCTACTTTTCACATTTTGCAAAAATGAGGAAAAAGTAGACTTTTGAGATCGGGCAAATGTGTGTCTGTCTATCTGTCTGTCTGTCTGTCTATCTGTCTGTCTGTCTGTCCTTCTGTCTGTCTGTCTGGCTGTGTGTGTGTCCCCCCCTATCAACTCCTAAACGGCTGCAGCAATCGAAACAGAATTTGGTAGGAGTAAAGATCTATACCTGAATATCTCACGCCCATATTTGAAAATGATGTCAGTGCTACCAACTGCTGAAAAATCGCAATTGAAATTTGAGCTCCATGTTGGATATCTTAGAAGGTATGAGTAGGATCTATTTCAAAATTGGCACACGTATAGATAGTAATATTGCAGTTTAATTTCCAGGAGGCCATACATCGTAGTGTTGCCAAAATGAATATACGCCTTCTGATAGGTCCAAATTTTAAATGCATATATCTTCTACACTATCAATTGGATTTCAACCAAATTTCGTATGTGCTATGTGTACATAAACAGACATGACTGAACGTATTATTAAGATCCACCAGGGCTGCCAACTGTTAATAAATGCTCTCAATTTATTTTATCCAAATACCAATATATCAGAAGGTATGCCATCCGACAGCTTTAAACTATGCACACGTATAGTACCTGACATTCTATATTAATTTGGAGAAACTTATATACGTCAATGCTACCAACATGATTCTAAGCCTGCTGAGGGGTCCAACTTTAAATACATGTAACTTCTATACTATCATTTGGATTTCAACCTAATTTCGTGTGTGCTATGTGTACCATAGCAGATATGTATATGCCGATTCTTAAGAGTAACCAGGGCTGCCAACTGTTAGTAAATACTGTCTCTATTTTTGTTACCCTAATATCAATATATCAGAAAGTATGCAAGCCAATAGCTCTAAACTTTGCACACGTATAGTACCTGGCATTCTAGATTAATTTGGAGTAACTAATATACGTCAGTGCTGCCAACATGATTCTAAGCCTGATGATAGATCCAATTTTAAAATGCATGTAACTTCTATAATAACTAACGGATTTTATTCAAAATTGACACAACAATAGATCATATTATTTCAGATTATTTCTGACCAATACATGTATGTCATTGGTGCCAATATGATTTTACGCGCGCTGTTAGATCCAATGTTTAACTGCATGTAACGTCCATGCTATCCATTGGACTTCAACCAAATTTTGTATTCTGTACCTTAAGAGATGGAACTAAGAATATTTTCAGTCACCAGGGCTGCCAACTGTAGTTCTCTATTAGGCTACAGTATGCCAGGTATACAGTATTTCGAACTAATTAGAAATTTCGATATTACCAACTTAATTTCGTCATTATTCTAGATAGATCCATATAGATTAATCATTGGCATAGATCTTAAATTTTAAGAAATGTAGGCTCTTTAGTTCGTTACGGAACTTCTTGTTATATATTAGTATGATTTTCAATTTATTATTTTTAATGCTTTACTTTATTTTTAATTTTACATTTTTTTTATTTTTTTTATTTTTTTCCTTTGGCCAGTTAGGAAACTGCATCTCAAGAGTGTTTTTGAAGATTATATTTAAATATTCAGAACCTTTATCTAATTAAATTCTTTGTAAGGATATCCATTTTATTAGCCTACTTTTCACATTTTGCAAAAATGAGGAAAAAGTAGACTTATGAGATCGATCCGGGAAAATGTGTGTGTGTCTGTCTGTCTGTCTGTTGGTTTGGCTGTGTGTGTGTCCCCCCCCCTATCAACTCCTAAACGGCTGCAACAATCAAAACCAAATTTAGTATGAGTAAAGATGTGCACCGGAATATCTCACGTCCATATTTTAAAATGATGTCAGTGCTACCAACTGCTGAAAATACGCACTAGAAATTTGAGCTCCATGTTGGATATCTTGCAAGGTATGCATGGGAGCTGTTCCAAAATTTGCACACATGTAGATAATACTATTTCAGTTTAATTTCCAGGAGGCCAACTATGACAGTGTTGCCAAAATAATTTTAAGCCTTCTGATAGGTCCAATGTTTAAATGCATATAACTTCTACACTATCAATTGGATTTCAACCTAATTTTGTATGTAATATCTGTACATAAACAGATATGACTGAACGTATTCTTAAGAGCCACCAGGGCTGCCAACTGTTAATAATTTCCCCTTCTTTTTTTAAATCCAAATACCTATATATCAGAAAGTATGCAAGCCAACATCTTTAAACTATGCACACGTATATTCTGACATTTTAGATTAATTTGGAGTAACTTATATACGTCAGTTCTACCAACATGATTAGGCCTACAAGCCTGCTGATAGTACCAATATTTAAATACATGTAACTTCTATACTATCAGTTGGAGTTCAACCAAATTTCGTATGTGCTATGTGTACCATAACAGATATGACTATAAGTATTGTTAAGAGCAATCAGGGCTGCCAACTCTTAATAAATGCTGTCTATATTTTTTTTGCCCTAATATCAATATATCAGAAAGTATGCAAGCCAACAGCTCTATACATTGCACACGTATAGCACCTGACATTCTAGATTAATTTGGAGTAATTAATACAAGGCAGTGCTGCCAACATGATTCTATGCCTGCTGATATGTCCAATTTTAAAATACATGTAACTTCTATACTAACAAACGGATTTCATCCGAAATTGGCACAACAGATATCATAATATTTCAGATTATTTCTGACCAGCACACGCATGGTATTGTTGGCAACATGCTTTTACGCGTGCTGATAGATCCAGTGTCTAACTGCATGTAACGTCTATTGGACTTCAACCAAATTTTGTATTCTGTACGTTAAGAGGTGGAACTAAGAATATATTCAGTCACCAGGGCTGCCAACTGTAGTGCTCTATTAGGCTACATTTTACCAGGTATATTTTGAACTAATTAGATATTTCGATATTACCAACTTAATTTCGTCATTATTCTAGATAGGTTCATATACTGTAGAATAATCATTGGCATGAAAAGTAGGCTGTAAAGTTCTTCACGGAACTTCTTGTTTTATTTTAATACTAGCAGTAGTACCCGGCTTCGCCCGGTGGAATGATGATAATATTTCAGTCTCCTTAACGCTCAACGTCATAAATTATATTTATTTATGTATTCATTTCTTACATTATCAAACCCAGTGACAATGTGTATACTTAAGTCACTATGGGAAGGCTCTGTAAAATAATGATCATTCTCGTGATATTTGTCTTCAGTCCGAGTCGAGATATGTCGTTAGCGGTCCCAGAATTCGTGACATCTCAGTCGTAGAAGACTATATGTGGTGGTGATTAGAAATATAATGGACTTAAAATCTATGTCATTTGCCCCCAATGACGTTGAGGGCGTAACATCTAGGTAATTTGCCCTACTGATCAGGATTATATTGAAAATTACTACATAACTGACATGAAACTTAGAAAATAATAGAAAAAGTTATTTTTAGGACTCACATTTCGGGAAAGACTTGATTATTTTTTGCCAAAGAGCTCCCACTTAGATCGCTATCTGGTTAAAAGTTTCGTCTTGTTAAGGTTTAAACTGTACGATAAATGTCTGAAGCAATTCCTCAAAGAGAAGCTTCCAGATTTCTCAGTCGATATATCGTTAACGTTCCTGAGCATCCAGTTGTCTTTTCTTCTGACGCAAAACATCTTCTACATAGTGATGATGAACATAGAAGCGACTACTGGCACATATAACTTATCAACGAATGGGAAAAATTGATACTTTAAAGGAATGAAAGGAATAAAATAGAAAAGAGGTGTACGATATACCATAACACTCGCTGTGAATTTTCTACGTGACCGGCTTACATGTTTCGGTACAGGTTCTCAAGAAGAGGAACCAGATCATTGGCATAAATGAATGCAGTAACAGTAGATTAAATAGTATCCTAGACAGATGACTCGCAAAGTAACACGGCCTAATATACGATGTAATGGTTGAACTTCAGAGAAATGTTTCATCTCACTTCGCAGTTGTTATTTAATAAATACTAACATGTTGTAGCTAACATAGAAATTAATGGAGTGCGTTAGGATAAACGATATTCCTTGTTTTTCCCTCTGGTGTATAAATACATAAATAAATGTTTAGGTGTGCCCACTCTTGAGCAAGCTACGTATAACTGATCATGAGAGGGGATCATACAGGGAATTGCATTAGCTTGAAATCAAAAGGCATATCAGTAGGGATCAAAGGAATTCGGGGAATGAAGATATCTTCTCCTTTGGCATGGCCTGTCAATACGACTACTACTGAACGGGTATATCAAACTTACAAACTAATGGAAATACACATTTTAAAAATCGCAGGCGATGAAGACTGTGGTGTTACTTAGTAGTATAGTGGACGTAACATCTAGGCCATTTGCCCTTTTGATGAGGATGGTAATGAAAACTACTGTTGAATTGACACGACAAACTTGCAAACTACCGTGGTAGAAAGAAATATTTCAAAATTCACAGGCGATGAAGAGTTATTGTGTGTGGTGATAAGTGGTATAATGGGCGTAACATCTAGGTCATTTGTCCTTATGATAATAATAAGGTAATGAAAAATGACTACTAAACGAACATGGTGCAATTTTAAATCTGATATAGGTAATTCAGATTTCTACCTTCGATGTCTTCCAATGTCTGAACGTTATTTTCTGGCTTAGGCCTATACTCGATGCGTGTAGTGAAAGAGCTTATCGAGTACTGCTCGGGTCCAAGCTGCACGAACTTGAGAATATCGCAGATGATGACGATATATTATGATGACAGACGTTCGGGTGGGGGTTCCCGGTCCTATTCACATTGACCGGTGAATCACTCATTCTTTCGTAACACTACAGTGGTTTGAGCAAAGACGCAATATGAACATCAGCATAGTCAGCAATACCAGGTAACACGGCGGGGTCTGGACATTTCTCTCATGACACCTCGCGATGAATAAGCAAGCTATTCTCACACCTGCCCCCCCCCCTCCCCCTCCACCCACCAATGTCTCACAACTTGTGGGACGTGGGTTTGCGACCACGGGACCCCAGCTGAGTCCGGCATTGCTTCTACTTACTGCTGCCGGGCTCCTTTCAGTTCTCTTTCCTGTCAGCCTCCCTTGGTCAAACTCTTGTTCTCTTCCGACCCCGATGGTATCAGGGTATCCGAGGCCTAGCAACTCTTTCACTTTCCCGCCTTAATTAGCCCTTGTCTAATCATTCCTGATAGCCTCATTCTTCGAGGTGTCAGCCTTCTTTTTCTTTTCTTAATATCTCATGTCATCTGTTCAAGACCCTCAAGGAGGCAGGGTGTGTGTAGCCCCACCATTTCGGGTGCACCCTGGATAGTGCTACATCCTCAAGGGCTCATGGCTGGTGAGTTCGGGAGCTGGCAACCCTGAGGGTTTCCTGAGCGGGTCCGGTTTTACCCCTTTTTTCCATTGCCTTTGGGACGGACCCTGTCCTCTTTCCGGGAATGGAGTGGTCTGTCCGCAATTTCAAGCAGACAGTGTTACTCGCAGGGTACCAAAGGGTAAGTATACACATTTTGGTTCTGATCGGTGAAACGGTGTAGATTTGTGCCAAAGGGCCTAAATGCAGGGAAAGGGGTGATCTGTCCGCAATTTCAAGTGGACAGGGTTACCCGCAGGGTTCGAAAGGGTAAGTATATTTTTTTTTTGTCCGGATCGGTGAAACGATATAAATTTTTGGCAAAGGGGCTAAATGCAGGAAATGGGGTGGTCTGTACGAAATTTTAGGTGGACAGTGATATTCACAGGGTTACAAAGGGTAAGTATACACATTTTGGTTCAGATCGGTGAAACGGTGTAGATTTGAGCCAAGGGGCCTAAATGCAGGGAATGGAGTGGTCTGTCCGCAATTTCAAGCAAACAGTGTTACTCGCAGGGTACCAAAGGGTAAGTATACAGATTTTGGTTCTGATCGGTGAAACGGTGTAGATTTGTGCCAAAGGGCCTAAATGCAGGGAATGGAGTGGTCTGTTGGAAATTTCAAGCAGACAGTGTTACTCGCAGGGTTCCAGATGGTAAATAACAACTTTTGGTTGAGATCTGTGAAACGGTGTAGATTTGGGCCAAAGGGCCTAAATGCAGGGAATGGAGTGGTCTGTCCGCAATTTCAAGCAGACAGTGTTACTCGCAGGGTACCAAAGTGTAAGTATACAAATTTTGGTTCCGATCGGTGAAACGGTGTAGATTTGGGCCAAAGGGCCTAAATCCAGAGAATGAGGTGGTCTGTCCGAAATTTCAAGTGGACAGGGTTACCCGCAGGGTTGAAATGGGTAGGTATACAAATTTTGGTTCGGATCGGTGAAACGGTGTAGAAGTTTGCCAAAGGGCCTAAATGCAGGAAATGGGGTGGTCTGTCCGAAATTTTAAGTGGACAATGTTATTCACAGGGTTACATAGGGTATGTATACAAATTTTGGTTGAGATCGGTGAAACGGTGTAGATTTGAGACAAAGGGCCTAAATGCAGGGAATGGGGTGGTCTGTCGGAAATTTCAAGTGGACAGGGTTACCCGCAGGGTTCCGAAGGGTATGTATACAAATTTTGGTTCAGATCGGTGAAACGGTGTGGATTTGTATGCATAACAGACAGACAGACAGACAGACAGACAAACATTGAGCTTTATATATATAGAAGATTGTATAACTAACCTTTAAATGAGAGGCTTTAGTGGCGTAGATGGTAGCATGATGAGCTTCTATACCCAAGATCGCAGGTTCAAACTAGGACCAGTCGTCGGATTCTTTCAGAGACTTAAACAAGAAGTTCCGTGACGAACTAAAGAGCCTACTTTTCAGAAAATTTCAGATTCATGCCAATGATTAATCTATATGGATGTAGCCTATCTAGAATAATGACGAAATTATGTTGGTAATATCGAAATTTCTAATTAGTTCAAAATACTGTATACCTGGCATAATGTAGCCTAATAGAGAACTAGAGTTGGCAGCCCTGGTGACTGGATATATTCTTAGTTCCATCTCTTAAGGTACAGAATACAAAATTTGGTTGAAGTCCAATGGATAGCATGGACGTTACATGCAGTTAAACATTTGATCTAACAGCATGCGTAAAATCATGTTGGCAAAAATGACATGCATGTGTTGGTCAGAAATAATCTGAAATAATATGATCTATGTTTGTGACAATTTTGAATGAAATCCATTAGTTAGTTATATGCATTTAAAATTGGACCTATCAGCAGGCTTAGAATCATGTTGGCAGCACTGGCGTAGACCTATATTAGTTACTCCAAATTAATCTAGAATGCCAGGTACTATACGTGTGCCAAGTTTAGAGCTATTGGCTTGCATACTTTCTAATATATTGATATTAGGGTAACAAAAGTAGAGACAGTAATTATTAACAGTTGGCAGCCCTGGTTACTCTTAAGGATCGGCTTAGTCATATCTGTTATGGTACACATAGCACACACGAAATTTGGTTGAAATCCAAATGATAGTATAGAAGTTACATGTATTTAAAGTTGGACCTCTCAGCAGGCTCAGAATCATGTTGGTAGCACTGACGTATATAAGTTACTCCAAATTAATATAGAATGTCAGGTACTAGACGTGTGCATAGTTTAAAGCTGTCGGCTTGCATACTTTCTGAAAAATGGGTATTTGGATTTAAAAAATTGAGAGCATTTATTCACAGTTGGCAGCCCTGGTACCTCTTAAGAATACGCTCAGTCATGTCTGTTTATGTACACATAGCACATACGACATTTGGTTGAAATCCAATTGATAGTGTAGAAGGTATATGCATTTAACTTTTGGACCTATCAGCAGGCTTATAATCGATTTGGAAACACTGCCATGTATGGCCTCCTGGTAATTAAACTGCAATATTATTATGTATACTTTGCCAATTTTTAAATAGCTCCCATTCATACCTTCCAAGATATCCAACATGGAGCTCAAATTTCAGTTTCGAATTTTCAGCAGTTGGTAGCTCTGACATCATTTTCAAATAAGGCCGTGAGATATTCTGGTATAGATCTTTACGCCTACCGAATTTTGTTTCGATTGCTGCCGCCGTTTAGGAGTTGATAGGGGGACACACACACACAGCCAGCCAGCCAGCCAGACTGACAGACAGACAGAAAAACAGACAGACACACATTTGCCCGTTCGCATAAGTCTACATTTTCCTCATTTTTGCCAAATGTGAAAAGTAGGCTAAAAATCCCTCAGTGTGCCTTCCTTCGGAGGGGAAGTGAATCCGGCGGGCCCTTGTCATACATTTATGGCATGACTAACTACAATTGTGAGAAGCTAAATTTGTAGGTTAGATTTGATTAACGATTTATGTAGTTCCAAATTTTGCCAACAGATGCCGGTCGTGGTAGAATCTGGTATCAAAGTTTGCGGCTAGGTGTCACTGACGGTAGCATTTGGTAGCAAACGTAGGAACTACTTGAAATTGATCGTCTGCAGTCCTTACGTGAATTGCAGATAACACACTCTAATACAGCCATCACAATTAACACCGATTTTCAGACAGATTCTACACTCACCCAAAGTACATGGGGCTACGAACTAGGGCTGTTACTTTTAATCGATTAATTTCAGATTTCGATTAATCGATTAATCGAAACCGAATAATCGATTAATCATTGTAAATAACGATTAATCTATTAATCGGTTATTCGAATAATCGATTAATCGATTAATCGGTTTTTGATTTGTTTTGCCGATTAATCAATGTATTTCGCATTTTTAACTACGCTCTCACAGAATCAACCAACTATGACACAACTTGGTTTCTTAATGCAATCACTCGACATGGTTAGCCCGGGCAGTCCCATGATGGATGATGTTTTTGATTCTTTTAGGGGCTATGCAACATCATGGTCACGTATCCCCGCGTTCTGGGGTGCGATTAAGACTTGTCTGATAACATGTGTCACTGCGATGTCTGTACCATTGTGTGTATTTGTAATTCAGGTAGAATATGGGTAGGAACCGACCGTGGCCTTGAATTAGGTACCATCCCGGCATTTGCCTGGAGTAGAAATGAGAAACCATGGAAAATCATTTCCAGGATGACTGAGGTAAGAATCAAACCCTCCTCATATCAGTTTTGCCTCACGAGGCTGAGTGTACACGTTCCAGCCCCCACACCAGAATTAAATTTCTTGGCAGAGCCAGGAATCGAACCCAAACCTCTGTGCAGACAGCTAAGAATGCTAGCCACTGCTCAACGCCTGCTTTGAGGTTTCATTTAACTTCACTCCAAGGATTACCGTGTTGGAAGCCCTTTTTCAGGCTTGCCTTACAAATCAAAATTTGTTCGCTAATCCTGAAAAAATACTACATGATGTTAATAAATACACTTGGATAACTAGTTTCGATCGTCAAGTGATCATCAACAGATCATTTACACGTAGGCAATTAAATCTACTGTATATGGAGTAGTATGGAATGATAATTACAATATATACACTTATTTATTTGCAGTAGCAATTGAACTACCAAACTAAAGATATGTGCTTTTTGTTGAGATACTGATAGTTATTAAATGGTGCACTTCGCAGTTTGAGCGATGTGTGGTCCGTTTTTGTGCTCAGCGTGAGGACGATTATGCTGACACAATAACCTGACCATTTAATAACAATCACATAATGGCACTAAGCAAGCAAACTTGAAAATCAATCACAACTACGTATCAGTATCTCAACAAAAAAATAACATATCTTTACTATTTGTGCTAGATTAATTACTACTGCAACTAAAAAGTGTATGTATTGTAAATATCATAACCCATACTTGTCGACACAGATTAATAGCCGAAGTGTAAAGATCTGATGATCGCTTGACGATCGAAACTGGTCATCTAATTGTATTTATTAATCCCATGTAAAAAGTCTTTGACCGTCCGAAAAACATTAAATTTCGACCCCAAAGATACAAATGTTACGTCTTACGAACGAAGGTATGTCTAAAGTCAACACTTAGGCAAGTTCGATAAAAACTCAATGATCTCATCGTAGGGCAGTTATAAAAAGCGAGGTAAAAATAGGAAATCTTTTAGATGCAGCGTAAATATTGCGATCAATGCAAAAGACGAGCTGGACGTCTATCTTGGGAATTCACCGCCTGACTTGCATACTCACCCTTTTTCACAGGTGGAAAATGATTAAACAATATATCAAAGGCCCGCTAAACTAGCGACAATGTACTTGATATTCCCCGCTGGAAACATTGTGACTGCAAAGCGGAGCTGCCTCGTCCCAGAATATGAGTACTTGCTAGTATTTTTGCACCAAAACAGACCGTCTATTTATATTGTCACATTTATTTTTAAATAATGCATCTTGTTTGTGAACTGTTGAAGCCATTGTTTCAGTGTTGCATATACATTGGGTTACCATAATATTTTTAGGCCAAATCCGTACGTCGGATCTTCCGGGGGGTCTGGGGGTATGGACGATCAAAATGAAATGAACTGAACTTGATTTTATAGGTTTACAATCCCTTTACAATTACATAACATGATTACATAAGAATATACAAAAACATCAGTGTTCATCATATATCATACTGATCCCTTGAACAATTTGTTCTCGTCTTAGATTAATCTGTGCTGGGTCCAGGGGCAGTTTCCTCAATTTTCCTTGCATCGTATTTTTCACTAGAGCTGACTTTCTTCAGAAATGGCTTGTTATTTTTTATTTGGTCGTGGAACTCTGAGCATGTCATATCACTATTTGCCTTGATAACTAGCAGGTCCCTGACAACTGCAAGAGATAATCGTCCTCGTTCAGCTGTCCATATTGCTCCCACCATTGAAAAAATTCGCTCAGCTGGAGCTGAAGTTCCAGGCAGACACATGGCGAATTCTACAAGTTTGTAAATATTCGCAAAGGACACATTGCTCTTGGAAAATACTTCAAACTATTGTTTCCACTTTTCATGAGTTTTAGGGGCTTCTTCTTTTGGCAGGGCGTCCCATTCGGGTCTCAGATTCTTCAAAACTTGAATAAGTGCCGAACGTTCATCAAATAGCTCATCCACATTTATTGAATCTGGTATGACACTGACTACTGTCAGAGCACTGTCTTCCATGTCATCCCAAGAAGGGACATGTTGTAGTGTCAACCACTTGAAGTGTTTAGCTTTGTCAAAGCTGCTTTCCCAAAGTTTCAAGTAGCTAATGCCAGCTTGATAAAAACCTTCGGCACATTTTAAAAACTCTTCTTCCTTGTTGTCATTAATAGCTTCTTCAGTGTTCAATTTCCTTAGTAATTGTTTAGCAGCAAATGGTATGTAATTGGCAGCCTTCCTTTCTTCCAGTTTATCAAGTAATTGTTCATATAAGAGTTTAGTGCTTTTCAGTCGGTCAACACGAATGTACCCAAAAGAGATGGGTTATGCCCTAATCCTGAAATAAATTACATGTGATTAATAAAACACTAGGATGACCAGTTTCGATCGTCAAGCGATCATCATCAGATCCAATACACTTAGGCTATAAAATCTATGTTTGAAATACAGGTGAAAATATTTACAATATGTACAATTATTTAGTTGCAGTATTGGTACTGCAACTGTCAGTGTATGCTAAATGCAGTATATATGTTAGGTGAAATGCTAAATGGTGATGGCTATCCGGAGATTGTACTTTAGAGAGATTATATGGTTGTAAACTATGGTTAAACTATAAAATTTTTAGGCTAACTACTTATCTGATTGTCTTCCGTACTACAGCTATTCGCAGTTTCCGTGCTCACTTGAACTCGCTGTGCGGTCGACTGCGGTGGTTATCTTAACGACAGGTTTTTCCCTGCCTTCCCCCCCCTGTCCCTACGTGCTGTGGGGAGTGATCGCGATGTGTTTATGTGAGGTGTTGCCAACCTAGATAAGATGTATGTTATTGAATGAGGTGGATCTACAACTATTAAAGACCGTGGATTAGTCCTCGCCACGCGTGGAGCATAACCCATTCGAACTAAGCGTTGACGGTCTTATGAGGACGTCCCGGCACCTTTAATACTGCCTCTAATATGGGCCTTCGTTTATTGCAGAAGAAAAGTACATCGTACACCTGATCCAGCGAACATTTACCTATTAAAAACCCCATAATTTCCCCCCTTTTTTATCTAGCTTGGCTGTGTCGCTAAATTGTGTTTTGTTTCCGACAGGGTGTGTTTTTTAGTAGCGTGAAGAGGGGTGAGCTCTCCATGAACGTGTATTCATTTAGATTGTTGGGATTGTTTCGTTTGGCTAGGTGTATCTCGATTGCTTCCTTTATGTCAAGAGCTCTGCCTTTCGATTCGTGATGGATTATTTTAAGGTCCGACTCTATGTTGGTAAAGCTATGCCCTGCGTCACACATATGTTCGCACACGGCTGAATGTGTTCCGTATCTTATCGCATTTCTATGTTCATTATAACGTGTGTCTACTCGCCTTCCACTCTGCCCGATGTAATTAGCTTGACAATCGGTGTCTTGGCACGTTATAGAATATACCCCTGACCTTGAATACGGGTCACGTTTATTTAGATTACTATTTAGGAGGTGCCTAGCGGTTGTGTTTTTCGTCGTGAAAGCTATCTTTATGCCTTGCTTTTTGAATAGGTTAGTGATTTTATATGTATTCGCATTCACATAGTTGAAACGCGCAAATTTTTTCTCATTACTGTCCGGTTTGGGAATCGTTTTATCTTTATTTTTATGTTTGGCTATAATTTGATTTATTTTGCTTGGCGAGAAGTTGTTTTCCTTTGCTATTTGCATAATAGTTCTTATTTCCTTATTATAGTTGTCTTTTGACATGGGTATGTTTAAAGCCCTGTGCACCATTGAATTGAAACCCGCTAGTTTGTGCGTACTGGGGTGATTAGACTGATTGTCGATTGCATGCGAGGTTTGTGTTGCTTTCCGGAATATGGAATATGAAAGGTCGTTGTCTTTACGTTCAATAGTTATATCGAGATAATTTATTTTCCGGTCTATTTCGGATTCCTTAGTGAATTTGATAGAATGGTGAAGGCTATTAATGGATTGGAGAATTGTTTCTTCGCTTGTTAGTTCAGTATCGTAGATGCAAATTACATCATCTACGTATCTTTTCCATATTACTATTCCCTTTGTTGAAGTCTTTTCTAAGAACGCATTTTCTAGTGCATTGACGAAGATGTCAGCGATTAACCCACTTAGTGGCGATCCCATTGCTAGGCCTTCTCTCTGTGTGTATATTTTAATGTCGAATTGAAACACGTTTTGGGTGAGAACGACCCTCAGTAATCTCACAATCTCTTCAATTTCTTTTACCGAATTGTTGGATTTTAAGTTGTTTTCGATAGTGTTGATTGCTTCAATAATCGGAATATTGGTGTACATGTTAGTTACGTCGAAGGATACTAGCCTGAAGCTAGGTTTCATTTGTAGGGTGTTCAATGCTGTTACTAGTTCTGTTGTGTTCTTTACAGAGTTGTTTTTGTCGTTGGAAAGACGGCATTTTAAGATTTTTAGTAACTCTTTGCTGATTTTGTAATTAGGGGCATTCCTACAATTGACTATTGGTCTCATTGGGCATTCCTTTTTGTGTATTTTTGGTTGTCCCCTCAATGGCGGTATTTTCGGGTTCATGTTTATTAGTTTTGATTTTTCGGCTTTGGTCAGTATGTATTCTGTTTCTTTTAGCGCACTTTTTATTTGTTTTTGGAATTTGTTGGTGGGGTCTTTTGTTAATTCCTTGATTTCGTTGTTGTTTAGGAATTCGACTGTTTTTTCAATGTATTCTGTTTTGTTCAAAATTACTGTAGTGTTTCCCTTATCTGCTTTTGTGATGATTAAGTCATGTTCTTTTATTTTTTGTTTCAACGACTTTATTTCTTTGATTTGTTTGTTGTTTTGAATGTTATTGCTATCGCCCTCTCGTTTGAGGATTTTTTTGGCTTCGTTGGTGGCGAGATTTTTGGTTAATTCCCTGTCTTCTGCTGGGAGCTTGTGACTGGCTATCTCAATATCTGTGATTAACTGTTTTATATTGTGGTTCGTGTGTGCGTCTGTGCAGTTGTATTTCAAACCTTTGTCTAACATATTCATTTCACCTTGAGAAAAGGTTACGTTCGTTCTGTTGTTTACTCTGCTGTGGAAATTGAATTCATTGTTATTCGTGTGTTGTTCGTCAGATTGATGGTTCTGTGTTTCTCCTAGTTTTCTTAATTTATTTTCTAGCGTTTCATGCTTCCTCGTTGCTCTGATTTTGATGGTGTCATGTAGGTGTTCGGTGAAGCTGTCCCATTGGGCTGCGTGCCAGAAATTACTTAGTTGCAATTGAATGTCGTATAATTGTTGGTTAATTTTTTGCTTTCTTATGTATGCAAATCTTAATTCGTTTTTTATCCAAAGCGCTTTGGCTTGTTTAGTTGAAATGATCGAGGCTGGTGTGTTCGGTACGGTTTTAATTGGTACGTATTTAGGGGTGAGGTTTGGTTCTATACATTTTTTGTTGAACCAAATTGACTTGTCTAAATTCATGAGTTTAAGCCTGAGTGATTTGAATTTCTTGGCTTCACGATTTGCCTGACTAGCCGTGAACATTGTGGTGTTTGAAGCCATATTTTCAGTGTTGCCTTAGTAAACAAGAGTTTAGTGCTTTTCAGTCGGTCAACACGAATGTACCCAAAAGAGATGGGTTATGCCCTAATCCTGAAATAAATTACATGAGATTAATAAAACACTAGGATGACCAGTTTCGATCGTCAAGCGATCATCATCAGATCCAATACACTTAGGCTATAAAATCTATGTTTGAAATACAGGTGAAAATATTTACAATATGTACAATTATTTAGTTGCAGTATTGGTACTGCAACTGTCAGTGTATGCTAAATGCTGTATATATGTTAGGTGAAATGCTAAATGGTGATGGCTATCCGGAGATTGTACTTTAGAGAGATTATATGGTTGTAAACTATGGTTAAACTATAAAATTTTAGGCTAACTACTTATCTGATTGTCTTCCGTACTACAGCTATTCGCAGTTTCCGTGCTCACTTTAGAGAGTACAATCTCCGGATAGCCATCACCATTTAGCATTTCACCTAACATATATACTGCATTTAGCATACACTGACAGTTGCAGTACCAATACTGCAACTAAATAATTGTACATATTGTAAATATTTTCACCTGTATTTCAAACATAGATTTTATAGCCTAAGTGTATTGGATCTGATGATGATCGCTTGACGATCGAAACTGGTCATCCTAGTGTTTTATTAATCTCATGTAATTTATTTCAGGATTAGGGCATAACCCATCTCTTTTGGGTACATTCGTGTTGACCGACTGAAAAGCACTAAACTCTTGTTTACTAAGGCAACACTGAAAATATGGCTTCAAACACCACAATGTTCACGGCTAGTCAGGCAAATCGTGAAGCCAAGAAATTCAAATCACTCAGGCTTAAACTCATGAATTTAGACAAGTCAATTTGGTTCAACAAAAAATGTATAGAACTAAACCTCACCCCTAAATACGTACCAATTAAAACCGTACCGAACACACCAGCCTCGATCATTTCAACTAAACAAGCCAAAGCGCGTTGGATAAAAAACGAATTAAGATTTGCATACATAAGAAAGCAAAAAATTAACCAACAATTATACGACATTCAATTGCAACTAAGTAATTTCTGGCACGCAGCCCAATGGGACAGCTTCACCGAACACCTACATGACACCATCAAAATCAGAGCAACGAGGAAGCATGAAACGCTAGAAAATAAATTAAGAAAACTAGGAGAAACACAGAACCATCAATCTAACGAACAACACACGAATAACAATGAATTCAATTTCCACAGCAGAGTAAACAACAGAACGAACGTAACCTTTTCTCAAGGTGAAATGAATATGTTAGACATCGGTTTGAAATACAACTGCACAGACGCACACACGAACCACAATATAAAACAGTTAATCACAGATATTGAGATAGCCAGTCACAAGCTCCCAGCAGAAGACAGGGAATTAACCAAAAATCTCGCCACCAACGAAGCCAAAAAAATCCTCAAACGAGAGGGCGATAGCAATAACATTCAAAACAACAAACAAATCAAAGAAATAAAGTCGTTGAAACAAAAAATAAAAGAACATGACTTAATCATCACAAAAGCAGATAAGGGAAACACTACAGTAATTTTGAACAAAACAGAATACATTGAAAAAACAGTCGAATTCCTAAACAACAACGAAATCAAGGAATTAACAAAAGACCCCACCAACAAATTCCAAAAACAAATAAAAAGTGCGCTAAAAGAAACAGAATACATACTGACCAAAGCCGAAAAATCAAAACTAATAAACATGAACCCGAAAATACCGTCATTGAGGGGACAACCAAAAATACACAAAAAGGAATGCCCAATGAGACCAATAGTCAATTGCAGGAATGCCCCTAATTACAAAATCAGCAAAGAGTTACTAAAAATCTTAAAATGCCGTCTTTCCAACGACAAAAACAACTCTGTAAAGAACACAACAGAACTAGTAACAGCATTGAACACCCTACAAATGAAACCTAGCTTCAGGCTAGTATCCTTCGACGTAACTAACATGTACACCAATATTCCGATTATTGAAGCAATCAACACTATCGAAAACAACTTAAAATCCAACAATTCGGTAAAAGAAATTGAAGAGATTGTGAGATTACTGAGGGTCGTTCTCACCCAAAACGTGTTTCAATTCGACAATAAAATATACACACAGAGAGAAGGCCTAGCAATGGGATCGCCACTAAGTGGGTTAATCGCTGACATCTTCATCAATGCACTAGAAAATGCGTTCTTAGAAAAGACTTCAACAAAGGGAATAGTAATATGGAAAAGATACGTAGATGATGTAATTTGCATCTACGATACTGAACTAACAAGCGAAGAAACAATTCTCCAATCCATTAATAGCCTTCACCATTCTATCAAATTCACTAAGGAATCCGAAATAGACCGGAAAATAAATTATCTCGATATAACTATTGAACGTAAAGACAACGACCTTTCATATTCCATATTCCGGAAAGCAACACAAACCTCGCATGCAATCGACACTCAGTCTAATCACCCCAGTACGCACAAACTAGCGGGTTTCAATTCAATGGTGCACAGGGCTTTAAACATACCCATGTCAAAAGACAACTATAATAAGGAAATAAGAACTATTATGCAAATAGCAAAGGAAAACAACTTCTCGCCAAGCAAAATAAATCAAATTATAGCCAAACATAAAAATAAAGATAAAACGATTCCCAAACCGGACAGTAATGAGAAAAAATTTGCGCGTTTCAACTATGTGAATGCGAATACATATAAAATCACTAACCTATTCAAAAAGCAAGGCATAAAGATAGCTTTCACGACGAAAAACACAACCGCTAGGCACCTCCTAAATAGTAATCTAAATAAACGTGACCCGTATTCAAGGTCAGGGATATATTCTATAACGTGCCAAGACACCGATTGTCAAGCTAATTACATCGGGCAGAGTGGAAGGCGAGTAGACACACGTTATAATGAACATAGAAATGCGATAAGATACGGAACACATTCAGCCGTGTGCGAACATATGTGTGACGCAGGGCATAGCTTTACCAACATAGAGTCGGACCTTAAAATAATCCATCACGAATCGAAAGGCAGAGCTCTTGACATAAAGGAAGCAATCGAGATACACCTAGCCAAACGAAACAATCCCAACAATCTAAATGAATACACGTTCATGGAGAGCTCACCCCTCTTCACGCTACTAAAAAACACACCCTGTCGGAAACAAAACACAATTTAGCGACACAGCCAAGCTAGATAAAAAAGGGGGGAAATTAGGGGTTTTTTAATAGGTAAATGTTAGCTGGATCAGGTGTACGATGTACTTTTCTTCTGCAATAAACCAAGGCCCATATTAGAGGCAGTATTAAAGGTGCCGGGACGTCCTCATAAGACCGTCAACGCTTAGTTCGAATGGGTTATGCTCCACGCGTGGCGAGGACTAATCCACGGTCTTTAATAGTTGTAGATCCACCTCATTCAATAACATACATCTTATCTAGGTTGGCAACACCTCACATAAACACATCGCGATCACTCCCCACAGCACGTAGGGACAGGGGGGGGGGAGGCAGGGAAAAACCTGTCGTTAAGATAACCACTGCAGTCGACCGCACAGCGAGTTCAAGTGAGCACGGAAACTGCGAATAGCTGTAGTACGGAAGACAATCAGATAAGTAGTTAGCCTAAAATTTTATAGTTTAACCATAGTTTACAACCATATAATCTCTCTAAAGTACAATCTCCGGATAGCCATCACCATTTAGCATTCCACCTAACATATATACTGCATTTAGCATACACTGACAGTTGCAGTACCAATACTGCAACTAAATAATTGTACATATTGTAAATATTTTCACCTGTATTTCAAACATAGATTTTATAGCCTAAGTGTATTGGATCTGATGATGATCGCTTGACGATCGAAACTGGTCATCCTAGTGTTTTATTAATCTCATGTAATTTATTTCAGGATTAGGGCATAACCCATCTCTTTTGGGTACATTCGTGTTGACCGACTGAAAAGCACTAAACTCTTGTTTACTAAGGCAACACTGAAAATATGGCTTCAAACACCACAATTGTTCATATACTTGCGCCGCTTCTGTAGCTGATATTTGATCAGACTCGACTTTCAATATTGATAGTTGAAACATTTGCAGACATCCGTGAACAAATGTTAAAAGCAGTTCATTGACTGGGTCTTCAAAAAATGATTGAATTGTTGCAGGGCAGTTGTTATGTGATGAGAAATATGCTTTCAAGGGCTCAAACAAAACCAATATTCTTTCTACTGCTGGCATCAAGCTTAAAAATCTCGTATTGCCGTGGGAAAGGATCCTTTTGTACTCTACTTCTACAGATTCACAAAATTCTTTGAATGCAGTCACTCTGACAGTATATTGGAAGAAGTATTTGTACACTTTCACAACGACTGCCTCGACGTCCACATGTAGAGCATCACAGGCATACTGCACTGCGTTATGCAGAATGTGCGCCGAACAGCCAATGCCAAGAATTGGCCTTGAGAGGGCATTTTGAAGTTTGCGAAATACATTTCCTTGGCCCTGCCTTTTAACACCACCAAAGTTGGTATTGGTGTTGTCAGCGCATAGGCATACGACCTTGGAGTCAATAGAGAACTTGTTGATGCATTTTAAAACATGTTCTACTAAGATATCAGAGGTTTCACCTGGAAGTTCATCAAAAAATAATATTTTCATGTTAACACCTTCATTTTGGTTAAAATAACGAACACAAACAGGAGTCAATTTAACCTCTTTTCTGTTTGAACTGTCAATTGTTATATTAATGAAATTTGCATCCTTCAGATCTTTGAGAAGTTTGTCAAATATGAAAGGGGATATTACATTTACAATGATGGCTTCGGTCTTAGAACGAGCTCCCGAGAATTTCGGTTCAAAAAGCTTTTTAATCAGTTTGGCATTGCAATCAGACGTTTTGAAACTAAGTCCATGCATTGCAGTATGGTAGGCAAAAGTAGCTTCTTTTGCTGAACATTGCAGCTCAGCATCAGTGGCATAAGTATTTTTAAAAAATGTTTTAATACTTGCCGAGGACGCTGCTTGATTCGCCTTCTTATGTCTTTCAGTCTGCAAATGATTTTCTATATCATAGAGTCCACGATGTTCCACCGAAAATTCTGAATTGCACACCGTACACCTCACGCGATCTTTGCTATTTTGGCACTGTCTCAGAAACTTATATTCTTCTTTAAGTTTGTCGTTAAAAATACACTTACGCTTCGGCATTTTCCCAATTTATAACACTACTTTGTTGTTATGTACTTAAAAACTACTGATACTGAAAACTAATAGCATAAAACGTCAAGAAATGGACGCAGTCCAGCAAACAAAACAGTAGCACTAAACTGACTGAACGCACTCCTTCCAAATAAAATGGCGACAGGAGCGGCACACAGAACAGGTTTAGCCGCCTGAGCAGTCCTGGTGCTCAATGTGACCAACTTATATGCGGTGTGAAGAAAAATTTCCCCCAAATATTTGCCACGTATTCGTTTTCCGGACAATTTTTAAATCCGGACGCCAAACCGGACACATATTTAAAATCCGAACTGTCCGGACGAAATCCGGACGGATGGTAACCCTACCTATACAAAAACTGTCAGTTGTAACTCTTCAGTCGGTCAACATGAATTTGTCCATTGACTGTGCAGGGTGCGATGTATATAAAATATGCAAAGCAAAGCAAAAGCAAAGCAAAGCCAACTCCGTACAGGCCAAGGAGGCCCTGGGAGTAGTGGAATGTAGAGGCTTCCACTTTTTGTGACATCGGCACTAGATGGGATGGAGTTGTCAGCTCCACGCCCGGCCGCCTTTGCTCCCAGGAATTACCCTGGTACTCATTTCTGGTGTAGGCTGAGTGAACCCCAGGGCCATTTGCGTTTCCGAAAGTGGTAGTTTTGTTTCTAAAATCCACTACCTGGGTGGGGATCGAACCCACTCCCTTTCAGTTAGAAGCTCAGCGCCTCTACCGACTGCGCCACGCAGCCCCCATATAAAATATGAGTAATAAGTAAATGAACTCCTTGAAAAATTACACGTATTAGTTATGATCACAATGAGCCCGGCGGGAGTAGGCAGGCTAAAGCGTAACAACTGTACGACCAAGGCTCCGCTGAGATATGTAAACTTATGCATGATAGAATTCAAGTGCATTCTCTAATTATATTTTATTTATTATATTGTGTTATTTTTATTTGTATACACGATCATAATACTCATAAATAATTCACAAACCCTTATTAAACAAACTAAACGTATACAATGCTCAAAAAAGGTCTCGCATATTGTGATTCAGTAACTTGTTTATTTTGTTATGTGTATGTTATCATATTATACACAATATAGGGTACATACAAAGAAAAACCACACACAATCTGCTTTGCAAAAGAGACAGAAACACACGACGAATAACAAAAGTGATAATGTGGGACTGAGCACACAACCGTCCTTTTCATGTTGGGGCATATCAATACCATGTATGGCCACCACGACCTCTAATCCATGCTTGCAAATGACGAGGCATACTGAGCACCAACGAATACAACGTGGTTTGGGGCAGATTCCCCCACTCTTCGAAAACAGCTTCAATCAGTTGCTCTTTGTGTGTTGGAGGATTGGGACGGTGCGAAATTGCCCTCTTGGGCTCTTTACAGGCATGTTCATTACAGTTCATGTCCGCAGAATAGAATGGCCACTCCATTCTCTGTATGACATGCATCTGAAGGAACTGATTGACCACCCTAGCTCGATGGGCACGAGCATTATAGTCCACTAGTGTAAAGCCCTCACCCATTGTGGCAGCAAATCCTGTAACGACAGGTTCAAGGATGTTGTCTGTATACACCAGACCAGTCATGTTACCGTGGATAGGAATTAGAGGCGTACGTCGACCGAACATGATTCCACCCCAAAACATGACTGAACCTCCTTGTTGTTGGTGGCTTTCCTGGATGAAGGGCTCGTGAAATCTCTTACCCACTCGGAGCATTCGAGTGTGGCGACGTAATAGTGATAGTGATTGTAATAACGATCATAACTAACACATGTAATGTTCCGAGGAGTGTTGTTTACTTATAATTCATATAGTTTATACATTGGACTCCGCCCAGTCTTTGGGCAAATTCAAGTTGACCGCCTGAAGAATTACAACCTACAGGTCTTTGTGGAAATTAGGCTAAACCAGAATAAAACAAAAATGTTCCTGTCCTAAATTGTAAACAGCCTTTCCAACAAAAATTGAACAAGATTCAAAAGCATTGCTGAAAACTCCTCGTTTTCTTTTCCTGAAATCCTTCCCAATTTGATTGATGTTTGTCTTTCCACGGTCACTGACTGTTATTTGGTTATTATTAACATAAACAAGGAAGGACACGTATCTTTACGCAAAATTTAACTTTTATAGATAGAAATCATTCCGAAAATGAGCCTAACTCAACTTAAGCGATGACTTCTCATTTAAACCATTTTCAAAACGTATTTTCTTATCTCGTGTCTACTATCAGTTAATCGATTTTTCGGTTAATCGATTATTCGGTTAATCGGTTAATCGATTAATCGGTTTTAAGGAGTATCGATTAATCGATTAATCGTTCCCGATTAA
Organism: Meconema thalassinum; assembly: GCA_946902985.2. Taxonomy (NCBI): domain Eukaryota; kingdom Metazoa; phylum Arthropoda; class Insecta; order Orthoptera; family Tettigoniidae; genus Meconema; species Meconema thalassinum. The sequence continues at coordinate 81,866,702 of OX336399.1, read as the reverse complement.
TTTCAAATTAATCGATTAATCGATTATTAATCGATTAATTGTAAATCGATTATTACCAGCTCTACTACGAACCACACTGTCGCAGCCCCTAAACTGAGGAACCAACCACCTTCGAATAGAATTTGTATTGATTGACGGAGAAATTTACTATCCATCTAATTATCTATTTATCAATACGGAAATGTTCTAACATTTTCCTAAAATGGTAAATATTTTTGCATTTCATATATTTAAAACATTTTGCTTTTAGGGTTAGTGTCGAAATTTATATTTTTAGAATATTAATATTAATTTGAATATCTTAGTGCAACATAACATTAGCAACGGGTATTTTTTCTCTTCGACGACTCCAACATTAGCTTTGTACATTTTAGAATTTTATTTTAATGATTTACTCATACATATTGTCAGGGTTATATCTTTTAAATTCATTTATTATTTGTAGGATTTCCATTTCTTTTAATAATTATTTTAAGGTTTAGTCAGAGCAAAATAGTGTTCTTTGTCAAGAGTAATTTACAGATTTGACACAACAATATCATAGCAAAGATAATGATATACAATTCATATTACTTACCCGTTTTGATCAACGGATCAGAATGTTGGACCTGGAGAAAACATAGATTTAAGTAGATTGCAAGCCACAAAGATGCGCTTTCTACGGGGAATCCGGGTAAATCGAGAAGAGACAGGATAAGAATTGAAACAATATGACACAGGCTTCAGGTAAAGACATCAAAAGAAATTGAGGGGAAACATAGGCTGAAATGGTTTGGCCATGTAAATAGAATATGACAGGAGGGATAAGCAAGATGAGCTCTGGAATGGACAGAAGCTGGAAGAAGACCATGCACAAGATGGAGAAACCAGGTGAAGGATGATGTGACCCGAAGAGGAATACAGTGGGAGGAACTGGAGAACAATAGATTGTGGGAGAAAAAGAAGATTGGGGGAGGCTATGTGAATGACCTGCATAAGCAGAAACTAATAATAATATTATACTTTTTGGGGTTTTACGTCCCTTTTATCAACTGCGGCTTTTAGTGACGCCGGGGTGCAGGAATTTTACTCCAAGGGGATCTTAAACGTGCCAGTAAATCTACTGACACGGCTCCCTCACATTTGCATGCCAACTGGCTGTGGCAAGATTCGATCCGGCAATATTGGCAACAGCAGGCTAGAACGTTACAGCTGAGCCCTGAAACCAGCAAAAGAAGAAGAAAAGAATTGAACTTTTGGTTGAAGAAGGCTTTATTGTCAAGCTGAACATATTATATTATCTCTTTGTTATTGATTGGCGTCTTTTTAGCAGATTTTTAGCCTATTTTCAATTTTGAAAAAATAGGCTTATGAGATCACCTTTTGTTCGTGTGTGTGTGCGTGTGTGTGTGTGATTCGTGTGTCCCCCCCCCTAATAAAATCTAAACGGCAGGAGCAATTTCAATAAAACTCGGAAAGTTCATAGCACTATTCCCGGCGACCTCGACCGTGCCCTTCAAATTTTGTTACGACTCACCAATCCAACATGGCGGCTGTGCGAAATATTTCACCAGCATTCAATATCTCCGAAACTATTACCGATATTACCCTGACATTTTCTATGGTGATAGAGGGAACTACTATAAGTTCACTTATGTGACCTTTGAATACCTGGTAACTACAAAACCAACATGGAGGCCAAGCGAATTTGCGACTTTTAAATAGACGTTTCTCGTGATTTGACCAACCAAACGCAATGGAACTAGGTACAGTATATGTTTATATACATTGTAATGCACCGACATCTAACTTCGTTCAATTGTTTACATAATCACAAGATGGCGGATGTGCGAAATATTTCACCGGCATTCTATATCTCTGAAACTATTAGCGGTATCTCCCTAAAATTTTGTTCGGAGATAAAGAGCACTACTGGAAGTCCATCTATAAGACTTTCAAAAACCGGTTAACTACAAAACGAACATGGCGGCCAAGCGAATTTGAAAATTTTAAATAGACCTTTCTCGCGATTTAATGTTCCAAGCCCACTGAAACCTGGTACAGGAAATATTTATACACATTGTAATCCACTGGTATCTAATTTAGTTCAATTGTTTACATAACCTCAAGATGGTGGCAGTGCGAATTTTAAAATTAAGTTTTTATTTCTTGTGATGTAGTCATGCGATCGAAGTGAAAGTTTGAATAATGAACCTACGCAATCATTTTCCTTTAATGGTACATGACTCTATGGCCTATACATTTAACAATCCAACATGGCGACCATCCGAAATATTTAGACGATACTGAATATCTACCAATCTATTTTAGCAATCAAACTGCATTTTTTAATGTTCACAGGGGCTATGAACATAAGTTCACCTATAGGACTTTAAATAACCTGGTGATCACAAATCCAACATGGCGTTGACGCGAATTATAAATATTTACAGTGACGTTTCTCGCAATTTAACCATCCGAGTGCAGTGAAACTTGGTACAGTAAATCCTTATACGAATGTTAATCCACTGGCATCTAATTTATTTCAATTGTTTCCATAACCTCAAGATGGCAGCTGTGAAAAATTTTAAAATCTCCTTGTTTTTTCTTGTGTCCTAAGCGATTGAAGTTTGAATACTACACGTTCACAATAATCTGCATGTAACAGTACATAACTCTAGGACCTACATATATAAAATCCAACATGGCGACCATCCGAAATATTTAGTCGGTTCTTAATATCTACGAATCTATTACAGCAATCAAACAGAAATTGTGTATGTTGATAGTGGCAATTAACACAAGTAGGATATTTGAAAATAGGCTGTATAGTTCTTCACGGAACTACTTGTTTTGAACTCTAGTTTATTGCCTGTGATTCTTATTGGCCTGCTCATTTGTTTTGAGGACTCTCCTCACCTCCAACAGCTGGGCGGTATGCTGTACTACACGAGTAGCAAATGGATTAGCGACAAACGACGCTACATGATCAAAGGCTTTGATTGACTGTGTCCTGCTACACGAGTGGGATTGGAATGTGTGGTTACTGTTGGAACACAAAGGTAACTGACTGGGACAGTAATCAAGGTAGAGGGGTGCTGTTAATAAAACATTTTTGCACAAGCGTTCAAAATTAAACTTAATAGGATACTGCGACTGCATGTTCTTTGTTCACAAAAGTTGCTAAATCCCCAATAGCCAATTTTTCAGGAGGATATAAAATGGAGCTCCCAATTGTTTGAATATGTTCTTTTAACTTTTTATACAGGGTTATTCTAAATTAGTTATTATTATTGAATATCCAAAAACAATAATACAGGAACACTATTTTACCAGAGGTACATCAGGATTGTGGATCAAAAACAAAGCAAATACAAATATTACTAACATAGTTTATGTCCGACGCTGTCGAAATATAAACATTATGTGTCAGAAAACTGTATCATAATGATGGTCATTATAACACTGTTTTTCATTATGTTACAGTTTCTCCAGCCAATCAGAGCTCATTCATTGACCAATTAGGTAAGGCTACATTCGCGCATGCGCTCAAAATCCAACATGTCTATATACATTACCGACGTGGAAAGTGCATCGTCCATATGTTCGCGTAAATAAACTGGCTAATATGAGACAAGAAATAGCACTGTACCTTAATATCCCAAACTCCAATTTCTACACAGCGCATTGCTTTCAAACGACTTCGGTGCCAGTTTGAATGAATGCTGGTGCACATCGGCCAGGCTGTAATCATATGGCATCAAAGAATATGTATGGCATTGCCAAAAACACAGAGCGCATGCGTCGGTCGGTCAGAGAACTTGAAAATCAGAGACATCATACCCAGCGCTTGCACTCCGATCACAAAATTCAAGTCACTGAACAGATATTTATGAATATTTATGTTAAAACATATAATAAAGTTATAATTATCGTCGAACATAAACAGTCGTATGCAACTCGCCTATAATGGTAACTAAGCCACTCGTATGGAAATTATACTCGTGTCTTAATTATTGCCATTATAGGCTCGTTGCATAATGTACTATTACAAAACCATTTGTTAATGAAAGTGATAAATTGTCCTAAACAGCACTGCCTCTTGAAAATATGGTACATCGGTTTTGAATGTTCCAGGTTACAGCTATTAAGGTGGCATTGTAAATAGTATATTTTCTTTAAATAAACTGGACACTCAAATATAAGGTGACATACCGATTTAGGCAAACCAAAAATATGAATAGTCGTCTGTTGCTATTTTAATACGTTAAAATAACACTTGAAATTTCCATGACCAGTTAAAAATTGTGTGAGGACAAAGTTTGGCACTCATAATTTTGATAACAGTCGATTTTGTACTTCCGGGAAGAATATTTCTCTTGTTACAGATCCTTTCAGGCTACACGTCCATGCGATATTCCGTTCGTGTAATATGTATTTCCTTATCTGCTTTTTAACGTAACATATTGGAGACTTACTATTGTAAGGTACCTGTGAGGGATGCCTGTACAAATAATAAATCTAGGGGATGAAATTAGTCAAAAAGGGGGATCAAGCTTGGCGAATATTGTTAGAGGTATGGAATGGAGATCGACAGTGCGATCAGCCAAAGGAACTCCCCAATGCACTGTTTGACGGGGTAGTTCTAGGTAAAGGGGTAGTTTGCAAGAGCTATTAAGTTATAAACCAAAGCGCGACGACTGCGCCACGCGGTCTGCAGTGAGCCGTAAGCACGCGAGTAAGAGGAGAGTTCGCTGTGGTCAGCGCGGATCAAGGACGCTCAGCTGAACACAATCAGCGATTAAGCAAATACGCAATAAGGCTATTCCTAAGTCCTACCTAATGTGGAATCTATAAGGGTAGGAACTTACTAACTAAATAAATAAAAGAGTGAGACCAGTGGCTTCTATTATTTAAGAGTTTAATGTGTATCTCTATCTGGAGATACACCGATAGAGCTAGCAGTTCAAAATAATAGTTAATAAGAAATAAATACATGATGATGATGATGATAATTGTTGTTTTAAGGGGCCTAACATCTAGGTTATCGGCCCGAAATAAATACAGTCCAAGCACAGGGGGAGGGGAGTGTGTAGTGTATTGGTTAGTGTCTAGATCGCTAAGACACTTACCCGGCCTGTAGACAGCAGAGGTTCAACACGTCGGTGCACTGAGTGAGGACTGAATGATTGATCTCTGCACTTGACCTCTGTGGTTCTTATAACTTTGGTGTGCACGCTCGGCGAATTCATACATTCCTCCCGAGTCGTGCACCTCTTTCAGGTCATTGCCTGTGATACGAGGCTACCCGATTTCCTGTATGTACTAATTGTTCTTCATGTAATTTGTAGGTGGTATTTTATAAGGATTTTAGATCAGAAGTTTGTAGTTTTGGGATTTTATAGATTTTCCTTAGGGAATGTGGGTAGCGTACCCTAGGGGTACAACAACCCCCTTTGTAGGATTAGTTATCGTCCTCGATAACTGGACGAAGACGTGGGGGTGGTTTTTGAAATAAAAATAAGACATCATCTTCTTTCTTGATAATCTTCTGTCTACTGTTCTTCTCTTCATTTCTTCTTTCAATTTAGGTCATCGTTGTATGGTTGGTGTCGTAGGGGGTGGATTGGTAGCCTCGTGGAAGATAGGGGTAAGTCAGGGGGTAGATATAAATTTAGTGCTATACTGTTAAGTGTCGAAAGTTGAAAGCTGAATAATTGTGCTTTCTAGTGATTGGGTATCCGGGTGTGCCTAGCGATCAAGTGTAATTGTCTGTGGTGAGGGGAACAATATTTCTTTACATTTTTTGTTTTTAAAATCCAACAATGGGGTGTGAAGCTTACTGTCATTCACGTTATGTGTTTACTTGATGGGATATTACCTGGATCCCTTATTGTATTTTTGATATACAAACATAATAATTTGCTAAATAAAACAGTATATATTATAAAAATGTTCACTTACAACAATGTAAATTAAGGGGTGCAGGAACACACGAGAGGAAAAAACATCCGAGGGTTAAAGGGGGAGGTTACAGATACATATTTAATTACTTTCCTCCATTGGGGATGAAAAACTGCTCTCGCGTGCCCTGTATGTGTGTAAAAGGGATAGGGTATAGAGACAGAAAAAATAAATGCCGCAATGTGTAGTTAAAGGTTTAAATTGAAAAGTTTTTTATTGTCTGGGGAGAAATGCGACACTTTTACAATGTGGAATTTAGAAGAGTGGAAAGGAAAAAATAATGTGTATCACAAAGTTATCCATATATTCTGCTTTCTTGGTTAAATATCAACAACATTAAAAAAAAAGTCTTCATATTATGTATAATCATTAAAACCATTAAAATCATTAAAACCTGAAACAAAACCCTGTTACTTATATCAATATTACATCCAGAAACAAAATCCAATTCTCTCATTTACATCAACCTGTAATAAAAACAAAACCAAATTCACTTAATTGTGTTGTACTTCTGTAATAGTAAAATCAACCTTTCTTAATTATGTATTAACCTTCTGTATCAACGAACCAAATTCTCTCAATTATTTACCATCTTTCTGTTATTGCTGGTGTTGCGCAACTCTACTCCTTTGTATATTGTATTCAACATCTTTTAACATTATTTCGAGTGCAATCTTAACTTAATATGTAATTACAACCTATTGTCTATTATATAGTACCCATTACGTATTATCTACCTGCAGGTGATATACTATTTGTGTACAAAATATTTTATTGTATGACTTGCTCCCTGTGGGCGAGCGAAGTCATCTTGGATGCACAACTCGTCCTTTACAGAGATAGGCGCGAGTTGTGTGGCCGTAATGCACCTCTCATTTTAGGTGCTAATTTTATTCGTTGATCCGACCTTCAGTGGAGGATATCCCACAGGTATATCTCCACTGTGGTCCGGATATATGCCTAAAAAATGGGTATTATGTGCTGGGGGGGGGGGGGGGGTATGTATGGGGCATGTGAGTGTTCACTTTTGGGGGTGGGGCATTTGTATAACACAATAAAAAAACATATGGTTAGTGCATAAAAATTTTGTATCAATTTTTGTGGATCCATAATACACGTAAAAATGATTATTTCAGAGGGCATTTTCCCTCGTCCTTTGTGGGGTTAATCCTGTGGAGGCATATAGAAAAACATTATGTTTAGTTAATAAATCACCTTTTATCATTATCATTGTCTGTGGAGGCATATAGAAAAACATTATGTTTAGTCAATAAATCACCTTTTATCATTATCATTGTTATTTTCGGTGAGCGCCCCAAAATGGAGCCACTCCCGATACATGCTTTTAAACTGTGCACCACCATGTGTGCTTTTTCTGGTATCAGCGCCTCAGGTTTTCAACTTGCGCTGAAACGGAAATACATGTTTATTATTATAATATCTAGATTCTTAATTGCTATTGGCCATGTTTCACTAACTCTTTGTTTACCGTTGCATTTATTTATTCTCCTTCATCTTTCTCCTAAGTCTTTGTATTATTTCAACCTTTATCTCTTACTGGGTATGTATGCGTACTCTATTTATTCCTTCTTATTCATTATCCCTTGTAACTTCACTGTACTTTACTCCTATTTATTTCTGTTTTACATCATTGCTCTACCATTATCTTTATTCATTATTGTATTCACCTTTATCTTTCTTTATTCTTTCTTACGCATTGTCTCCTATGACTTTACTATTCTGTACTCCTATTTACTTCTGTTTTATACCATTGCTCTACCATTAATTCTATTCATTATTGTATTCACCTATTTATTCCTTCTTATTCATTATCCCTTGTAACTTCACTGTACTTTACTCCTATTTATTTCTGTTTTACATCATTGCTCTACCATTATCTTTATTCATTATTGTATTCACCTTTATCTTTCTTTATTCTTTCTTACGCATTGTCTCCTATGACTTTACTATTCTGTACTCCTATTTACTTCTGTTTTATACCATTGCTCTACCATTAATTCTATTCATTATTGTATTCACCTTTGTCTGTCTTTATTCTTTCTTATTCCTTATCTCCTATGACTTCACTGTCCTGTACTCCTATTTTCTTCTATTTTGTACCATTGCTTTACAATTATCTTCATTCTTCATTGTATTCACCTTTATCTTTCTTTATTCTTTCTTATGCATTGTCTCCTATGACTTTAATGTATTTGCCTCCTATCTATTTCTGTCTTATATCATTGCTCTATCTATTTCTTCGTTCATTATCGTGTTTACCTTTGTGTGTCTTTATTCTTCCTTACTCTGTGTGTTGTGTAACTTCAGTGTACCTTGTGTCTATCTTGCGTATGCAAGATCGGACTCAGCGCTCATATCCTTAATTACTAATCGTATGCCTGGGTTGCATAATTTAACTCACGAGATATCTTCTTTTTGTTTCTATGCCGTAAAAATATACGGATTTGTATGATGTTGTAATTGAACCAAGGGCTGTCCAATACGCAGTGTGGTGTCGGAACTAAGAGAGCCTAGAAGGACTCCTTATACCAGTGGACCAGCTAAACACGTAACATGGTATGGGGCATTAAGGACGTATAGTAATCCAGGGACCTTCGTCCAATTTGCAATGTAGTATCGGTAAACCGAGTGACTACGAATGCAGATTGTGGTTTGCGAAAACTACGGATTCTGTTTGAAATGGCTTATCCAGTTGACCCATACGTATAGTGGTTTGGTTTACTCTTACTTAGCCTGCGCTAGGAGTTACCTCGGTAACTAGTGACCTCCCACGCGCATTGCCATCCTTGGTCTATGCTACATGTGCAAATTGCATCCCTATCCGCGCTGTGTCCGGTCTCGACGCCTCTTATATTACCTCTTGTGTGATATCAATATTCTTCTTCCTGGAGCACAATAATGTCTGTTACCTCGGCCAGGGAAAAAGAATCGTAGTGTCATTATATATTTTCTGTATGTATATTTTGTTCATCGGGGGTATGAGCAAAGAGGTCATCGGTGCTGCATACCTCGGCCCGGAATATAATTGTTCATTATTTCATTGGTTCATTATTTCATTTCATTTCTTGTATTATTTCATTTCTTATATTGTGTTATTATTCCCTTATTACTTTGTATTCTTTCCTTATCATATTCTGTTACTGTTTCCATATTTCCTTGTTTCCTTATACCCTTAATTCATTATCACATTCTCTTACTATTTCCTTCTTTCCTTATCTCCTTATACCCTTAACTTATTATTCCCTTTTCTCAATACTCATCTTATTCCTATGTACCTGCCGCTGCAGGCGTTTGCTCCTATTCTAAAGCATCTACTTAACGCTATTTACTGACTAACGTTAAGTCCTAGTGGTCGTCTTCGGAAGGAGGAAGTATTTTGTCCGATGTGGGGTTAACTTATTCCCTCACCGAACCATTGTTCCTCCGTCCGTAGGTATAGTTTAGACGACGTTAGGGCAAAAAAAACGGTATAACGGACCCTGTGTTTAAGGGAGACAGGCTAGGTACTTCCCCGCCACACAGGCGCTTGCCCACCCTAACGCGTCACCACTATGACCTCTCGTCGATCGTCAACGTCGACGTCTTGTCATGTCATGTCCTGGGTACAATCCCTTGACCCATCAACGTATATTTTCGCCTGGAAAATATTTTTCAACATATATTTTCACCTGGAAAACATTTTTACATCCTGCTAAGTGCATCGCCTTGCGTAAACCATAAAGAATAAGTGTCAAGCGTTTTAATGTTGTATTATGGTGTTGTAGCTATGGGGATTTATTGAGACATTAATGGGTAGGAACTCTCGACCGGTGTAGGTGAGGATTTTATTGTGTAGGATCTGGGTGTTCAGCGTTGGTTGTTAGTTACCGTGCTGAAGGATGTGGTTTAGCATTTATGCTTTTAGTTAACATGCAGGGTGAAGACATTGGTGAAAAAAAAATGTATCATTGCATGCACTTGTGTTAGTGGGTTAAGCCTGGAACGCTAGCTGTTAGCTTTAAGGTTCCGAGTGTTGATTAACATCCAACCATGAGCGATAAGGCATGGCGTACACCCTGGTATTTGCGTAATAACCATAGTGCCTCGCATGGGAAGGGGAAGAAGTGTAGATGTGTTATTTGTATAGTGTTTAATGTGTATTATGGGAGGGAAATGTGCTTTGTGGCCTGGGCATACTATTGGTAATATATGGCACCTGTCGCCATAATAATATGTGACTGCTGTTTATGCTCGTATTATGTTTATTAGACTGATAGTCTATAAAGTCTATCCTAAAAAACTGGTCATCTATTATTATTATATAGTATAATTCCTTTACTAGAGGTATTGCCTAGAGGTATTATCTAGGTATACTGCCTAGAGCTATTGCTTGTAGGTATTTTCTATAAACTCTGTCTAGATCTACTGTCTAGAGATACTGTTTATAAATTGTGTCTAGGTGTGCTGTCTAGATATATTATCTAGAGCTGTTGCCTATAGATATTATCTATTTATATTGTCTAAAGATTTTGATTAGAGACACTATATATAGGTATCCTAAACCAGGCTATATTGCAGCGCAATATATGTGTCGTAATTCCCTCCTATGATGGGGTTGATCGCTGCAAAAAAAATATAACATACTATCCACCCTACGAAAATAAGGTGGGTATATAAGTGTTTATTGCCATCTTATGAACTGGAATGATGGTATATATAAATGCCATCTATATGTTAAACAGGGCCCTAAATATCCCTAAGTGTGGAGTTTTAATTATGGGTCTCAAAAGGGGTATAATGTATTGAACCCATGGGCCATAGGGTCCATGACGGTCGAATCCATGTCCTTAAGGAAGAAATGAAAGAAACGTATAGTTTCTTAAAGGAACGGAGAGAGATTTTAAGCCAGGAATATAGCTTAACATTGTGCAAGCGACTAGGGACAGATGTTCCTTAGATGAGATCACCCCACTCGACATTTCAGAGAGGGCTGGTCACGAGTATTAATAACTGAGTGGAAATTTCCACCGTGATAGAAAGAGAAGCCTGAATCGGAATTCAAGCTGACGTTGCTGGATTTTGACAACGCCGCATATGCACCAGAAGAGGAATAATTAAAATTAACACGTTTACGAGCATAATAATGAGTAAACAAGCACAGCACAGTGAATCATTTTGAATGAGAGATTTTTCAGTATAGAGAAACCATGTAATAATTGTGCAGAAATAAACTGCCGACGTAAGACGACGTCATAGGGGAATTACCTAAGCCTCTGTGGAGGGGAGAGAGCAAAAGGAATGCAACACCCACACAATTGAGGACGAGAAATTAATTAATATCTCCGAATTGCACGATCGATTCTTAGGTGCAATAAGATCATTTGACATTGAGAAGATGAGCTTTCGGAAGGTATAATTTTTATAATTGTGGCACCATTATTTTAGAAGTTGACCACATAAAAGGCTTGAGTCTTATTTTTTTGTAGTAAAACAGTATAAAGCTTCGGGCGTTTCCAAGCCAATCATGCAGTATTCAGACAGCCAGAGGGCACGTCACTGTGTCACATCGCATGCAGTCCTACGAGCATTCCGTGAGGGGAAGTGCTGCTCCACGACGTAGAAGTAATCATTCCGACAGTCCGTGAGGGGACGTAACTCTGCGTTACATCGATAACAGCTACCAGTACTCCTTGAGGGGAGAAACGCTGTTTTACACCGCCGAAGTAAGATCTGATAGCCACAGGCGTCATAGTAGTAACGACTTGCTTGCCTCCATAAGGAGCAGTCGAGACGAAATTTTAAAGTATCGCCGCAGTGAAGTATTAGGAAAATCCTAATTATAGGATTTAGGCCCGACTGTATACAAGTTAAAGTGAAAATTCGCAAGATATAGTCAGAGCAGGCTGCGAACGTCGGACTTAAAGGCGATAGGTCGTTAAATGTACGAACGAATAGATCATAACGTACGGAAGTATCGTACCAGACAGATAAACTGTTATTTAAATTGAAGAAACCTAAAAAGGAAGAACAGAATAAGGTTCGAACGTAGGAGTGTTAAAACAGTTCAAACAAAGAGGATAGGAGACTATAAATATTAGCTCCAGAAAGCAGGCGAACAATTTTAATAGTACTAGAATCGAGAAGTGCTAGCTGCTATAAACTGAATCTATAGGTCTTAGAGGAGACCTCGATCCATATAGACTTTCGTTAGGATCGATAGACAGATCTACAGAGAAGCCGTTCAAGCTAGATGAATAGCCGGTTATCCAGGATAGGAATAGCAGAATTGAACTCCAGGGAACAGTAGATGTTTCGGGACTTTCGCATTCTTCAGAATAGGAAGCCGACATCGGATAAATTCCACCCTTGGAAACGGGAATTTAAGAAGATCACGTGTGAGAGGCTCAGAAACACGGCCTAGTGATCGTTGTGAAGTGTAAAATAATCCAGATTGTGTGTTAAATAATATTTTTAGTGTTTATTATGTGTTCAAAAGGGACACATCAGTATATAAAAATGTCGTCAATATTAAGTGTGTTAGATATATGTGTATTTGTGTTTTTACGTAAGATGAATACCTTTAATATGGTGTAAAAAGTTCAAAGTGGGCCCAAAAATGAAACACCGCACCAGATTTAAGATCAGGGGATGATCTGAAAAATATGTGAGTACAAAATTCATTTTTATTTTGGTGTCAGAAATTGATTGTGTACAAAACTCACCGGAGTTGTTGAGTGAAAGGGATGTGTTTTAATGAATAAATACTGAATAACCAAGAACACGGTCTGAACAATAATAAAATAAATCGAGAAATTATAAATAATTATGTAAAGAATAAATCCCGTAGAGGTAATATGTGAATAAAGGGTTAATGTATTTAACAAATGTCATAAGAGCAAGCGAAATATCATTTAATTATCATGAAAGTCATTGAAATAAAGTAAAGTTGAGATATGAAAGAAATAGCTTTTGAGCTTGTATAAAGAATAAAGATAATAATAATAATTAAATATGGAAATGTTAAATAAAAATCAAATAAATTGATATGAACATAAGAACGTTAAGCCTTAACGTATGTGTAAGAGATGAGGTTCAATGGAATATTTTAAAACAGGGAGCGATTTATCGACCATGGAAAGATTAATATGTGAATTAAAATAATATGAATTGTTACTAAAGAGATTTTATCAGTTCTTGGGAAGGCATTTTCGGCTTAAAATAATGCATAGCGCATAATGAGCGCAAATATAATATTAAAGTGTCACGCTAGGAAAGCGTAGTGGTTAAATACTTGGTACATTACTTATGGAGGGTAGTTGATTGCAGTGAATTGATAATTGTGTAAGTCCTCTATTTGTGACATTGGTATCACGAGGCATTGTGTATGTATTTAAAAAGGGAGCTAATATATGGTATTATTGAGCGTATGTCATATGGGCCACGGCCGACTCTAAATCGCATTTTGTATAAGCCCTCTGTATGGGATTGGTTCCCGAGGCACCTGAAGAGATTCGAATGCAGGATCTTCTTATGATAAAAGCCCCTGTAATTCTCCGTCGTCGTATGTGTATTTAATCTTCCCAATCAATGAGGACCCTCTCATAATTAATAAATGCCAAGGATACGGAAATGGTCTTTGAACCAAAGAATAGTTGTTTGAATGTTACGGTACAGTAAAGCCCGGTCTCCCCAGAACTGGATAGAATGGGAAGGTTTGTTTTGAAAGCCTTGAAAATAAGCTACTTATGTTGGGTCAGACAGGATGTCTCCGCCACCCTAACGTGTCATAAATCGCACCCCATGTAGTAGAGACTAGCTCTTTTAAAGCGAGGGGGAACAGAGACCGTCTCGTAAGCTGTTAGAAAGAGAAATGAATACACCAGGAGTGTTAAAATTGTTAACGACCCGGGCGTTGAACCGAGGTCCTTAAAGATGGATATTTCGTTTGCCGGTACAGATCGTAGTTTCTTATATGATAATGGTTTATTAAGACATAAGAGATAAATAACAATCCCTATGGTAATAATGTATGGACGTGGGATTCCACGAGTTGATTGAAGGCAACTGAGTTCGGGAGTAACTATAGTTTTTTGACTGTGTCAAGTACCTTCACGCTCTGGAGTACACAATTGATTTTCTGATTACCTTAATATGTTTGTGAAATAAAGAGAGATGATAACGACTGAATGTGTGGACATGCCCAAAATATTGAATTAGATAACTAACATAGATTTTTAAATATAATTATATATTTGTTCTTGAGAAATAAGAAAATAATAAAAGACAGTGTTTGAGGTGTATAAGAATGACACCATAATAATGTAAATGCATGGAGCCAAAGAGCTCGGAGTTATGTAAACTTAATGTTAGTGCTTTATGGAAGTGAGACTAAGTAAGAATTGTTGGTTTATGTGGAAACCACAGGTTTTGAATATAATATTTGTTTATTTTATTTGTGATCCCTTGTTCATTTGGAACAAGCAGTTGATATTTGGGTCAGTAATTAAATGGTTTAAATGTTTGTAGCGCCATTAATTTTATTAATTAAATGTGTTTAAATAGGAGTTGATTTTGTTGTTATTTTTGCAAGTGTATCCTCTAATTAATCCAAAATATGTGAGTCACAGAGTGGGGGAACTTACCACTGCCCCGAAATCCCGAATTGAGCTACGCTGGTATACTGTGATTGGCATATTTCTTGCTAAATGGGCACAGGGGGATATATAAATACTGTGCTGGATTAATAACTAGAGGAACACTTAAGTCGGTCATATCATGTAAAATTAAAGTAATAATAGGAATAGCTACAACGTAAAATATCAACTGACCGCATGGGGTCCCTGGAAACTCATACCGAGCAGCCCTGAAATATTATATTATGAACCCCCTAGCAAATCTTATGATTTTTGGCGCCCAGTACGCAGGGATGAGTTTTCCTAGGGAAAACCCGAGTTTTCTCGAAAAATCAAAATTTTCATTTTTTGAAAAAAATGGTTTTTCGAAATTTTGAATTTTAAATACTTCCATAAAGGTTTTAGGAAATTGAATAAATGTAGTAAAGGGGTACGTTGTAAGTGAATACCCGTACCAAAGTAAAGTTTTAAAAAAAATTGGGACACACGGATTCAGAGTATCATCTCTCAAGCATGTACTAGTGTGGTGGCATTTGTGGCCCACTGTATTCTCATAAGATGGCATTAAGTGAAGAGATGCAACGGCTTTTGGAGGCGATAAAAGCCGATAGTAATGAAAAGTTGGAGGCTATAAACAAGACATTGGGCCTCCAAAACGATGAAAATAACGAAGTGTTCGAATCCATAAATGATAGTTTAAATAAGTTGAATAGCCAACAGACTGAAAATAAAGAAAGGTTAGGATCCATGAATCTAAGTTTGGAGTCAATAAAAATTGATAGTGCTAATATGGGCACTAAATTAGAGAATATTGAAGTTAAGACTGATACCATGGGAACCAAATTAGAAGCTATCGAAGTTAAAGGTAATGCCATGGGAATTAAATTAGAAGCTATCGAAGCCGACGGTATAAACATGAATAAGGAACTGAAGACTGAGATAGAAAAAATGAAAACAGAAAGTGGGGAAACCATTAAACAACAGTGGGAAGTGATGAAAACGGAGACGTTAGAGTCTCTGAAAGCCAACAGTAACGAAAACAATGGAGTACTGAAGGCTGAAATAGAAAAGACAATGGATACTAAATTTAAAATTCTTGATGAGGGGTTGGAGACTAAGTTAAGTGAAATTAAAAAGGAAAGTAAAGGATTTTACTCAGGAATGCAAGTCCAAATAGAGACTATGAACAAAAATATGGTAAATTCCCAAACTACATGTCAAGAAAATTTTAAAATTTTAGAAACTAAATTGGTTGAGATAGAAACAAAGGGTGACGATTGTAAAAATGAACTTGTAACCCAGATCCAAGAGGTGCAGACGAAATTGACAGCTCAGATAGAATTTAACAAGAATATTTGTGAACGTTCCCGGGATGAGATAAAAGAAAGTTTTAAGGAATTAGGAGAAGAATATAAAGGGGTAAAGGAGAAAGTAGGGACCCTCGAGAACAAAATCGGTGTAGTTCAGACGGAGGTAACTTAGATGAAAAATCAAAATCTAAAGGATGTTAAGGAGATGAAAGATCAAATTGATCATTTTACCGGGCAGGTAGATGAGAATCTGAAGACATACGAAACGAAAATAGATCAAAGATTAGGTGTATACGAGGGGCATCTCCAGAGTGAAAGAAAACAACGAGAGAACGAAAGTAAGGAAAGTACCAATAAAATAAATGAAATAAGTCAGGGTATTATTGAGGTTCAGGAAACCATCGGAACATTAAAGGTTCATGTAGGAAAAACCAATAAGGAAATTAATCAGGTCCAAGATGAAATGATGAAGTTGTATAAGAGTCAAGAGAAGACTGAGGGAAGGCTTGAAGGAATGAAAATAGATATGGTCAAAGGACGAAAAGAAGTGGAGAAGCAAATAAAGGAGATACGAGAGGGCCTGGAGACCATAGGTGACGTTAAGCCAGAAATTATAGACCAACATGCTAAGATCATTAAGAAAGAGGTAGAAGACCAAATAAATGAATTCAGGGATAGCTTCAAGGATGAGAAATTCCACTTCCAAAAGGTAGAGGAAGATATTAAAAGGAATCAAGAAAGAATTCAAAATGAATTAAGATCCCGATTGGAGAGGACGGAACTTAAGAACAGTCAAATGGAAATCCAACTCATGGCAAATGAAGAAAGTACCCGAAGAGAAAGGAAGTTAGAATTCGAAAATCAGGAGGAGTTTCCAAAGACAGGATGGGTAGATTCCCGTGAACAAGGCACAGATACGGAGAGGGACTTAGGAGGGGAGAGCCCTTATAAGATCCCAGGATATCCAATGGCGATGTCAACCCCGTACACGAATCAGACAAATGGCCAAATAATAAACATTATTAAATCCAATGAGGATAGACCAGTAAAGTTTACGGGTAATAACATGTCTATTACTCCAAAATACTGGCTAAAAGAAGTGGCAGAGTATCTAAATGAAATGAAGGTTCCTCAGGATCGGAGACTGAGAGCTATTGAAAAGCTGTTGGCAGGTGATTGTCTCACCTGGTTCAGAAGCTTTAGATACACTTTTGATACGGTGGAAGGCTTTAGGGAAGCATTTTTAAAGCGATATTGGGCAGCAGATGTCCAAGAAAACTTAAGGCTAGATCTGTACTCTAGGAAGTACAGCACCAATGCACCTACTAAATACTCGGAATTTTTCACCGCTCAGCTGTGTAAATTCCGCGAACTGGATATTGCTCCGGCAGAAAACGACCTGTGTGCCGCCATTGCGAGACAGCTTCCGTATGAGATTCAGAGGCTGTTAATCTCATCCAAAGCCAGAAGTGCTGTGGAAGTGGAAAGCGTATTACGTCAGTTAGATATGACGACTTCGCACGTAACACCTCGGCATCAGAGACAAACTGAGCAAGTACACATGGCCAGCAGTCAGGAAACTGGAGAAAAACCAGCGACCAGGAATCAGTCCACCAGTACGGATACTCAAGGACGAGATCGAGAGTATGGGCACCAGGAGCCTAGAAGGATACAGCCATATTACCGGGGAGGATATCGAGGAAGAAATCCTAGAACGACGGGTTATAGGCAACAGGAAAGCCGCCCCTATAACAATAACCAGCAAAGGCCGGACAACAGAAAGAAATGGGAGAATTATCCCAGGAGAAATGTAAGGCCAGACGATAGGGATGATGAATATCGGGCCGAAATAGAAGAAAGATATCAGGAGAGTCTTCGTTATATGAACGAAAGACCAGATGAACCTGATAGGCAAAAAGTCCGTTGGGGTGAGGCAATCAAGAACCGGAAATCACCCGACCGACTAGACGGAGCTCAAAGCTTGGAACTACAAGCTCAGCTAAAGAATGAGGGAAAAGGGAGCCCTCAGGATAAAAAAACCTCCAAATTTAAAGTGTCAAAAGTGGAAACATACCAGGAGCTGGGAGGAGGTAGAAATTGTAAATTGGATAGCTAGACCAGATGAACTAATTAACGAGGATGTGGAAGGAATCCCACCTGTTAAAAGAGAACTACCTATAATTATGCTTAGGATAGAAGGATTACTGGTCAGAGCATTGATTGATACTGGATCCACAATAAGTCTAATTACACAAACCCTTTTAAATGAATTGGAAACAAGGGGCCGAGTACTAAAGATTCCCACATCAAGTGTAAAGATTAAGGGAATTATCCCTGAAAAATCTTTGACATGTAAATTTCAGGTATACATTGATTTAATCATGGGTAACGCTGAAATTTCGCAGTGCTTTTTGCTGGTAAATCAATTACCGTATAATGTCATATTAGGTATTGATTTTATCCGTGAGAACAAGGTCATTATAGACCTAGCGCAAAATTGCATTAGAATTCAAAGAGAGGATGTGGATGAGCAAAACATTAACCTACAGGAACAGGATGCGAAAATAGCAGAACAGGTATGGCATATGGAAGAAGTGATTGAGGAAGATTATAAGGACATAGAAAAAATATTTGAAGTCCTCAACATAGAACTCGAAGATAATGTGGAAAATGAGTTCGAGACCAACCTGTCAGGAAAAGTGGAGGAAGCTAAAGTCAGCCTTGAAATTAAGGAACAGTTAAAGAAATTATTATTGGATTATAGGGACGTATTTGATTCCAAGCCAGGGAAGATTGAAAATTTTAAATACGCATTCCAAGTCAACGATTGGGCACCGTTCAAACAAAAACCATACCCGGTTGCGGAAAAACATTACCCACAAACCAAGAAGACACTGCAGGAGATGATGAATGCAGGTGTTATAGAAAAGATGGCGACACCATATGTTAGTCCATTAGTGATTGTGAGTAAACCGGATGGCTCAGTAAGGGTGTGTTTAGATGCCAGAAATCTAAATGCAAAAATCATACCTGAAAATGATTCGGCACCACCCATAAAAGAAATACTGAGGAAATTTAAAGGCAAGAAGATTTTTACAAATATTGACATGACTTCTTCGTATCATCATCTCGAACTGGAAGAGAAAACCAGCTTGTTAACTGGATTTCAGTTCGATCAACAAACATACTGCTTTAGAAGATGTCCGTTTGGATTAAAGACTGCAGGATCCGCATTAATAAGAGCACTGGATCGAAACCTGTCAGAAGAAGTGAAAGAGTGCACTATCCGATACGTAGATGACATTTTGCTTACCTCGGAGAACATTAAGGAACATTTAGTTAATTTGAAGAAATTATTAGAAGACCTAAGAAGGGCAAATTTTAAGATAAATTTAAAGAAGTCGAAGAGTGGAAAGGAAAAAATAATGTGTATCACAAAGTTATCCATATATTCTGCTTTCTTGGTTAAATATCAACAACATTAAAAAAAAAGTCTTCATATTATGTATAATCATTAAAACCATTAAAATCATTAAAACCTGAAACAAAACCCTGTTACTTATATCAATATTACATCCAGAAACAAAATCCAATTCTCTCATTTACATCAACCTGTAATAAAAACAAAACCAAATTCACTTAATTGTGTTGTACTTCTGTAATAGTAAAATCAACCTTTCTTAATTATGTATTAACCTTCTGTATCAACGAACCAAATTCTCTCAATTATTTACCATCTTTCTGTTATTGCTGGTGTTGCGCAACTCTACTCCTTTGTATATTGTATTCAACATCTTTTAACATTATTTCGAGTGCAATCTTAACTTAATATGTAATTACAACCTATTGTCTATTATATAGTACCCATTACGTATTATCTACCTGCAGGTGATATACTATTTGTGTACAAAATATTTTATTGTATGACTTGCTCCCTGTGGGCGAGCGAAGTCATCTTGGATGCACAACTCGTCCTTTACAGAGATAGGCGCGAGTTGTGTGGCCGTAATGCACCTCTCATTTTAGGTGCTAATTTTATTCGTTGATCCGACCTTCAGTGGAGGATATCCCACAGGTATATCTCCACTGTGGTCCGGATATATGCCTAAAAAATGGGTATTATGTGCTGGGGGGGGGGGGGGGTATGTATGGGGCATGTGAGTGTTCACTTTTGGGGGTGGGGCATTTGTATAACACAATAAAAAAACATATGGTTAGTGCATAAAAATTTTGTATCAATTTTTGTGGATCCATAATACACGTAAAAATGATTATTTCAGAGGGCATTTTCCCTCGTCCTTTGTGGGGTTAATCCTGTGGAGGCATATAGAAAAACATTATGTTTAGTTAATAAATCACCTTTTATCATTATCATTGTCTGTGGAGGCATATAGAAAAACATTATGTTTAGTCAATAAATCACCTTTTATCATTATCATTGTTATTTTCGGTGAGCGCCCCAAAATGGAGCCACTCCCGATACATGCTTTTAAACTGTGCACCACCATGTGTGCTTTTTCTGGTATCAGCGCCTCAGGTTTTCAACCTGCGCTGAAACGGAAATACATGTTTATTATTATAATATCTAGATTCTTAATTGCTATTGGCCATGTTTCACTAACTCTTTGTTTACCGTTGCATTTATTTATTCTCCTTCATCTTTCTCCTAAGTCTTTGTATTATTTCAACCTTTATCTCTTACTGGGTATGTATGCGTACTCTATTTATTCCTTCTTATTCATTATCCCTTGTAACTTCACTGTACTTTACTCCTATTTATTTCTGTTTTACATCATTGCTCTACCATTATCTTTATTCATTATTGTATTCACCTTTATCTTTCTTTATTCTTTCTTACGCATTGTCTCCTATGACTTTACTATTCTGTACTCCTATTTACTTCTGTTTTATACCATTGCTCTACCATTAATTCTATTCATTATTGTATTCACCTATTTATTCCTTCTTATTCATTATCCCTTGTAACTTCACTGTACTTTACTCCTATTTATTTCTGTTTTACATCATTGCTCTACCATTATCTTTATTCATTATTGTATTCACCTTTATCTTTCTTTATTCTTTCTTACGCATTGTCTCCTATGACTTTACTATTCTGTACTCCTATTTACTTCTGTTTTATACCATTGCTCTACCATTAATTCTATTCATTATTGTATTCACCTTTGTCTGTCTTTATTCTTTCTTATTCCTTATCTCCTATGACTTCACTGTCCTGTACTCCTATTTTCTTCTATTTTGTACCATTGCTTTACAATTATCTTCATTCTTCATTGTATTCACCTTTATCTTTCTTTATTCTTTCTTATGCATTGTCTCCTATGACTTTAATGTATTTGCCTCCTATCTATTTCTGTCTTATATCATTGCTCTATCTATTTCTTCGTTCATTATCGTGTTTACCTTTGTGTGTCTTTATTCTTCCTTACTCTGTGTGTTGTGTAACTTCAGTGTACCTTGTGTCTATC
This sequence comes from Meconema thalassinum, assembly GCA_946902985.2. Lineage (NCBI taxonomy): Eukaryota > Metazoa > Arthropoda > Insecta > Orthoptera > Tettigoniidae > Meconema > Meconema thalassinum. The sequence goes on along the minus strand of OX336399.1, from coordinate 81,845,327 downwards.
TTGCGTATGCAAGATCGGACTCAGCGCTCATATCCTTAATTACTAATCGTATGCCTGGGTTGCATAATTTAACTCACGAGATATCTTCTTTTTGTTTCTATGCCGTAAAAATATACGGATTTGTATGATGTTGTAATTGAACCAAGGGCTGTCCAATACGCAGTGTGGTGTCGGAACTAAGAGAGCCTAGAAGGACTCCTTATACCAGTGGACCAGCTAAACACGTAACATGGTATGGGGCATTAAGGACGTATAGTAATCCAGGGACCTTCGTCCAATTTGCAATGTAGTATCGGTAAACCGAGTGACTACGAATGCAGATTGTGGTTTGCGAAAACTACGGATTCTGTTTGAAATGGCTTATCCAGTTGACCCATACGTATAGTGGTTTGGTTTACTCTTACTTAGCCTGCGCTAGGAGTTACCTCCGTAACTAGTGACCTCCCACGCGCATTGCCATCCTTGGTCTATGCTACATGTGCAAATTGCATCCCTATCCGCGCTGTGTCCGGTCTCGACGCCTCTTATATTACCTCTTGTGTGATATCAATATTCTTCTTCCTGGAGCACAATAATGTCTGTTACCTCGGCCAGGGAAAAAGAATCGTAGTGTCATTATATATTTTCTGTATGTATATTTTGTTCATCGGGGGTATGAGCAAAGAGGTCATCGGTGCTGCATACCTCGGCCCGGAATATAATTGTTCATTATTTCATTGGTTCATTATTTCATTTCATTTCTTGTATTATTTCATTTCTTATATTGTGTTATTATTCCCTTATTACTTTGTATTCTTTCCTTATCATATTCTGTTACTGTTTCCATATTTCCTTGTTTCCTTATACCCTTAATTCATTATCACATTCTCTTACTATTTCCTTCTTTCCTTATCTCCTTATACCCTTAACTTATTATTCCCTTTTCTCAATACTCATCTTATTCCTATGTACCTGCCGCTGCAGGCGTTTGCTCCTATTCTAAAGCATCTACTTAACGCTATTTACTGACTAACGTTAAGTCCTAGTGGTCGTCTTCGGAAGGAGGAAGTATTTTGTCCGATGTGGGGTTAACTTATTCCCTCACCGAACCATTGTTCCTCCGTCCGTAGGTATAGTTTAGACGACGTTAGGGCAACAAAAACGGTATAACGGACCCTGTGTTTAAGGGAGACAGGCTAGGTACTTCCCCGCCACACAGGCGCTTGCCCACCCTAACGCGTCACCACTATGACCTCTCGTCGATCGTCAACGTCGACGTCTTGTCATGTCATGTCCTGGGTACAATCCCTTGACCCATCAACGTATATTTTCGCCTGGAAAATATTTTTCAACATATATTTTCACCTGGAAAACATTTTTACATCCTGCTAAGTGCATCGCCTTGCGTAAACCATAAAGAATAAGTGTCAAGCGTTTTAATGTTGTATTATGGTGTTGTAGCTATGGGGATTTATTGAGACATTAATGGGTAGGAACTCTCGACCGGTGTAGGTGAGGATTTTATTGTGTAGGATCTGGGTGTTCAGCGTTGGTTGTTAGTTACCGTGCTGAAGGATGTGGTTTAGCATTTATGCTTTTAGTTAACATGCAGGGTGAAGACATTGGTGAAAAAAAATGTATCATTGCATGCACTTGTGTTAGTGGGTTAAGCCTGGAACGCTAGCTGTTAGCTTTAAGGTTCCGAGTGTTGATTAACATCCAACCATGAGCGATAAGGCATGGCGTACACCCTGGTATTTGCGTAATAACCATAGTGCCTCGCATGGGAAGGGGAAGAAGTGTAGATGTGTTATTTGTATAGTGTTTAATGTGTATTATGGGAGGGAAATGTGCTTTGTGGCCTGGGCATACTATTGGTAATATATGGCACCTGTCGCCATAATAATATGTGACTGCTGTTTATGCTCGTATTATGTTTATTAGACTGATAGTCTATAAAGTCTATCCTAAAAAACTGGTCATCTATTATTATTATATAGTATAATTCCTTTACTAGAGGTATTGCCTAGAGGTATTATCTAGGTATACTGCCTAGAGCTATTGCTTGTAGGTATTTTCTATAAACTCTGTCTAGATCTACTGTCTAGAGATACTGTTTATAAATTGTGTCTAGGTGTGCTGTCTAGATATATTATCTAGAGCTGTTGCCTATAGATATTATCTATTTATATTGTCTAAAGATTTTGATTAGAGACACTATATATAGGTATCCTAAACCAGGCTATATTGCAGCGCAATATATGTGTCGTAATTCCCTCCTATGATGGGGTTGATCGCTGCAAAAAAAATATAACATACTATCCACCCTACGAAAATAAGGTGGGTATATAAGTGTTTATTGCCATCTTATGAACTGGAATGATGGTATATATAAATGCCATCTATATGTTAAACAGGGCCCTAAATATCCCTAAGTGTGGAGTTTTAATTATGGGTCTCAAAAGGGGTATAATGTATTGAACCCATGGGCCATAGGGTCCATGACGGTCGAATCCATGTCCTTAAGGAAGAAATGAAAGAAACGTATAGTTTCTTAAAGGAACGGAGAGAGATTTTAAGCCAGGAATATAGCTTAACATTGTGCAAGCGACTAGGGACAGATGTTCCTTAGATGAGATCACCCCACTCGACATTTCAGAGAGGGCTGGTCACGAGTATTAATAACTGAGTGGAAATTTCCACCGTGATAGAAAGAGAAGCCTGAATCGGAATTCAAGCTGACGTTGCTGGATTTTGACAACGCCGCATATGCACCAGAAGAGGAATAATTAAAATTAACACGTTTACGAGCATAATAATGAGTAAACAAGCACAGCACAGTGAATCATTTTGAATGAGAGATTTTTCAGTATAGAGAAACCATGTAATAATTGTGCAGAAATAAACTGCCGACGTAAGACGACGTCATAGGGGAATTACCTAAGCCTCTGTGGAGGGGAGAGAGCAAAAGGAATGCAACACCCACACAATTGAGGACGAGAAATTAATTAATATCTCCGAATTGCACGATCGATTCTTAGGTGCAATAAGATCATTTGACATTGAGAAGATGAGCTTTCGGAAGGTATAATTTTTATAATTGTGGCACCATTATTTTAGAAGTTGACCACAGAAAAGGCTTGAGTCTTATTTTTTTGTAGTAAAACAGTATAAAGCTTCGGGCGTTTCCAAGCCAATCATGCAGTATTCAGACAGCCAGAGGGCACGTCACTGTGTCACATCGCATGCAGTCCTACGAGCATTCCGTGAGGGGAAGTGCTGCTCCACGACGTAGAAGTAATCATTCCGACAGTCCGTGAGGGGACGTAACTCTGCGTTACATCGATAACAGCTACCAGTACTCCTTGAGGGGAGAAACGCTGTTTTACACCGCCGAAGTAAGATCTGATAGCCACAGGCGTCATAGTAGTAACGACTTGCTTGCCTCCATAAGGAGCAGTCGAGACGAAATTTTAAAGTATCGCCGCAGTGAAGTATTAGGAAAATCCTAATTATAGGATTTAGGCCCGACTGTATACAAGTTAAAGTGAAAATTCGCAAGATATAGTCAGAGCAGGCTGCGAACGTCGGACTTAAAGGCGATAGGTCGTTAAATGTACGAACGAATAGATCATAACGTACGGAAGTATCGTACCAGACAGATAAACTGTTATTTAAATTGAAGAAACCTAAAAAGGAAGAACAGAATAAGGTTCGAACGTAGGAGTGTTAAAACAGTTCAAACAAAGAGGATAGGAGACTATAAATATTAGCTCCAGAAAGCAGGCGAACAATTTTAATAGTACTAGAATCGAGAAGTGCTAGCTGCTATAAACTGAATCTATAGGTCTTAGAGGAGACCTCGATCCATATAGACTTTCGTTAGGATCGATAGACAGATCTACAGAGAAGCCGTTCAAGCTAGATGAATAGCCGGTTATCCAGGATAGGAATAGCAGAATTGAACTCCAGGGAACAGTAGATGTTTCGGGACTTTCGCATTCTTCAGAATAGGAAGCCGACATCGGATAAATTCCACCCTTGGAAACGGGAATTTAAGAAGATCACGTGTGAGAGGCTCAGAAACACGGCCTAGTGATCGTTGTGAAGTGTAAAATAATCCAGATTGTGTGTTAAATAATATTTTTAGTGTTTATTATGTGTTCAAAAGGGACACATCAGTATATAAAAATGTCGTCAATATTAAGTGTGTTAGATATATGTGTATTTGTGTTTTTACGTAAGATGAATACCTTTAATATGGTGTAAAAAGTTCAAAGTGGGCCCAAAAATGAAACACCGCACCAGATTTAAGATCAGGGGATGATCTGAAAAATATGTGAGTACAAAATTCATTTTTATTTTGGTGTCAGAAATTGATTGTGTACAAAACTCACCGGAGTTGTTGAGTGAAAGGGATGTGTTTTAATGAATAAATACTGAATAACCAAGAACACGGTCTGAACAATAATAAAATAAATCGAGAAATTATAAATAATTATGTAAAGAATAAATCCCGTAGAGGTAATATGTGAATAAAGGGTTAATGTATTTAACAAATGTCATAAGAGCAAGCGAAATATCATTTAATTATCATGAAAGTCATTGAAATAAAGTAAAGTTGAGATATGAAAGAAATAGCTTTTGAGCTTGTATAAAGAATAAAGATAATAATAATAATTAAATATGGAAATGTTAAATAAAAATCAAATAAATTGATATGAACATAAGAACGTTAAGCCTTAACGTATGTGTAAGAGATGAGGTTCAATGGAATATTTTAAAACAGGGAGCGATTTATCGACCATGGAAAGATTAATATGTGAATTAAAATAATATGAATTGTTACTAAAGAGATTTTATCAGTTCTTGGGAAGGCATTTTCGGCTTAAAATAATGCATAGCGCATAATGAGCGCAAATATAATATTAAAGTGTCACGCTAGGAAAGCGTAGTGGTTAAATACTTGGTACATTACTTATGGAGGGTAGTTGATTGCAGTGAATTGATAATTGTGTAAGTCCTCTATTTGTGACATTGGTATCACGAGGCATTGTGTATGTATTTAAAAAGGGAGCTAATATATGGTATTATTGAGCGTATGTCATATGGGCCACGGCCGACTCTAAATCGCATTTTGTATAAGCCCTCTGTATGGGATTGGTTCCCGAGGCACCTGAAGAGATTCGAATGCAGGATCTTCTTATGATAAAAGCCCCTGTAATTCTCCGTCGTCGTATGTGTATTTAATCTTCCCAATCAATGAGGACCCTCTCATAATTAATAAATGCCAAGGATACGGAAATGGTCTTTGAACCAAAGAATAGTTGTTTGAATGTTACGGTACAGTAAAGCCCGGTCTCCCCAGAACTGGATAGAATGGGAAGGTTTGTTTTGAAAGCCTTGAAAATAAGCTACTTATGTTGGGTCAGACAGGATGTCTCCGCCACCCTAACGTGTCATAAATCGCACCCCATGTAGTAGAGACTAGCTCTTTTAAAGCGAGGGGGAACAGAGACCGTCTCGTAAGCTGTTAGAAAGAGAAATGAATACACCAGGAGTGTTAAAATTGTTAACGACCCGGGCGTTGAACCGAGGTCCTTAAAGATGGATATTTCGTTTGCCGGTACAGATCGTAGTTTCTTATATGATAATGGTTTATTAAGACATAAGAGATAAATAACAATCCCTATGGTAATAATGTATGGACGTGGGATTCCACGAGTTGATTGAAGGCAACTGAGTTCGGGAGTAACTATAGTTTTTTGACTGTGTCAAGTACCTTCACGCTCTGGAGTACACAATTGATTTTCTGATTACCTTAATATGTTTGTGAAATAAAGAGAGATGATAACGACTGAATGTGTGGACATGCCCAAAATATTGAATTAGATAACTAACATAGATTTTTAAATATAATTATATATTTGTTCTTGAGAAATAAGAAAATAATAAAAGACAGTGTTTGAGGTGTATAAGAATGACACCATAATAATGTAAATGCATGGAGCCAAAGAGCTCGGAGTTATGTAAACTTAATGTTAGTGCTTTATGGAAGTGAGACTAAGTAAGAATTGTTGGTTTATGTGGAAACCACAGGTTTTGACTATAATATTTGTTTATTTTATTTGTGATCCCTTGTTCATTTGGAACAAGCAGTTGATATTTGGGTCAGTAATTAAATGGTTTAAATGTTTGTAGCGCCATTAATTTTATTAATTAAATGTGTTTAAATAGGAGTTGATTTTGTTGTTATTTTTGCAAGTGTATCCTCTAATTAATCCAAAATATGTGAGTCACAGAGTGGGGGAACTTACCACTGCCCCGAAATCCCGAATTGAGCTACGCTGGTATACTGTGATTGGCATATTTCTTGCTAAATGGGCACAGGGGGATATATAAATACTGTGCTGGATTAATAACTAGAGGAACACTTAAGTCGGTCATATCATGTAAAATTAAAGTAATAATAGGAATAGCTACAACGTAAAATATCAACTGACCGCATGGGGTCCCTGGAAACTCATACCGAGCAGCCCTGAAATATTATATTATGAACCCCCTAGCAAATCTTATGATTTTTGGCGCCCAGTACGCAGGGATGAGTTTTCCTAGGGAAAACCCGAGTTTTCTCGAAAAATCAAAATTTTCATTTTTTGAAAAAAATGGTTTTTCGAAATTTTGAATTTTAAATACTTCCATAAAGGTTTTAGGAAATTGAATAAATGTAGTAAAGGGGTACGTTGTAAGTGAATACCCGTACCAAAGTAAAGTTTTAAAAAAAATTGGGACACACGGATTCAGAGTATCATCTCTCAAGCATGTACTAGTGTGGTGGCATTTGTGGCCCACTGTATTCTCATAAGATGGCATTAAGTGAAGAGATGCAACGGCTTTTGGAGGCGATAAAAGCCGATAGTAATGAAAAGTTGGAGGCTATAAACAAGACATTGGGCCTCCAAAACGATGAAAATAACGAAGTGTTCGAATCCATAAATGATAGTTTAAATAAGTTGAATAGCCAACAGACTGAAAATAAAGAAAGGTTAGGATCCATGAATCTAAGTTTGGAGTCAATAAAAATTGATAGTGCTAATATGGGCACTAAATTAGAGAATATTGAAGTTAAGACTGATACCATGGGAACCAAATTAGAAGCTATCGAAGTTAAAGGTAATGCCATGGGAATTAAATTAGAAGCTATCGAAGCCGACGGTATAAACATGAATAAGGAACTGAAGACTGAGATAGAAAAAATGAAAACAGAAAGTGGGGAAACCATTAAACAACAGTGGGAAGTGATGAAAACGGAGACGTTAGAGTCTCTGAAAGCCAACAGTAACGAAAACAATGGAGTACTGAAGGCTGAAATAGAAAAGACAATGGATACTAAATTTAAAATTCTTGATGAGGGGTTGGAGACTAAGTTAAGTGAAATTAAAAAGGAAAGTAAAGGATTTTACTCAGGAATGCAAGTCCAAATAGAGACTATGAACAAAAATATGGTAAATTCCCAAACTACATGTCAAGAAAATTTTAAAATTTTAGAAACTAAATTGGTTGAGATAGAAACAAAGGGTGACGATTGTAAAAATGAACTTGTAACCCAGATCCAAGAGGTGCAGACGAAATTGACAGCTCAGATAGAATTTAACAAGAATATTTGTGAACGTTCCCGGGATGAGATAAAAGAAAGTTTTAAGGAATTAGGAGAAGAATTTAAAGGGGTAAAGGAGAAAGTAGGGATCCTCGAGAACAAAATCGGTGTAGTTCAGACGGAGGTAACTGAGATGAAAAATCAAAATCTAAAGGATGTTAAGGAGATGAAAGATCAAATTGATCATTTTACCGGGCAGGTAGATGAGAATCTGAAGACATACGAAACGAAAATAGATCAAAGATTAGGTGTATACGAGGGGCATCTCCAGAGTGAAAGAAAACAACGAGAGAACGAAAGTAAGGAAAGTACCAATAAAATAAATGAAATAAGTCAGGGTATTATTGAGGTTCAGGAAACCATCGGAACATTAAAGGTTCATGTAGGAAAAACCAATAAGGAAATTAATCAGGTCCAAGATGAAATGATGAAGTTGTATAAGAGTCAAGAGAAGACTGAGGGAAGGCTTGAAGGAATGAAAATAGATATGGTCAAAGGACGAAAAGAAGTGGAGAAGCAAATAAAGGAGATACGAGAGGGCCTGGAGACCATAGGTGACGTTAAGCCAGAAATTATAGACCAACATGCTAAGATCATTAAGAAAGAGGTAGAAGACCAAATAAATGAATTCAGGGATAGCTTCAAGGATGAGAAATTCCACTTCCAAAAGGTAGAGGAAGATATTAAAAGGAATCAAGAAAGAATTCAAAATGAATTAAGATCCCGATTGGAGAGGACGGAACTTAAGAACAGTCAAATGGAAATCCAACTCATGGCAAATGAAGAAAGTACCCGAAGAGAAAGGAAGTTAGAATTCGAAAATCAGGAGGAGTTTCCAAAGACAGGATGGGTAGATTCCCGTGAACAAGGCACAGATACGGAGAGGGACTTAGGAGGGGAGAGCCCTTATAAGATCCCAGGATATCCAATGGCGATGTCAACCCCGTACACGAATCAGACAAATGGCCAAATAATAAACATTATTAAATCCAATGAGGATAGACCAGTAAAGTTTACGGGTAATAACATGTCTATTACTCCAAAATACTGGCTAAAAGAAGTGGCAGAGTATCTAAATGAAATGAAGGTTCCTCAGGATCGGAGACTGAGAGCTATTGAAAAGCTGTTGGCAGGTGATTGTCTCACCTGGTTCAGAAGCTTTAGATACACTTTTGATACGGTGGAAGGCTTTAGGGAAGCATTTTTAAAGCGATATTGGGCAGCAGATGTCCAAGAAAACTTAAGGCTAGATCTGTACTCTAGGAAGTACAGCACCAATGCACCTACTAAATACTCGGAATTTTTCACCGCTCAGCTGTGTAAATTCCGCGAACTGGATATTGCTCCGGCAGAAAACGACCTGTGTGCCGCCATTGCGAGACAGCTTCCGTATGAGATTCAGAGGCTGTTAATCTCATCCAAAGCCAGAAGTGCTGTGGAAGTGGAAAGCGTATTACGTCAGTTAGATATGACGACTTCGCACGTAACACCTCGGCATCAGAGACAAACTGAGCAAGTACACATGGCCAGCAGTCAGGAAACTGGAGAAAAACCAGCGACCAGGAATCAGTCCACCAGTACGGATACTCAAGGACGAGATCGAGAGTATGGGCACCAGGAGCCTAGAAGGATACAGCCATATTACCGGGGAGGATATCGAGGAAGAAATCCTAGAACGACGGGTTATAGGCAACAGGAAAGCCGCCCCTATAACAATAACCAGCAAAGGCCGGACAACAGAAAGAAATGGGAGAATTATCCCAGGAGAAATGTAAGGCCAGACGATAGGGATGATGAATATCGGGCCGAAATAGAAGAAAGATATCAGGAGAGTCTTCGTTATATGAACGAAAGACCAGATGAACCTGATAGGCAAAAAGTCCGTTGGGGTGAGGCAATCAAGAACCGGAAATCACCCGACCGACTAGACGGAGCTCAAAGCTTGGAACTACAAGCTCAGCTAAAGAATGAGGGAAAAGGGAGCCCTCAGGATAAAAAAAAACTCCAAATTTAAAGTGTCAAAAGTGGAAACATACCAGGAGCTGGGAGGAGGTAGAAATTGTAAATTGGATAGCTAGACCAGATGAACTAATTAACGAGGATGTGGAAGGAATCCCACCTGTTAAAAGAGAACTACCTATAATTATGCTTAGGATAGAAGGATTACTGGTCAGAGCATTGATTGATACTGGATCCACAATAAGTCTAATTACACAAACCCTTTTAAATGAATTGGAAACAAGGGGCCGAGTACTAAAGATTCCCACATCAAGTGTAAAGATTAAGGGAATTATCCCTGAAAAATCTTTGACATGTAAATTTCAGGTATACATTGATTTAATCATGGGTAACGCTGAAATTTCGCAGTGCTTTTTGCTGGTAAATCAATTACCGTATAATGTCATATTAGGTATTGATTTTATCCGTGAGAACAAGGTCATTATAGACCTAGCGCAAAATTGCATTAGAATTCAAAGAGAGGATGTGGATGAGCAAAACATTAACCTACAGGAACAGGATGCGAAAATAGCAGAACAGGTATGGCATATGGAAGAAGTGATTGAGGAAGATTATAAGGACATAGAAAAAATATTTGAAGTCCTCAACATAGAACTCGAAGATAATGTGGAAAATGAGTTCGAGACCAACCTGTCAGGAAAAGTGGAGGAAGCTAAAGTCAGCCTTGAAATTAAGGAACAGTTAAAGAAATTATTATTGGATTATAGGGACGTATTTGATTCCAAGCCAGGGAAGATTGAAAATTTTAAATACGCATTCCAAGTCAACGATTGGGCACCGTTCAAACAAAAACCATACCCGGTTGCGGAAAAACATTACCCACAAACCAAGAAGACACTGCAGGAGATGATGAATGCAGGTGTTATAGAAAAGATGGCGACACCATATGTTAGTCCATTAGTGATTGTGAGTAAACCGGATGGCTCAGTAAGGGTGTGTTTAGATGCCAGAAATCTAAATGCAAAAATCATACCTGAAAATGATTCGGCACCACCCATAAAAGAAATACTGAGGAAATTTAAAGGCAAGAAGATTTTTACAAATATTGACATGACTTCTTCGTATCATCATCTCGAACTGGAAGAGAAAACCAGCTTGTTAACTGGATTTCAGTTCGATCAACAAACATACTGCTTTAGAAGATGTCCGTTTGGATTAAAGACTGCAGGATCCGCATTAATAAGAGCACTGGATCGAAACCTGTCAGAAGAAGTGAAAGAGTGCACTATCCGATACGTAGATGACATTTTGCTTACCTCGGAGAACATTAAGGAACATTTAGTTAATTTGAAGAAATTATTAGAAGACCTAAGAAGGGCAAATTTTAAGATAAATTTAAAGAAGTCGAACTTCTGTCAAAGGCAAGTGACATTTTTAGGGCATGTGATTGACAAGGATGGTGTTAAACCAAATCCATGCAAATTGGAATCGATAAGGGATTTTCCAAGGCCTTTGAAAGTGAAGAACGTTCGCCAGTTTTTGGGATTGATTGGGTTCTTCTCAGGACATTGTCCATCATACACCAAAACTGTTGCACCACTACAGGACCTTCTGAAGAAGGGGGGCAAGTGGAAATGGACGGAGGAAGCAGAAAAAGCATTCGTGGAGGCCAAGGAAATGCTCTTAAATTACGTGAAGCTAGGATATCCTGATTTTAATCAGAAATTTATTATTCAGACAGACGCATCCCAGATTGGAATAGGGGCAATGCTATATCAGGAGAACCCGGAAAACCCTGATAAGAAGAACTATCTAGCTTTCACAAGTAGGAGACTGAAACCACACGAGAAAATTTATACGATCAGCGAGATCGAGCTGTTAGCGATATTGCATGCGTTGCAATATTGGCGGAAGATCGTATATGGGTTTCAGGTCATTCTAAGGACGGATCATAAAGCCTTAACCTTTTTGATGAAGACTGATTTATCCAGTCAAAGGTTGATGCGTTGGGCTTTATATGTTCAACAATTTGATGTCAAGATAGAGTACTGCCCAGGAAAGGATAACATAGTTCCAGACTACTTAAGTAGACAGCCAGAGTCCATAGAAGAGGAAGTAATGGCTATAGATTTGGAAGACAGGGATCAGCGTACTCTTAATGAGTTAAGAAGCATTAGTCAAAGACAACGGGAGGATCCATGGATGAACATGCTCATATCATTCCTTGAGGGAAGCTTGATAAGAGGAACACCAGCGTACACGGAAGCTGAGAAGATAGCACAAGACTACACGTTTTATAATGGGTTATTATATAAGTTTGTGGACTCTGACCATACGAAATTAAGGATTGTTGTACCTGCAATTTTGCAGAGGAAAATAGTATGGTTAGCCCATAGATCGTTCGGACACATGGGAGTCGACAAAACAGTCTCGATGCTGAAAGAAGCATTTATATGGCCGAGACTGAGAGAAACTGTAAGGGACACGCTAAAGACATGTGATCTATGTCAAAGGATTAAACCTAATGCATTTCTGATGAGACAGAAGCCTATACCATTGTTGCCTGAAAGGCCCGGCCAAATCATATCTATTGATAATTTTGGACCTTTGCCAAAGGCAAGAAGAGGAAATCGACACATAATGGTGGCTATGGATGTCTTCACTATAATGGTTGTCCTTGCTCCCATACAGAAGACTAGTACCAAACAGGTGTTAAAACGACTTAAAGAAAAAGTGATACCGATTCTGGGGAAACCTGAGAATTTGTTGTCGGATCACGGCAGTTGTTTCACCAGTGTAGAGTTCAGACGAGAATTAGAAAGACTTGGAATACGTCAAATTTTGTCAAGTATTCGCCATCCTGAGGCAAACCCTGTAGAGAGAGTTATGAGAGAAACGGCCAAGTACTGTAGAATATACTGTGCCGAAGAAAATTGGAAGTGGATAGATATTTTGGATATTATTGAATTTTGTATAAATAATACAATCCATGAATCCACAGGTGAGATACCCATAACGTTACATCGGAATGAGCAACCAGAAAGACCTTGGAGTCTGGTAATTCCTAGACCAGCAGACGCTCAGCCGGGAAGAGATGTACGAATTAGGAGAGCCTTTGAGCATCTAAAAGCTCAAGCCGACAGGAGGCAGAGAAGGAATAGGCATAAGAGGTATCATCGACCATTATTAGCAGGAGAAATGGTGTTAGTGAAAAGACCAGCCATTTCGGATCCAGGGAACCGTGTGTACAAGAAGTTCCAGAAAATGTACCACGGACCATATCAGATAATCAGAGATTTGAGGAATAACGCCTATAGAATTCGGCACTGTGAAACAGATCACGAAGTGACTATGAATTCAGCAAATTTGAAATTATATTACCCTCCCGAAGATTTTGATGAAGAAAATGAACAAGCCCTGGTCATGGAAACATTTAGAGATGAATCCGCTTTTGACATAAACAAGAATGAGGAAGAAATAGAAAATAGAGTTCAAGCATTCGAGTGCGAATGCGAATTGGAGAAAGTATATTGGGAAATTAAAGAAATAATTGAATTTATTGAAGAAGAAAATTCCAATTTAAGAAAAGAAAATGATGAAATAAGGAAACGGGTAGGGATAGACCAAACCCGTAAGGGAGAATGAGGTTCTGGGAACTTAAAGTCCAGACAAATAAAGAAAGAAAGAAAGGGTAGGGACAGAGCATACCCGACCTACACAATTACCGGATACGACTTAAAAGAAGTAAAAACAACAGTAGATACGGATGACGTTATGATGGCTTCGACGAATAAAGAAATACAAAATTAAATTGAAATAAATTTCCTCAAAATTTTCGAAAATTTATTTACCTAAGGAGGGGAGAGATGAACCCATGGGCCATAGGGTCCATGACGGTCGAATCCATGTCCTTAAGGAAGAAATGAAAGAAACGTATAGTTTCTTAAAGGAACGGAGAGAGATTTTAAGCCAGGAATATAGCTTAACATTGTGCAAGCGACTAGGGACAGATGTTCCTTAGATGAGATCACCCCACTCGACATTTCAGAGAGGGCTGGTCACGAGTATTAATAACTGAGTGGAAATTTCCACCGTGATAGAAAGAGAAGCCTGAATCGGAATTCAAGCTGACGTTGCTGGATTTTGACAACGCCGCATATGCACCAGAAGAGGAATAATTAAAATTAACACGTTTACGAGCATAATAATGAGTAAACAAGCACAGCACAGTGAATCATTTTGAATGAGAGATTTTTCAGTATAGAGAAACCATGTAATAATTGTGCAGAAATAAACTGCCGACGTAAGACGACGTCATAGGGGAATTACCTAAGCCTCTGTGGAGGGGAGAGAGCAAAAGGAATGCAACACCCACACAATTGAGGACGAGAAATTAATTAATATCTCCGAATTGCACGATCGATTCTTAGGTGCAATAAGATCATTTGACATTGAGAAGATGAGCTTTCGGAAGGTATAATTTTTATAATTGTGGCACCATTATTTTAGAAGTTGACCACAGAAAAGGCTTGAGTCTTATTTTTTTGTAGTAAAACAGTATAAAGCTTCGGGCGTTTCCAAGCCAATCATGCAGTATTCAGACAGCCAGAGGGCACGTCACTGTGTCACATCGCATGCAGTCCTACGAGCATTCCGTGAGGGGAAGTGCTGCTCCACGACGTAGAAGTAATCATTCCGACAGTCCGTGAGGGGACGTAACTCTGCGTTACATCGATAACAGCTACCAGTACTCCTTGAGGGGAGAAACGCTGTTTTACACCGCCGAAGTAAGATCTGATAGCCACAGGCGTCATAGTAGTAACGACTTGCTTGCCTCCATAAGGAGCAGTCGAGACGAAATTTTAAAGTATCGCCGCAGTGAAGTATTAGGAAAATCCTAATTATAGGATTTAGGCCCGACTGTATACAAGTTAAAGTGAAAATTCGCAAGATATAGTCAGAGCAGGCTGCGAACGTCGGACTTAAAGGCGATAGGTCGTTAAATGTACGAACGAATAGATCATAACGTACGGAAGTATCGTACCAGACAGATAAACTGTTATTTAAATTGAAGAAACCTAAAAAGGAAGAACAGAATAAGGTTCGAACGTAGGAGTGTTAAAACAGTTCAAACAAAGAGGATAGGAGACTATAAATATTAGCTCCAGAAAGCAGGCGAACAATTTTAATAGTACTAGAATCGAGAAGTGCTAGCTGCTATAAACTGAATCTATAGGTCTTAGAGGAGACCTCGATCCATATAGACTTTCGTTAGGATCGATAGACAGATCTACAGAGAAGCCGTTCAAGCTAGATGAATAGCCGGTTATCCAGGATAGGAATAGCAGAATTGAACTCCAGGGAACAGTAGATGTTTCGGGACTTTCGCATTCTTCAGAATAGGAAGCCGACATCGGATAAATTCCACCCTTGGAAACGGGAATTTAAGAAGATCACGTGTGAGAGGCTCAGAAACACGGCCTAGTGATCGTTGTGAAGTGTAAAATAATCCAGATTGTGTGTTAAATAATATTTTTAGTGTTTATTATGTGTTCAAAAGGGACACATCAGTATATAAAAATGTCGTCAATATTAAGTGTGTTAGATATATGTGTATTTGTGTTTTTACGTAAGATGAATACCTTTAATATGGTGTAAAAAGTTCAAAGTGGGCCCAAAAATGAAACACCGCACCAGATTTAAGATCAGGGGATGATCTGAAAAATATGTGAGTACAAAATTCATTTTTATTTTGGTGTCAGAAATTGATTGTGTACAAAACTCACCGGAGTTGTTGAGTGAAAGGGATGTGTTTTAATGAATAAATACTGAATAACCAAGAACACGGTCTGAACAATAATAAAATAAATCGAGAAATTATAAATAATTATGTAAAGAATAAATCCCGTAGAGGTAATATGTGAATAAAGGGTTAATGTATTTAACAAATATCATAAGAGCAAGCGAAATATCATTTAATTATCATGAAAGTCATTGAAATAAAGTAAATTTGAGATATGAAAGAAATAGCTTTTGAGCTTGTATAAAGAATAAAGATAATAATAATAATTAAATATGGAAATGTTAAATAAAAATCAAATAAATTGATATGAACATAAGAACGTTAAGCCTTAACGTATGTGTAAGAGATGAGGTTCAATGGAATATTTTAAAACAGGGAGCGATTTATCGACCATGGAAAGATTAATATGTGAATTAAAATAATATGAATTGTTACTAAAGAGATTTTATCAGTTCTTGGGAAGGCATTTTCGGCTTAAAATAATGCATAGCGCATAATGAGCGCAAATATAATATTAAAGTGTCACGCTAGGAAAGCGTAGGGGTTAAATACTTGGTACATTACTTATGGAGGGTAGTTGATTGCAGTGAATTGATAATTGTGTAAGTCCTCTATTTGTGACATTGGTATCACGAGGCATTGTGTATGTATTTAAAAAGGGAGCTAATATATGGTATTATTGAGCGTATGTCATATGGGCCACGGCCGACTCTAAATCGCATTTTGTATAAGCCCTCTGTATGGGATTGGTTCCCGAGGCACCTGAAGAGATTCGAATGCAGGATCTTCTTATGATAAAAGCCCCTGTAATTCTCCGTCGTCGTATGTGTATTTAATCTTCCCAATCAATGAGGACCCTCTCATAATTAATAAATGCCAAGGATACGGAAATGGTCTTTGAACCAAAGAATAGTTGTTTGAATGTTACGGTACAGTAAAGCCCGGTCTCCCCAGAACTGGATAGAATGGGAAGGTTTGTTTTGAAAGCCTTGAAAATAAGCTACTAATGTTGGGTCAGACAGGATGTCTCCGCCACCCTAACGTGTCATAAATCGCACCCCATGTAGTAGAGACTAGCTCTTTTAAAGCGAGGGGGAACAGAGACCGTCTCGTAAGCTGTTAGAAAGAGAAATGAATACACCAGGAGTGTTAAAATTGTTAACGACCCGGGCGTTGAACCGAGGTCCTTAAAGATGGATATTTCGTTTGCCGGTACAGATCGTAGTTTCTTATATGATAATGGTTTATTAAGACATAAGAGATAAATAACAATCCCTATGGTAATAATGTATGGACGTGGGATTCCACGAGTTGATTGAAGGCAACTGAGTTCGGGAGTAACTATAGTTTTTTGACTGTGTCAAGTACCTTCACGCTCTGGAGTACACAATTGATTTTCTGATTACCTTAATATGTTTGTGAAATAAAGAGAGATGATAACGACTGAATGTGTGGACATGCCCAAAATATTGAATTAGATAACTAACATAGATTTTTAAATATAATTATATATTTGTTCTTGAGAAATAAGAAAATAATAAAAGACAGTGTTTGAGGTGTATAAGAATGACACCATAATAATGTAAATGCATGGAGCCAAAGAGCTCGGAGTTATGTAAACTTAATGTTAGTGCTTTATGGAAGTGAGACTAAGTAAGAATTGTTGGTTTATGTGGAAACCACAGGTTTTGAATATAATATTTGTTTATTTTATTTGTGATCCCTTGTTCATTTGGAACAAGCAGTTGATATTTGGGTCAGTAATTAAATGGTTTAAATGTTTGTAGCGCCATTAATTTTATTAATTAAATGTGTTTAAATAGGAGTTGATTTTGTTGTTATTTTTGCAAGTGTATCCTCTAATTAATCCAAAATATGTGAGTCACAGAGTGGGGGAACTTACCACTGCCCCGAAATCCCGAATTGAGCTACGCTGGTATACTGTGATTGGCATATTTCTTGCTAAATGGGCACAGTATGGTGGTTATATAAACATGCTGCCACCTGAAACAACTCTGCCGGTCTAACTCTGAAAGATAATATTTTGAGTAATATCGCCGTACTCCAAAATAAAACAAATTAAAACCTCCGAATGGGAAAGTGGATTTATATACCTATTTGGTTACGGATACATACTCATGTTGTTCTATATTTGCTAGCGTGTCTAGATAAGAGTGTATCTGAGGGCAAAATGTATTAAAAGTCCGCTAGGATATAAAATATGGTGTATTTAGTGTGACGCGGCGCTGTGTAAATATCCCCGAGAATATTGGCTTTTTGCCGTTAAATGTGTTATCCCGGTGTAAAGGATTGAGGGATGATAGGGGTGAATTAAAATAAAATCATTTGGTTACCCTATTGTGTGAAGTGTATTGTGACAATTAAATGTCTGTCACCTAGTGCCGTTTGAATCTGGCGCGCAATATGCGACTTGAATTCATTATGGCCGCTCGCTAGTTATCTGTCTCGTGGGAGGCGTGTTCGGAGATAACGTGTGTGTGTCTGAGATATCAACTGTCGTCAGTGTGAGGCGTGACCTGTAGCCTTTGATTGGCTGTCCGGCTGGAGTAGGTTTTGTTTATCATGTCTTTACTGTGATTGGAGGCGAGCGACAGGAGTGGGTTGGAACCATGAAGGCTTTGTTATCGTTTCGTAAAGGAGCTGTCAAACGCATGTGTTACGTATCTAATGTATTGTTTACCAGCGTTTTGAACTGTACAGCTGGTATGTTGTATAACTCGGGCAGAGGGCATTAGCTATTCGTCTGTATGCTGGGAATTTATGTATGTTCTCCTTTGGCCAAATGCTAATGGGATTATTTTGTCAGTATATCGTACCGAAATGTGGCATGCGCTATGTATATAACTAATGCGTTTCTTTTGTAGTATACATTTGGTATGTTGGAGTGTACTTTACATGTTCGTAAGCATATGTCGCCCCTATGGCTATAAAAGTTCTCTGTAATACTGCGTAGAGAAGTGTTTCAGTGGTTTTCACTTTCTACTCCGGGAGAATGTATGTAGTATTCTGGACTGTGTTTTACATGTTTGGAAGCATATATCGCATTCCTGTAGCTGTAGAAATTCTATGTAAAATTGTGTAGGAAAGTGTATCAGTGGTTTGCACTTTCTACTCCGTGAAAATGAAAAATATGTCGGGGTGTAGCAATGTGTGTGTTCACAGTTAATACTGCATTCCGCATGGTAGATTGTTCGTGGGGGAGTATAATGGGCTACCTTCATCGGGCATTCTGCTGTATGGCAGTGAGAACTACGCATTGTATTCTCCTGACCGGATGTATTTGTATAAGGATAGTGTATTCCTATTCTGTATATTCTTGTGAAATCAAGTGTATATTTACTTGTTATATGTTAAAGAAAATCATCGGGCCTTTATCAATTATTATCTGTAAAATTCGGCATGATTATGTTTATGATCGATACTCATTCGTTATCGTTATCCAAGGAGGGTAGGCAAACACCTACTCTGGACTTAATTGCGCCTTAGGATAACGTAGAATAGCTATGGACCATTTAACGTATTTATTGCCGAATATATTTACATCTATACGCTCATGGCTGATATCTATCCTGCAGTGTTTTGACCTAGGAAGGTAGGCACACACCTGCTTTGGACTTTTTCGAACGCCTGAGGTCTACTGTAGGACATCTATGGGCCATGGCGTTATTGTGTTACTAATGGACATACATATATGTATGTGCCATGTCGTATCACGTTGCCTCAAAATGAAATTATGGAAATTACTTGGGCCAACTGATGATCGTATTGTTAATTGTTGATCTATTGTGTATATGTAAACTAGAGGGGATCTCTGCAAGGATTTGTGGTCCTTTATGAGCCTTGTGGCTTTTATGGAAATATTGATTTTTTTATTTTAAATTATGACTATCATTTCGTCATTAAGTAGACAATTACGAACAGTTTGTACTTAGCGTTTGGATGATAGATGAGTTCCTATGTAGACCGTTAGAGGAGTACCCCAATCGACTAGGTAAACTAGGCGTCCGGTCGGTCGTAGGCTACAAATGTAATGCATACCTGCCAACTTTTACGGTTTGTCCGTAAAATTTACGGAAAGGCAGTGTGTTTTACGGTTTTAAGGATAAACTATTAAATTTTACGGATTTACGCACTGTACCATTTTTTTTTAAAATTCGCGCCAGAACAAGCTTCCGCATGCCGCCGATACATTCCTGAGTGACCAGCGCACATTCAATACATCGCTCTGAACATTCATCCGATCGTTATCAGGGCGTCTACCGGTAACGGAAAGTAGCGAAAAGTAGTTACTTTTTGTCTGGATATTTGGAGGTAACAACAATTCGCTGAGGTCAGTTTAAATCATTTAAACTCGCACCGGTAGGCTTACAGATTGCGATGGAGCAAATTTCACGCAAGCGGCGCCGATTGCGTTAGCTATATTTCCTCGTGCCCGCCTATAAGAAAATGCATACTGACTACAGAGGATACCTTGAATGGTATCCTACCGTATACATCGGTTTAACGTATATTTTCGGCATCAAGAAAAGTTTTTAGTTTTGTGTGAAGTATTTTTCTTTGTTATTAGAAAACCTGACTTTTTGCGGCACGTTTATTCGCGAAAGCTTTCGAAACAATACAGAAACCTCTCATTTCTGTTAGTGGCCTCTAAATTTGGAGACTATGTCAAATATAAATCCAGAAATGACGCGAAATAAGTTAATGTCGCAATCTTGCGAAATGATACCGTTTCAAAAATAAATATCACAAAGGATTCAAAATATATTTATTTTAAAAATCTAACCGTCTCGTAAATTCGACATCCAGTAACTTATGGTTAATTCGAAATTCCGTTAAATGTCGCTGTTTTCTTCGAATTCGAAAGAAAATGTGCCCTCTTGTATTATTCGTGCAATCCTCTCGCAGATTAATTCGTAAAATTAGATACCTACTTCGAACGTTCATTCTCCAAAATCACATTTTCAAGATGGCCGCCTGACCACACGACTTGCTTGCGGGAATCTCTTCAAACGGACCGAGATCGAAACAAGTTGCGTAAAATCATAAAACCCGTGCCCGATCGCGAACTTGTGATCACGAGGACGGCTGGGTGCGGCGACGATTGCATATTAACCATATTAACGCGTTCTCGGTGGCCAGCCGCGAGGACACGTGAATCTCGTAAAACGGTCGAGAGCGGCAGCGATTGCGATACATCGCGATATTTCGCAGGATTCGATGACGAGGTCAACTGGATTCTTGTCAAACGGACAGCAAGCGGCGCCGATTGCGCAATAATGCAATATTTTCCCTTGCCCGCTCTCAAGGACAATGGAAATCTCGTCGTACGACTAAAAGTGACACCGATTATATAAATCACGGTTTGCGATTTTTCTCAGTGTTCTATCGTGAAAACTACGGGAATCTCGTCCAACGGCTGAGACCAGCGCCGATCGTGTAACATCTCGATATTTCTCCGTACTTGACTGCGAAGACAGAATGTGAACGAATTTTTAGCCTGATAAAGATGAACAGGATACTGTTAAAGTTTATGATCTCCAATGGAACTCAGGAAGCCATTTCCATTTTGAAGACCAGTAGTTCAGAAGCAATACAAACACATATAATATTGACTTTCTAAAGAGAGCAAAGCAACACACACCTTTAACTATTAAATCAGACCCTTATAATGTCATCGGTTACTGTAGTGTTTTATATGAATTCTGTTGAACTCGTAATTTTTTGAAGTGAAGAAAATACATGAATTTTGTCCTGAATGAATCTCTGAAGGCTATTTTTAGTTAGAAGACCAGGGAGTTCTGGTCCCTGTTATGCCAACACTTATTTCTCCAGACGTTTAGCAGGAAGCTAAAAAAAAGCCACGGCTATGCATTTAAAAGTGCAAGTAATTTCCAGTGAGTGATAAGTGTATTACCTAGGTATATTATTTCAAGGAAGTCCTCTTATATCTATGCTCCAAACAAAAATTCTCCACACCTGCTTCTTGAGAGTCTACAAATAATTGGCGTATGATGTAAGTAGATAAGCTTTCATTGAAATATCCTGTTCAAAGCATGAATTACTCTATTTTGTTGCCCAGGAGGATTATTGTTTCAAACCGGGGTATGTAGAAATTCGTTAGATTTTTTTGGCACAAGCGAGTTTTACTGAAAGTCCTTTTTGAAAGTTGGCAGGTATGGTAATGATCATTATCATAATCGTAATTCAAATGAGTTTCCTACTCCGTTGACTAAATGGGAATATTTCGCTTTGTATGAAAACTGTTCATTATGTCTGTCTTATATGACGGTATTTGGTGGTCAATTCCACTTTGATCTAGAAAGCAGAGATATCTAAAAGATCCCCTATGAGGGTAAAAAGATGTGGAACAGACTATGTGTGAGCGCCTGAAGCGCTGTGTATAACACGTGAGTCGCGGTCTACTACCGTCTCAGGTGTCGGTAGTCTGCGTACGCACGCATCCGCCTTGTCTGACGAGCATGACTCAGTGTGTGTGTGTGGACTGCCTTAGCAAGGAGTCTGTGTGAGGTAAATTAATATTTATGATTAAAAACATATTGTGGATTTTAGTGTATTGGATAATCTGTATTACGCGTAAGTATTTGTCTTAAAACCTCCTTTCCCCGTGTTTCCTACTTGTGTGTTCAGCGTAACTATATATGGTGTTTGCTGTGATATTCTAACAACCTGTGTTATTGTGTCACTTCCTATTGGTTGTGGTAGTAATAATTCATCTGTGTACTGTCGCAATAGTGAGCGTAATGATACCAATCATTGCTATATACTGTTGTAAGTATTACTCTGCCTTGGCAGTGGAATTCGCTAACCTGTGTTATTGTGTGTCAACATTTATTCGTGTGTGAAATATCGTTCACCTTCACGAGTGTAGAAGTATTGCGTTTCATCTTAGAAATGCCGCCAACCTGTGTTCATCGTGTGTATGCACTGCGGCTAACCTGTGTTATTGTACTGTATGTACTTTCGCTATCACGGGAATAAGGGCGTTTGTTAGAGAAATCGTATCCATGTACTGTTATATAGTATATTAGGCCCTATGTATTATTTTGTTGGTCTATTCTGTGGCCATGCAGTGTATCGGCCTGTTATCCCTCCTTAATATGGGGTAACTGTTGGAATCCGTGCACTTTCTAAATTGTTCAAGTAAAAGAATGTGTGTTAATCTCTTATAGGTGTTCATAATCCATAGAAGTGTTATTTCCTATAGTGTTATGGGAAATATATGGAATCGCTATTAATTATTATATCTATCGGGATATATGTGTAAACAATTAAGTTCTATGTTAGGGTACTCGGACTGTGTTCTGTTATTATATGTCTATAGGACAAGGGTCCGTTATTTTACATTTCCTTAAGATAGGTAATGAGATCTTTGATCGCTCGCCTAATTTGTGTGACTATGTCTGTATGTGAATCTAAATGCGAGTAGTTTTGTAAAAATGTGCGCCATTATTAATTTATATTTATGTTAAGTGTCTAGGCATTTCCCTATAATAAAGGAATCCTGCTATTGTGTGCCATATGGCCTACATATGGGTAAATGACCCCTTGCTTCGCACGGCCATGTGTCAGTGTGGTATTTTACGTGACTTTGCGTAAATCCCTGTTGCTATGGAGCGAGCGTGTATCGCTGATGCCGCGTTCCGTGTCCTGTTACTTCCGCCTGCTATGGCAGAGTCTTGACCTTGTTTGCTGTTCTTTGTAGACAACATGTGCAATACTCTGTCTACAATGTATTGTCTATGAAAACATTTGTGCACGTTACATATTATAAATGTATAATTATTATTCAAAATATTATGTCGGAATTTTCTGTGTGAAATTTTAGAATTAAAAACGAGTTATGTTGTGGGATCAACTTGGGACTGGTGGTGCCTCCTGTCTCTGAATGTGGTGACTAGGTGCCACATTCTACTTGGCGCTCTTGCCAAGGCTTGTATGGCGTATTTTAGCTACGGGGCCATATGGGAATTGTAGGGCCTAAGTAGTATTAAATATGTGTCTAGCCATGTTCTATTTGCAGCTAGTGTATATTAACAAACTTCATTATTTTATCAAAACATAGTACACATGTAATATAACCTGGTATGCCTTATTATATCTCTTACAACTAAACATGCAACCTATACTTAATTCTCGTACCATGCATTATTGGAAATTGCTAGTGAGTGCTAGTTATTAGCCTAGCTATTAAATGTCATAGCGCGTAGGGCGCTTGTTATACTTTATCTATCCCTGGGTTCAAATCATTTGGGGAAAAAAAAGCTATTTTACTTTCTATTAATGGTGGTGAAATGCTCTTATTCCTTATGGCTGTGGGGACTGGGAAAATGTATATCTAGCCTATGTGGGACTGCTGCGAGTGGAACGTACCTCGACATCTCTTATCTTTTACCTACACCTAAATGCTGTGTGGTAAAGAAAAATGGGCTAGAAAAGCAAGTTATACTATTCGTAAGGCTATTACTTGGTCTTTTAAATTGATATTATAGGAAAGTGTACTTTTAATTACGTAGAAATAATGTGCTCTTTATTTGGGATTTTTTTAAATTTTTTATTGCTGAGCTACCTCAAATAATAGCTTCGTCTCCCTCGGATTGCGAAAGCGGCTTTCGCATCTGGTATCCACTCAAGGGATGCATTCTCCATGGGAGGCGTTCAGAAAAGGGTAATTTTAGGTTTATGGATCCTACCCTCTATTTTGGAGAGTGTGGCTGGAACTATGCGGTGAACTTGTATGGCTTTTCGGCGTACCTTAGGACTATTGCTAGCCATTATGGGCGCTAATGTCCTAGGGCCTAATGGAAGCGTTGGTATTGAAATGTTATACGTGGTATAGTGACTGTGTCTACCTGTGGCTCGTTTCCCATGTTAAGCTTGGGATGTGGCATGGCCACGGCCGTCCCCTTCCTAATAGGAGTGGGCATTACGGGAATAGATGTGTTGATTACTTTAGGTATATTCTATATAATGATCGCTTCCATTGGGTCATGTGGATGTGTGAGTAAGTTTACTGTAATAAATTATGCCTGGAGCTGACGGAAAGGCTGCCATTTCTTGGCGTATTGCCGGGTGACTACCCTGGCTTGCTCCGTTACAGCCGCTGTGGCAGTATTTACCTCGATGTATGATCAGGGGCTGTATATCTGCTTGAATTAAATTATGTGTCCACAGGGGTGAAAATAAATACCGCTATCGGTTTTTATTGGACATTTTATTGTTGTGTGGAAAAAATTTATTAATGATGCCCGCTATATTTCTTACTAGGAAGTAATGTTGTACATCCGTATTAATTGGGCGCTCAGCCGCCGATATTCGGCAGTGAGCCGTGCGAAGTTGTTATCCTGCCTCGCATATTGCGCCTTAATATTTTGCAAGTGTTCTGTATAAGTGAGGTGCCCATATATCCTGTCCATTTTGGCATGGATCCTCAGTGTTGTTGTATGCTTCTCCTGTAACACCCTGTGGATTGTGTGTAGATTCTGATGTGCCCGGGTGAGGAGTGTTTTACGCCTATGAGTGGGGGCGCGGCTGTATCTAATTTGTGCCGCACTTACCCTTGCCTGCATCGCTTGGATGCGGAATTGTACCTTGAACATTCGGCTTTGCCGGCTTCGCACAAGAAAAAAGAATAACTCGGAAGTTCTCCGCCTATTGCTATGGTGTATCCTCCCTTGAAAAGTAGGCATTTCGGCATGAGGTGCCATGGTTTAAAAATGTGGGTGATAAATGAAATATTGGTATTAGATTACTATCTAAGGTACTGGGGATCGAGCTGGGTGGGCAATTAACTAATGTGGCCCTATATGAATTATTTATTGTGTGGGCGTAGCAAATGTGTGGTCTCCAGTGACTAATTACTTGAAAAGGGTGGCGTTACTAAAAGTAGCCCTATTAGGGTGGGTCAGGGTGGGTATATAAATTTAATTGGACCCGGATCTCTAAAAAAAATTCCCAATTTTGGGTGGCGTGTGCTTGGCTAGCACGAGGTCTAGGGATCTTTGCCGCGGAAATTCGTTGTCTGAACTCCCTTAGACGTTGCTTTAAAACAACGTCACGGTACCCCTTGCATCGACCAATTTGTAAGGTACCTGTGAGGGATGCCTGTACAAATAATAAATCCAGGGGATGAAATTAGTCAAAAAGGGGGATCAAGCTTGGCGAATATTGTAAGAGGTATGGAATGGAGATCGACAGTGCGATCAGCCAAAGGAACTCCCCAATGTACTGTTTGACGGGGTAGTTCTAGGTAAAGGGGTAGTTTGCAAGAGCTATTAAGTTATAAACCAAAGTGCGACGACTGCGCCACGCGGTCTGCAGTGAGCCGTAAGCACGCGAGTAAGAGGAGAGTTCGCTGTGGTCAGCGCGGATCAAGGACGCTCAGCTGAACACAATCAGCGATTAAGCAAATACGCAATAAGGCTATTCCTAAGTCCTACCTAAAATGGAATCTATAAGGGTAGGAACTTACTAACTAAATAAATAAAAGAGTGAGACCAGTGGCTTCTATTATTTATGAGTTTACTGTGTATCTCTATCTGGAGATACACCGATAGAGCTAGCAGTTCAAAATAATAGTTAATAAGAAATAAATACAGTCCAAGCACAGGGGGAGGGGAGTGTTTAGTGTGTAGATCGCTAAGACACTTACCCGGCCTGTAGACAGCAGAGGTTCAACACGTCGGTGCACTGAGTGAGGACTGAATGATTGATCTCGGTACTTGACCTCTGTGGTTCTTATAGCTTTGGTGTGCACGCTCGGCGAATTCTTACATTCCTCCCGAGTCGTGCACCTCTTTCAGGTCATTGCCTGTGATACGAGGCTACCCGATTTCCTGTATGTGCTAATTGTTCTTCATGTAATTTGTAGGTGGTATTTTATAAGGATTTTAGATCAGAAGTTTGTAGTTTTGGGATTTTATAGATTTTCCTTAGGGGATGGGAGTAGCGTACCCTAGGGTTACAACGCTGTATATTATTTCAAGAGGTGTCGTAGCTGCTGATTTTGCTAATTGGTCTGCTCTTTCAGCCAATCCAGGGTGTCCCCTTATCCATGATGTGCAGATATGAGAGCACTCCCGTGCTGTAGCCCTGATGTAGACAGCTCTGTGGTTAGAATTATATTTGTCATTTGAGGGGTCTAGATGCAAAATTCACGTTCTCCATTTTTTCTAATTTTACAGGAACTAAAAAAAACTTTTTAAATGTATGTAACTGATGGAATCTCTAAGAGACTTTGCTTTTGTTGCAGGCTATACTTAATTACACCTTCTTGTATAAACTATGTTTCATTATTTATATTAATTTATCTGAAAAAATAGGTTTTAATTTTGGAGAATGTGACTTTTGCATCCAAATATGGGAGACTGTGAGTTTCGTGTCTGAACAAGTTGAAGAATGTTACTTTTGACACCAAACAAAATTAATTCCTTCAGACAAAACAATGGTCAAGTTGGCCAAGTCTGTGAAAAATTTAGACAAATGAAACCAATTGCATTGTTGGAATGCACATATTATTTATTTATTGTGTAGAGGTTACGAGTTGAATAGACAATAATAATATTGGCTTGCAGCTGTAGAAAGTCACATGACCAGAAGCTGTCTTGTGATTGGCCAACAGTGAGAAGGTGTTCTTTGCAACTAAACAGTGTGGAGAAAGTTAGTTTTGAATCTAAATTTAGTTTTTGACATTTGAAAACCACTGGATATTGTGAGTTTGGCTTTTCAGCACTAAGATAGTCGCGTGTAGTTTGGAACGAAGAATAAGAACGCCTTGCTAATTGAAATTCGAACAAGAGTGGAAAATGTGAGTTTTGCATCTAGACCCCTCATTTATAGAATTCAATGCGGGTTGTGAATCACTGAAAATCCTCACTCTTTTATTGTTTACCTGAAAGTGTCAATGAGTAATTTCGGAACTATTGTCCACAATTAATTCAGATGTTTGTCAAACCTCATGCCATATTATCAAGTTTTCGGCCTAGTAGAGTTCACTCCGTGCATTTTCCTTGGTCGTCTGGTGGGAAAACGGGAAAAGTGATGCAGCACAAACGAAGTCGCGGTCCCCGCGCGCGTGGAGTAAAGTCTATTTTTATTTTATTTTCTAACAAGATGGAGCAGCTCCTCATTACCACCACGAGGTCACAATTTTCCTATCCCACTCCACTCCCACTTGAATGGGACGTGGTGTGCAAATACCTTGGCCACCACGATCACCCGATTTAACGCCGCTGGATTGTTCTCTGTGGGGATATAGTAACATACCGTGTACACCCCTCCACTTCCAACAACTCTTCATGGGCTTCGTCAACAAACCAACGTAGCGGTAACTCGCTTGCCACGGTGGGTGAGTGGTTAACGTGTCAGACTACCAACCCCCAAGCTTTCAGGTTCGCTCCTGGCCGTGGTAAGTGATATTTGAAAGTCGAAAAAATCACGACATGCTTGTCATACGTTGTTGGCATGTTATAGAACCCATTTGAATTCAGTAGGCCGTGTTCATAATGGCAATATAATCTCGTGATTTTTCGACAACACGAAGTTCCTCCATTCTCTACTAGAAAGTGCTATAGGATCAAGGAGCTTAGATATCTAACCACCTTGACTTTCATAGCGTTCCAAGGAACGACGAAATCTTTCATGCAAGCTGCCCTCTGGGTGCAAATAATATGATGATGATGATAATTGTGTATTAAGGGGCCTAACATCTAGGTTATCGGCCCCTAATGGTTTGGGTGATCGTGAAGATGATGAAATGTGAACTATAACTAAAACTAACAACCAACCTATATACTGGAAAAAAAAGGAATAAGGCAAACAAAGGACAGGAGGAAAAAATGCCTTTAACCCTCGAAGAAGACGGATTGAGGAACTTGGAAGGAAGGAGAGCCATGAAAGGCAGATAGGGAAGTGAAAGAAGAGACAATGGATAAAAGGGGGGAAACCGGACCCAGCTCAGGAATCTCTCTGAGTCGCCAACTCCCGAACCCACCAGCCGTGAGCCCTTGAGGGTATACCAACATCCAGGGTGAACCAGAAGTGGTGGAGCTACATACACCCGGCCTACTTGATGCCTTGAGCAGAAGGCAGGGGATAACATGAAAAGAAAAACAAGGCTGACCCCTCGAAGAAGGAGGGTATCAGAAAAGATGAGATAAGGGCCGATTATGGTGGGAAAGGAAGAGACTCCCTAGGCCTCGGATACCCTAACACCGTCGGGGTCGGAAGACAACAAGAGTTGACCAAGTGAGGTCGACAGGAAAGGAGACGGAGAGGAGCCCAGCACAAGTAAGTGGAAGCAATACCGGACTCAGCTAGGGTCCCGTGGTCGCCAACTCACGTCCCACTAGATGTGAGCCCCTGTGGGAGTCAAATAACAAAGCTTGCACCCGGAACTCGAGGCCATACGATATTATTATTAGCGGTAACTCGGGTGGAAGCGGACATGCACACGCGTATCTGGGATTGACTGTCGTACAGGTGGGATATCTGCCGAGTGACAGCAGGTAGCCTATTGAACCTTTGTAACATGGTAAATTTGGTTATGTGCATTTATGTATTGGAAATTGGAAATAAGCTACGTAAGTTAGCTATGTAAAATTTAACTTTATTATCAGCCTCCGTGGCTTAGACGGCAGCACGTCGGCCTCTCTCCACTGGGTCCGTGGTTCAAATCCCGGTCACTCCATGTGAGATTTGTGCTGGACAAAGCGGAGGCAGACAGGTCTTTCTCCGGGTACTCCGGTTTTCCCTGTCATCATTTCATTCCAGCAACACTCTCCACTATCATTTCATTTCATCTGTCATTCATTAAATCATTGCCCCAGGTGAGTGCGACATGCTTCGGCAGCCGGCACAATTCATACCCTCGCCGCTAGATGGAGGCTTCATTCATTCCATTCCCCGACCCAGTAGGTGGACTGGAAGCAGGCTGTGGATTTTCATTTATCAGGTAACTAATTTTGAATAACACTGTATAAGTTCACCGAACAATATACAATCGTATATTTTCTCCACTACACGATAAAGCAAAAAACCATGGATACATTTACGACTTTTGGATACCTGATTTTATTCAAATTCTTGAAACACTTTGCACTTCTTCTGCATTGGTAGTTGTAGAGCAGAATGGTGTATCAAGCATATATATTTTTTACAAATTCATTCTCTTCCTCCTCAGCATGTTTGCGTTCACGATCATTTTGAAACCTTTCAGTGTTCAACATCATACGAAACAAACCATACGTAACTAGAGCTTGTGTCCTTAGGACATCATATATAAGGTGCGTTCAAAAAGTAATGAGCCGGAGGCTGTAATTCGCAAACCGGTGACGACATCGGCTAATCGTGGCGTGTGTAACGAGGTGTGGTTCCGACCAGAGCGTGGAAGGTCTCAGCCCGTCGCTAGAGGACACGCGTGCACGTCACGTGACGATACAAAGCGAGCAGAGCATACATCAATCGTCCAACGCTGCCAGTCGCATTGCAAACAGTGACATGGAGGCGTCAAACGAAGAGCAAAGAGGTGTTGTTCGGTTTCTGACAGCGGAAGGAGTAGGGGGAACGGACATTCATCGCCGAATGTCACAAGTGCACGGCAAACACTGCATGTCCCTTGCAAGGGTCAAGGCGTGGCACAAGCGCTTCAGGGAAGGATGGGTGTCGTTAGCCGATGATGCCCGGAGTGGGGCACCCCCCCCCCTCCCCCCATCCCCCTGCATTACCGATGACAACGTCCAGCTGGTTGATGCACTCATTACCCAGGACCGCCGAGTGACAGTGAACGCCATAGCCGCCGTGGTCGGATTGAGCGTCGGAAGTGTGCACACCATCATGGAGGAACGACTGCACTTGCGCAAAGTGTGTGCCCAATGGGTGCCCCACAGTCTTTAACCACACCAAGAAGCATGTCGAATGGCCTACTGTCTTGGTCTTGGTTGGACGATTGATGCATGCTGCTGCTCGCTTTTTATCGTCACGTGACGTGCACGCGTGTCCCCTAGCGACGGACTGTGACCTTCCACGCTTTGGTCGGAACCACACCTCGTTACTCACGCCACGATTAGCTGATGTCGTCATCGGTTTGCGCATACCAGCCTACGGCTCGTTATTTTTTGACGCTTCGTAACTAGTATTCATAGATAAACAAATGACTCGTCACTAAGGGCTTGCTTTTTGTTTGTTAATATTGGGGGATGGCCTTGATGTTCCCGCCATTAACCCGCGAGGACTGGCGCTTGGGTAATTTTGACCCGAGGCTTAGGCCTAAATAATGTTCTATATTTTCGTTTTGGTCAGCCCTCATTTCCCTGTCCTTCTTAGCCTTGAACTTCACCTTGCAAAAGAGGCATGTCCATAGCTTTTTGAACACACAAGTTATTTCTGTATTATTTACGGTCGGGTGAGACTTTTCCATGGCGCCAGTTCTCGCGTGATAATTTTTGGGCTTAGGTTAGTCGGGACAATGTGTTAGAAATAAGGGGAGGAATCTAACTTTTTTGATGCACCACAATTACATAGCTCACGTTCTTGTTGATCCCTGTTTAAGGTCTTGGGTCACCTTGGTCATAAGCTCCTTTGTTTAAAAGAATAGAGATGATTGCTTTCCTCTTTTATTTTTCGATGACTGCAACATTAGGTTTATATAACAGCTTCGGCTTTCACGGCCGGCGTTCATAATTTAAAAAAACTTTTACTTAATTATTAGCTTTATACATTTTCGAATTTAATTTTGATGATCTAGGCTACCCATAAATATTGTCAAGGTTATATGCCTTCAATTTATTTATTCTTTGTAGGATTTCTATTTGTTTTAAATATTATTTTTCAAGGTTTAGTAATAGCTAAATATTGTTCTTTGTTAACAGTAATTTATAGATTTGACACAACAATGTCATAGCATTAGATAATGATATACAAGTCATATTAATTACCAATTTTGACCTAAGGATCAGAATGTTGGACCAAGAGAAAGAGAGATCTAAGTAGATTAAAGCTACAGAGATGCTCTTTCTACGAGGAATCCTGCGTAAAACGAGAAGAGACACGACACAGGCTTCAGGTCAAGACCTTAAAAGAAACTATGGAGAAATATAGGCTGAAATGGTTTGGCCACGTAAAAGGAATGGAAAGGAGAGATAATCAAGAAGAGCTCTGGAAGATCAGAAGCTGGAAGAAAACCATGAACAAGATGGAGAGACCAATTACACTGTCACGAAAATTATTGCCATTTTTGTGCATGTTAAATTTGAAAAATATAAATAAATCTCATTTTATTTGGGAATAGTTCATAGGAAGACACCAGGTGTAAAATTACTTCATTAAAATCCCTAAGACTACGACAAAAAGGGAGTGACACACTATGGGTCAAAATGACCCGGCGCCAGTCCTCGTGTTATATTTTTTCACACCAGTTCTCAAGTGTTAAAGTAACAACTAATTTTGTTGTTTATTCATATAAGGGCTTTGCAACAACATTATCATTCAGCCCCGTTCACTTGGGGATGTACTGTATATATGTTTTTATCTGATAACCTCTGATGCTGTAGTAGTGTTTGTTTTTGTAGTTGAGGTGAGGATTGGGATGGAGGCGACCGTGGCCTAAGTTAGGAATCATCCTGATCTAGTTATAAGTATTTTATTTTCTGCATTTATTTCTTGATCACGTCACGAAAACCTTGTCGCCGAGCTATGGGAATTATTTATTTATAGTATGGCATAAATGAAAATTATTTATAATTTGATATCAAGGTGCCTGTGGTGTCCCTAGCAAGAAGTCGCTGAATTCATCACTGTAAGATGTTTGTGGGCATTCTTGAACTAGGTGCCGAACAGTCAGTTTTTCAGCACCGCACTCGCAACATGATGAAGTTTTTTTCTTCCACTTGTACAGCAGATCCCCGCCTACACCATGTTTGGTCCGGATTCTATTTAATTTTGACCAGGTCTTTCTAGGCTGAATGATCCCTGGCACCTTCTCAGTTATGCTTGCCATTACTGAACTCTTTGGGGAGGGGGCAAACGAATTCCAATCAGAAGACCATCTCTCAGTTAGGTTGAATTTGTTGGTAGCAAGATTCTCCGCTGTGCAGATAGGTGGATGTCTTGAACGTAATCGTTTCACATGGGAATTAAACTCAGGTGATTAAAACCCCTTGGCCTGGCCAGGAATTGAACCCAGGACTCTTCCGCTTAAAGCTACCTAAGTAGCGACGGAGCCAGATTATTGTTGATTATTAATTCCGGAGCTTTGTGTCATCGTGGTCATGTACCGCCGCGCATTTTAGTGTGTGTGTGTGTGTGTGTGTGGAATGCGTCTGATATCTTGTGTTTTTGTGGGGGCTGTAGTTGTGTATACTTGAATTTAGGGGTAGGATGGGGGAAGGAGACAACCGTGGCTTTAATTTAAGTACTGTTTTGTCAGTCACGAAAAATCCGCTTCTTGATTGGCAAAGCCGGGAATTGAATTGGAACTGGTCCACAAAAGCCAAGGAAGCTAGCCAGTCCGTCTCGAGGTGGTCGAGGAAAGATAAAATAGCCCGCCACATTTAGCTTTCTTGGCTGTCACCGCAGAGGCCCGTGTTCGATTATCGGCTCTGCCAAGAAATGTAATTGTGGTCTGTGGGCTGTAAGGTCGTGCACTCAGCTTCGTAAGGCAAAACTGAGAAGAAGCGGCTCCGATTCCCACCTCAACCATCCTGAAAGTGGTTTTCCGTGGTTTCTCACATCTACTCCAGGGGAATGCCGGGATCATTCCTCAATTAAGGCCACGGGTGCTTCCTTCGCAATTCTCATAAGAAATACAAATACACACACTAATACAGCACGATAAAGAACTTTCCACTAATTACACTTTTGTGAAGCTAAATTATAGGTTATATTTGACTAACGCTCTTAGGTTCCAACGTTTGTCGCCAGGAGCCGACTGCGGGGACATCTAGCAACAAAGTGCAGAACTAGTTGGTCGTTGACGGTGGCATTTGCTATAAAAAGTTGGATCTACTTGAAAATCGAATGTATGCAGTCCTTACTTGAATTAAAAGCAGATAACACCCACTAATACAGCCATCACAATTAACACCGGTTATCAGACAGATTCTACACATGCCCAAATTATACGGGGCAACAAGACCGCTTTGACACAGCCCTTAAACTGAGGAACCAACCACCAACCAACACTAATACAGCCATCACAATAACACAGGTTTTCAGACAAATTCTACAAGAGCACGGGGCTGCATGACCACGATGTCGCAAAGCCTCTAAATCAAACAGCAACAACAATGAAAGGATGAAAGAGAAGAGTCCGGCACAAATAAGTTAAAACAATTCTGGACTCAGCTGAGGTGACGTGTTTGCCTACTAGTTGTGAGTCCATGAGGGGGAGGGGGGATGCGAGGGGTTCGGGGGGGGGGGGGGGGGTCTCGGACTTTGCTCCAATAATAACTGTTTTGTTCTCTCCTAGCTGAAATGAATTTCCTCACTTAGTAAATTGCTTTTCTTTGACTCCAACATGTATGCACGGAATTCACTGCCGTGCACGATATGAAATATTATCTCGAACATATTTGAAGTATTCTCTAATTTTTATGAGGCCTTTTTTAATTAATTGAAAATATACTGCGTCAACAAGATATTTTCAGCCTCTATCTCCCAATTAAATGTAAACACTGCAAGAGGAATGCCCGTTCTGTGCTGCATTCCTCTCCGTATATAAACATATGGTATGTGTTCAGCAATTTCAATATTAAACTTATACAGTGGAGTTGGGGTAGCGCACCTGCCTCACACCTGAAAGCTCTGGGTTTGATCCTCGGTTCCGTCAAGGATTTTAGAAGCAGACGTAAGGGCTCGAACGGGGTGAACTCAGCCTCGTGGGGACAATATTGAGTATTATCTTATTAAAACCGTTTTGTCAAACACTAAAGAAACGTTTAATTATATTATTAATCGTACATGTTTCGGTATTTCATTGATACCTTCCTCAGCGTGATTGATATTTAATCTTAAAACTAGTTAACAAAGCCAAAAAGAAATGGATATCCTGACAAAAATTGTTTTAAATCAAAAATGGAAAAGCTTGCAAATAATTAATTGCCATGTATTAAAAATGATAGTGAAATGATGCTGTTAAAACAAGAGATCTACCTAATAAACTGCCTACGTCTATACTCCGTTTGAGGCGACAATTTGACCTACATCCTTTGCGCTTCCTCTTCTGACAGCGACATCTTCTGTCACTAGAGTTTGCGATCAAAATTATTGGAGTATTGACGTAGGCAGTTTATAAGGTGGATCTCTTATTTTAATAGCATCATTTTACTAGCCTATCATTTTAATATATGGCTTTTAATGATTTGCAAACTTTTCCAATTTTTGATTTAAAGCATTTTTTGTAAGCATATCCATTTCTTTTTGGCTTTGTTAACTAGGTTTAAGATTTAATATTAATCACGCTGAGGAAGGTATCAATGAAATACCGAAACATGTACGATTAATAATATAATTGAACGTTTCTTTAGTGTTTGACTAGGCGGTTTTATTAAGATAATACTATCAGTCAACACGGTTATTAATTACTACCATTGCCATAATGGTCAATGTTTACGCAATTTTGAGTAGCTGTCTGACAGTGAGGCATCGCCCAAGTCACGGAGACTACGATTAATGGCTGAGGGATTCCAACGTGCTGACCACTCCTCACCAAATAATCTGCAGGCCAAATGGCTGCGCAGCGGTCGCTTGGTAGGCCTAGGTCCTTAATGGGCTGTAATGCCACGTTTTGTTTTGTAATAGCGTGTGTAGTTGAAATTGAATCGGTCGGAGCTGAACAGCACTAAGTCAAAAATGGTCATTTTTAGCCTATTTTCATTTATGAAAAAAATAGGCTTATGAGATCACCTTTTGTCCGTGTGTCTGTCTGTGTGTGCGTGTGTGTGTGTGTGTGATGGTGTGTGTGTGTGATGGTGTGTGCCCCCATAATAACTTCTAAACGGCTGGAGCGATTTCAATGAAACTCGGTAAGTTCATAGCACTATTCCGGACGATCCCGACCGTGCCCTTCAAATTTTGTTACGTCTCACCAATCCAACATGGCGACTGTGCGAAATATTTAGATGGATCTCAATATCTACGAATCTATTACAGCAATCAAACTGATTTTTTTAATGTTCATATGGGCCATGAACATAAGTTCACCTATTGGACTTTCAATAACCTGGTGATCACAAATCCAACATGGCGGCGACGTGAATTATAAATATTCACATGGTTATTTCTCGCATTTTAACCATCCGAGTGCAGTGACAAAGGAAGCTTGTAGTTTAACGTGACCGTTAAATCTCGCGATCATAAGCCACGGGATCTCCGTTTTACGTGGAATCCGAACCACAGGATATGGCATTTCACATCGAAAATCTCACATGCAGTGACCGGGAATCGAACCCGGTCCGCCTTGGTGAGAGGCATACAGCTTGACCGCTGCGCCACCACGCCCCAGTGCAGTGACACT
Organism: Meconema thalassinum; assembly: GCA_946902985.2. Lineage (NCBI taxonomy): Eukaryota > Metazoa > Arthropoda > Insecta > Orthoptera > Tettigoniidae > Meconema > Meconema thalassinum. Next base: position 81,809,381 of record OX336399.1, on the reverse strand, counting down.
TGGTACAGTAAATCCTTATACAAATGTTATACCACTGGCATCTAATTTTTTTCAATTGTTTCCATAACCACAAGATGACAGCTGTGCGAAATTTTTAAATCTCGTTTTTACTTCTTGTGTCCTAATCATTCGATTGAAGTTTGAATACTACACGTACACAATAATCATCATGTAACAGTACATAACACTGTATTGTATGTCTACCCCTTATTATTCCCGTTTTCCAACGGGGTCAGGGATGAGATGCGATGGAAGTCTTTGTGGCGATGATTTTACGGCCGGATGCCCTTCCTGGTGCCAACCTCATGAGAGAGGAGTTAACGAGAGATGAAATGAATGATGGTGAATGAAACTGGGCAAGGATGTGGAAGGAAGCGGCCGTGGCCTGTCAGAAGGTACCGTCCCAGAATTTGCCTGGTGTTGAAAATGGGAAACCACGGAAAACCTTTTCAAGGACGGCCGACGGTGGGGCTCGAACCCACGCGTCTACCGAGTCAGCAGAGAGCTTGGCCCTATGACCTAATGCTGAGCTTTAGCCAGCGTAGCCACTACTGTCGGTTAACAGTACATAACACTAAGACCTAAAAATCCAACAAAGCGGCAGTCCGCAATATTTAGTCGGTTCTCAATATCTACGAATCTATTAAAGCAATCAAACTGAAATTTTGTATGTTGATGGGGCCTAGATGCAATATTAACATGAGTAGGATATATGAAAATAGGCTGTATAGTTCTTCACGGAACTACTTGTTTAGAATTAGTATTGTGAAGTATTGACCCAAGGGCCTGGGTACGGCATAGGAAAGAATCAAGTCAGCCTTCTGTTTAAGCTACACACAAATATTTTTTTCTTATTTAGTCAATTTACCCTCTACTGTAGGTTGGTGTTTCCCACGGACTCAGCGAGGGAACTCACCACTACCGCCTCTATGGGCAGTGTCATGGAGCTTGGAACATCTGGTCGGGATGGATACAACTGGGGAGGTGTGATCAGCACTTCGCCCAGGCGGCCTCACCTGCAAAGCGAACAGGGGCCTCATGAGGGATGGGAAGGGATGGAAGATTGGGATGGATAGGCGAGGAAGAGGGAAGGAGGCGGCTGTGACCTTACAGTAGGTACCATCCCGGCATTTGCCCGAAGACGAAGTGGGAAACCACGGAAAACCACTTCGAGGATGGCTGAGGGGGAATCGAACCCCCTCTACTCATTTGGGCCACCCGAGGCTGAGTAGACCACGTTCCAGTCCTCGTACCACTTTTCAAATTTCGTGGCAGAGCCGGGAATCGAACCCAGGACCTCCGGGGCGGCAGCTAACCATGCTGACCGCTACGCTACGGAGGCGACCACAAATATTTTCATCAGGAGAAAAAGCATAGAAGTTCACTGGCAAGGCAAAATCCATCACAAAGCAATTTGTAAGGCCATGAACCACTGCTACATGTACTGTAGTACGATCAGAGGAGAAAAGCATTATGTCAACGACTTGCTGCCTTTCAGCGCCGTATTCCGTACTTAATGTTGGCCGCACTGCAAGATTCCCGCGTGTTACGGTGCTATTAATTGTAAGTTACAATTGTACGTGGTTTAGCTGGTTTTGGTGTTAAAAATCCATTTTAAAGTAAAATATCATGTGACATATTCATTCTGGCTGGCTTAATGCCGCACAAAACTGACCACGGAGATGAAAGGCATTAAGTCACGTTTGCAAAATTGGTTAGAAAATAGTGCATTATGCAACGAGCCTATAATGGCTATAATTAAGACACGAGTATTTTTATAAAACGAGCGTATGCGAGTTTTATAATTTCCATACGAGTGTCTTAATTACCATTATAGGCGAGTTGTATACGACTGTTTATGTTCGACGATAATTATAACTTTGTTATATGTTTTAACATAAATATTCATAAATATCTGTTGAGAGTCAGCTACTGGAATTTCGTGATCGCAGAGCGAGCGTTGGGTGTTATATCTCTGTCTTTCAAGATCTCGGGACGTCCGACGCATGCGCTCTGTGTGCTTGCAATGCCATATGCAGGCCATATGTTTACATCTGCCGCCCCTCAGTAATATTGTCACTGGAGTTGTTTGAAGACAATGAATGCGCTGTGTAGAAATTATATTAAGGTACAGTCTACAGTGCTATTTGTTGTCTCATTTTCGCCAGTTTATTTACGCGAACATATGGACGGTGCGTATTCCATGTCGGTAATTTATTATAGTTCGATGTTGTGTTTATGTCCGACATCTTGGATTTTGAGCGCACGCGTGAAGGTATCGTTACCTAATTGGTCAATGAACGAGCTCTGATTGGCTGGAGAAACTGTATCATAATGAAAAAGAGTGTTATAATGACCATCATTATGATACAGTTTTCTCACACATAATAGTGAGGGTCGAACATAATAGTACATTATGCAACGAGCCTATCATGGCAATAATTAAGACACGAGCGTATGCGAGTTTTATAATTTCCACACGAGTGTCTTAATTACCATTATAGGCGAGTTGCATACGACTGTTTATGTTCGACGATAATTATTATAACTATTTTATGTTCGAACATAAATATTCATATATATCTGTCGAGATTTCGCCAGTTTTATGTACTGAACAGAGCGCATGAGACGCAGAGAATGCCTTGTATTTGGCCATGGCCTCCTCGATTACCCTACTATGACACTAGGCCAGGCAGTGAAATTTAAATTAGAAGGCCGTGGAACTCAGCTCATCTAATTATCTAATTGGTCAAACAACTGTTTCTTGAGCTCGGATTGGTGGAAGAAACTGTTTCATAATGAAAAATAGTGATATAATGAGCCTCATTATAGTACAGTTTTCTGACATATAATAGTCAGGGTCGAATATAAAATCCTTTTTAACATTTTTCTGGTCTCGGATTGCATATTTAGGCTCCAGTCCCAAAGTTCTATTGCCGGCTCTGCTAATAAATTTATTACTGGTATGAGTATCTGAATGGAGAACTGACATACTCATGTGACAAACCTGAGAGGAGGTCGGTTCGTTTTCCTTCTCAAGCATCCTAGATGTGGTTTTCCTTTGGGCATGGTCACCCACTTTCTCTCCAGGCAAATGTCGGGATAATTCATCCTAGCCTCAAAATACCTAGTATGGCAAATCACAATTACACAGGTTAGAAGACAAATTCCACACACACACACACACACACACACACCCAACTACACGGGGCTACATGACCACGATGGCACAAAGGCCATAAATCAACAACAAAAACAACAACAACAACAACAACAACAACCTTAATGATTTGACCTCGATTCTCAATTTGCTAGACTGACATTGGATATAGTCCACTCCTTGGCGTAGCGGCTAGCATTCTAGCCTATCGTCCCGGGGGTCCGGATGCGATTCCAGGCTCTGCCAAGAAATTTTATTCTGGTCTGGGGGATAGAACGAGGTACACTCAGCCTCGTGATACAAGACTGAAATGACCCGGGTTCGTTTCCCACCTCAATAATCCTGGAGGTGGTTTTCCCTGGTTTCTCACTTCTACTCCAGGGAAATAACGGGATGGTCCTAACTTAATGCCACGGCCGTCACCTTCCCTATTCCTTCCTGGATTCCAACTACACTCACTACCACAGGATCCAAAATATCACACATTATAAGACTGTAGATTTACACCCAAGTACATGGGGCTGAATGACCATGATGTCGAAAAGCCCCTAAATGAATCAACAAAAACTTTGGCTATAAGGAGCTTGAAAACAATTTTGTGTTGTTGTTTGAGACTTCAGTCTTTTGACTGGTTTGATGCAGCCCACCATGCTTCCCTGTCCTCAGTTAATCCTTTCATCTCTACGTATCTAACACACCCTACATCTGAAGCAATCTGTTTAACAGAATATAACCTTGGTCTACCCCTACATTTTAAGTCTACTTTCGATTTTTGCAAAAAATGAAAGTAGACTTATGAGATCAACACAGGGCGAAAAAAAAGTGTGTCTGTCTGTGTGTGTGTGTGTGTGTGTGTATGTGTGTGTGTGAGTCTGTGTGTGTGTGCGTGTGTGTGTGAGTGTGTGTACTCTGAATGTCTGTCCCCCCCCCCCCTATCAATTCGAACACGGTGAACGCGAATTGAACGAAATTTGGTACAAATGTAGCACTAGCAAAGGACACCTCAGTGTCATGTTTTATATCGCCGCCATCTTGACGGAATCGTAATGGCGGCCACACAAATGTTCAAACCTTAAATCAAATTACGACTAACCTTATCATCCGATCTCTACCAAATTTTGCAACAACATACTTTTATGGGGGAGCATCCTTTGACCAAACTAATAGGTCATCAGACTTATAGTTTGCGGATGGCGGCCATCTTTGTGTGAAAATCGATTCCCCCTATTAGTTCGAACACGGTGAAACAGAATGGAACGAAATTTGGTACCGAGGTAGTACTGGCAATGGGCACCTCAGTGTCATGTTTTATATCGCCGCCATCTTGACGGAAACGTAATGGCGGCCACACAAATGTTCAAAGCTTAAATCAAATTACGACTAACCTAATCATCCGATCTCTACCATATTTTGCAACAACATATCATCCTTTGTCCAATCTAATATGTCATTAGCCTAATAGTTTGCGGATGGCGGCCATCTTTGTGTCAAAATAGATTCCCCCTATTAATTCGAACACGGTGAAACCGAATGGAACGAAATTTGGTACAGAGGTAGCACTAGCAACGGGCACCTCAGTGTCATGTTTTATATCGCCGCCATCTTGACGGAAACGCAATGGTGGTCACACAAATGTTCAAAGTTTAAATCAAATTACGTTTAACCTAATCATCTGATCTCTACCAAATTTTGCAACAACATACCTTTATGGAGGGAGCATCCTTTGACCAAACTAATAGGTCATTAGCCTAATATTTTATGGATGGCGGCCATCTTTGTGTGAAAATCGATCCCCCTATCAATTCGAACACGGTGAAACCGAATGGAACGAAATTTGGTACAGAGGTAGCACTAGCAAAGGGCACCTCAGGGTCATGTTTTATATCACCGCCATCTTGACGGAAACGTAATCGCAGCCACCCAAATGTTAAAAGCTAAAATGTAATTACAACCAACCTAATAATCTAGTCTCTACCAAATTTTGCTACAAGATATCTTTATGTGGGAAGCATATTCTGACCAAACTGAAAGATCATCAGCCCAATAGTTTGCAGATGGTGGCCAAGTATGTGTGCAAATCGATTCCTCCTATCAATTCAAACACGGTGAAACCGAATTGAACTAAATTTGGTACAGAGGTAGCACTAGCAAAGGGCACCTCAGTGTCATGTTTTATATCGCCGCCATCTTGACGGAAACGGAATGACGGCCACCCAAATGTTAAAAGCTTAAATCAAATTACGACCATCCTAATAATTTGATCTCTACCAGATTTTGCAACAACATGCCTTATTGTAGAAAGCATCTTATGACTGACTACAAGGTCATCAGCCCAATAGTTTGAAAATAGCGGCCATGTAAGTGTGCAAATCCATTCCCCATCTCAATTCAAACACGGTGAAACCGAATTGAATGAATTTTTTTACAGAGGTTGCACTAGCAAAGGGCACCTCATATTCATGTTTAATATTCCTAAAGCACGTTGTATTTCAACAAGCTACTACAACCAACATTCAATTATACTCCTTGAAAAGGACAAAGAGTTATAACAATACCCATGCATTTAGGAGAAAGGAGGCTATATGTTCTTTACTGAACATCTTGTTTATCCTCGACCCTTCCCTCCATAACAAGTTTGCTATTCTTGGGTGTCTTAGTATATGTCTTACCAACCTATCTATTCTCTTCATTAGCAGTCGCATCTCTCCCCTCCCAATCGTCTTAATACCTCTTCATTTGTAACCCTATTTACCCATCTGATCGTCATTCTCCTGTAACACCACATTTCAAACGCTTCAATTCTCCTCTGTTCTACTACACCAATAGTCCAAGTTTCACTTCCATAGAGCGCCACGATACAGACAAAGGCTTTCAAAAGTGACTTCCTAATACCTAAATATATATTCGATGTCAACAGATTCCTTTTCTGTAAAAAATGCTTTCATTGCCTGAGCCAACCTACATTTCATATCCTGTTTGCTTCGTCCGTCACTGGTTATTTTGCTTCCTTAAGTCACCTGCCAATTTTACGTCCATAGGGGTTTCTGATTTATTTCGGTTGTATTCCAATATTTTATATTTACATTTTTTCATCATTTATTCTTTCCTCAAGACGGAGTTCATACCATTCAAATGCTCATTCAAATCCTCTGGCGTGTCGGCCAAGATGGCAATGTCATGAGTAAATCTCAGGGGTGGAATTATTTCGCGGTGAATCTCCCACTTTAAAATTTTCTCCAATTTCCTTCATTGCTTGCTGAATGTAAAGATTGAAAAGTATTGTTGATAAGATGCAGCCTTGCCTTACACCTTTCTGAATACCAGCTTTTCTCTCATAATCTTTCGCTCGAATAACTGCTGTCTGGTTTGTGTATAGATTGTTGGTCACCCTCATTATCTCTGTACTTTATTCCGATCGTTTTGAAAATGTCAAACAATTTAGTCCAATCAATGTTTTCAAAAGCCTTTTCTAAGACTACAAATGCCATGTATGTTCTCTTATCTGTATTATTCTACCTTACAAAATCGATCTAAAAACAGAATTAATTACTATGCGTAGATTACTGTGGAGGGGGACGTATTTCAAGGATGACATGACTTTTTCGTTCTTGTATCGGTATGCATACTGTCCTCCCGATTAACATTTCTTACACTGCGAAGAACTCTTTAATGCATCATTAAAATATAAATTTGCATTGCTTCATTATTAAACTGGATGTATGAGAACTGTGTGAGGTAAATGAATGAAGTGATTTTCCGCTATTGGGTATTTGTCGCTTGGAATTATCGTGGGATTGACGCAAGTATCAAAGGCCAGCGATACTGCACTAATGAACTGCTTGTATGCTTGGAACTTCGTCACATTCACCTCATTAGGTAAAAATAAAGAAGATATCATCTCGTTTTATTTTTTAAGGTTCATGAATATTGCTATGAATTTGCATTGAAATATATTCAATACAAAAATGTAGATAGAAGTATCCAATTAATTCGATCGAAATGAACATATTGATACAGTGTTTCTGTTTGTAAATTCAGAGGAGGGAAAACCCTCAAACACACCTAATAATAAACCTACAGTAGTTCAAGATATTATTATATAAATGTAATTACACCCGAATATCCAACATACATTTCCTGTTGGTTCTCTGCATCAGTTGATGAATGTGATAGCGTTCACATCTTTCATCACACAAGATACACACACACTCCTTTGTTACGTCTGGAAATGTGTCGTCGCTCATAGTTTGTGGTGATATAAATGGACCACTAATCTTGTGATGACATGCCTTAATTCTTGTTTCGCCTCCATCCAGTATCGGTCCCACATGGCGTCTGGACAATAAAATTCAAGCCAAATATCCTCCCTTTTTTTTGTTTTCTTTCTTCAAGTACCTTGGCACTATTTTGAGTGGATGGTTGCCTTTATGTCCGCAATATAGAAAGTCTCTTTGGCCATTTCATAAACAAGTCTCGACTTTGTATTTATTCCAACACAGAGGGCTCTTTTAAGGAACCTTGCCTTCACTTGTTGTATGGATCGGAGGTCAGCGAGTGTTCGGTGATCCCATATAATCCGTCCCATAAGTTGCTACTGGGCTCACTACTGCATGACACAGTGTCATTGCTGATTTTATTGACACATTCTCTAGGTCTTTTAATGTATATATTGCTCTGATTGCAGCGGAGGCTTTTCCTTTTACGTGCAGTCTGTTTCATAGAGCGGTTGATTGTAAAGTGATCCCTAGATAGTTAGTTAGTTGTTGAGGTTTTAAGGGGCAGAACTACGAGGTCATCTACCCCTATTAACACAGATTAAAGTATACAAGTTTGGAATGGAATTTAAAATTTAGAGGTGGACACCTAAATTTGAAAATACTGGAAATTAATAAAACAAAAATTAAATAAATCTAATAATTATAATAATAAACAAAATGCACGAAATTAACAAAAAAAATCAGAATTCAAAAAGGAACAAGTCCTTGAGTCAGTGTACGCTGGAAGATCCCGAGATATGTGAATGCCCGAACGATTGGAACATTTTCCCTTCTTAACTTCATGTGGTCGTCTTCAGCAGACCTTCCTCCTTTTCTAAAATGCATTTGCATGGTCTTATCAGTGATAATTTGAAGTCACGATATTATTGACAAAATTATCTTTATAAGGCACGTGTTGGGATCATGCACGAAAAGAGAATTGTTTATCAAAGCAAGATACCATGCTCGTACCGAGTGAAACATTCGGGGTGTCATACTATTGCACTCATAGCCTCATATAGGCCTACTAGGAGTATAATTCAAGAATTCGCTCTTTTGGCCACATGCCGTGGAGATACCCGAGCAAGTACGATGTACAGTAGCTTGTGATAAGCATATTATAATTTTGAATTTTATTATTCTAATTTGAATTTAAATATTATTATTTTGAATTTCGAATTTCATTGTTCTAATTTTAATAATGAATTGAATTATTTTAACTTTGAATTTCATTGCTCTAATTCTCTTAATTCTCCCCAGTTTGTCTGTCTTGTAGATCTGTGGGTCCCAGTTCTTTGATGTCCTTCACAGTTTGAGTCAGCTAATTATTGCTATGGACCTTTCAGTTTCAACAGGAAGTGAGGTTGGTCAGACTGTCTGTCTGTCTGGACGCAAACTTTGCCACATAACCATAAAAATCTTCCATTTTCCGGGCACAGACAGAAGCCTCTCTATTTGCACATAAAACTCCTGTATTCCCCAACTTCTAGTAGCCCACTGGTACTAAGATATTTCTGAGAATTCTTCTCTTTCTGACCTCCAATTCATAAATCAAATCTCTTTAGTTCATTTACAAAAAGATTCATTTAATTTTTCAAAATTTAATTTGTAGATTTGTATTTTCCCCATGCAAACCGGCCAAAATTAAGGACCAAGCAAATATTACTTCATTGCCTTCTCATCGTTCTTTCTTCCTTCCTCTTCCTCCACATTTCCTTCACTCCTACAGAGTGTTGTGTCTTTCTCTCTTTCTGCACATACTCCTCCCTTGCGCTATCTCTTTTATCTACAAGAACCTTTATGTTAGAAAGTCCTTTCCTGACTTGTTTTCTGTCTTTACAGTCTTCATCAGTGATTCCTGCCTCCTGAGTTAATCCTTCATCTGCTTGGTGTAGCCCCCCTGGCTCTTCCCATTGTATATTTTGTCAAATATTTGTTTATTCATCCTTGCTGGATCCATTCTGACCATGTGTCCATAGAAACTCAGTCGTCTTTTCCTGGTCGATGTTTCCAGGTCTTCCACCCTTTTGTATTTTTCCTTGTTTGATACTAGCCTGTAGTTTATCTTCATTTTATTTTATTTTAATTTTTAATTTCTTAAAATTATAAATTCCAGCCAATGGCCATAGCGGGAAATGTTAATTGAAGGCCCGTAGGCTCCCCATTAAGTTCTATATCAAGTAGTTCCAACTTGGTCTACCAGAGATGCCACTGACAAAGTCACATAGCGGCGAAAGTTGGAACTAGATAGAGCGTTTCTATCCTAATAACCTACACATTTAGCTACACACTACCAATTGTAGTGGTAGGTTCTTTTTCATGCCATAAATATATGACTTGGGACCGCCGGCTTTACTTCCCCTCCGGCATACTGAAGGATTTTAACGCTCTTAAAAATTTTCATTTTACCATGATCTAAACCATAGGTCAAGGGCTACATGACAGCGTTGTTGCAGCCCCTAAACTGAGGGACCAACCAGACCATAACTCAGTAGATATTAACTTTACGACCAATGTTTATAGGAACCTTTTTCTTACTTTTTGGCTGTATATTAATTCTTATGTACATGTTGGAACATTTTTCCCGGGCAGCTATTATATGTACGTTAGATCTATACTTTTTGAATCATTAACATAGGCTATAGTATTGTAGTTATGTACACATACGTATTTGCTCCAATTTCAGAGGTATTTTAGGGGCCTTTAACATGAGCTTTTAGTGCCTAAACACTCTACAGTCTACGTATCAGCAATTCATCTACAGTACTACTTTACTTGACCGATTTCAGTTCAAGTCACTACAGTTAGATTAACGTGCCAGAGAGCAAACATGTCCTTCCCAAAGGAACTCTGTACTTGGAGTGGATACTGTGAGAGCTCCTATATATTAATGGACTGAACCAACTTGAGGACGTTTGAATAATACAATGGTCTTGGGCTCTTGAATAAACCGTGAAGCTGCTTTCGTCCCTGGAGACTTTCTCCGTTCTGTCGCGCTGAGGACCTAAATGCACTTTAAGACTCAAGTGGAGACGATGATCACATTTGATCCAGGCCCTTAAATTAAAATGTGAATTAAGTGCTGGAGAAGAGATGTCGTAATGTGTTTCTAATACTTAATATTAGAAGAAATTCATAACATCATGGTTATCATTCCCTTGTATTTGAATGTGAGTTTGTCTGGTATCACAAGTCTACAAATTAAAACTTGCGGGCTGTTTTATATTTGAAAGGTAATTCTTAATATTTCAATGCCGCAGATTTCAGTAATTATATTAGTTTTCCTCCAGCACATCAGATCTTTAGACAGATGAAGAATGAAATATGCATATATTGTCTTCAAAAATATAATATAATGATGATGTGTATAAGCGTTACAAACGAACTTGTAAGATTTTCATTACCACTTTATAAACAGCACATCAGTAAAATCTTGTTCGTTTGGTATCGAATGTTTTTCTTGTAACAGCAGAGTATCAAGAAGGCAGTGCGAGAGTAGAGTATGAAGAAGGCAGTGAAATATCAAGAAGGCAGTGAAGAAGAAAAAGAGAGACTTGGGATCGTTATGTATTATGAGAGTGTAAAAAATAAAAGAATATATTTGTGTGTTGATGAATGCCAAGAATAATAAAAACGGTAACATTGGTGACCCTGACGTGATAATGTTACCGTTTTCATTATTCTTGTCATTCATCAACACACAAATATCTTTATTTTTATTTTTACACTCTCATAATACATAACAATTCCAAGACTCTCCTTTTTTCTTCACTGTCTTCTTGATATTTCACTGCCTTCTTCACACTCTACTCTCGCACTGCCATCTTGATACTCTGCTGCTACAGTCTGTTGGATTTTCTCTAGTCGATTGCCGTAGAATCCCTATAGTCTACAGCATCCAGCAGTAATCTTCAATAATTGATGTATTCCATCGTCTTTGGTATCTTCCCTCTATTTCTCGAATATCTTTATCAGGAAATACGTCCAAATGTAAAAGCAGAAAGTTAGTTTGAGACTCAAGTTGTACCCCAAAGTTCTCAACCTCTGTAGCATGTTTTTAGCAATTTTGACATAATCAGGATTATAAGATTGTACCTGAACATGTCATTATTATTTGCACGGATTACAAGGGACGGTATGTTACAAGGATCATGTGTTTTGTGGGTCGAGTGAACATCATCAGTACTATGTGAATCAAATCAATACAGTCACATGCAGGAGTATGCAAGGCAACAATGCTACTCAAAAATAGTCACGGCTATTCACCAGTAAATATGATTTCACCATAAACCTACAGACCCCACAAATCTCGTTAAACAAGAACATTTTTATAAAATAACACGGATTTTATATAATTTGTGGAATGATAAAGATGCTAGTTTATAATTATTTTAGTTACAAAATGTCTAACTCCTGGTTTTATTCTATAATAAATAACAGTGTTTTGGTTTCTTTCGATCGTTTTTGTATGATTGTAACGAGTTTTCTTACTGGGCGACTCAAATATATAAAACTAAACATCACCCAACAAAAACAATAGTAAAAATCTAAACAGTTGGAGAATTGTTCAATAACGTAGTAAGAATTTGTCAAAAACAAAATTCTTCAGGAAAATAAATGAAAATCTTGTTTTATATAATTATGACAGGGAAAGGAGGAGGACCACTTACAGGATTGGTTATGCTAGATTTTTCCTAACCTTCTAGTTTCAAAACTAATGCTGTACCTTGTTACTTGCAATTTGAAGATAAACATATTTCTGCAACGAAAAATGCGTATATTTAATGCATACGAATGTATTATGATAAAATAATTCTCCAGGAGAAATTGCATATGAATTACTATTTTTTACGATCAAATATCTTAGTCTATCAATGCGTTATTAATTACCTTGACTTGTTTTTGTCTGAGTAGGGAATTTTCTGTAATTTTTAATTGTACTAAGTCTTTTTCAGTTTCTCTAAACCATGTGGGTTTTGTTTCGCGGTTACGGATGAAATCAAATATTTGTTTGTTTAATCTACTAGAGTTCATTGTGAGAAGATGACCGTAAAAATGTATCCTCCTTTTTCGCAGAGTATCTGAGAGTCTCTAAATTTTCTTGTCGAGAGTCTCATTCGTGATGTGCCTTATCTTATTATGCTGAAATGTTGGTCCTATAATTTTTCTTAAAGTTTTATCATATTTGAATTGCAGACAATGGCCATAGCAGGGTATTTTAATTGAACGCCTTTAGGCTCCCCAACAAGTTCAAGTAGTTCCAACTTTGGCTAACAGAGATGCCACTCTCACCGACAACTAGCAGCGAACGTTGAAACTTGATAGAGCGTATCACACCAAATAACCTATAAATTTTTCTACACACTACCAATTTTAGTGGTAGGTTCTTTTACACGCCATAAATCTATGGGATGTGCCCACCGGCTTTACTTCCCATCTGAAAAAAGGCATACTGAAGGATTTTAACGCTCCTTTCCTTTAATTCGAGTATCTGAATCTGACCTTTAGGGTTTCTGCTGCAAGGAGTGCTTCTGGTTTAATCACTGTCTGATAGTATTTAATTGTGAGAACCCCTTTGATGATATTCGTATTTTTACTATTAGCCGTTGATAAATCCCTTACAGCGAAATGCCTCCTGCTGCAGGGTAGCTCTGAAATCTTTCCTCAGGTGAGATAGGCTGTTGAACATTTTCCTTCAAAGTAGTACTGAACTACAGTATTTACACTCCTGTACAACATCCTCATAAATGATTGTTTTAAACAGTATTTGCACTGGTAAACCTACTGTAATTCATATTAGCCTGATGAGTCGAAGATTGTTTCGAACAGACAACTTCAACAACAGTCCTGAATGAATTTCGTTGATTTGCCACTGTCATCTACTGCCTCCCGAACGTCGATTAGAACTCTTCCGTTCATCTGGTCTTCGGATAGCTGGGGTTTCTTCTTCCATCCCTGAGTTCCCATACTGTAGATGATTAGGCCCACCTTGCCTGATCCATTCTCAGTACATAGCCTGTCCATATCCACTTCAGTTTCCTGGCCCTCGTGATGACTTCCTCTAGCCCTGTCCTCTTTGTGTAATGTAATGTTTAGGAGACTTTCCTCTCGCACACTTCTTACTTCGAGTCTTGCTTTTTAGTTAATGACCACGTTTATGCTCCGTAAAGGAGAACGGGAAGATAGGATATAATCGTCCTCATTCTAGTGGTTGGAATACCAACCACGAAACTATAAAACTATAGGGTATATGATTGCTGTAACTGCCTGGTAACTTAACGTACGGTAAAATACCGGCATTTACATATGGAATCTGTGTCCAAAAAAGGGGAACAACGACGCCTGGGATAGCGTCATAAATGATTGTATTATATTAGAATTGCATCCGATGGCCATAGCGGGGTATTTTAAAATCTAAATCTACATAAATGTATGATATAGGCCCGCCGGTCTTACTTCCCATCCGAAGGAAGGCATATGAAGGATTTTTACGTTCTTAAAAATCCGATGACTTCGGCAGGGTTTGAACCCGTGTTCTTGGGCATAGCAGTAAAGCATGCTACAGACTACGCTACCGAAGCCTAAAATTATTCGAAGCATTGATTTCCGGATTTCCAGCTCCGCGTGTAATCGTACACAACCTAACGCTGCAGGGTTTCGATCTTGGAATCATGTCTAGATCCCTCATCCTCTGAGAAAGTTGTGTAGAAATAACTCGACAACGGATGTCATGTGTATTAGAAATTTACATAGCTACATATTCTACTGTATTCATGTTAATCCTACCATTCCTTCTTTCAGTATTTCCTTTTCACCACTATCTCGTGCAGCACGCAAAGTGGTGGAGAGCGCCTGTTTGCCTGCAACTTCTCTAACAGATGCGTGCTGCGGTTTGCATCCCGGTGCTACTGTATAGTTCATGACTAATAGGATGGCTAACGAGCCGATTATTCATTCATTGCTGAAGTGAGACACAAATAGAAAGTAGGGCTGGTAATAAGCGATGTTCGATTAGATTAATCGATAAACTGAAGTATCGACTAATTGATTGATAGATACGAGATAATAAATGATGTTTAAATGAGATGATGGTGATGATAATTGTTGTTTTAAGGGGCCTAACATCTAGGTTATCGGCCCCTAATGGTTTGGGTAATAGCGAAAGAGGACATGAGAATGAAAAATATAACTAGTACTAACTACAAACTTACATACTAGAAGAAGAAATGGTAAAAAATAAAGGATAAGGCAAATAAAGGTCAGGAAGAAAAAATTACAGTCAGTCTGAAAGACTAGACGTTATTATCAATTCAAATGACGCATGCTACAAATGCTACACATGTTACAAAGGCTCAGGAGGGCTTCTCGTTTCGCTCGAAGCCCCAGGACTCTTTCAACAGACTCCATTACCCATTAACTTAGGCTTCCCGCGCGGGCACCTCTTTAAGGGTCACCCTGGTTTTGAGTCTGACATCTTTTACAATTCTTTAAGAGTCACCCATTATTTGAATCTGATATCTCGCAAACCTCTTTAAGGGTCACCATGTATTTGAATTGAATCTAACAAAATGTACACCTCGTTAAGTGTCACCCTGTAATTTGCTCTGTCATCCTGCACACCTCTTTAGGAGGCACCCTGTATTCCTGTGTGACATCTTGTGTACCTCTTTAGAAGTCACCATGTGCTCTTGTGTTCGCTTCGCTCAAAGTTCCAGGACTCTTTCAACAGACTCCAATAACCATTAGCTTATGCTTCCCGCGTGGCTGCATGACGTCACGCACTCACTTCCCGCGAGGCTGCATGACGTCACTTCCCGCGCGGCTGCATGACGTCACTTCCGTCTCCGTCTCCGTCTCAGTCTCCGTAACGCATAACGTTGGACTCAAGAATAACGACGAAGTCGACAAGATCATTTGAAATGATAAAAGAAATGCCCTCGACCCTCGAAGAATGAGGATTAAGGAACTTGGAAGGAAGGAGAGCCATGTGAGGCAGATAGGAAAGGGAGAAAGAGGAGAGGACCCACCCAAATGTGGTGGAAAAAGGGGAAACAATGGACCCAGCTCAGGAATCCCTCGATGTCGCCAACTCCAAAACTCACCAGCCGTGAGCCCATGAGGGTGTAGCACTATCCAGGGTGCACCAGAAGTGGTGCCCCTACTTACACCCTGCCTCCGTGAGGGCCATGTGTAGAAGGCAGGAGATAACATGAAATGAAATGAAATAGAAGGCTGATCCCTCGAAGAATGAGGGTATCAGGAAAGATGGGACAAGGGCCAATTAAGGTGGGAAATTGAAAGACTCACTGGGGCCTTGGATACCCTAATACCGTCGGGGTCCGAAAAGAACAAGAGTTGACCAATGAAGGTCGACAGGAAAGAAGACGGAGAGGAGCCCGGCACAAATAAGTGGAAGCAATGCCGGACTCAGCTGGGGTCCCGTGGTCGCCAAACCACGTCCCACTAGATGTGAGCCCCTGGGGGTGGTGGGTTAAATGAGAGGTCATCGCTTAAGTCGAGATATGCTTATTTTTTGATTGATGTATGGAAATCTATAAAAGTTAATTTTTGGATAAATACAGTCAACAAAGTGTTCTTCCTTGTTTATGTTAACAATAACCAAATTAGATTTAGTGACATTGGAAGGACAAACGTCAAATTGGGATGGGTTTCGAAGAACCAAAACGAGTTTTCTGCAAAAATTTTGAATTCTTGTTTAATTTTTACAATTTGGACACGGACAATTTTGTTTTACTCTGTTTTAGCCTAGTTTTCACAAAGGTGGTAGACAATATTTAAATATATATGATACAATTATTTTAGTTAAATTAATGTTAATTTCTATTCTATGAGGGCCTACTGAGAGGAGCGACAAAATAATTAAAAATACGAGCCTTACAGTAGTCGCATATGACGTGTAACATCTGACATTGAATAAACCTCACGTGAAATTGTTGATACACCGGTATTTTATAGTATTATTGGCTCAAATATTAATCTTTGTAAAAGGAAGTGTTTTACAGATATTGTAGTTTATAATACGGAACTCATTTTATTAGATGATTTGTAGCTTCCACCAGCACTAGACTAAACAAAGAATACGATATGGGACAACTAGATTAATAGACGCGACACCGCTCTTAACCTTAAATTCCTTATAAACAGGTCCCCTTGATTCACAGACCAACACGTAATTTCATATGGATTCTGTTAAAATGAGTCATATTGATATGATAAATATCGTTTAAAATGATAATCTGGTAGCAAAAACATCTACCCCGCCCAGGATTCGAACCCAAGATCTCTAGATTCACAGTCATACGCAATAACCCACGGCTATTTCGACTAGGCAAATATTGTGCACAAGATGGTGACTTATTTCCACGTTCCAATAATACTGCATTACGGAATTAAGTTTCATATATATTTTGCTTCTTTCGATAATGTTCCTGAGTGGCATTGAGTTTAAAATGCCTTAAGCCAATGCAATGTCGACTACTTACAATGTTTGATATTAAGGCATTTTACCATTTAAATACTGATACGGAGACTTCGAACATGTACCATGTCATTTGTTTAAATCACTTGACACCAGAGTTCTCATGAGCGTTTTCCGTTCAGTATGTCATATACATTCCACATGGCCGAGAGTGCGTCAGGGTATCAATTTTCGACACCGCACGCTGATTGTTTCTCTTACCAGTGCCAGCTGGATCGATCGATCGAGTTGGCAGTGCGTCTTATACTTCCGTTCGATCCACCACTGCCACTTAGGGCACACCTCCATTCGAGCGATTGAGCGGGCAGTGCATACTTCCGTTGTCCACCACTGCCAGCTAGTACACTTTCGTTTAATCGATCGAGCGGGCAGTGCATATTTCCGTTGTCCACCACTGCCAGCTAGTACACTTCCGTTTAATCGATCGAGCGGGCAGTGCATACTTCCGTTGTCCACCACTGCCAGCTAGTACACTTCCGTTTGGTCGATCGAGCGAGCGGTGCATACTTCCGTTGTCTACCACTGCCAGCTAGTACACTTCAGTTTGATCGATCGAGCGGGCAGTGCATACTTCTGTTTAATCCACCACTGCCAGCTCGATCTTTCCGAACCACTTCCGTCCCCAATTTTCAAAATCACGCCCACAAAACTATCCAGCAACCGAGCGGAAAGACGTTACACATCAATAAATAGTTCGACCAATCGACTAATTGATCAAATGATTAAATGTACAATCGTTACTTGTTGCAATTTATCGATTTTTCTCCTCCGATTAATAGATTATTCGATAACTTTCATCGATTATGAACACCAGCTCTAATAGAAAATGCGATCGAGAATAGGAATGCACTGATGGAAATTATGCTTGTTGTTGTGGTTAATTTCTCTAGGGACTATGCGGCATGGTGTTCATGTAACCCCGAGAACTTGGGTGGAAGTGGAATATAGGATAAACTGTGTCTGTGACGGTATCACCTCATGGTGTAGAGGTTAGCATTCATGACTGTCGCCCGGGAGGTCTGGGTTTAATTTTATGCTCTGCCAAGACATTGAATTCTGTTATGGGGCTGGAACAGGGTACATTCAGCCTCGTGAGGCATGACTGAGTTTAGGTAGGTTCAATTCCCACTTCAGGCATATTGGAAGTGGCTTTCCGTAGTTTTCCATTTCTACTCCAGGAAAATACAGGCAAAGCCATGGCCACCTCCTTCTCCTGAACTAAATTACACATACACACATTACTACAGATACCATAATGAACATCCACAGCCTGCTTCCAGCCGACCGACCGGGTCAGGGATGGGACGAATGAATACCCCATCTAGCGGTTAGGATATGAACTGTGCTAGTTGCCGAAGCCTGTCGCACTCCTCTGAGGCAGTGATTCAATTAATGGCAGATGTTTATTTATTTAGCGTATGGCTTTAGCGATACAATATGTAGGCGAAATCAGTGACGCCACCACTGTACTTTCTTTTAGGACACTTGTTGATGATATGCTGGATGGTCTGCTTAGGGTCACCACAATCACAGTTAGGTGAAGAAATAATTCTCCATTTATAATGGACGTCTGCACAGTTGCCACGACCCGTACGAATCATGTTCAGAGTTGACCATGTTTTCCGAGGAAACTCAAATCCAGGTGGTAGCGATGATCCAATGCGTGGTAATGTTGATCCAGGCCTAGTATCCTGTCTTCCATGCCATTCTTCAGTTAAGTTGAAGTTGGTATTCTCCATGTCTATTGCAGTCCTTGTTGATGGATTTCGAGGTCTTAGCCGATTCAGGCGAGCATCAGCACTGTCACAGTGTATTGTTGTGGGTTATCCATTTTTATTTCTTGAACTCCCTGAGGAGAGCGTTTTTACGTCGATGATCTGGTGGAGGGATGTAACTGAGGATAGGTAGACGATGTGTGGGTGTAGACCTTATTGTGCCAGTGATTAGGCGCATGACATATGAAATGAAATGATAGGGGAGAGTGTTGCTGGAATAAAATTTGTGACAGGAAAAACCGGAGTACCCGGAGAAAAACCTGTCTGCCTCCGTTTTGTCCAGCACAGATCTCAAATGTAGTGACCGGGATTTGAAACACAGACCCAGTGGTGAGAGGCCAGCGTTTTGATGCCTAAAGCACGGAGGCTACAGATACCATAATAACTCAGGTTATCAGATAAATACAGTACATACCTATGACCACGATGCCCAAGACCCGCAAATAAAACAACAGTTTTTTATGGCTGCATTAGTGTGTGTATCTTTTTGTATTTGGGGCTAACATTGGGAACGCTAGGATCGTAGATGGGCTTCAAACTCGGGACGTTGTGCATGGTCCACTACCCCATCGTTGGTCCAGGCAGGGTCTACCACGAGACCACTGATGTGTCTGACTTGGTGCTCATAGACGAAATCCCGCAAATGATACGCCAAGAACGTAGAAAATATGCTGAAGTTTACGATCCTTTACTCTATGAACTCGTCATCGGGGTGTAATCAACGTTAGTAGCCTAATCCATAAACTAATATACAAATAAGTTGTAGATTCAACTCTTCTACCCATTTGCCCATTCTCTAAACCCTATTCAGTACATTTGATTGTTGGATTCAGAAATGCCATAAAATCTCCATATTGTCTAGATAACAATAAAAAGCACCCTCACGTTCTCCAACTGAAAACGACAAACTTAATGAAAATAAAACTCAAAGGGGATGTTAGTGGAAAAGAATTTGAATTGAATTCTTTCCTTGATTACTTTCTGGAGTAGTGACTAGCGTTTTTGGGTGTCGTCCCAGAGGTGGGGGTTCCATTCCCAGCTCTGTCAAGAAATGTCATTCTGATCTGAGGCCTGAAACAGGGTACATTTAGTCTCGCGAGGCAAATCTGGGAAGAGGAAGGTTCCATTCCTTACTCGGACATCCTGCCATTCTGTGGTTTCCTAGCTCAACTCCGGTTGCTTCCTTCCTCATCTTCACCTGATTTACAAATACCTCATCTTCACCTGACTTAGAAATACACATAGGCTACAACTACTGGCAACACAGTAACACAGGTTATTAGAGAAATTCTTTGCACGCCCTAGTGCACGGGGCTAAATGACTACGATGTCCAAGTCCCAGAAATGAAATAACGAATAGTTTACATAATTTAAAAATACTTATTTATTCACTGGTGTCGGTAGAATGCTGAACTGCTATTCCCAAGATGGCGGGTTCAATCCCAGCCGAAGTCGTTTTTTTAAGAGAGTTAAAACACTTTAATACGGTATGCCTTCCTTCAGAGGTGAAGTAAAGCCGGAGGGCCAATGCCATAGCTTTATGGCATGTAAAATAACCTACCACTAAAATTGGTGGTGTGTAGCAAAATTTGTAGGTTATATTTGGCTGGTTAGGAAACGCTCTATCAAGTTCCAACGTTCGCCGCTAGTGTTAGTGACAGTAGCATCTAGTAGCCAAAGTTGGAACTACTTGAAATTGAAATTGGTGGGAGCCCTCGGGCGTTCAATCAAAAATGTCCAGCTTATGGCCATTGGCTACAATTTATATTTCATCATTATTCAGAAATGAAATTCTTAGCGTACACAGTTAAATATTTGTCAGTGAAAATAATATATTTCATTATTCTTGAAGAAAGAGGTTAGTGCAGTGTATATAACAAGTAGTTCCGTGAAGAATTATACAACCTATTTTCATATATCCTACTTATGTTAATTGCCACTATCAACATACACAATTTCAGTTTGATTGCTGTAATAGATTCGTAGATATTGAGAACCGACTAAATATTTCGGGTGGTCGCCATGTTGGATTTTATATATGTAGGTCCTAGAGTTATGTACTGTTACATGCAGATTATTGTGAACGTGTAGTATTCAAACTTCAATCGCATAATTAGGACACAAGAAAAAACAAGGATATTTTATAATTTTTCACAGCTGCCATCTTGAGGTTATGGAAACAATTGAAATAAATTAGATGCCAGTGGATTAACATTCGTATAAGGATTTACTGTACCAAGTTTCACTGCACGCGGATGGTTAAATTGCGAGAAACGTCCATGTGAATATTTATACTTCGCGTCACCGCCATGTTGGATTTGTGATCACCAGGTTATTTAAAGTCCTATAGGTGAACTTAAGTTCATAGCCCCTATGAACATTAAAAAATGCAGTTTGATTGCTAAAATAGATTCGTAGATATTCAGTATCGTCTAAATATTTCGGATGGTCGCCATGTTGGATTGTTAAATGTATAGGCCATAGAGTCATGTACCATTAAAGGAAAATTATTGCGTAGGTTCATTATTCAAACTTTCACTTCGATCGCATGACTACATCACAATAAATAAAATCTTAATTTTAAAATTCGCACTGCCGCCATCTTGAGGTTATGTAAACAATTGAACTAAATTAGATACCAGTGGATTACAATGTGTATAAATATGTCCTGTGCCAGGTTTCAGTGCGCTTGGAACATTAAATCGCGAGAAAGGTCTATTTAAAATTTTCAAATTCGCTTGGCCGCCTTGTTCGTTTTGTAGTTAACCGGTTTTGAAAGTCTTATAGATGGACTTCCAGTAGTGCCCTTTATCTCCGTACAAAATGTCAGGGTTTTACCGCTAATAGTTTCAGAGATATAGAATGCCGGTGAAATATTTCGCACATCCGCCATCTTGTGATTATGTAAACAATTGAACGAAGTTAGATGTCGGTGCATTACAATGTATATAAACATATACTGTACCAAGTTTCATTGCGTTTGGTTAGTCAAATCGCGAGAAACGTCTATTTAAAAGTCACAAATTCGCTTGGCCGCCATGTTGGTTTTGTAGTTACCAGATTTTCAAAAGTCACATAAGTGAACTTATAGTAGTTCCCTCTATCACCATAGAAAATGTCAGGGTAATATCGGTAATAGTTTCGGAGATATTGAATGCTGGTGAAATATTTCACACAGCCGCCATGTTGGATTGGTGAGTCGTAACAAAATTTGAAGGGCACTGTCGAGGTCGCCGGGAATAGTGCTATGAACTTTCCGAGTTTCATTGAAATCGCTCCAGCCGTTTAGATTTTATTAGGGGGGGACACACACTCGAATCACACACACACGGACAAAAGGTGATCTCATAAGCCTATTTTTTCAAAATTAAAAATAGGCTAAAAACGACCACTTCAAATTTTAACAGAGAAATTCAACATGGTATGTTACCGACAGGCCACGGCCGTTTCCTTCCACATCTTTACCCAGTTTCATTCACCATCATTCATTTCATCTCCCATTAACTCCTATCATGAGACCTGCGTCAGGAATGGCATCCGGCCGTAAAAACCATCCGCCACAAAGGCTTCCATCGCATCTCATACCCGACCCCGTTGGAAAACGGGAATAATAAAGGGTAGACATACATTCAACATGGTATATTCCTGGAACTTACGGTTAACTCCCACTTTTTGCTGCAACAATATAAGCTATGTTGCATTACCATCTTACCTCTATCTAAATATTAAGTTTCATGAACGTGTGTACAAACCTTTCTATGTGACGCGCGCACATACATGCAGCATACAAACGTACAGACAGACAAATATCACGAAAAAGGAAAATGTAATCGCCTACTTCTTCTGAACATAATCGGAGCAGAAAACAAAACAAAAATGTGATTATGATCAGGCAAAACACTTATTTAAACTCTATAAATTATTCAAAGTTTTATCATTTTAAATGATCTTGTCGACTACGTCGTTACGCTGGGGTCTGGCGTTACGTTATGGTGACGGACGAATTGTACCCAGATGCACTGAGTTGTGTGACGTCATAGTACTGCTTGGTGCATGTGTTGCACGACAATCTCTACTTTGTTAGTATAAGACAAAAATCCCCGATTCATGGATGTCACGGGTAATCTCGAGAACCACTGGATGGATTTTGATGCGGTTTTCACCATTCTGTAAAGGATATCTCG
This sequence comes from Meconema thalassinum, assembly GCA_946902985.2. Lineage (NCBI taxonomy): Eukaryota > Metazoa > Arthropoda > Insecta > Orthoptera > Tettigoniidae > Meconema > Meconema thalassinum. The sequence goes on along the minus strand of OX336399.1, from coordinate 81,786,507 downwards.
TGGAAAGATTCTGTAGAAAATAATTTATGTATGATCAAAGGAAGCCAAGCAGTAACGATTTCAGTGAAAAAGTCGAAAACAAACTTGGCGTCCGTGCGCTTCTTAAGCTTACGCTGGGCAAACCGTTAAAAATATCAATATACTATGAGCGTAGGAATTGGTCACCGTGAAAAGTTCTACAAAAAAGTCCCTGAGAGCATATCTCTATCTTCAATACATCGCCCACTATAAGTGTTTTTAGACTGGACGGAAGGGGCACGTCCCCGTGTGCTCTGGTGAGCGTGACGGCATACCGCGCGCTTGACCTTGCTTTGCCCTTGGTTTGCACTTGCCATTCTCGAGTTATTTGAAACAAGATAAGCAAGATAAGTATTATGCAGACCATTTTCTAACATGTCAAGAGTATTTGGCTTCGAGCGAAGCAAGAAGCCTCCAGCCTTTCTAGCATTTTTCAGCATTTGTAGCTTTTTAAATTATACAAAGTCTAGTCTTTCAGACTGACTGTCACTTTTTTGTACTACTGCATTCTTAAATAATTAAATTAGTCGAGGAGCTTCCCACCAGGAAATTCTGTGACCTCAGACCCTTCGATTTGATCAGACGCTGGTGTTGTAAGTTCTCTTACACCTGTTTCATATCGTGATTGGGTATTTATGTTTTATTGTGATACACCCTGTTATAAAATACAGTAAGACTATTCACTTGCACTTTAATAGAATATTGGCAGACATTTAGCGTGCAGACATACACGATATAACCTGCAGGTCGCCACACGAGTCACGGGATGCCTTGAAACATAATGTAAGAAGAAACAACGCTTATGAATAATTCAGGGAGCTCAATGAAAATATATCCCAATTCTAGACAATTTACTAACAATTGCTAGACGGAACGTTCATCAAATCTTTACGGGAGGGCAAGATGAGCAATTTACTAAAGAACATGTGTTTCTACCTATTATTTTCATTTTATCATTTTCATTTGATTTTATTCCAATTTACTTCAAGAGAACCGGGACGTGTGAAACTATATAAAAATGTGGCTTCCGATATTTAGTTACATATCTCAGAAACTACAATAGTGTTACGGCTGTGAGTTTGTTTTGTCGCTCGCCGCATGAGTCACAGCTCCACCGGGCTGTGTGTGCTCTGCCTCAGTGTATTACGTGCGCGTTACGCAACGGACTGCGAAGTGAAAGGAATGGTCCAGAATATTCGTGACCCAGCCAGTGAAGGAAATGTCGAGAAGCCGTGTGTCCTGGACGATTCTGGAATTCATTGAATCACCAGCCTATTATATAAGCGGCTTCAACAGTGAGGGGACCGAGTTTTCTGTGGGTGGGTGTTTTACGAGCTAGTGCGAGCGTCTTTCCTGAGCGACAGAAGTGTGGTGACGAAGTGCAGTGCGAGTTACGAAATCCAGTGACATTGTTTCCCCCAGCTTGTGGACAGCGAAATAGCGTGTAGCGGAATATCGTAAGTAACTGTAGTAGGTGTACATGAGGAAGAGGTGCAGGTAGCTTCTGTCAAGGCCAACGGACTCATTAAGACGGTTTTACTTCTGTGGTTTGTTGAGAAGTGAAAGGGGCAAGAGCGCTCAAGGAAGAGACTTGAGGAAACTGGAGTAAGGTTCTAATTGCTTGTATTTGCTGTTGAGTGGTGTATCTTTCCTGCAAGCAATAAAGCTAACTTCTCTTTAAAGCAGTAATTGGTGTTGTGCTTTCTACCCTCCGTAATCCAGTTAACGGAATTGCCACTAGGGGGTGGCACGTAACAACTGGTGTCAGAAGCCGGATTACGAACTCAAGCACAACACCTGACGGTCCTGGTTTCAGAACCCGAGCAGGTCATTTTCTCTAATTTTCCTGTGAGTGCATGCCCTTTACAAGACAAACAACTAAAATGGAGGCGCAATTGGCAGCATTGCTAGAAAAGTTAAATGGCATGGAAACCAAAATGGAGGCCGGCAAGAAGAAGATGGAAGACTGTCAAAATAAGTTAGCGGAGGACCTGAAGAAGATGGAGGACGGCCACAAGAAGATGGAGGACGGCCAGAAGAAGATGGAGGACGGCCAGAAGAAGCTAGCCGAGTACCTAACTGCCAAACTAGAAGACGGCCAGAAGAAGATGGAAGACGGTCAAAATAAGCTAGCGGAGGACCTGAAGAGGATAGAGGACGGCCAGAAGAAGATGGAAGACGGTCAGAATAAGTTGACACAGGACCTGAAGAAATTAGAACTGGGTCTGCGTGAGGAAGTCACGGCAGTGGAAAAGAAGTTCGACGCCTTACAAGTGGAAGTTGCCGAGCTGTGCCAACGCCCGCTGATGGGGGGTGGAGGAGAAATTCAACGCCTTACAAAAGAAAGTTGCCGAGCTGCGCCAACGCCCACAGACGGGGGTGGAAGAGAAATTCAACGCTTTTCAAAAGGAAACTGCTGAGCTGAGCCAACGCCCGCCGACGGGGATGGAAGCGAGATTCAACCCTCTACAAGAGGAAGTTGCCGAGCTGCGCCAACGCCCGCCCACCGTTACACCGGGAATATCAGGAACGGGACATAGCAGAGTGACGCCCCCAACCTTCGACGGAAAGGTCCCGTGGAGCACCTACTAGTAGTGGTTTTGTGGGGGTTCAGATGCCTCCACCTCCACACCCTCCACACAAGATGGCGGCAACCCGATAACTCCCGAACCCGTGGTCGGATTTTGACGAATGAGGTGTCATTGAACTCGGGCTGATACCCCCTTTCCAATGGACAACATATTTCCACCCCAAAAATAAAACCTACCCCTACTAGGGGGTGAAATTGTATTTTTTTAGAGAATCGCTCTTTCCAATTGCAACATGTGAGAATTTGAATGCCGATATGGATTTTAACGTTGTTCCACATAAAGTGCATGTGTACGGTGGATAGCCACTATGAATTAACATGCTTTTTTTTTACGCATGCCCACTCATGGCTTTTATAAGAGGGTGGGGGAGTGGTTCCCTGTGGACGGGTTATTGTTGACAGGTCCTTGTTGACAAGTCATTGTTGACGGGTCCCTGTGGACTGGTCATTGTTGACGAGTCCTTGTGGACGAGTCCTTGTCTCTTTGGACTGATCCCTTTGGACCAGTCCCTTTGACCTGGTCCCTATGGACTGGCTCATGAATTTATTTAAATTATGTCAAAGGGTCTAACTACATTTGTGTGTGTTGAACTGACGTTGTTCACCACTACTATAATGGGATAACGATATGAAAGGAAAGTGACGAAATACATGTGAACATACAAGGGATCTAACTTGGTGGATGGATGTGTTTCAAACGAGTCATTTGTAGTTGAAAGAGAATAATACATGTTCTTAAGATGTTAAAACTGAGGAGATGGTACGTGCAGTAAGACGTCTTGTTACTTCCTGTGTCATATTACAGACATGACAGAGAGCGCGCAGATCTGTTGCTATGACTAACACTGCAGTAATTTGAAACCGCAAGTGTTCATTAAGACAATGGATGATGATCATGCAAAGTTAGCAGTTATTGGATATTACACAGGTGTTCCTTCCGGTGTCATGTTGCTGACATACCAGAGAGCGCACACTGCTGTTGCTATGACTGATGCTGCAGTAATTTGAAACCCCATATGTTGATTAAGACAATGGGTGATGATCATGCAAAGTCAGCAGTCATTGGATACCACACAGGTGTTCCTAGTGTACTTTAGACTCTCAACTGAATTGGGAAAGGAATTGCAATGATCTGCAAAAAACTGCTGACACGAGCGATGAGAGTTTATATATGAGGGGTGTCATATATCTCCCTACTGTCAGTCTTTATTACTCGCTTTGAGTGAACAGTGCTCTATTACTGCTCAAGAGTTGTAAAAAAAGCCGTTTTGGTAGAAAATCATTAAATTATTTTGCAAGGTAAGTTCTTATTATTAATGGATTGTAGTCTTTTATTACTAATTGATGTTGAAGTTATTGATTGGAATGTATTTATTGATTGATTGATTGATTGATTTGTGTACAGATAATTGGGTACCTGTAGGTTACCAGATTCCTACAATCTGTTCATTCAGTGGCAGCAGTTGATCAATTATAAAAAGGTAAGTGCCCCTCTAATAACTTTTAAACAGCTAGAGTATTATTTTCCAATATTCACCACTACATGTCAGTGAAAATGGTATATTTGGCAGTCAAAAGTTGGATCTACTTGACCATGGTGTGTATAGCTAATTTTGTAGGTTAGATTTTGATTACCACTCTATTAAGTCTGAATGTTCATTGCTAGGTGTCAGTGACAGAGGGAATATTTAAAGACTTAACCTCAGTTCACCTAACATAACCTAACTTTACCTAACTTAACCTTGACACGTGACATGTTTTACAAGTTTAAACTTGTTTTAAGACTGGCTATGACGTCACACTTAGCTCACTTAACTGGTGAACGCTGGTTTCTATCACGTGATATGTTCTACAAGTTTAGACTTGTTTTAAGACTGGCTATGACGTCATACTTAGCTCACTTAAATGGCGACTGCTGGTTTCTACCACTCTATCAAGTTCCAATGTTCATCGCTAGGTGTCAGTGACAGTGGTATATAGTAACCCCAGTTAGAACTACATGAAGTTAGACTTGCTAGGAGTTCAAAGATCGATTTAAATACCCTGCTATAACCATTGACTGGAATATAATTAAACTATCTATATTGTACTTTTGTTTTATTATTTATTAACATTTATGATTTCTTTCTTTTATAGGTAATTTCGAAAGTGATCATCATGTTCAAGTGTGGTGACTGTAAGAAACAGTTCTCAAGACCTGACAACCTTCAACGACACGCAAATGCTAAACATGACATTAAAATGTTTGTGTGCAGTCATTGTGCTAGAACATTTAACAGACAAGATAGTCTTGGACGGCATGTAAATTTAATGCATGTCAGTTCAGCACCTTTTTCATGTTCAGTTTGTGAACTTGGTTTTTCTGTTGTAAAGCGATATCAATCCCACATGGTTGAAGTGCATGGGGAACAACAGGAATTAACAACTGTAAAACCATTAACTAGCACGGAACCTTTAAATGAATGTAATGCTCAAAAGCGTAAACGTTCTCAAGATTGTGAAAATAGTTGTGCATCAAAAAGAAAGAAGAATGGTGAACCTTCAATAACCCATTGTGATGTTTGTAATATTGATATACCTTCTTCAATCATTAATGGACATTTACGCAGTATTCAACATAAAAATAACACTTGCCGTGAAAGAAATTCTGGAAATGTTCAACAAATTGGTAGTGCATTTAAAAGTCGAATTGCTAGTTATAGACTTTATAGTGAAGAAAAAACTCAAAGTATTGAATCATTTTTAAAAAATGTTCAACCTACTGTGTTTGGCTTGGTAGTGTCCCCGTTTACCCGGATAGTAGGCTGTCAGATATCCGCCCCCTCAATCGGATTGCCAACAATCAATTGCACCGGCACAGCTACATCAATGAAAATGGCACTGACAGATACTATCGAGATAAGAGCACAGAAGTTCACAGGAAATCATTGTGGAACACACCAAAATAGACGGGGGTTCATACTTACCGTTACTTACCTCTTAAAAATAATCTCGGGGTTTGAGTTGACAACAGGATCACTAAAGTCTGTTCACACAATAATCTCCACCATGACATTTAAAAATGAACCAAGACGAAGACGAGAACTTTGAACTGTACAAAAGCTTTATTTCTAATAAAGGGAATGATTTTGATAACACAACAAAATACACGTGGCTATCAGTAGCCCAAGTCAATCTGACTACGTCCTCCTGTAGGACTTGCAAAGTTATCATACAACATGATATAAAACATATTAGCTCCCACGAGCTCCAAATAACGTAATATTCATAACACAATTGGATTGGAAAGGAAGTGAGGACGAGACATATATAGAGCATTTGGTTTCCTTTTAATAAACATGACAATTGTATTTATAGTCGCAAGGCCAGAGTGGACGACCTCACCCGCTGATAACCAGTTGTTGGGACAGCTGCAAGCTACCCTCCAACCTGTTGCATTCTTTGTCAAATGGACTCCCTTCTCACATGCTACGTTACGTAAGAATACAGCTCTCTCAAAAGCTTTAAATGTCTGCGAGACAACTCATATATATATTTACGCAATCCTTTCAAATACTTTACTCACATCCTACTGGATTATTATGATAATTCCTGAACTTGTTAAGTTCTCATCCAAATGTTTAATAAGCTCTTAAATGTTTATAACAAAATCACATAAATTATTTATAACAATTAGAAATTGTTTATAATATTTGTCAAAGACAATAAAAATAATTTTAAACACGCCTTTAACATCACTTTCGTTCCACATTATTTTCAAAAATATTTACAGCAATTATTTACAATATTAACATTGAAATTATTTAAATTATTAAATTTAAGAAATACATTAACCACAGGTTCATCCGTTTGGTAATTTTCATAATCGTGTTTAATATAATCGACCAATGAAGGTTAGTTATACATTTTAATGTCACAATCTGGTTTAATAAAGGTTTTAATAATTATTTGTGACGTTAATCTTCATTCAATATCTTATCTCAAATTCTTTCAAAACTCTTGTTAATTATAACAGTAAATTCACTTGATTAATTTTCAACGAACTATGACAATTCACTCCAGCGGAAAATACTTCGCTAACACAATAATGCACAAACTGCATTATAATTAAGCCCAAAATTCGTCATATATTAATCTATATGGCATTAAAACTTCCACAAATAATTCTTTATCATTAATTCCTGTGGGAACCTCCTTCATATTCAAGGGCATTATATATCAGCGACTCTCAACACATGCGCTGTACTAGCGATTATACATCCATAGTTCCACTTAAAAATTCTTTTAATCATTAATTGTTTCAAAACTGTTTTCATTTAACCTTCGTGGATTTCATTCATGAACCGAAATGAAGTCAAAATTTGCCAATCACAAACAAATTTAATAGTGAATACGTTTATATACGCCTGTCTGGTCTATCAAAATTTAAGATTAACATCTTAAAAGAATTGTAGTATAAAAATACTATCATCAAATAAAGTGTGACTAAAACTGCAAAGTAGTCGAATAGAATCCATTTAGACTGGGGAATGCAAACATTGTTATATAAATCTCTAATTGAGAAAAATTCCTAACAAAAGTTCTTGACTTTAATGCATTCAATAATTCATTATTAAAGTTCATCTTTCACAAAGTGTCTATGATGCAATGATCGTTCATAACTGACGATAAATGTCTGTGTTGCAATCAATTCAAATAACGACTAGTATTTCCAAGATCGTCGACAACGCAAGAGATTTTAACGCTCTAAAATCATTTAAATGTTCTTCCTTCTTGATGATGACAGAAAATTGGTCAAAGTAATTAAACTGGGGTAGAATTACTTTAATAAAGTGACACGCTGTCTGAATTTAAATCTGCCATAAAAAAATCATTAACTTACAGTCAAGTCGTGACTACAAAAATATTAATTACTGAAAAATCTAAATATCAGTCTCAACTGATCCAAAATCATTTAACTATGCCCATGACATAACAATGTCTTAATAAATCGTCGAAAAAGGCATAACTCATCAAGGTGAACTGAGAATAGGAATCTCAACAAGAAAATAGGGCAAAATACATGAGGACAAAAATATGGGAAAAATAGTTGCTCAAACATTGCTAAGAAACTCAAATACAATAAACGTTCACGACTACCTTATCTGCCGATTGACGTTCCAGAGGAAAATTCCCCAAAGAAGACTGCTGATGGATCCATTTCACCAAGTTACAGCTGAGCTCCATCCTCGAAATAGGAAACAGCACCCTCGGAGAATCGAACTGCTTCCTTCTCCGGAAATCGCACTGCTCCTCGAAGACGAATAGACATCCTTCCGGCAATAATCTTCTTTGTGCGTCGGGATAACCCTGACCTCTCTTGAAAAATTCCCTGAAGTTCCAGTAGACAATCGCCATGAAGTTTTTGTAGAAATTTCCGAAGAAATTTTCATATTCAATGAGTATGTAATAGATTCCATTGCTGTTGGATAGTATTCAGCTTTTAATCACGAAACATGGGTGTAGATGGTATTCACCACATGTTCGCTTGTGTGGAATAGCAATTAGCGAAGTTCCATGTTGCTATCTTACTCCGTTGAAATATGTCCCAATTGCATTAAGTCCTTTAGCCTTCCATCTGCTCTTCGGTTGTAGTATTAGAAGAACAAACTGCCTTATTAAATTGCTCCATTATACTGTAGTGTTGTGTAACAAAAGCAATCTGGAGTCTCCCTATTTCACGAGCAGCGTCAACCGTGGCGTAAATTCTGGCGATACAATAGTGCTTCTCAGGTGGTGAGATAATCACTTTTGTCAGTCGTCGAAACTTGCTAATATCTTTCAAACTAATCGCTCGAAATTGTTCAGCTTTTCTATATTACTTCATGTAGCACTGCACAATAGAATTAGCTTATAAACGACCGCTAACTGTTCAAAGCTAAACTTGTAGCTGCATTCTAAGGTGCGTTTTAACTTCACCTAGTTTGACTTGAATCTCGTATAATGCGGTGGTTTCACCGCGTTCTAAAAACGACTCTTTCACACTTTTCACTATATATGACTATATAAGAAAGAACTTTCACAATTAGACTTCGATGATTTGAGAATGAGATCTGAGAATGATCGGAGAATGAGATCGGAGAGAATGAGACTCCTCTCTTCTGCGCAAGCCCTTTTATGAACTTCTTAAGGGGCGTTTCCATCCCTTCCATAGCGTGATACTGCGTCATCGCTAAAAGTTCCAACTTCGTCAATACATGACGGATTTTCAAAATTCAAAAACTGAAAATAAATTTCACCAAAATTCCAAATCAATGCTTCTACTGCAAATGGATTTCCACAATTCCGCATTCCAAAAGTAATAAAAATACCATAGTTTCAGCAATCTCCGTCTTCCTTGAAACTATCGTTTATTGGTTCAAGCCTCCCCTCCAATAGCATAGTTTCTTCCTCAGCAGAATTCCTCGTTTCCTGCGACTGCGTCGTAAATCTTGGAACATTCTCGACTAAATGCTGACGTCACTGAGAATCTCAGCTCAAGTAGCCTGCTGGTATAACGTTTGCGTCATCCGTGCTTACGTCATGACTATCCACGTCATAACTATGACAGCCATAACTTTCCTTAAATTTTCCAACATAGCCACCGTGGTCTCTATATAATTCAATTACGGGGGCATTCTCCTCTCACCACGTTTTAAAAATAGTTGCAAATTGTTTTTAAACTCAGTGTTACAAGTATCTCAACTCTCTTGAACACGAAATTGAATTATTACTGGCTTACTCTAGTATGATATTTCCTCTATGTTCCTTAATCATAAATCTGGGTTGTGTGTGGTTAATGTATTCTCTCCTCTCTAATTTCTCTTCTGTCCAGTATTTCTATTTTCTAAGTTCTGCTGGCTCGTAGAAGGTCCAGGATCGATTACAACATCCTGCCTTTTCTTTTGATTTTCGGCTTCTTTATCCCTTAATTCTTTTAAGTATTGCTGGCTTTCCTTCTCTCTTTGCTGATACTGATCGGGTGTCATAACCTGACCTTGAGTATTCTGGTTTCTATTTTGGTTTTGGTTATTCCTATTATAATTTCGGTTATACCCATTATTGTTGTAATATCTGCCTCTTCCTTTGTAGTTTCCTCGATTGTAGTTCCAACCTCTTCTCTGTTGATACGGTCGGTAACCTTGTGATCTGTTACTTCTAAACTGATTATTCCTGTGAGGACCTACATTGTCAGTTTTCTCCTCATCTGGCTTGTCAGTCTGTTGGACTTGGTCCATATATACTGTATTGATTTCTTTAAACTCCTGCCTTTGACCTTTCTGTATCACGTTAGGCATTGGACTTGTGTAGTGTAACCTCCTCAGTAATTCATCCATGCTGGTTAAATCCCTGATGTTGGACGAAATTATTAGTCTTCTCACCTCAACTGGCAGCATACGAGAAATCGCATCAATTAGTTGCTCCGTGGACAATGGGGGTTGTAAGAATCTCAAGCGGGACAATTGACTCGTAAAGAAATCAGCGTACCGTGTTGGAAGAGTACCTGAGTATTTTCTTGAATACACCTCCGCTCTTAACGAATTCTGCGCTTCTATGGACCAAAATCGTTTGATTAATGCCTCTGCAAACTCGTAAAAAGTTACTGAATGTGTATCTAAATGCGCAAAAACCATTCGAGGGGTCCTCCAATCAGATATCTCTCTACTATCTTCATCTCTCTCTCTCTGGGAATGTGAGCTTCGATGAAATAATCTTTGAGGTTCCTTACATACTCTATAGGTGTCAAGCTATCAGTGTTACTGAATTTTTGCGGTTTGTCTTCGAAATTCCTGATGACCGTTACGTTCCTCGGATATGAATCCGGATAGTTTTTTCCACTATCTCGATAGTTCCACTCAGGTTCCATATTCCTCTCGTCATCCTCCTCTCTGAATCTGGATATACGTTCTTCAGGAGTCACGTCTCTTTCTACTGGATCTAGGTTATATCTTCTGGTATAATTCCTATTCATTTCGCAAGCTAAGCCTTCTGTATCCTTGTCAGTGATTTCCGTTAAGACTTTCTTGATTATCTCTTCTTTGTAGTTTTCCATTAGATTAGCCTCTCCTAACTTTAAATTTTGCAGTTTGCTCGTCGTTTCATTTACATCAGAGACAACTTTATGCATCTGTTCCTCTAATGTAGATTTTAATGTTTGCATATCCTGATCTAGTTGTGTTCTATCGTCAACTTGTTTTTCGGATAGCGAATTTATCCTGACGCTTAAATCTTTCCTAATCTGTACTACTTCTTTGTTAATTTCTATCTGAGTACTGGCAAGTTTTCTTTCAATCCTTTCCTGAATTTGGGTTACATGTTCCCCACTTGACTTATTCCACTCGTCTTTCCATACCGCTACGTTTGCTGTTAACATTTCTGCTATGTCTACTTCGATATCCTCTTTTAATAATCTATTATGGTCTAATACCTGGGTTCTCATGACCTCTAAATCATACTTCAAATCTGCTAAAGACGTTGTCGTTCTAACTGACTCATCAACTAATCTAGTCGCTAATGCAGTTATATTACGCGTACAAAGGGTTTTTGAGTTTCTATTTCTTCCCTGACTTTATTTACATCAGTTTGGACTTTAGTAATATCTACGAAAACTGTGTTGACTTCTACCTGAATCTTAGTTATGTCACTTTGCACCTCAGTTATATCCGCACGAATGTTATTAATATCTACCTGAACATTGGATACATCAGTTCTAGCATTTTGAATTTCTTTTTGGACTTCCTCGACCTTGTCTTGGACAGTCGCAACATCATTTTTGACAACAACTACTTCGGCTCTAGCACAAGAAATATCCCCTCGGACATTAGCTACATCTAAATTTAACATTGTAAGGTCTTTCTGTACCTTAGACACATCATTTTTAACATCTGACACATTTGTGCGGATGTCACTTACAGTACTCTCAATTCCTTGGGTATTAATCTGTAAACGCGACATATTATCCTCCAAATTAGCAGCACTAGTTTGGATACCTTTCAAACTTTCACCCATGCTAGCTTTCAAATTACTAGCATTCTCCTCCATTCGACTATTATTCTCCTTCATGCTTTCATTCAGCATCTGCTTCATACTATTGTTCATGCTAGCTTTCAAGTCTTCTAACATCATCCTCAAACTTTCATCTGTCATTACAATATTATTCAAAATAGACTGCTGTAGGGACATACATCAAAAGAGCAAAATAACAACATTTGAGCAACACTTTTCACCATATATAAATTTGATCAATTTTCTGTCTTAAATCTAACTTATAACTACCTTATAATTAACTTTCGAAGATACTTCATGTTGAAACAAACTCAAGCACATGTTCAAATTTCCCTGGCTCATTTTAAAATATCCTAACACAAATAATTTACATTTACAATCCAAATAATTTAATTTAATCTTTAATATGACTAAAATGTCATAAGCCGGTCAAATAAAATAAGATTCCAGATCATAGGCGATTTTCCTAAGTTTCCAGCCTATTTAACCTTTCTCAAGTAGTATAAGATCTGATCTTTTCTGAGTGTAATTTTCCTAATACAATACAACATTTAATTCCTATATAATCACACTCTTAAATACTACAATTGGCCTAGACATCGAACAAAGAATCAACCTCTTTATTTGAGTCTAATCGAACCTCACGTGTTAGGTTTGTCAATCTTACTCGCGTTCAACCTGGTAATCCAGTTATGTTGAATCGAGCCCCAACGTTTTAGGGTCGCCAATCTTACTGTCCCCGTTTACCCGGATAGTAGGCTGTCAGATATCCGCCCCCTCAATCGAATTGCCAACAATCAATTGCACCGGCACAGCTACATCAATGAAAATGGCACTGACAGATACTATCGAGATAAGAGCACAGAAGTTCACAGGAAATCATTGTGGAACACACCAAAATAGACGGGGGTTCATACTTACCGTTACTTACCTCTTAAAAATAATCTCGGGGTTTGAGTTGACAACAGGATCACTAAAGTCTGTTCACACAATAATCTCCACCATGACATTTAAAAATGAACCAAGACGAAGACGAGAACTTTGAACTGTACAAAAGCTTTATTTCTAATAAAGGGAATGATTTTGATAACACAACAAAATACACGTGGCTATCAGTAGCCCAAGTCAATCTGACTACGTCCTCCTGTAGGACTTGCAAAGTTATCATACAACATGATATAAAACATATTAGCTCCCACGAGCTCCAAATAACGTAATATTCATAACACAATTGGATTGGAAAGGAAGTGAGGACGAGACATTAGAGCATTTGGTTTCCTTTTAATAAACATGACAATTGTATTTATAGTCGCAAGGCCAGAGTGGACGACCTCACCCGCTGATAACCAGTTGTTGGGACAGCTGCAAGCTACCTTCCAACCTGTTGCATTCTTTGTCAAATGGACTCCCTTCTCACATGCTACGTTACGTAAGAATACAGCTCTCTCAAAAGCTTTAAATGTCTGCGAGACAACTCATATATATATTTACGCAATCCTTTCAAATACTTTACTCACATCCTACTGGATTATTATGATAATTCCTGAACTTGTTAAGTTCTCATCCAAATGTTTAATAAGCTCTTAAATGTTTGTAACAAAATCACATAAATTATTTATAACAATTAGAAATTGTTTATAATATTTGTCAAAGACAATAAAAATAATTTTAAACACGCCTTTAACATCACTTTCGTTCCACATTATTTTCAAAAATATTTACAGCAATTATTTACAATATTAACATTGAAATTATTTAAATTATTAAATTTAAGAAATACATTAACCACAGGTTCATCCGGTTGGTAATTTTCATAATCGTGTTTAATATAATCGACCAATGAAGGTTAGTTATACATTTTAATGTCACAATCTGGTTTAATAAAGGTTTTAATAATTATTTGTGACGTTAATCTTCATTCAATATCTTATCTCAAATTCTTTCAAAACTCTTGTTAATTATAACAGTAAATTCACTTGATTAATTTTCAACGAACTATGACAATTCACTCCAGCGGAAAATACTTCGCTAACACAATAATGCACAAACTGCATTATAATTAAGCCCAAAATTCATCATATATTAATCTATATGGCATTAAAACTTCCACAAATAATTCTTTATCATTAATTCCTGTGGGAACCTCCTTCATATTCAAGGGCATTATATATCAGCGACTCTCAACACATGCGCTGTACTAGCGAGTATACATCCATAGTTCCACTTAAAAATTCTTTTAATCATTAATTGTTTCAAAACTGTTTTCATTTAACCTTCGTGGATTTCATTCATGAACCGAAATGAAGTCAAAATTTGCCAATCACAAACAAATTTAATAGTGAATACGTTTATATACGCCTGTCTGGTCTATCAAAATTTAAGATTAACATCTTAAAAGAATTGTAGTATAAAAATACTATCAGTAGTGGAGTAGTGGTGCTTCTAACGCACTCATTTTATTTGTACCCGACTGTACATGTTAAAATAATTAATATTTCGCGACCCCATGGTCCGATTTTGGCCTGCGACATATCGTTGAACTCGGGCTGACGTCCTCTTTCCTATGGACCATGTATTATATTTTTCAAAATTTTTTTAAAATTTTTCGTTTTCGAAAATAGGCTATAGCTTGAAAACCAAAAACGATAGAACGTTGTGCCATGGCTCAAACGAATGATCATTATCACCTTTATTTTCTATAATAAAACTTTTTTACTTTTTATGTTTTTTTGAAAACACTCGAATTTTGAAAATCCTATATTTTGGAAACTAGGAACTCTACAAAAAAAATTGTTTGACGTAAATCAATGGTCCCTACCCCCTCTACCCCCAAAATAAATTTCAAGTATCTAGGATGAAAACCTGTAGTAGTGGGGTAGTGAGAGAGCTGCTTACAAAAGCAAGTGGTGAGCCCCTGCGACCTTGGAATGGAAGGAGCCATGCTAGGAGGGCGTGCTTGGATTCGTTTTTTCGTCTCGTCGTGCTCTTTACGGGAATGTAGGTGTCGAAAAGGTGAAAATCTGGAAACACAGTCTTTTTGGGGTAAAAACGTGATTTTAGACTTTTTGCTATATCTCGCGAACCAATCATGCTAGAGGCATGTTCGACAGGTCCAAGGACTCGGGCTGACGTTCTCTCTGATATGGACCACTCGTTATATATTTTTTAATAAATTGGAAACTCGATTTTGGGGTAAACACGTGTTTTTTGTGATTTTGCCGATATCTCACGAACCAAGTATGCTAGAGGCATGTACGGCGGGTCCAAGGACTCGGGGCGACGTTCTCTTTGCTATGGACCACTTGTTATAATTTTGAAAATTTGGGAAACTCGATTTTGGGGTAAACACGTGTTTTTAGTAATTTTTGCCGATATCTCACGAACCAATAACGCTAGAGACATGTACGAGGTGTCCTAGGACTCGGGCTAACGCCCCCTTTCAAATGTGGTAGATATTTTTTTTTCCAAAAAATAATTCACAAAGGGCCTAACGCCATACATGTTGAAAAAACGTTTTCTTTTTCTTTACCTGTTTATAATGTGTTGGTAGGACACATACTAAGACACCCAGGAATAGCAAGCTTAGTTATGGAAGGAAGGGTCGAGGACAAGAACTGTAGGGGTAGACCAAGGTTAGAATATGTTAAACAGATTGCCTCGGATGTAGGGTGTGGTAGCTATGTAGAGATGAAACGATTAGCTCAGGACAGGGAGGCATGGAGAGCTGCATCAAACCAGTCAAAAGACTGAAGACTCAAACAACAACAACAACAATGTCCATGAAGCGTGGTGGTTGAGAGAGACGATACTGCTGGATGTGTGTGTTTCAACAAACCTGTCGCTGACCAAGGTGGCTGTGTTCAATAGATCAATCGCTATTTCGGCGGGTCGGTGTATGACAGAGCGAGGGTGCGTTTTCTGATATTTTACCTTTAACGTGTAAACGGTGATGAGAACTAGGTTCTATGTTGGTCGAAGCGAGTAGAGAAAATAAACTTGCCGACGAGCAGGAGGTGAATGTCATTTGAGCTTATTGGAAGGCTCCGATCTGACTTGACAACAGGTGACGCTTGAAGGTGAAATAATCTGACCATCGTGGTTGCAGGGGAGTGTGAAAGGCATGCACACACATTTGTGAAACCACATGTAGGCTAAACCAGTGACATCCTGTTTTGCTTCGTACGTGACAAAATGCAAGTCCATGTGAAATTTGATCTACCGCAGGTGTTCACCTTGGACGTTATCTGTCCAAGTGCATGATAACTGTTAACAAGTGACATTCTGTTTTGCTGCGTACGTGACAAAATGCAAGTTCATGTGAAATTTGATTCGCCACAGGTGTTCGCCTGGGACGTTAGCTGTCCACGTGACCGATAACAGAATGGTCAAAGCGTGGGAAAAAATGATTATACATGCAACGTAGCATATATAAAGACATGTCGTTATCATTTCCACTCTCACTTGGGTGGACTACCTTTGAACACATTGCGTTGCGTGAAACACTTGGTCTTGTTTAACAGTTTTGGTGTTGGTGGAAAATACTTAACCTTGTTGTGGGGTAGGTATATATTTATTCATTTATACATTTATTGATTAATATATATATTTACAAGCAATTATTTATTGATTAGGTAATTAATGATTTTATTTATTTGTTTGCAGATAACCGGCATACCTTACATGTCTGAGGGAGAAGAAACCATTGCACTTTTGAGCCCACTAGAAGGGAAGAACAACAAGTCACTGCAAGTAAAGGTGAGATGATTTTTTTAAACTAACTTGTTTCATTTTTTTTGTTTTATGTTTTATTTTATGAAATGTATGTATTAACTTGAATTTAGGTATTTATAGCGGTTTATTTTATTTATTTTTAGAAACTTGGAAAGAATAGTCTTACCGACGTAGTAGTCGCTGAAAAAAAAACGAAACGCACTAAAGCGAAACCACTGCCAAAGAGTGAACTGTTTAAAACTCAGGTAAGTCCAACTTAAAAATGCTATTCCATTTTACCACTACTGAAAACTCGTAGACAAAAAAAATTCATTACCTGTACATGACTGGGACAATGATTGCTTTCTTGATTAATGGCTATGTTGTTGGTGTTGACTGGGAAAAGTACAAGGCCATGTTGGATTTTCTAAAAATAAAAATAATAAATTTAATTTATGGGTGGTTCCCTATGGACTCAACGAATATCCACAGGTTTGAACATGATAATGTGAACAAAATGACATGACATTCATTTTTGTTTATATATTGGTTAAAGGGAGGGTGGGGGAATGTAAATGACTGTAGCTTTATAAAAAAGAAAATAAGTACATGGGTTACTGTTAGTGCCAACATACAGTTTATTTTTAATGGTGTTTTGATATATTAATGCCAATTAACGTTAACGTTTTATTTACAAGTATTGATTGATTGATTGATTGATTGATTGAGTGATGGGTTATTTTGTTTGCTTTTAAGTGTCGTCATGTGCCATTAACGTAATGAACAGACAGTGAACAAGCATGCATTATGCTTTAAAGTACTCTGTGCTCTTGTGCAATGTTAATAACTTACAATAAGAAAAAGTTTTATTATAACACATGGCGTTAGTACCAAATACAACAAGTGAGCAAGTTGGTTTACCACGTGGGTTGAATTTAAAATCAGAACATGATCAATGGTTAACATTTGAATCCTGGCCTGTAGGCTTTTTGTCGACGCATGAACTTGCAAAAGCCGGTTTTTTTTTACTTGAACCGAGAAAATGTGGTGCGCTGTGTGTTTTGTTGTATTGAACTTTCACACTGGGAAAAAGGGTATGATCCCTTTAGAGACCATTTGCGATGGTCTCCTCACTGTCCTTACATGCTTGGAAAGCAAGTGGGTAACCTACCCGTGCATTCATTTTACCGAACCACAAGGCCTTTGGCCGCTACTTACGTTGCTGAATCACAAATAAATAATAATAATGATGTATTACCAGTCAACGGTAGTGTCGATATATGTGGTCCATATGCCATAGACAGTGTTGAATTGGCGTGTGCTTTTGAAAAATTGGGAGTTTGCAAGACTAAAGCACTAGCACACCCAGAGTACAGCTCTGTTGAAAAACGTTTCGAATCTTATAAAAATGTTTGGCCATTAATATTAAAACACCTTACCAAACAGCTAAGTGAAGCTGGATTTTTTTATACTGGTGAAGGGGATAAAACAATATGTTTTTATTGCGGATTTGCTTTAAAGGATTGGCAAATGACTAATGACCCTTTAGTGCAACATGCTCGTTGGTTACCAAACTGTAAATACATGGTGTTGCTTAAAGGTCAGGAATTTGTGAACACTATTCGTAAAGAAAAAGTGATTGCAGCACAAGACATAAAAGTGCCTTTAGAGTTAGAGCACGCGGAGCAAATACATAAGGCTGAAAGAAAAGACTTGTCTCACGAACAGATACAAAAGTGTGACCAACAATTATGTAAAATTTGTTATCAAGATGAACTAGGTGTTGTATTTTTACCCTGTGGACACATGATAGCCTGTGTCAAATGTGCATTAAAACTTAACACTTGTGCTATATGCAGAAAAGTAGTATCTGCTACAGTTAGGGCATTTCTTGCATAACTAGTATAATTTATTCGCCATGCATAGTGCAAAATCCCTAATTGCACAATATTATTAAAACTGTTTTAGAGTGTAATAGATATGCTTTTGTTTTGTTTATAGACTACTACAATGAATGTTTTGAATGCTGTGGGACAATCATGTGGCTTAGAGACAAAGAAGCTCAGCGAATTGCCAACGCATATTCCATTCCGCATTATCAAGATTCGGAAATTGAAAACAGCATATGGTGATCGTGTACTTTGTGTATGTGAAAACTTTGAGACATTTCTGCCTATACGGTTTAATGATATGTCGGAAAGTGTTTTTGATGAAGTCAATAATGCTGTGCAACCTGTACACTTAATTTATGAAGGTTTTAAAAACAATAGGTGCATGATTCGTTTTAATTAAATAAAAAAAGTCAAATAATAATGGAAGATATAAGTCATGACAATGGACTGAAAGAAAAAATATGTGTATAGAGTAATAATGTCTTAGTGTTTAGTATTGTCTTAAAAATATTATCATGAAACCAAAAAATGTATATAAAGTTTGTAAATAAATGAAAATAATGGTACAATGTTGTTTTATTTTCTATAGAAGTCAGAATATTTAACATTGCAGAGTATACATGATTATGACAATAAAAAGCATACTTAATACAAGTCTTTGCCTTTACGATAGTGTGTTATAGTTTTAAAAACAAAGCTTGTTGTAGATCTTTTTTCTTCCACGGTAAACAATAGGCATGAAAACGTTATTGTCCTGTTTTGGATCATTATCACTATCATAATCATAAGCTGCATGATCTATATCACTATTATTATAATCACTATAATTATCCTCAACATTATCCTCAACATTACTAAAACCAGTTAAATATTCCTGATCCTCTTCCTGTTCCTCTTCCTCTTCCTCTACAGTGTCCTCGTGTAGAGTCTGCGTGGCTTTTGATAATGTTAAGGGTTTTTTGAACATTGAATTATTTTCAATAGTAGTATTGTTTTGTAGCACTTGCTTTTTAACATTTTCATGATTTTCTGTTGACAGCAATAGTGTTTCATGCAGTACACTACATTGATGATCACTGACACTTAAAACCACACTATTTTTGCTTTTTAGCTCACTGCGACATTGTTTTGAACGTTGTTTTGTACAACGCCAAATAACAGTTCCATTTTTATTGGTTCGTTTCACAATATATGAATATCCTTTATAGAATGCATGAGGCTTACCATACCTAGTCACAGATACTTCCATATCAACTGTCAAGCTTAGACTAAGCTCTAGTAAAGACAACTTGGTAATAAGAACAATAGATTAATGTGCTAGCATATATGGGTGCAAATGTGGGAGCAAAAAAAGTGGGAGCAAAAAGTGGGAGCAAGAATTGGGAGCAAAAAAGTGGGAGCAAAAAGTGGGAGCAAAAATTGGGAGCAAAAAGTGGGAGCAAAAAGTGGGAGCAAAAATTGGGAGCAAAAAGTGGGAGCAAAAGTGGGAGCAAAAGTGAGTGTAAAAGTGAGTGCAAACGTGGGTTCAAAAGTGAGTGCAAAAGTGAATGTAAAAGTGGGTGCAAAATTGGGTGCAAGAGTGGGTGCAAAAGTGGGTGCAAAAGTAGGTGCAAAAGTGGGTGAAAAAGTGGGTGCAAAAGTGGGTGCAAGAGTGAGTGCAAAAGTGGGTGAAAAAGTGGGTGCGAAAGTGGGTGCAAAAGTGAGTGCAAAAGTGGGTGCAAAAGTGAATGCAAAAGTGGGTGCAAAAGTGGGAGCAAAAAGTGGGAGCAAAAAGTGGGAGCAAAAAGTGGGACCAAAAAGTGTAAGCAAAAGTGGGAGCAAATATGAGAGCAAAAAAATGTGGGAGCAAAAAGTGGGAGCAAAACGTGTAAGCAGAAGTGGGAGCAAACAAGTGTGAGCAAATATGGGAGCAGAAAGTGGGAGCAAATGTGAAAGCAAAAGTGGGAGCAAAAAGAGCGAGCAAAAGTGAGTGCACAAAGGGGGAGCAAAATGTGTGAGTAAAAAGTGGGGTCAAATGTGGTGTTTTACTAAAACAATCCCCCCTAACCTAACCTAACCTAACTTTACTCAACCTAATTTCACCTAACCTAACTTCACCTAACCTAACCTTCCAACTCTCAGATCAAAAATTAAATTCTGGCTATAGTCGCGTTGGAATCCAAAACCTCTGGGATAACACCCAAGTATACTAGCCACTACACCGCGAAATGGGCAAATTATCATGCAACACAACACAAAAATAAAAAGTTTTCTGTAGTGTAACTCATTGGCTGACAATCATAGTTGAGAATTCAAACCCAAGACCTCAGGACTTTAGTTTTGAACATTATCAGAAATATTATTCCATTTACATTTTGCTGTTGCTTATAGTTATAAGAGTTGGCATTAATATGGGAGCAAAAGTGAAAGCAAAAAGTGGGTGCAAGCATGGCTGGTTGTAGAGACTTTCATATCAACTAATACACATTTAAAACTGTTAATATTATTATTATTATTAGCCAAGTCACTTTACTAAAATTTAATTTATGTGTATTAGTTGATATGAAAGTCTCTACAACCAGCCATGCTTGCACCCACTTTTTGCTTTCACTTTTGCTCCCATATTAATGCCAACTCTTATAACTATAAGCAACAGCAAAATGTAAATGGAATAATATTTCTGATAATGTTCAAAACTAAAGTCCTGAGGTCTTGGGTTTGAATTCTCAACTATGATTGTCAGCCAATGAGTTACACTACAGAAAACTTTTTATTTTTGTGTTGTGTTGCATGATAATTTGCCCATTTCGCGGTGTAGTGGCTAGTATACTTGGGTGTTATCCCAGAGGTTTTGGATTCCAACGCGACTATAGCCAGAATTTAATTTTTGATCTGAGAGTTGGAAGGTTAGGTTAGGTGAAGTTAGGTTAGGTGAAATTAGGTTGAGTAAAGTTAGGTTAGGTTAGGTTAGGGGGGATTGTTTTAGTAAAACACCACATTTGACCCCACTTTTTACTCACACATTTTGCTCCCCCTTTGTGCACTCACTTTTGCTCGCTCTTTTTGCTCCCACTTTTGCTTTCACATTTGCTCCCACTTTCTGCTCCCATATTTGCTCACACTTGTTTGCTCCCACTTCTGCTTACACGTTTTGCTCCCACTTTTTCCTCCCACATTTTTTTGCTCTCATATTTGCTCCCACTTTTGCTTACACTTTTTGGTCCCACTTTTTGCTCCCACTTTTTGCTCCCACTTTTTGCTCCCACTTTTTGCTCCCACTTTTGCACCCACTTTTGCATTCACTTTTGCACCCACTTTTGCACTCACTTTTGCACCCACTTTCGCACCCACTTTTTCACCCACTTTTGCACTCACTCTTGCACCCACTTTTGCACCCACTTTTTCACCCACTTTTGCACCCACTTTTGCACCCACTTTTGCACCCACTCTTGCACCCACTTTTGCACCCACTTTTACATTCACTTTTGCACTCACTTTTGAACCCACGTTTGCACTCACTTTTACACTCACTTTTGCTCCCACTTTTGCTCCCACTTTTTGCTCCCAATTTTTGCTCCCACTTTTTGCTCCCACTTTTTGCTCCCAATTTTTGCTCCCACTTTTTGCTCCCACTTTTTTGCTCCCAATTCTTGCTCCCACTTTTTGCTCCCACTTTTTTTGCTCCCACATTTGCACCCATATATGCTAGCACATTAATCTATTGTTCTTATTACCAAGTTGTCTTTACTAGAGCTTAGTCTAAGCTTGACAGTTGATATGGAAGTATCTGTGACTAGGTATGGTAAGCCTCATGCATTCTATAAAGGATATTCATATATTGTGAAACGAACCAATAAAAATGGAACTGTTATTTGGCGTTGTACAAAACAACGTTCAAAACAATGTCGCAGTGAGCTAAAAAGCAAAAATAGTGTGGTTTTAAGTGTCAGTGATCATCAATGTAGTGTACTGCATGAAACACTATTGCTGTCAACAGAAAATCATGAAAATGTTAAAAAGCAAGTGCTACAAAACAATACTACTATTGAAAATAATTCAATGTTCAAAAAACCCTTAACATTATCAAAAGCCACGCAGACTCTACACGAGGACACTGTAGAGGAAGAGGAAGAGGAACAGGAAGAGGATCAGGAATATTTAACTGGTTTTAGTAATGTTGAGGATAATGTTGAGGATAATTATAGTGATTATAATAATAGTGATATAGATCATGCAGCTTATGATTATGATAGTGATAATGATCCAAAACAGGACAATAACGTTTTCATGCCTATTGTTTACCGTGGAAGAAAAAAGATCTACAACAAGCTTTGTTTTTAAAACTATAACACACTATCGTAAAGGCAAAGACTTGTATTAAGTATGCTTTTTATTGTCATAATCATGTATACTCTGCAATGTTAAATATTCTGACTTCTATAGAAAATAAAACAACATTGTACCATTATTTTCATTTATTTACAAACTTTATATACATTTTTTGGTTTCATGATAATATTTTTAAGACAATACTAAACACTAAGACATTATTACTCTATACACATATTTTTTCTTTCAGTCCATTGTCATGACTTATATCTTCCATTATTATTTGACTTTTTTTATTTAATTAAAACGAATCATGCACCTATTGTTTTTAAAACCTTCATAAATTAAGTGTACAGGTTGCACAGCATTATTGACTTCATCAAAAACACTTTCCGACATATCATTAAACCGTATAGGCAGAAATGTCTCAAAGTTTTCACATACACAAAGTACACGATCACCATATGCTGTTTTCAATTTCCGAATCTTGATAATGCGGAATGGAATATGCGTTGGCAATTCGCTGAGCTTCTTTGTCTCTAAGCCACATGATTGTCCCACAGCATTCAAAACATTCATTGTAGTAGTCTATAAACAAAACAAAAGCATATCTATTACACTCTAAAACAGTTTTAATAATATTGTGCAATTAGGGATTTTGCACTATGCATGGCGAATAAATTATACTAGTTATGCAAGAAATGCCCTAACTGTAGCAGATACTACTTTTCTGCATATAGCACAAGTGTTAAGTTTTAATGCACATTTGACACAGGCTATCATGTGTCCACAGGGTAAAAATACAACACCTAGTTCATCTTGATAACAAATTTTACATAATTGTTGGTCACACTTTTGTATCTGTTCGTGAGACAAGTCTTTTCTTTCAGCCTTATGTATTTGCTCCGCGTGCTCTAACTCTAAAGGCACTTTTATGTCTTGTGCTGCAATCACTTTTTCTTTACGAATAGTGTTCACAAATTCCTGACCTTTAAGCAACACCATGTATTTACAGTTTGGTAACCAACGAGCATGTTGCACTAAAGGGTCATTAGTCATTTGCCAATCCTTTAAAGCAAATCCGCAATAAAAACATATTGTTTTATCCCCTTCACCAGTATAAAAAAATCCAGCTTCACTTAGCTGTTTGGTAAGGTGTTTTAATATTAATGGCCAAACATTTTTATAAGATTCGAAACGTTTTTCAACAGAGCTGTACTCTGGGTGTGCTAGTGCTTTAGTCTTGCAAACTCCCAATTTTTCAAAAGCACACGCCAATTCAACACTGTCTATGGCATATGGACCACATATATCGACACTACCGTTGACTGGTAATACATCATTATTATTATTTATTTGTGATTCAGCAACGTAAGTAGCGGCCAAAGGCCTTGTGGTTCGGTAAAATGAATGCACGGGTAGGTTACCCACTTGCTTTCCAAGCATGTAAGGACAGTGAGGAGACCATCGCAAATGGTCTCTAAAGGGATCATACCCTTTTTCCCAGTGTGAAAGTTCAATACAACAAAACACACAGCGCACCACATTTTCTCGGTTCAAGTAAAAAAAAACCGGCTTTTGCAAGTTCATGCGTCGACAAAAAGCCTACAGGCCAGGATTCAAATGTTAACCATTGATCATGTTCTGATTTTAAATTTAACCCACGTGGTAAACCAACTTGCTCACTTGTTGTATTTGGTACTAACGCCATGTGTTATAATAAAACTTTTTCTTATTGTAAGTTATTAACATTGCACAAGAGCACAGAGTACTTTAAAGCATAATGCATGCTTGTTCACTGTCTGTTCATTACGTTAATGGCACATGACGACACTTAAAAGCAAACAAAATAACCCATCACTCAATCAATCAATCAATCAATCAATACTTGTAAATAAAACGTTAACGTTAATTGGCATTAATATATCAAAACACCATTAAAAATAAACTGTATGTTGGCACTAACAGTAACCCATGTACTTATTTTCTTTTTTATAAAGCTACAGTCATTTACATTCCCCCACCCTCCCTTTAACCAATATATAAACAAAAATGAATGTCATGTCATTTTATTCACATTATCATGTTCAAACCTGTGGATATTCGTTGAGTCCATAGGGAACCACCCATAAATTAAATTTATTATTTTTATTTTTAGAAAATCCAACATGGCCTTGTACTTTTCCCAGTCAACACCAACAACATAGCCATTAATCAAGAAAGCAATCATTGTCCCAGTCATGTACAGGTAATGAATTTTTTTTGTCTACGAGTTTTCAGTAGTGGTAAAATGGAATAGCATTTTTAAGTTGGACTTACCTGAGTTTTAAACAGTTCACTCTTTGGCAGTGGTTTCGCTTTAGTGCGTTTCGTTTTTTTTTTTTCAGCGACTACTACGTCGGTAAGACTATTCTTTCCAAGTTTCTAAAAATAAATAAAATAAACCGCTATAAATACCTAAATTCAAGTTAATACATACATTTCATAAAATAAAACATAAAACAAAAAAAATGAAACAAGTTAGTTTAAAAAAATCATCTCACCTTTACTTGCAGTGACTTGTTGTTCTTCCCTTCTAGTGGGCTCAAAAGTGCAATGGTTTCTTCTCCCTCAGACATGTAAGGTATGCCGGTTATCTGCAAACAAATAAATAAAATCATTAATTACCTAATCAATAAATAACTGCTTGTAAATATATATATTAATCAATAAATATATAAATGAATAAATATATACCTACCCCACAACAAGGTTAAGTATTTTCCACCAACACCAAAACTGTTAAACAAGACCAAGTGTTTCACGCAACGCAATGTGTTCAAAGGTAGTCCACCCAAGTGAGAGTGGAAATGATAACGACATGTCTTTATATATGCTACGTTGCATGTATAATCATTTTTTCCCACGCTTTGACCATTCTGTTATCGGTCACGTGGACAGCTAACGTCCCAGGCGAACACCTGTGGCGAATCAAATTTCACATGAACTTGCATTTTGTCACGTACGCAGCAAAACAGAATGTCACTTGTTAACAGTTATCATGCACGTGGACAGATAACGTCCAAGGTGAACACCTGCGGTAGATCAAATTTCACATGGACTTGCATTTTGTCACGTACGAAGCAAAACAGGATGTCACTGGTTTAGCCTACATGTGGTTTCACAAATGTGTGTGCATGCCTTTCACACTCCCCTGCAACCACGATGGTCAGATTATTTCACCTTCAAGCGTCACCTGTTGTCAAGTCAGATCGGAGCCTTCCAATAAGCTCAAATGACATTCACCTCCTGCTCGTCGGCAAGTTTATTTTCTCTACTCGCTTCGACCAACATAGAACCTAGTTCTCATCACCGTTTACACGTTAAAGGTAAAATATCAGAAAACGCACCCTCGCTCTGTCATACACCGACCCGCCGAAATAGCGATTGATCTATTGAACACAGCCACCTTGGTCAGCGACAGGTTTGTTGAAACACACACATCCAGCAGTATCGTCTCTCTCAACCACCACGCTTCATGGACATTGTTGTTGTTGTTGTTTGAGTCTTCAGTCTTTTGACTGGTTTGATGCAGCTCTCCATGCCTCCCTGTCCTGAGCTAATCGTTTCATCTCTACATAGCTACCACACCCTACATCCGAGGCAATCTGTTTAACATATTCTAACCTTGGTCTACCCCTACAGTTCTTGTCCTCGACCCTTCCTTCCATAACTAAGCTTGCTATTCCTGGGTGTCTTAGTATGTGTCCTACCAACACATTATAAACAGGTAAAGAAAAAGAAAACGTTTTTTCAACATGTATGGCGTTAGGCCCTTTGTGAATTATTTTTTGGAAAAAAATATCTACCACATTTGAAAGGGGGCGTTAGCCCGAGTCCTAGGACACCTCGTACATGTCTCTAGCGTTATTGGTTCGTGAGATATCGGCAAAAATTACTAAAAACACGTGTTTACCCCAAAATCGAGTTTCCCAAATTTTCAAAATTATAACAAGTGGTCCATAGCAAAGAGAACGTCGCCCCGAGTCCTTGGACCCGTCGTACATGCCTCTAGCATACTTGGTTCGTGAGATATCGGCAAAATCACAAAAAACACGTGTTTACCCCAAAATCGAGATTCCAATTTATTAAAAAATATATAACGAGTGGTCCATATCAGAGAGAACGTCAGCCCGAGTCCTTGGACCTGTCGAACATGCCTCTAGCATGATTGGTTCGCGAGATATAGCAAAAAGTCTAAAATCACGTTTTTACCCCAAAAAGACTGTGTTTCCAGATTTTCACCTTTTCGACACCTACATTCCCGTAAAGAGCACGACGAGACGAAAAAACGAATCCAAGCACGCCCTCCTAGCATGGCTCCTTCCATTCCAAGGTCGCAGGGGCTCACCACTTGCTTTTGTAAGCAGCTCTCTCACTACCCCACTACTACAGGTTTTCATCCTAGATACTTGAAATTTATTTTGGGGGTAGAGGAGGTAGGGACCATTGATTTACGTCAAAGAATTTTTTTGTAGAGTTCCTAGTTTCCAAAATATAGGATTTTCAAAATTCGAGTGTTTTCAAAAAAACATAAAAAGTAAAAAAGTTTTATTATAGAAAATAAAGGTCATAAAGACCATTCGTTTGAGCCATGGCACAACGTTCTATCATTTTTGGTTTTCAAGCTATAGCCTATTTTCGAAAACGAAAAATTTTAAAAGTTTTTTGAAAAATATAATACATGGTCCATAGGAAAGAGGACGTCAGCCCGAGTTCAACGATATGTCGCAGGCCAAAATCGGACCATGGGGTCGCGAAATATTAATTATTTTAACATGTACAGTCGGGTACAAATAAAATGAGTGCGTTAGAAGCACCACTACTCCACTACTACTATCATCAAATAAAGTGTGACTAAAACTGCAAAGTAGTCGAATATAATCCATTTAGACTGGGGAATGCAAACATTGTTATATAAATCTCTAATTGAGAAAAATTCCTAACAAAAGTTCTTGACTTTAATGCATTCAATAATTCATTATTAAAGTTCATCTTTCACAAAGTGTCTATGATGCAATGATCGTTCATAACTGACGATAAATGTCTGTGTTGCAATCAATTCAAATAACGACTAGTATTTCCAAGATCGTCGACAACGCAAGAGATTTTAACGCTCTAAAATCATTTAAATGTTCTTCCTTCTTGATGATGACAGAAAATTGGTCAAAGTAATTAAACTGGGGTAGAATTACTTTAATAAAGTGACACGCTGTCTGAATTTAAATCTGCCATACAAAAATCATTAACTTACAGTCAAGTCGTGACTACAAAAATATTAATTACTGAAAAATCTAAATATCAGTCTCAACTGATCCAAAATCATTTAACTATGCCCATGACATAACAATGTCTTAATAAATCGTCGAAAAAGGCATAACTCATCAAGGTGAACTGAGAATAGGAATCTCAACAAGAAAATAGGGCAAAATACATGAGGACAAAAATATGGGAAAAATAGTTGCTCAAACATTGCTAAGAAACTCAAATACAATAAACGTTCACGACTACCTTATCTGCCGATTGACGTTCCAGAGGAAAATTCCCCAAAGAAGACTGCTGATGGATCCATTTCACCAAGTTACAGCTGAGCTCCATCCTCGAAATAGGAAACAGCACCCTCGGAGAATCGAACTGCTTCCTTCTCCGGAAATCGCACTGCTCCTCGAAGACGAATAGACATCCTTCCGGCAATAATCTTCTTTGTGCGTCGGGATAACCCTGACCTCTCTTGAAAAATTCCCTGAAGTTCCAGTAGACAATCGCCATGAAGTTTTTGTAGAAATTTCCGAAGAAATTTTCATATTCAATGAGTATGTAATAGATTCCATTGCTGTTGGATAGTATTCAGCTTTTAATCACGAAACATGGGTGTAGATGGTATTCACCACATGTTCGCTTGTGTGGAATAGCAATTAGCGAAGTTCCATGTTGCTATCTTACTCCGTTGAAATATGTCCCAATTGCATTAAGTCCTTTAGCCTTCCATCTGCTCTTCGGTTGTAGTATTAGAAGAACAAACTGCCTTATTAAATTGCTCCATTATACTGTAGTGTTGTGTAACAAAAGCAATCTGGAGTCTCCCTATTTCACGAGCAGCGTCAGCCGTGGCGTAAATTCTGGCGATACAATAGTGCTTCTCAGGTGGTGAGATAATCACTTTTGTCAGTCGTCGAAACTTGCTAATATCTTTCAAACTAATCGCTCGAAATTGTTCAGCTTTTCTATATTACTTCATGTAGCACTGCACAATAGAATTAGCTTATAAACGACCGCTAACTGTTCAAAGCTAAACTTGTAGCTGCATTCTAAGGTGCGTTTTAACTTCACCTAGTTTGACTTGAATCTCGTATAATGCGGTGGTTTCACCGCGTTCTAAAAACGACTCTTTCACACTTTTCACTATATATGACTATATAAGAAAGAACTTTCACAATTAGACTTCGATGATTTGAGAATGAGATCTGAGAATGATCGGAGAATGAGATCGGAGAGAATGAGACTCCTCTCTTCTGCGCAAGCCCTTTTATGAACTTCTTAAGGGGCGTTTCCATCCCTTCCATAGCGTGATACTGCGTCATCGCTAAAAGTTCCAACTTCGTCAATACATGACGGATTTTCAAAATTCAAAAACTGAAAATAAATTTCACCAAAATTCCAAATCAATGCTTCTACTGCAAATGGATTTCCACAATTCCGCATTCCAAAAGTAATAAAAATACCATAGTTTCAGCAATCTCCGTCTTCCTTGAAACTATCGTTTATTGGTTCAAGCCTCCCCTCCAATAGCATAGTTTCTTCCTCAGCAGAATTCCTCGTTTCCTGCGACTGCGTCGTAAATCTTGGAACATTCTCGACTAAATGCTGACGTCACTGAGAATCTCAGCTCAAGTAGCCTGCTGGTATAACGTTTGCGTCATCCGTGCTTACGTCATGACTATCCACGTCATAACTATGACAGCCAAAACTTTCCTTAAATTTTCCAACATAGCCACCGTGGTCTCTATATAATTCAATTACGGGGGCAGTAGGTAATGTTTTATTAGAGCATAAAACATTTAAAATGAATTTTGAACTTTTTGGCCTCTATGTAAAAACTGGGAGCGAAGGTGAAATTACGGATATCAAATCTTTTAATACAAAAAACGTAATTGTTAGCGAATCAACTAATATTAGTGATATATACCAAATATTTCAAGTGCTATCATTGTGAAGAGTGAAGAGTTCCAGGAAAGGGAGTCAGGCTGGGCGTTAGTTGAAGTACTTTATTTAGAAACCAACATGAATAAATACAACCCCCTTCGAGCATCATCATACGTTGATTTGCCAGGATGGATCAAACGTAAGCACGCTTGTGTAAACGTTATGAATAATGATGACGCATGCTTTGCATGGGCTGTAACCTCAGCTCTCCATCCAGCAGTGAGGGACACTATGAGAACATCATCATATCCTCACTATTCTTCAGTGTTAGATTTAAAAGAAATGGAATTTCCTATGGCGATAAAAGACATTCAACGTTTTGAAGAGCTGAACAATGTAAGTATTAATGTTTATGGAATTGAAAATAAGAGTATAGTTGGTCCTCTATATTATACTCAGGAAAAAAGGATGCTCATGTAAATTTACTATACATAACTAAAGGTGAAAAAGCCCACTATTGTTGGATAAAACATTTAAGTAGACTTGTCAGTAGTCAAGTATCAAAACATAAATCTAAGAAGTGGTTGTGTGATGGCTGTTTGCTACATTTCCAGAAAGAGGACCAACTAACTCAACATCAAAAATGGGGGTGTAATCATGTGTGTACGGTATTACCGACTCCTAAAAATAACATTCTAAAATTTAAGGATTATGAGAAACAGCTTCGAGTACCATTTGTTATATATGCTGACTTCGAGGCTTTGCTAAAACCATTTAATACATGTTCATCAAATCCAGCCCAACCTTTCACCAACACTACTCACATTCATGAACCTTTTAGCTTTGCATATTATATTAAATGTAGTTATGATGACTCTTTAAATAAGTTTGAGCTCTATAGAGGACCTGATGCACCTAAATTTTTTATGGAAAGGCTTGAGAAAGATGCCATTCGTATATCCTCTATTTTAAATACGATCATTCCAATGGAACCGCTAACTTCATCAGAGCAAATGA
The DNA here is from genome assembly GCA_946902985.2 of Meconema thalassinum. Classification (NCBI taxonomy): domain Eukaryota; kingdom Metazoa; phylum Arthropoda; class Insecta; order Orthoptera; family Tettigoniidae; genus Meconema; species Meconema thalassinum. The sequence goes on along the minus strand of OX336399.1, from coordinate 81,755,766 downwards.
ATTTTAAAACTGAAACTAATTGTTTTATATGTGGTGAATGTTTATATTCAGACAGGGTTCGCGATCATGACCATTTAACAGGAAAATATCGTGGTGCTGCTCACCAAGAATGTAATTTAAATTATAGAGTAAGTAAATTCATTCCGGTCATTCTACACAACGGTAGCAAATACGATAACCACTTTATCGTTAAAGAATTTGGAGCTTCAGATGTGAAAATTGATGTTATTGCAAATAATAAGGAACAATACATATCGTTCACAAAATACATCAAAACTAGCAATAAAAAAACATTAAACTGCGATTTTTAGATTCATTCCGCTTTATGTCGAGTAGTCTTGATAAGCTGACTAGTAATTTAAAATCAGATCAGTTTCATGAAATTCAACGTGTCTTTCCTAAAGAAGATGATTTTAATTTAATTCGTCAAAAGGGTATATTCCCTTATGAATATATTAACTGTGTGGAACGTCTTGAGGAGTGTTCTTTACCACCGAAAGATGCATTTTACAGTTCCTTAAACACAAGTCATATCAGTGATCAGGAATATTTACATGCACAACGTGTATGGGCACAGTTTGACATTCAAACTTTAGGAGAATTTTCAGACATATATTTGAAGACAGATGTGTTATTATTAGCAGATGTTTTTGAAAATTTTCGGAATGTTTGTATGAAAACTTATGACCTTGATCCTTGTCAGTATTTCACAGCTCCTGGGTTAAGTTTCAGTTCAATGTAGAAAAAAACGAAAGTAAATTTAGAATTAATGACTGATATAGACATGATCAATTTTATAAAATCATCAATTCGAGGTGGATTAAGCCAATGCAGTGGACGGTACTCTAAAGCGAATAATAAATACATGCCTAGCTACAACCCTTGTGAAGAGTCAAAGTATATTGTCTACCTCGATGCAAATAACCAATATGGTTGGGCTATGAGTCAATATCTACCACTGAAAGATTTTCGCTGGCTGACACAACCTGAAATTGATGTCTTACATGTTGACACTCTTAATGATAACGACGATAAAGGATATATTTTAGAGGTAAATCTTGAGTAGCCTAAAGAGGTACATGATGATCATAATGATTTACCAATTCGTCCTGAGAATATGAAATCTCCATACATCACATCACGAACAAAAATGTTAATTGCTAATGTAAATGATAAATGTAAATATGTAATACATTATCAAAACTTGAAACAGTGTCTACAGCATGGATTAAAATTAACTAAAATTCATCGCGTATTGCAATTTCATCAGTCAGCATGGCTCAAACCGTATATTGATCTAAACAATAATTTAAGAACACAGTCAACAAACGCGTTTGAAAAATATTTTTATAAACTCATGAATAATAGTGTTTTTGGAAAGACTATGGAGAATGTTGATAAACGAGTTGATGTAAAGCTGATAACAAAGTGGGAGAATGATGGTAAAAGGTATGGTGCGAGCAACTTAATAAGCAAGCCTAACTTTCATAGCTGTTCAATTATTCATGAGGATTTAGTTGTAATACAAATGAATTGTCTTAAAGTAACTTACAACAAACCCATATATGTGGGTTACACCATTCTGGAATTATCAAAAACACTTATGTATGAATTTCACTATGATTATGTAAAGAAAAACTATCTTGATAATGCTAAATTACTCTACACAGACACAGATTCTTTTATTTATGAGTTTAAAACTGATGATTTTTACGAGGATATCAAAACTGAGCTAAATAGGTTTGATACAAGTGACTACCCCAAGGATAATATTTACCATTTACCTCTAGTAAACAAAAAGGTTCTTGGGAAATTTAAGGATGAATGTGCTGGTGTTATTATAGATACCTTTGTAGGCACAAAATCTAAATCATACAGCTATATGACAATTGATAATGTAGTAGTAAAAAAATAATTAAAAGGAGTGAAAAAGAATGTTGTTAGTAAAGAGTTAGATATAAGTGATTATACAAACTGTATAGTTAGTAATCCACCTGTATTATATAAGGAAATGTGTGTATTTAGAAGTAAAAATCATCAGCTACATACCAATTTGTTGAACAAAGTTGCTTTAAGTAATGAAGACAACAAACGATTCATTATACCCAAAACATTTAATACTCTTGCTTGGGGAAACAGTCGTATTGACGACTATTACTTTACTTAAGTCTAATGATCACTATATTGTAATATTTGTAGTGTGTTTTATATTGTAATATTTTTTGTAAAAACTGTAAGTAGAATGTATAATGTTAGGCTACAGTAGTTTAGTAAAAATAAGATAAGTAATACATTTTAGTGTAAAATGTTTGCTTTTGTATATTACGAAAAAGATTTTAAAAAATTTACTGAATGTGTGAACTAAACAAGGGGAATGTAAAAATGTAAAGTGGAAATTGTAAATATCCATGTGTGAAAAAGTGAAATGGCTATCACCATTTTAAAATTAAAAAGACATTGTAATCTGGTAAACCTCGTTTTTTTCACAACAACAAAAATGTATAGAATGTGTAAACTAAACAAGGGAATGTAAAAAATGAAAAGTGGAAATTGTAAATATTCATGTGTGAAAAAATGAAATGGCTATCACCATTTAAAAAAATAAAAGATATAGTGATTTAGTGAACCTTATTTATATTTCACAAAAAAATGTACAGAATGTGTGAACTAAACAAGGGGAATGTAAAAATGTAAAGTGGAAATTGTAAATATTCATGTGTGAAAAAAAATGAAAATGAAGAAATGACTATCACCATTTTTAGAATTAAAAGACATTGTGATCTGGTAAACCTTGTTTTTATTTCACAACAACAAAAAATGTACAGAATGTTTAAACTAAACAAGGGGAATGTAAAAAAATGTAAAGTGGAAATTGTAAATATTCATGTGTGAAAAAATGAAATGGCTATCACCATTTTTTTAAATAAAAGACATTGCGATCTTGTAAACCTTGCTTTTATTTCACAACAAATAGAGCTTTACAAAAATAGAATACAAAGAAATACCAATTTCTCAATCCTTTTCAATGTCCATGTCCACTCATTATTAACTTTCCTTTTATAACACTAATCACAATGACGACTGCCAACCTCTCTCCCACTGAGATATCACAGAATGTCAAAAGTTGTTTAGCTTTTCAACGATACTTTATCCGCTACACGTCTTAATGCAGAATGACTGTAGTGATAGAAAGGTGCATGCTTGATCCAAAGGATTAATAGGTATATCACTAGGCTGCAAAGGTTCTTCAAGACAAGTTCCAGGACTACACAAATAATAACCAGGTAGGTAGATTTCAAAAGTTAAGTATTGAATTACTTTGTTAATGACGCCATTGCCAGTACAGGTCTGGCATATCCTTTTCCATCGATGGTAGAAAGGTTTGATCTTCCTCCTCCTCTGTGGATGATGTTTGTTGTTGTTGATTTTTTCTTCATTACTCCCGTGGTATGAGGAAACAAAGTCTTTACACTGACTTTTATGACCATGATACAGTTTGACTAGCTGACAAGTAGCACACTGTCGCATAGAGGGTATTTTTGCCATAGCCACTTGCTTATGGTGATCATAATCCGTACATGGTTGCAATTCACTTAACACAGGGTCTTGAGTCCATGATTTTGGTACATGTTGCCAGATTTCTTTCACTGCATTTGCTGCGACATAATAAAAGAATGATTTTGGAAGAGCCAATAATTCTTCTTTAGTAAAACTGTCTAGTTTCTTTTTACACACAAAGAACTTTCCAATCGCTTTATCGGTAGCATCCCCTTTCTCCATGGTATTACGTTGATGTTTACACGTCGCTTGTAGAAATCTCACTGGTGTCATTCACAGGTAAACCTTTAGTTTTAATTTTATTTAGCAACTCCCAGCAGGCATTGGTGGATAGCCAATGAAACAATTGCCACACCTGTGTCAAGGCTTTATGGGTAATATTGTCACAGGGGCAGCGATCCATGAGTGTTTGCAGCGATGGACAGCCCATGTCCATTAAATCGATACATTGACAGTAAGACGCTAAAAATGGTAGTAGCCATTGACGTTTTTCACTACCTTTCACAAATATTACATGGGCAGAAGACAAGTGGGCTTTCATGACCATGTCCAGGTGCTTATATGAAATGGTTCCTTGCTTCCAGTCTAGTTGCATATGAGTTTCAATCCACTGGGTTTGTTTACGGTCTTTATCACACAACAAATCAAACGCATAAGGTGGTTTAAACACCAAATGAGTAGCTTGTGATATCCAAAAAGTGGAACAATCGATGATGGCCACTTCTTTAAATATAAATTTGTTATATCCAATTTTAAACCCTTGACAGTCGACAATCAGTGTACGCAGCATGTTCACTCTTGTCTGGATCAAGTCCAACTGACCACAGACTGACAATTGTTCAGTAAGGTGTACCCATGTCATTTACTTACATTCCATTCTAGTAAAAGAAAAGAAAAACATCGAGTAGTCACTATAGAGGTTAGGATATGACAGGGGGGCATAAGAAATAATAATATAACAACAACCAATTTTTTATTTCATTATTTTATTAGCATAACAAGTTTTACATTCTTTTTTTCATTCTAGGATAGAGGCGGTACCATCTCATACAACAAAAAAGTCTTTTGTGTTTATAGTGTCCATAACACCGATGATATCCCAATGTCTCTAAACTGGATGTTTTTGACTGTGAGCTGCTCACTGAAGCACTGTTGACACCATAAAGTCCACACGTATCACAACTTTTTTCATCACTCAGAGGCATGAGTGAGGGGTAACTTGAATGACAGGGTATACTACCCACCTCCATTCTGCACAGGTAGGGGCAGGCAGGTGACCAGCGCTGATGTTCCTGCATGGGTTCATCGCTCTCTTGCCATTGGTCTAAGATGATGGGACAAAACACACATTTCACTTCATCTCTTCTTTTTAAATAGTAGAATCCAGCGGCTGCTAAGGCTTGAGGGTTTATAAAAGGCACCGGCCATGTTGCAAAGGTCTTGAAATGTTGTTCCTCAGATTTTAAATTCATGGATGTAACTTCTCTTGAGGCTTGAAAGCAAGACATGACTTAGCGGTTTGATGTGTGTTGACCTGCTATTTATACACTTGTCACTTGGTTGGACAGTGGATAATAGTTGAATTGTTTGTGATGAATAATCAAACAGTAGGCCGTGGTATTGGCTGGAACATTGTCATGCGTTTCAAAATCTAGTCGAATGTCAATATTGGATGGTTTGACAGACTCTTCCAAGTAGGAACAGTCAAAGACAATCAGTGGAGCCCTTGTCTTAAAAGCTTGGGGTGATAACATTGGACAATTCTCTTTTTGATAATACGACCATCTAAATTTAGAAAACAAGTCGTACAGGGGGGCAAACATATTTTTTGAAAAATCCAAATCCAACCCTTCATAGGGAAACACAGCACCGTTGAGGAAAAGACGTGCATTTCTCAATTGCAGGTGATCAAATTGCGTGACATCTTTGGTTTGTTGATACTTGCGATTCGTTTGAAAACCCACAATCATGTAGAGAGGTCTCTCTGTATAGCGGGCTGTTTTTATAGACCAACTGTGTGTGTTGGTGGTGGGCAATAACGGGTACTCATGGAGTGCCCAGCTTCTAAATTCCATGGGTAGAGGTATATCTCTCTTTACCATTTTGAATATGTCCAGTTTTTTGCTATCGTTAAGGGTCACATGAGGCACTTTCCATAGCAAGCGTTGTAGTTGAATTTTTGAATCAATGGGGGCATTGTCGACTCCCTTGAGTGCATTATTATCACTCCTGTCTCTCACCAGATAAAGCACTTGCCTTGCGTTGACCACAATGCGCTGGTGATCTTCAGCAAAGCCTAAAATCAGTTTAAGAGGTAAATATCCAGTGAAGGTGCCATCGGTGTGTACCATCCAGTCATTGGTCGAGTCAGGGCACCAACCTGCCATGCAAAGTGTTTTAGCTTCTTCCTCACTATAAGAGGGATATAGTTCCATGACACTGGAAATACCCACATTTCGAGTGCTATCCACCACGATATCGTTAATGACATAACGTACTTCAGAAAACAGGAAGGCGAAAGCATGGTTGGCTAACTTGGATGTAGTGGGTGTAGAACCATCGGCTTTGGTGAGCCGACCTTCAATCTGAATAACACTTTCATGCGGTAGAGTGTAAATATCTTGGTTGTTGATAACAAATTGAATTTCATCATTGTTATTGAGTCCAGGTGTTTGAGCTTGATAAGAATGCAGATCAATTCTTACCACTCCTGGTTGCTCCTCGATGTGGTTCGCTACCTCTAGAATAGAATTCATCGCGGGGGTTAATGTGGTAACCTAAATGCTGTAAAATCTGCTTGTTCTGAGATGTTAACGTGTATTCACGTGGTAAACAACTAACACCATTCCTAGACGGTGCTGTTGCTTTATATACAAACTTCATAGCGGTTTTAGCACCAACTTGTAAGTCACTGGTGTGGTAGAATCTAGATCAATGAGTTGTTGCTCTCTATTGATCAGTCTTAATGTTATATTACTAATACCATCGACAGCCACAGAATGAAATAGCACCACTGGAGGGTTTTCACGAATAATATACCCATTGGGCGATGTTACAATTAAGTCATAAAGCGAATGCGACGGTTCTTGATTGGTGTACACTTGACTAATAATATTACACGTCACCGACACATGATGGTCCTCAATGAATTTCACTTCATGGTCTGATTCATGTTTTTTGTTGGACTCTAACACACGTGGTTTAAATCCTAGTAATGAACCAATGGAATCGGGGTGAGTTTTAAAGTCAATTTTGAATGTAGAAAAAATACTGCAGCGATGAGTGTTGGTATTTCCTACAAGTTCAAACTTGCGCGTTCCATCGAGAAATGACTTTAAACCATATTCATTGATCAACACCACATAAATGTGTTCATAAATGTCATCTATCGTGTATCCACCAGAGTTCAGGGTGAGCACAGAATCATCATAGTAAAACTTGTTGTTCACATTTTCACGTATGTTGTATATTCGATTGTACGTTTCAAGAGAAACAAGTCCTAAACCATAAGGTTTTTCACTCAATTCGATAGGTGGGTAAAAGTCTAGACTCACTTCAGGTCCACGTCCATGCAGTGTAAACGTCTTACTTTCCGCCGACATACTGTTGACGTTTTTGCTTATGTTGCGTCTTATATAAAAAAATTAAACACTAACGTCCACACTGTTGGCTGTTAAACGTTTGCTCACGTTTCACATTATAATATATCTTGATCCTGTTTCCAAAATAGGTCACTAGTTCCATGGGCGGGGGCAAATTCCCAAAACTGTCAAAGTACCATACAGTAGATCCCTCTTTGACATAAGCTACATAATGTGTTCCAGGTCCTCGGTGATCATCCAAATTGACAACAGCACATTCATGTTTCCAGGGTTGTGAGGGTAATTTGTTTCGCATAAACACACCTCGAAAATGAGAAAGCTTCAGTTGTTTAGCATAGCTTTCCACTTGCTGATGCGTCAGGGCATGTCTTGCTATGGTTGAGGTTAAAGATGTTTTTTTTATTTCGAAAAGGTGAAATTCCAAATCCTTGTTGATAAAAGGCTGGCTTCAAATTGACATTTCTAGCCCCCATAGCAATGGCCTCCATTGTTTCATTGTGTCGCTGACTTTCATTGAGTTGTTGCTTACCCTGTTGCACGGCTTTAATGGTTTTTGCCACTGCACTGGCGCCGCCTAAAAGTGAACCTAGAGCAGCCAGACCAGCGAATAATGCAGGTAAAAATCCCGCTCGTTTGGGGACGGGGATCACTCGCCCTTGTTTTGAACCCTGTCGCTGATGTTTTGGAATAACATGTCTCTGTGCTACTCGAAGAGCTTTCCTTATGGTCAACACATTATTTTTTCTTTTTTTCTTGGCTTTGCCAAGGACAGGCTCATATTTTTAGTCTTTCTCACCACATATCTTTGTTTCACCATGATGATGATGACCAACAACCTTTCACAAGAAAGTTTAAGTCACAACTAACATTAGATTGTTATTTCATGGCTGTATATTCCAATTCTACATAAAGTGGGAAATCATTTATGGTTTTTCCAGCTTGCTTTTCATTCCATTTCAACAGGAGATGAAAGGATAATTCGTCTCCTGCATTGACCATTTCATGGTTATGGACCAACATCCTATGACCATTTATCTCTATTTGTAAATGGCTCTCATCAGGTATGGCATATTTAATGTGAATGGTTCCATTATAGTGTAGTCGATAGTGGCTTAAACCTGAAGCAAGCACATAGGTCAAGTGGTGGTCATGAACTAGCGGTATATGGTTTCTCTCATTCACAGGTTTTACATTTGTCATATGCACTAAAAATACAGATGGGATAAATTTATAAAGCCTTTTCATTTCATAGGTCACGTATCGCTTGGTACAGACATCATTATCTTCTTGTGGGTCTTCCACGTGAATAATGCGGTGTTGATTAGCGCTATAGCCATCCACCGTAAGCTGAGGCACTTTATCATAAAACTCATACACCTTGTTATCCACATACTTTTTTGTAGTAACGTCTGTAGACACTTGAGGATGTTTTACATGAGTTAACCGCTTTCCTTTAAAGTCATAATCTCCTTGTTTTGTGCGTGGCACTACTGACCTATCCACATAGTGTTTATTAGCAGGATCTGTTTCTTGTTTAGGATCATGTATGGGAACAGACCTAGCTTTGACCATCAACGCACGTCCAAAGACATCCATCGTCAACCTCTAGTACGAGTCTACTGTTTCTATGACAAGGCTCGGTGCGATGTATATAGACAGCCTGCTAGCCTCTCGAAGCCTTAGTTGAAATGAAGCTAATTAAGCAGCAAGAGTCATTCCCCGTGAGGGACATGGTTTCCCATCTCTGTCCCACATCACGTGAACAACGCCATGGTTCACTGTTTCCATCTTCCATTCGCTGCATCATTGTGGGACCTTCCGGCTGTGGAAAGACCAATCTTTTGCTGACACTTATTACAGCGCCCAATGGTCTGTGTTTTCAAAATATTTATATTTTCGCAAAATCTCTCTACCAACCCCTCTACGTGTTTCTGGATCAAGTCATGTCTGGATTAAAAAATGAGAATATGGGGTATTTTACATTTTCCACGCAAGAAAATGTTATTTCACCGGATGAGGTAAAGCCTGATTCACTCATGATTTTCGATGATGTATCCACTGAACGACAAGGTATCATTCAAAGCTATTTCAACATGGGTCGACACAAACATATCGATTGCTTCTATCTTGGACAAACGTATTCTAAAATGTCCAAACAGTTGATTCGTGACAATGCCAATGTCATTGTTTTATTTCGCCAGGACGAGAGGAACAGTCGTTACATTTATAATGAACATGTGAATCCGGATATGACCTTTCAAATATTTACAGAATTGTGTGTCAAGTGCTGGAACACACAACGTCATGCCTGTTTAGTGATTGACAAACAAAGAGAACTCAACCAAGGGCGGTATCGCTTAGGGTTTGATCATTTTATTGCTATTTAAGGCACTGTATCATTCCCTCTCAAGTCACTTGTCGTGACATCATGGCGTTAGCAGAGAGTCAATTGAAAAAGCATATTATTAGAGCAAAAAATACTATTCGCCAAAAGTTTCGTCAATTGAAACGATCGCGTGCGGATCATGCTTTGTTTATTCAACAACATTTAGCACCTCCGCTAAAAGCTATGTTGAAACCCTCTTTCAAGCCATCTGAAACGCTACCTACCGTTTCACAAGCCAGTCAGACGCACCACGAGGACTCTGAGGAAGAGAAAGAGGAAGATGAAGAGGAACAGGAAGATTTAACTAGTGTTAGCGAAGTTGAGGATAATGAGGAACAATTGTTTACGCCTCAAAAAAAGGCATCACCCCTTGCAGAGTTTTTATGAAAAAGGAAATCCTTGGCCATGGTCGAAACCCCTTGCCCTTCCAGATCGTCTCCATTTTCACAACTCTTGGCCACTCCTCAACATAAAGCTCAACTGAAAAACATTTTAATAAAATATTATGGATCAACACTGGAACCCTATTTCACCAATCTATTTGTTGGAAACACAGATACCACATATGGCGTTCGCTATGAGAATGATAGTTTTAAAATTGGTGATTCATCGATTAAATTTAGTCGTACTAAAGCTGTCATTAAAAAGATCAACTATAAATTAACACCAGGACTGTTAAAGCTTCTATTCTCTAGGACTCCCTCATCTCAAGATTATACGTCAGAGGACCTTAGTAAATATAAATCCATTTTATTGGATACCCATGCTCACAAAAGACAGTATGATCCCACTCAACAAGTGAATGGTAATATATTCCAAAAATATAAAACCATCATTGCAAAAATGTTCCCCACTTGTCAAAGTGGTCGTCGTAAAGTGTCCGCTTCAGGGGTGACATTTAAACCATTAAAACCCCTTGTGGATGTTACCTACTGGCACAATCCAAATAAACTCGTCCAGCGACTACAGCTGTTGCATGCTTCACGTCAAGCTGGCCATACTGGTCACGATTGGGAAATTCAAGAAATTGAGGAAGAACTTCGAAATGCCAAAATTATTGTTTAAGCCCTCCCCATTAAAATGGGTATTGCTCACGAGTTGCATCGTCCAGCTAGACGTCACTATCAGCGACTCAAGGTGATTTCACAGGGTGTGGATGAACTTTGGCAAGCAGACTTAGTTGAAATGATTCCCTATGCTAACGTTAACGATGGTGTACGCTATATGTTGACGGTCATTGATGTTTATTCCTAAATGGCGTTTGTTGAACCTGTGCGTCGCAAGTCTAGTCCACTAGTCACCAAAGCCTTTCAACATATTATTCAACAATCTAAACGTCAACCTCAGCTGCTACAAACCGACCAGGGAAAAGAATTTTTCAACAAGGATTTCTCCAGTTTTCTCAAATCTAAGGATATTCACCATTACACCACGTACAGCAATCTCAAAGCCAGCGTGGTCGAGCGGTTCAACCGAACATTGAAAACCTATATGTGGAAAGCGTTTACCGCTCAGGGCACTTATCGCTGGTTGGACTTGTTACCTGAGTTAGTGTCACGTTACAACGACACCAAACACAGAACCATTGGGACCAAGCCACGACTTGTAACTAAAAATATTCCACAACTGGATAAACTGTTTAACCCCATAAAAACAGCAGACCCTAAACGTCATCGCCTTAACATTGGGGACCATGTTCGTGTGAGCAAATTCAAGTCCGTCTTCGACAAGGGCTACACACCAAATTGGGGGACTGAACTATTTCGAATTCGTCAAGTCAACCTGAACAGTCTAGTCACCTATTTACTCGAGGACCTCGACCATCAACCCATAAAAGGCAGGTTTTATCTTCAAGAACTTCAAAAGACAGCGTTTCCTAAACATTACCTTGTGGAAAAAGTGTTGAAACAAAAAGGAAATAAACTATATGTAAAATGGTTGGGATTTAGCTCAGCCTTTAATTCTTGGATTAATAAATTACATGTTGTGTGAACCTGTGTGTCTTGTATTTATTTATTTACTCATGTTGTACTTAACCTACAGTCCTATGTACAGTCCTCAGCTATACATGTATTATGAGCAATACATATTTCTTTCTCTCTTCACCTGTGTTCTCTCTTACACTAACCCCCCTTCACCTCCCACCACTGTCAAAACAGGTTGTGACTTGTTAGCTCTTATCGTGCACGTGTACAGGTGAACACCTGTGTGTTAGATCATATTACACATGAACTCATATTTTCTCACGTATGAAGCAAAACCAGGATGTGACTTGTTTCACAAGGAGGACGGTAATAAGGTCATTTCACACGTGTTCACATGTATTTCGTCACTTTCCTTTCATATCGTTATCCCATTATAGTAGTGGTGAACAACGTCAGTTCAACACACACAAATGTAGTTAGACCCTTTGACATAATTTAAATACATTCATGAGCCAGTCCATAGGGACCAGGTCAAAGGGACCGGTCCAAAGGGATCAGTCCAAAGGGACAAGGACTCGTCCACAAGGACTCGTCAACAATGACCAGTCCACAGGGACCCGTCAACAATGACTTGTCAACAAGGACCTGTCAACAATAACCCGTCAACAGGGAACCACTCCCCCACCCTCTTATAAAAGCCATGAGTGTGCATGCGTAAAAAACAAAAAAACAAGCATGTTAATTCATAGTGGCTATCCACCGTACACATGCACTTTATGTGGAACAACGTTTAAATCCATATCGGCATTGTAACTCTCACATGTTGCAATTGGAAAGAGAGATTCTCTAAAAAAATACAATTTCACCCCCTAGTAGGGGTAGGTTTTATTTTTGGGGAGGAAATATGTTGTCCATTGGAAAGGGGGTATCAGCCCGAGTTCAATGACACCTCATTCGTCAAAATCCGACCACGGGTTCGGGAGTTATCGGGTTGCCGCCATCTTGTGTGGAGGGTGTGGAGGTGGAGGCATCTGAACCCCCACAAAACCACTACTCCTACTTACGTCAGTTCGAGGCGGCCTGTTCCATAAATAACTGGAACAACACAGAAAAGGCTACAGGTCTCATTGTAGCGCTGAGAGGTGACGCCCTTAACGTCCTTCAGGCCATCCCGACTGGATCCCAGGACTACGCTTCACTGATCGCCCATATGGAGTCCCGATATGGAGATAGCCATCTTCAGCAGGCCTACCAGATGCAGCTCCGGACCCGGGTACAAAAGAACGCGGAAACCCTGCAGGAGTTCGAGATGGACATCGCACGCCTCGTAAGGCTCACCTATCCAACAGCGCCGGCCGACATTCTGTAACAGATTGCGACGCAGAACTTCACCGACGGGCTACGGGACTCGGACACTCAACAGGAACTTCGACTCGCGCGCAATAAGACCCTGGCAGATGCGCTGAGCCACGCAGTTGAGTTCGAGACGGCAAAACAGGCATCTAGAATGCACGCGCGGGTGCGTCAAGTGGACGTCGATGAACCAGTAAAAACCAACCAACGAGACGAATCGATGGAGGCGCTAAGCCGTTTCTTCAAGAGTCGCAGTACCACCAACAAAAACGTAGCCGAAGGACATCCGGAGAGGTGGCCCGGAAGAGGACTACCGACCTGCTGGACCTGCCGTAAGAGAGGCCACCTGAGCAAGGACTGCGGTGATCGCCGCCGCCAAGGGTTTCCATCGGGACAGTCTGTCGTAGGGAAACCGCGTGGCCCAGGAAAGCAAGTATCAGCCAGCCTTGGGGGGCAAAGTTTGGCTTGTGACAGTCGTCAAGCCCCGGCAGTCCAAGTTCGTGTGACGCAGTTACGGAGGGATAATAGCAGCCTGATGGTCGACGGAGTCGTCAACGGAGAGAGCTGGCCCATGCTAATCGACAAGGGAGCATCGAGGACCATCGTCAGTCCCACCGTGATCCCGAAGTGGAGAGTGCAGCCCACACAAAGGAACCTCCAGCAAATAACCGCGACCGGAGAGACCGCACTGGTACATGGCGAAGCATCACTGGAGTTCGTCATTGGTTGACGGGCGATAAAGAATCCAGTGCTTGTGGCAGACGTATCAAATGAAGTGATCATCGGACTGGACTTCCTGGATCAGAACAACATCATCTTGGATCTGAATACCAACACTCTGCACTTCGGAGGTGAGGAACTTGCTTTGCAACCAGCACACGAAGCCGTCGCCGCACGACGAGTAAGGCTGAGAGAGGACGTCATCGTTCCCGCCAGGACGGAAGTCAGCGCTGCCGTAACTGTCGACGGTGCAGCTGAGGGAGTGGCGGCTGTCATCGAGCCAAAATATGAGGACATCCAGACAAAAGGATTGCTAGTTGCCAAGACTCTCATCAACACGACGTCTCGGCCGTACGTCCGCCTGTTCAACCTGAACGACTACGATATTACGGTTCACCGGGACACCAACCTAGGAGTCTGCGAGCCCGTTACCTGGATTGCCCGCATCACAGATACGATGGACGGACACCTGCAGACGGACAACCGAAGAAGACGCGCCCTGCCAGAAGAACTAAAGAAGCTGTACCAAGGATCCCAGGACCATTTAGACGAGGAGCAATCACGCCAACTTCGGGACCTGCTACACGAATTCCAGGATGTCTTCTCCGTGGGGAGTAGAGACTTCGGCAGGACAAGCTTGGTCCAGCACAGAATCGACGTTGGGGACAGCGCACCGATTAGAGCCCCATTCCGACGTGTCCCGCTCGCCAAGCAAGCCGAAGTCGACCAGTTGGTAGAAGAGATGAAGGAGCAAGGAGTGATCGAGCCATCACATAGTTCTTGGAGTTCTCCGGTCGTGCTAGTGAAGAAGAAGGACGGTTCCACCAGGTTCTGCGTGGATTACAGGCGGGTGAATGACGTCACGAAGAAGGACAGCTACCCTCTACCCCGGATCGACGACACCCTGGACACCATATCAGGGTCAAGATGGTTCTCCACCTTGGATTTGAAGAGTGGCTACTGGCAGGTGGAGGTGCACCCTAGGAACCGCGAGAAAACTGCGTTCTCTGTGGGCAGCGGGCTCTGGCAGTTCACCGTCATGCCATTCGGTCTGTGCAACGCCCCTGCGACCTTCGAAAGGCTAATGGAGTCCATTCTGAGGGGACTACACTGGAATATCTGCCTGGTCTACCTAGACTACGTCATCGTTCTGGGAAGAAGCTTCGAGGAGCACTACAGCAACCTGAAGGAGATCTTGATGAAGCTACGGGCTTCCCAGCTGAAATTGAGCCCCAAGAAGTGTCAGCTCTTCCAGAAGCGGGTCCAGTACCTTGGGCATATCGTCTCTGAGGAAGGGGTGCGCACCGACCCAGAGAAGACCGCAGCTGTGAGGGAGTGGCCAGTTCCGAAGGACAAGTCCCAACTACGAAGCTTCCTGGGACTCTGCACTCATTACCGTCGCTTCGTGAGAGGATTCGCCGACATCGCCAAACCACTACATCGATTGACTGAGAAGGACCAACTCTTCACGTGGACAGCAGAATGCCACAATGCTTTCGAACAACTCAAGCAGGCTCTGTGCACCGCGCCTGTTTTGGCCTACCCCAGACCTGGAACAATGTTCATCGTCGATACCAATGCCAGCGACTTTGGCATAGGGGGAATCCTGTCGCAAATAGTGGACGGCGAGGAGAGAGTAGTGGCCTACATCAGCAAAGCCTTGTCAAAGCCAGAGAGGAACTACTGCGTCACCAGGAAGGAGCTGCTCGCCATCGTGAAGACCATTGAACACTTCCACAAGTACCTGTACGGACAAGAATTTCTCTTCAGGACCGACCATGCATCCCAGCGGTGCTCCTGAACTTCAAGCAGCCCGAGGGTCAACTCGCGCGGTGGTTAGAGAGGCTTCAACAGTACAACTTCGAGATCCAGCACAGGAAAGGCCAACTGCATTCTAATGCCGACGCCCTGTCACGAAGACCGTGCCCCGAAGACTGCACCTTCTGTACTAGGAGGGAGGAGAACACCGGGATACGGTGCCGTCGGACTACTGTGGAACTTCAAGGGAACTGGAGCCGCGAATCTTTCACGCGGGCACAAGCAGAAGATGATGACCCGGGACTGATAGCCGAATGAAAGAGGGCCTGTGTCCCCAGACCCGGGTGGAACATAGTGAGTGACTGCAGCCCAAAGTTTAAGTCCTACTGGGCGCAGTGGGACTCGCTGGTTGTGAGGGATGGCCTCATCTGCCGTACCTGGGAGATCACCGACGGGAAGACATCTCGGGATCAAGTCGTCGTTCCAAAGGCTATGACGGAGGAAGTCCTGAAGGAAGTCCGTGGAGGATCATCTGGTGGACAATTAGGGATAAACAAGACCCTGGAGAAGCTGAGAGAGCGGTTCTACTGGATCGGATGCCGAACTGACGTAGAGAACCACTGCGCGAGGTGCCACGATTGCGCAGCCAGCAAGGGCCCAGGACGAAGACGACGGGGTCCACTGAAGACCTACAACGTGGGCGGCCCCATGGAGAGAGTGGCCATCGATGTTGCTGGGCCATTCCCGTTAAGCGAGGCAGGGAACCGCTACATATTGGTCGTTAGCGACTACTTTACCAAATGGCCGGAGGCGTATGCGCTCCCTAACCAAGAAGCCGCGACGATTGCAGAGACCCTGGTGAAGGAATTCGTCAGCCGGTACGGAGTACCTCTGGAGCTGCACTCCAACCAAGGGAGGAACTTCGAGTCGCAGGTGTTCCAGAACCTATGCCAGCTGCTGGGAATCCGGAAGACAAGGACAACGCCGCTACACCCTCAGTCCGACGGGATGGTAGAGCAATTCAATCGCACCATCGAGAATCTTCTCCGAATAGTCGTCAGCGAGCACCAGAGGGATTGGGACAAACATCTTCCACTATTTCTCCTGGCCTACCGCGCCGCCGTGCATGAAGCCACCGGGTGCACACCAGCCCGGGCCATGTTTGGGAGGGAGCTCCGTCTACCTGTCGATCTTGCCTTCAGCCTACCTGGGAATGATCCGGTCCCGGTAAGCCAGTATTGTCAAGAACTGGTCGACCAACTGGAGGACGTACACGCGTTCGCGAGGAGGAAACTGCAGATCGAGACCAACCGAATGAAGACCCGATACGACCAACAGACGGATGCCGGCGGATTCAACGAGGACGACCTGGTCTGGCTCTTCCACCCTTTACGGAAGAAAGGCCTGACACCCAAACTGCAGAAGTCCTGGGAGGGCCCGTACCGAGTCGGGAAACGGATCAACGATGTCGTCTACAGGATCCAGCGGAGCCCGAGGGCGAAGATGAATATCGTGCATCGAGATCACCTGGCAGCCTACGGAGGGACACAGACGGACCAATGATTGATCGGGACGATCAGCCTTTTAGGAAGGGGGTGGTGTTACGGCTGTGAGTTTGTTTTGTCGCTCGCCGCATGAGCCACAGCTCCACCGGGCTGTGTGTGCTCTGCCTCAGTGTATTACGTGCGCGTTACGCAACGGACTGCGAAGTGAAAGGGATGGTCCAGAATATTCGTGACCCAGCCAGTGAAGGAAATGTCGAGAAGCCGTGTGTCCTGGACGATTCTGGAATTCATTGAGTCACCAGCCTGCTATATAAGCGGCTTCAACAGTGAGGGGACCGAGTTTTCTGTGGATGTGTGTCTTACGAGCTAGTGCGAGCGTCTTTCCTGAGCGACAGAAGTGTGGTGACGAAGTGCCGTGCGAGTTACGAAATCCAGTGACATTGTTTCCCCCAGCTTGTGGACAGCGAAATAGCGTGTAGCGGAATATCGTAAGTAACTGTAGTTGGTGTACATGAGGAAGAGGTGCAGGTAGCTTCTGTCAAGGCCACCGGACTCATTAAGACGGTTTTACTTCTGTGGTTTGTTGAGAAGTGAAAGGGGCAAGAGCGCTCAAGGAAGAGACTTGAGGAAACTGGAGTAAGGTTCTAATTGCTTGTATTTGCTGTTGAGTGGTGTATCTTTCCTGCAAGCAATAAAGCTAACTTCACTTTAAAGCAGTAATTGGTGTTGTGCTTTCTACCCTCCGTAATCCAGTTAACGGAATTGCCACTAGGGGGTGGCACGTAACAATAGATATTTCCTTGAATGTTCTTTTGGCATATTTATAGTATATTCATCATTATGTGGGTAACATTTGAAGCTTCTATGTTGAATATTGGGTGTCAGAGAGAGCATTACAAAAACGTCTTAAAGAAATATATTGTTGAAAATTCCCCTAACTCATGACCCTTTTTCTTAGCATATACTCATACCAGACCCAACAAACTTTGCATGCATAATATGTAAACCATTTTTGAGCTACTGAAGTGAAAGTATTGTCCTGTTATTTACAGGAGATGAGTTTGTTTTTACATATTAGTTGAAAACTGAAAATTTCTGTAAAATTGTCAGTGCTTTTCAAGCTGGGCTCAATGAACTAATCAAGATAACTGAATAAATGTACTTCCACTAGTAGATCTATATAGGGTCTTAGAAACTACCTTTTTTAAATACATTAATCTGATAGTTTCTGAGAAAATAGTACATGAAGTTTCAAAAAGTATGACTTACGGAAAACACAAAAAGAATGTTTGACTAGTAACTACTGTATGCCTTAAAACATTATGTTTAAACCTAATTTTATTGCCTCAAATGTCTCTTCAGCACAAAATCTGATACACCAAAATCTTCAGGAAAGATGGGAGATTTCTTAAGATAAACAAGTAGTTCCGGGAAGAACAAAATAGCCTATTTTCATATATCCTACTAATATTTATTGCGTCTATCAACATACAAAATTTCAGTTTGATTGCTGTAATAGATTCGTAGATTTGAGAAATATCTAAATATTTTGCATGGTCATGATGTTGGATTTTTATATTATATTGCTTAGATTTATGTACTATTACATGGAGACTATTGTGTAGGTGTTTTATTCAAACTTCAATCGCATGATTATGACAGATGAAATAAAAGCGGGATTTTAAACTTTCGCTCAGCCACCATCTTGTGGTTATGAAAAAAAAATGAATTATATGCCAGTCGATTAAAATCTGTATAAGCATATACCGTATCAAGTTTCACTGCGCTCGGATGGTTAAAACGCAAGACAATTCCATTTGAATATTTAAATTTCGCGTCGCCGCCATGTTGGATTTGTGCTCACCAGGTTATTGAACGTCCCATAGGTGAACATATGCGTATAGCCTCTATACACTTTCAAAATTTCAGTTTGATTGCTGTAGTGGATTAATAGATATTGGGAACCGTCTAAATATTTCGGATGGTCGCCATGTTGGATTTTAATATATGTAGGCCATAGAGTTATGATGATTATTGTGTACGTTCATTATGACAATGCTGATTTCGATCGCATGATTAGAACAGAAGAAATAAAAACTTTATTTTCAAAATTCGTACAGCCGCCATCTTGTGGTTACGTAAACAATTGAACTAAATTATATACCAGTGCATTACAATGTATATAAACATTTGCTGTACAAAGTTTCATTGCGTTTGGATCATTAAATAGCGAGAAAAGTCAATTTAAACTTTCAAATTCGCATGACCGCCATGTTCGTTTTGTAGTTAATCGGTTTTTGAAAGTCTCATAGATGAACTTCCAGTGGTGCCCTTTATTTCTGTACAAAATTTCATGGCGATACCGGTAATAGCTTCAGAGATGTAGAATGCCAGTGAAATATTTCGCACTGCCGCCATCTTGAAGTTATGTAAACAATTGAACGAAGTTAGATGTCGGTGCATTACAATGTGTATAAACATATACTGTAGGCCTACCAAGTTTCATTGCTTTTGGTTTGTTAAATCGCGAGAAACGTCTATTTAAAAGTCGCAAATTCGCTTGGCCGCCATGTTGGTTTCGTAGTTACCAGTTTTTCAAATGTCACATAGGTGAACTTCTAGTAGTTCCCATTATCACCATACAAAATTTCAGGGTGATATCGGTAATAGTTTCAGAGATATTGAATGCTGGTGAAATATTTCGCACAGCCGCCATGTAGGATTGGTGAGACGTAACAAAATTTGAAGGGCATGGTCGGAGTCGCCCGGAATAGTGCTATGAACTTACCGAGTTTCATTGACATCGCTCCAGCCGTTTAGAAGTTATTAGGGAGGGGGCACACAAAAATCCATACACACGCACACACACAGACTGGCACTCGGACAAAAGGTGATCTCATAAGCCTATTTTTTCATCAATGCAAATAGGCTAAAAATAAAAGTTGACAATTTTGAGCCTATCACACGTCCCGGTTCCCTTTTTCTTATCTTTTATTCTTTTTACATTCCTTGTATTCCTTTTTATTTCATTTTATTTTACGAGGGGCTTTTTTCAACGCCCGATGGGTTATATTAACAAGTAGTTCCGTGACGAACTAATGAGCCCACTGTCCTTAAAATTTAAGATTCATGCCAATGAATAATCTATATATCAGAAATTAAATGCTATATTGGATCTATCAGCGCTCGTAAAATCGTGTTGGCAACAATGTCATGCATGTGTTGCTTAGAATTAATCTGAAATAATACGATCTATTATTAGCACAATTTTTGATAAAACCTATTTGTTAATATATAAGTTAAAAATATAAAACAATTGGACCTATCAGCTGGTTTAGACTCATGTTGGAAGCACTGACATGTATCAGTTATTCCAAATTGATCTACAATGTCAGGTTCTACACGTGTGCAGTGTTTAGAGATGTTGGCTTGCATACTTTCTGATATATTGGTATTAGAATTAAGAAATAAGCAGAGCATTTATTAACAGTTGGCAGCCATACTCTCTCTCAAGAATACGCATAGTCATATCTGTTATGGTACACAAAGTACATACGAAATTTGGTTGAAATCCAATTGATAGTATGGAAGTTAAATGCACTTAAATGTTGCACCTATCAGCAGGCTTTGAATCATGTTGGTGACACTGTCACGTAATCTGGTTTGTCATTATCTCTGTGTGTGCCAGTTTGGAACAGGTCGCATGCATAACTTCTGAGATATCCAACATAGAGCTCAAATTTCAATTGTGATTTTTCAGCAGTTGGTAGCACTGACATCATTTTCAAATATGGCCAGGAGATATTCAGGTATAATTCTTTACTCATACTAAATTTGGTTTTCATAGCTTTAGCCGCCTAGAAGGTGATAGGGACACACACACACACACACTCACACACACACACACACACACACAGACAGACATACAGACAGACAGAAAATGACGTACGCATGTATCTCACAGAAATTTCCAAAAGGAAATTTTGGACATACAACGTACTTCAAGAGCAAGCCCTATTCGTCTTCAGGACATAAAACTATATCTCCAAACCCTGTATACTGAAAAATACCCCCTCGTTTCAATCTCAGTGATATCTCGCGGTAAACGCTATAATATTTTGGTAAACTACTAAGTGTGGGGAATGAACGCATTAAAGTGAAATGCAATGAAAAAGTTCTTATAAGCATGAATATTTTATCTCAAGGTGTATATAAAAACCTCCCAGGGGCGGCATTATGAAGTCAAAATAAGGGAGAAACATAAAAGGGGAGATGTGAATTATTTAAAACGGTGAAGACTATAAACTGCGGCATCATATGTCCTCGAGTGATAACAATTTTACGTTCCTTGCATTCAGACTTTTATAGCGCTGAGGGAGAATCCTCATGAAACTCTTGGCACAAGTATGGTGAATTTTTGTCATCAGAACAAGATCTCAAGATGGCATTCTAGTGATGGAAATCAAATGGCTCGGTGTTACTGTGAGTGAATATATCTAGCTGGTACCTTCATCCGATATGCTGATGACACTGTTATCCTTGCAAACAGGTATGGATGATCGACAAGAACTAATGGGTTCTGTTACTGAAGAGAGGAATGCCATGGGATTACCTTTAAATGTCAAGAATATCAAGTTGATGGTTGTTAGCAGACACAAAGATGAAATGCAGGACATTCTTGCACTTGGTAGTGAAAGGTTTGAAAGAGTTTCATCATATACTGTAAATACCAACAGCGGTGGCTTCGCTCCCTAAAGTGCAGCATTAGTCCTTGGTACCAAGTTCTCTGCTGACTCGGTAGACGCGTGGGTTCAAGCCCCGCCATCGGCCATCCTTGAAATAGTTTTCCGTAGTTTCCCCATTTTCAACACCAGGCAAATGCTGGGATGATACCTTCTGACAGGCTACGGCCACTTCCTTCCACATCCTTGTCCTCATCCTTGCCTAGTTTCGTTCATCTTCATCCATTCCATTTTTCACCCTGGCACGCAGTTCACCCATGGCCGTCGACTAGAAAGACCTGCACTCGGCCTCTCAGGAGGCCACACGAAATAATGTTATCGTTATTATTATTGCAAAAAGATAAACACCGCGTGTATTGATGGAAGTGTACGGTTCCTTCCTCAGAGCACAGCCTGGTTACTAGGCAACGCTTCTCTCACTGTCGTTACATTGATCTGAGAAGCCTTGATATAATCCCACCTCATTAGTACGCTGATGGCTTAGAAGTAGACTGGAGTTTCCAAATCCTATAATTAATTTAACTAATCTCTGTTTATACGTATACAACACGATAACTGTGGTTATTGACATAATGAACATCACTAACAAAGGCCCTTCCGACATGAGATATTTCTCCCGATGGGGTCATGAACTCAACTGTGAACAATTCCTTGTAACCTATTGTAACGGAGCGAGTATTCAACAGCCAAAGAGGTACGATTATACACGTATGTGTAGCAAAATTTGTAGGTTATATATTGCTAGTTAGAAGCACTATATCAAGTTCCAACGCGGGCCGCCATTGTTAGTGACAGTAGCATTTGGTAGCCAATGTTGGATCTACTTGAAATTGAAATTGTTGGAAGCCCTCGGGCTTTCAATCAAAAATACCCAGCTATGAGCATTTGCTGGGATTTATATATAATTGTTTAATAAATAAGCTCTTATGAAAGTTATTACCTCGAATATTACTATTACTCCGTCTTGAGGAAAGAATTCATGATGAAAATCAATAAATGTAAAACAAAAATATTTGAATGCAGCCGAAATAAAACAGAAACCTCTACGGACATCAAATTGGCAGGTGAAAAGCTAAAGGAAGTGGGAGACTTCTGTTACTTCGGAAGCAAAATAACCCGTGATGGACGAAGTAAAGAGGATATAAAAAGTAGGTAGGCTCAGGCAAGGAAAGCATTTCTACAGAAAAGGATTCTGTTGACATGGAATATAGATTTAGGTATTAGGAATTCATTTTTGAAAGCCTTTGTATGGAGCGTGGCGCTCTATGGAAGTGAAACTTGGACTCTTGGTGTAGCAGAAAAGAGGAGAATTAAAGAGTTTGAAATGTGGTGTTACAGGAGAATCATGAAGATCAGATGAGTGGATAGGGTAACAATTGAAGAGGTATTAATAGGAATGGGAGAGGAGAGATGTTTCTGGCGACTGCTTGAAGAGAAGAGATAGGTTGGTAGGACACATATTATGACACCCAGGAATAGTAAGCTTAGTTATGGAAGGAAGGGTCGAGGAGAGGAACTGTAGGTGTGGACCAAGGTTAGAATAAGTTAAACAGATTACCTCGGAGGTAGGATGTGGTAGCTCTGTAAAGATGAGACGATTAGCTCACGACAGGGAGGCATGGAGAGCTGCATCAAACCAGTCAAAAGACTGAAGACTGAAACAACAACATTACTATTACTACTAGTATCCAAACTGTGATTATTCCTGAAACATTATATGCAGCAGAATGTTTAACACATTGAAAACATAACCTGCTTCAATAATCCACAGTTCCAGCTCTTCAGAGACGCAATTCAATGTTTAAAACATCTTTAAAATGTCTCAGACACGTTCACTAGAAACTCAACCATATCCGGTCGATTAGATTAGCAGTTTACCTTTTCTACCACTACGAGCACTAATGTGAGTCAATGTACAGTTTCACTTAAGCCTTTATATCTACGTCCGGTGTAAAGATTTTTCAATAACTCTAAAAACACCTGAGGGTATTGAACGAAGGAACTCAATAAAGTAAGATTTACAAATAAAAGAAACAGTTAGTCTGAGAGACTAGACTTTATATCATTTCAATGACGCATGCTACACATGGTAGAAAGGCTCAGGAGGGCTTCGAGCGAAGCGAGTTCTCTTTCAACAGACTCCATTACCCTTTAACTTAGGCTTCCCGCGCGGGGAACGGAGTGCGGGAGGTGCACTCTGCTGCATGACGTCACGCACTCGCCGTCTCCGTAACGCATAACGCCAGACCCCAGGTGTAAACTCAGACTCGGTGCATATGCACTGAACTACATGATAACGTCATACACGCCGTAACCGTAACGCATAACGTTAGACCAAAGCATTAAGATGAAATCGACAAGATCATTTGAAATGATAAAATTAGTTAATTTGGCTAG
Organism: Meconema thalassinum; assembly: GCA_946902985.2. Lineage (NCBI taxonomy): Eukaryota > Metazoa > Arthropoda > Insecta > Orthoptera > Tettigoniidae > Meconema > Meconema thalassinum. The sequence goes on along the minus strand of OX336399.1, from coordinate 81,731,820 downwards.
GATTTGAATCGAAAAGAAAACGAGTAAAGAAACAAGAAATTTTAGGCTGATTTTACAAAACTGCATTTCGGCCGGAAGAGATTTTCGATTATTTTGTTTTAAATTTGATAAAGCTCTCTAAGACTCCAATTTGAAACCTTTGTGGGCCTTTTAACCCTTCAAGTTTGGCACAATATAGGAAATGTTTAATTTATGTTTTTGCAAACATGGGGACCTACTTTGTCTGCTGAGAGATGTTTCCAACATTTAGAAAGAGTAGTTCCCTGAAGAACTAAATTGCCTACTAATATCAATTGCCTCTATCAACATACAAATTGTCAGTTTGATTGCTGTAATAGATACGTAGATATGGAGAACCGTCTAAATATTTTGGATGGTCACCATGTTGAACTTTTTTGTTATAGGCCATATATTTATGTACTATTACATGAAGATTATTGTGTAGGTGTTTTATTCAAACTTCAATCGCATGGTTAGGTCACAAGAAATAAAAGCGGGATTTTAAAATTTCGCTCAGCCGCCATCTTGTGGTTATGAAAATAATTTAAATGAATTAGATGTCAGTCGATTAAAATTTGTATAAGCATATAGCGTATCAAGTTTCACTGCGCTCGGATGGTGAAAACGCAAGAAACGTCCATTGGAAAATTTAAATTTCGCGTCGCCGCTATGTTGGATTTGTGCTCGCCAGGTTATTGAAGGTCATATAGGTGAACTTATGCTTGCAACCTCTATACACTTACAAAATTTCAGTTTGATTGCTGTAGTAGATCAATAGATATTGAAAACCATCTAAATATTTCGGATTGTCGCCATGTTGAATTTTAATATATGTAAATGATGATTATTGTGTACGTTCATTATGCAAATGTTGATTTCGATCGCATTATTAGAACACAAGAAATAAAAACTTAATTTTCAAAATGCACACAGCCACTATCTTGAGGCTATGAAAACAATTTAACTAAATTAGATACCAGTGCATTACAATGTGGATAAAGCTGTACCAAGTTTCATTGCGTTTGGATAATTAAATCCCGTGAAAAGTCTATTTAAAAATTCCAAATTCGCATGGCCGCCATTTTCGTTCTGTAGTTAACCGGATTCTCAAAGTCTCATAGATGAACGTCCAGTAGTGCCTTTTTTCTCCGTACAAAATTTCATGATGATACCGGTAATAGTTTCAGAGATATAGAATGCCGGTGAAATTTTTCGCACAGCCGCCATCTTGAACGACGTTAGATGTCGGTGCATTACAATGTGTATAAACATATACTGCACCATGTTTCGTTGCGTTTGGTTGGTTAAATCACGAGAAACGTCTATTTAAACGTTGCAAATTCGCTTAGCCGCCAAGTTGGTTTTGTAGTTACCAGTTTTTCAACAGTCGCATAGGTGAACTTCTAGTAGTTTCCTTTATCTCCGTACAAAATTCCAGGGTGATATCGGGATTAGTTTCGCAGATATTGAATGCTGGTGATATATTTTGCACAGCCGCAATGTTGGATTGGTGAGACATAACAAAATTTGAAGGGCACGGTCGGCGTTGCCCGGAATAGTGCTATGAACTTACGGAGTTTCATTGAAATCGCTCCAGCCGTTTAGAAGTTATTTGGGGGGACACACAAAAATCCATCACACACACCATCACACACGCACACACAGTCAGACACACGGACAAATAGTGATCTCATGAGCCTATTTTTTTTTCATAAATGAAAATAGTCTAAGAATGGCAATTACGGAAAGAAGGGTTATCAGAAAAATGTTGATCTTAACTTCAAAGATGGTGTTTACACACTCCGGAGCTACTTAGAAATATACACCCACACCGAAAAAATATCGGCATATTCCTAGAAAGAAAACTATTGACGCTAACCTTTTCAGATTGCCACCTGAAAGAATTTCTCAAAGTTTCCTACCCTACTTCAGAATTCCTCTTTGGCTGGTATATAAATGGAACATATTTAGTCACGTGTAATACATTTTCAGTTTTTTTGTGCATGTCCCAGTAATTGGTGTTGACCGACTGAAATGTTGCAATATGAATAGTCAACACTGAAGATGTGCCTTTTAAGCTGTCTACTGTAATTTCCTTGAATGCATTTAATAATTGGCTGTCAATTATGAGAGATGATCAAAACCATCCTGAGTTAATTTTTTCATGTGTAACATCTTTCCACTCGGTTGCTGGATATTTTTGTGGGAGTGATTTTGAAAAATGGGACGGAAGTGTGTAAGACGCACTGCCAGCTGGATCGCATCCCTCCTGGCTGCTTTAGCATGTCATCCAGTTAGCATTGGTACCATGTGGAATGTATATAACATACGGAGTACTTCAAGGTTTTGAGGCGCCATTACAGATATTTCTGCAATAAATTATGTTCAAGTTGTCGTTCTTTGGTGTAAAAATATTCATTATAATTATGATTTATTAAGAGACTGGTTTTCAATCTCTGGATAAAAGTGATAGGCATCCACTCCCTGAGTAACTTTGCTCAACACATTCATACTGAACGGTAAACACTCATGCGAACTCTGGTGTCAACTGATTGAAACACAAACGACATGTTCAAAGTCTTCGTATCAGTATTTAAATGATGATATTCTTTAATTTGAAACATTTTAACTAGTCAGCAAAGTCGGTATTATGCTTCTCCGCAATGGCTATTCAGATATTAGCCCACATTGCGGTAATGTAGTGATCAATGTAATATATATATATATATATATATATATATATCGATGTTTTATACGGGAACTGCGCTAGCCTTTCATATACCACTATAGGAATTCCCTTTACCGTCAAGTAGGAGCATTCATAACTAATTTAAAACTCAATTCCACGCAGGAACATTATCGAAAAAAAGCCAAATATTAACGGAAGTAGTATAGGCTGCGGTATAGGACAAGATGGTTAAATGCTATGGCTTAAATTTCCAATGACTTTTTCAAAAATAATGGCTAAAATAATGGCTAAAATTTCTAATGACTTTTTCTAAATTATGGATAAAAAAATGGCTAAATTTTCTAATGACTTTTTCAAAAATAATGGATAAAATAATGGCTAAAATTTCTAATGACTTTTTCTAAAATTATGGATAAAATAATGGCTTTAAATTTCAATGACTTTTTCTTAAATTATGGATAAAATAATGGCTAAAATTTCTAATGACTTTTTCTAAATTATGGATAAAATAATGGCTAAATTTTCTAATGACTTTTTCAAAAATAATGGATAAAATAATGGCTAAAATTTCTAATGACTTTTTCTAAAATTATGGATAAAATAATGGCTTTAAATTTCAATGACTTTTTCTTAAATTATGGATAAAATAATGGCTAAAATTTCTAATGACTTTTTCTAAATTATGGATAAAATAATGGCTAAATTTTTAATGACTTTTTTGCAAACAATGGATAAAATAATGGCTAAAATTTCTAATGACTTTTTCTAAAATTATGGATAAAATAATGGCTTTAAATTTCAATGACTTTTTCAAAAATAATGGCTAAAATAATGGCTAAAATTACCCATTGAAAATTCTAACGATGTTTTTCAAAATAATGGTTAAAACAAGGCTAAAATTGCCAGTAACGTTTTAAAAGAATTAAGGATAGAATAATGGTTAAAACAAGGCTAAAATTACTAGTGATTTTTTTTAGAAACAATGCGTAGAATAATGGTAAAAACAAGGCTAAAATTATCAGTAACTATTTAAAGAATTAAGGATAAAATAATGGTTAATACAAGGGTGTAAATAGCTATAAAATAATATATACACTATTATATTTTGTATCCCCAAGGAAGTGTATCAATTATGTTGTCTTCTTCTTTCTGGATCATACGCTTGTCGTAGTCGACTTTAAATTCTTTGGCAATATTTTTATTTGCAAGGCTTTTTGTTTTCTTATCTCTTGTTATCATGTTATTGCTTATAACAACCTTATTATTAGAACCTTGTATTAAGTCAGTCATTGTCTTCATGTTAAGTTTTTTGGAATTTTCGTGGTTGAGAGTAAATCCTTTGATCTTGGTAACCTGTTTGTCTTTATATGTTTCGTACGCATAACTCTTAGGACCTGTGCTTATCCAATCAGTACCATGATCATCTTTGCCAAATTCGTCAGTCCATTCACCAAGCATACAACCGGTCTCTACGGTGTTTGTTCCATCATCTATGTAAACAATACTATCAGTGTCATAATAAACTACTGCCTTTCCTAATCTATCAAGTTTATCGTATAATCTTATTCTAGCATTGGAAGTGGTGAAAGCTGCCACAAATATGTTGGTATTTGTGCTATTTTCTACATAGAAATCATTGTAGTGGTATGTTACCTCAATTACTTCATCATTGATGTACATTACATTAGTAATTTCTATCTTATCGTCTAATAGCAATTCGTACCACCTCTTAGGGTCATCAAAGAACTCTGTTTGTGACATGTTTTGCCTCTGACCGAACTTTCCCCAAAGAGAATTTAAGCATATTTTAGCAACAGCTCGCTTACCAGCGTTGGGTTTAATTTTGTCAATATCAAGCTTTATACCTTGTTTTTTTTCTTATTACTCGGGCATATTCTTCTTTAGATTTGTAATCACCATCCCAAGGACTAGTTTCTAGCTTAATTTTCATAAAGGTTTTAATATAGTCCTTGAAAAGCTCATTACTTTTCTCTTCAAAATGCCATACTTCGTAAACTTCCTGTATTTTGTAGCCTTTCTCAAGAGCCTTATTAAGTTCGATTGTAGTCCAAGTTCCAAGAAGCGCCCTCTCTTTATCACTATGATTACAAGGTCCTACCTTTTCTTTCGCACATTTCCCACACAGAGAGAACATCAGCTTATCTAACTTTACCGGAAGCACTGGATGATATAAACCTCTTGGAGGAAGCACCTTACATTTAACTAGGCCAAACCAGTCTTTATTGTATTTTTCTGGCTTAAATATTTTTTATGGTGACCTACAGGGTACCAGTCATAAAACATAACTGTTGGATATAAACTGCATATATCTATATATCTCAACTTTTTTCCAGAAACTTTTAACTTTGAGGCGTTTGTCCTACCACTGAAGAATGCGTCCCTGGGGTTTAGTGGCTCTACTACCTCTACAACATCTTTTGTTTTATTTAGGCTTTCCTTATAAGCTTTAGAATTTTTCCATTTACAGCTCCACATCTCTACAACCTTGTACCTGGCATTTTTAAGAGCTTGTGTTCGCTCTATAGTTTTTGTAAGCAAGTCATCCATAGTTTCATTGTTTACATTGTTGATAGTATCGCCTTAGTAGCAGTCGGGACAACCATGCCAAAAACAACCATGATATTGGTACACAGTTTTAGTCTTATAGTCGTACCCATCGACTTTGGCTCTACAAATTGTGACCTCGCCACCATTTAATGCGTGTTGAACATGAGGGAACGAACTTAACCATGCTATAGACTCCTTACTGAACATCTCTTTTTTCTGTTCCTTAACTACTGCAATTGTGTCTTTTTCAAAGAATTTTGACCTGTAAATGGCCATACAAACACTGGCAATAGTTATGTATTGGAAAGGGTCTATATTTGCTATTTCTAAAAATGACTGTCTAAAGGCAAGGCAACCTCGCCGTAATATATTGACATCAGAATGGCAATATTCGGCTAATTCTTTCTAAAAGTCAAACACGTAATTTTCCTTTACTTTCTCAGCGTGCCATTCCAGGAATGCTTTTCTGCTATCAGGTTTCATTGTATCAACACCATAGTATGTCGTAGCTGGAATCGGCCCTACGTAATTCTGTTTTACGGCCTTGTTGAAAAAGTGTGGAAAGTAACCCGTTTTAAGTTCTTTTAATCCAAATGTTTTGGGAAAGGATGCGAGACCTCCTTGGATAAAGTTTATGCTGTCAATTATTCTGAGGCTTAGGGCTGGTATTTTGAGCTCCATAATTTTAGACCCTTGGTAAATAGTTTTAATATTTATGCCATTATTGAGGCAATATTGTAAAATGAAATGTGCATCATAACCTTTTGCATTGTGTGCTATACACGTAAAACCTTTGTGGTTGTCTGATATTAGCCACTGACAAAATTCGTCATTTTTAGGAAAGCCCGCCTAACACCATTCAAGTCATAAACGGATACAAAGTTTGGCGTGTGTACGCCGGTGTCTTGTTCAGCTTCGTAATCGAAAAAGTAGTATTTTTCCGTGTAAGTGCATCTTTTATGTTGCTTCTCTGCCGTTCCATTACAAATACAATCTTCCATACAGTATCCCCCACGGTTTTTCCTTTCTTGCATATAACATTGGTGCTGAGCTGACTTTACGTACTGTTGGCAATTCCAACACTTAGAGTACCCACACCTGTGGTAGTATATTTTTCCACATTTACCATTGCATGTTAGACACTTGAGTTTTATTGAACAGGCAACTTCCTTTGCACATTTCTCACATTCAGTAAGTACAGTTTCGTGTAGGTCGTTGTAGTAAAACGTGTTTTCATTTTTTTTTTGCACTCGCTTTTACATTCTGTGCACTTCAATTCGACCGCATATTTTACAAATGTTTCACATTTCCTACACTGGGCAAAGGAGCCACCTAAATGTTCGATATTTATCCTAGGGCATATTTTGTTGCAGATATTGCACTTGTAAGCTGCCTCACACACTCTCTCATGGTTATTAACGCAATCTTTACCAAAACAATATCTATTGCACTTTTTACAGTATACTCGGGGTCGCATACCTTCTGGGAAATCATGTTTTGGGCACAAACACAAATTACACACATTTTTATCTTTTTTACACGAGTGTTTGTCCTGATGATCGTAAGGTATATCACATCTTTTGCAGTAATATGAACTTCCATAAAAACCTCGTATATTATTAATGGAATCATAATGGTCGTTATGCAAGGACAAATAAATTGTTAACGCGTCATTTACACCTGAGGCCTGGATTACCTTGTTAAAATGGGCAGCCGAAACAACTTTAATCCGAACATTCAAGAGATATGCAACACTTCTAATATCGTCTAAACTAAACCCATCTTCACAGTTCATTCCGAATCTTGTGCATAACTCTTTTGCTAATTCTTCCTGCAGGCCACGTCCTTTCCTAATGTAGGTAATTTCATTATCAGTTAATGGCCTGTCAAGTATATTTCTAGTTTCATAGGTTAGGGCTGTGATTATTGCTCTTGGTCCGCACAGTTTATCGGTGTTGGTTATTTTGTTTATGCTTCTTTTAGCCATAACATCTTTAGCAATATTGACTATTTTCTTACGCTTTGCTCCTTTACCTCTGGGAATTTTGTAAACCTCGAAGTGAAAAGTGGTATTGTTAATATCTACATTTTCATTAGTTGTTATTATTCTTTCAATCTGGTCAAGTAGATGTGAAGCATTAACTTTTATTTTTATTTTTGATGAAATCATATGGTTAAAATTATTATTTTCTGCAACTACTTTCATCTGATCACCTGGCTTAAAATCAGTTAGTTTTCTTACTTCTTTTATGGCTGCATGCACACCTTTTCTGACCGCTTTCATTTGTTCTATTGGTTTTCCTTGCAAATCTTTTATGTGTATAGTATAAGCTGTCTGCCATACGTTAAACTTTTTGATCAGCACAGTACGAACACCTTGCTGAATTTCGAATGGTGACTTTTTAGCTACTGTTTCATTAAATATATTTTTCTTAAAAGGAAAAATTTGGCCCAATTTTTGCTTCACAATTTTTAAGTCCTTAGATTGAACAGGTTTTGGTTCCTTTGTAATTTCAAAGAGGTCTTGATCGAATCCAAAATGCCTGATTCTGTCCAAACGTTCCTTTTCTTCCGCTATCAAATTTAGCAACCCTTTCTTTGAATGAATTACTGAGTAGCCCTTAATTTTGTTTTCTCTGGCGACTTGTTTTAGTTCACGAACGCTCTTCTTAGGCAGCTCTGATTCTTGATACGTAAAAAAAGCACTATCTCCGGCATTACTCCAAGCACTGCTTACAGCTTCAAGAAGAGCAGCCTTCTTCATCTTTTATACTCCTTTTAGTTTGAGTTCCGTTGCCAGAACCCTTAGTTCCTTTACAGTTGCACCTATTTGGCGCTTAATATTTTGTTTTAAATCCATTTATTATATAACTTTTTTTAATTAAAAATTTCATTTTTTTAATAAAAATAATTATAAGACATTACCCTTTCGGGGTCGAGAGAAATGATAGTAAAATATTTATATAAATAAATGAACAGAATAATTACATTTTGCATTATAATTGTTACCCTAACAAAGGTTCAATTAGAAATGATATCTCATGAAAATCGGAATCAATTTGCTATCAACTATCTGCGTAATTTTGGATACTTGACTATAGACGAACAAGAAATTTCAGAAGTAAATGAAACAACTTTCCAATATGCTTTAAAATTGTTCCAAGAGTGCTACAATCTCGATATCACCGGTGATTTAGATGAATGTACTTTACAATTAATGAATACATCGCGACGATATAAATTTTAATACTCGGCGGTATAAATGGAATAATAAAAATATGAAATGGCATTATGCTTTAGCTAATCAAGCAATGCAAAGTGTAGCTAGAGCCGCTTTCGATGTTTGGAAAAAACATACAGATCTCTCATTTGAGAACGATTTGAGGAATCCAGATATAATTATATCAAATAAACGTGGTAGCCCTCATAGAAATCACAAAATAAGTGGGCAATGTTTCAGTGGATTTCATGGAAAAGGTGGAGTTTTGGCTCATGCAAATTACCCAAATAGCATTAATTCACCTATTGAAATTCATATCGATCAAGATGAATCTTGGTATTTAAATACCGATGCTAATACTCCTCAATATCAAACAAATTTACTTTCTGTTATGATACATGAAATAGGCCATGCCTTAGGTATTTCTCATTCAAACAATCCAGATGCTATTATGTATGCATACGCTAACAATCAAATAGAGCTACATCAAGATGACATTTTAGCTATTCAAAGTTTATATGGTAAAGCCACAGAGCCTAACGTACCAGATAAAACACCAACTCCAGATACACCAAAGCCAGAGCCCAATTTATGTGATTTGAATGTTAACACTATTTTAATTGTTAATCCGTTAATGTATGTCTTTTATGAAAAATGGTTTTGGCTTTTAGATCTTGATAACTCAACAGCCTTAAAAAACAAACGACCCCAGATTATTACAGATTGGTTAACCTTCTTACCCCAAGATTTTAAAACTATTGCAGCCGTTTATCAAAGACCCTCTGGTGAGATTGTTATGATTATTGCCAACAAAATCTACATGATGGATTATCCGAGCTTAATATTGGTAAATTGTTATCCAAAAGCCATGTCCATGTGGAACATTAGACCAGATACAATAATTTATGCTTTGTTAAACACTTACTCAGGCCACACTTATATTTTTTACAATGACGCTTTCTTTTCGGAAATAGACGAATGCAGCTTTAAACCCAAGCAACATGGCATATTATCAAGACGTTTTCCTGGTTTACCGCCTGCAATGGATTCAGCCTTTAGATATATTAACGGAATGCTGTATTTTTTTAAAGGTAGACAAGTATATCAATACAATGAATTCACGAATTCTTTGGTTAAAGCTCAAAAATTTGATCTTTCAATGATTGGCATAGACTGTCCAAAAAGGTCATCTTCGTTTATGGAAGTAATAAAGAGTTTGAAAAATACTGTAGCTCAACTAGAGGAAATAAAATAATTATATTAAATATTTAAAAAATTAAAATAATTTTTTGTATATAATAAATGGAAAAGAAACTCCGCCTGCAGGATCTACTGGGTGGATTGAGTAGCTCAGTAGTTTCTGTTGCCGGTCCCAAGCCCGGAGAAAGGAGGAGGGTTGGCTTAAGCCGTAAAATAAGAGCCAGAACACATCTTGAGGCAACCTATAGGACTCACAATCTTAGTTGTATAACGTTGGAATTTGTCCAACCCACATTTACTTTAATATCATGGATTTAGCTTCTATTGGTCATGATTACCCTGAAGACAATGCTAGGCGTAAATCGGATTCCAGGGTGCCTAGCAGTTTAGGGTTACATTATGGTGAATCGGAGCACCACAAGAACAGTTCAAGATTCAAGAAAATGAGAAAATATTTTTTTGGAACATACAATGTGAATTCCTTAATTCAGGTTGGAAAATTAAAACAACTAACAACAGAACTTCATAGACATCACATTACAATATTAGCCCTTCAAGAGACCAGGTTCTTGGATGAGGACACCTTTGAATCTGACAACTTCCGAATTTTCAAAGGAAAAGTTGGGAAGAGAGTGATGAAGAACATGCCACATCTTGGAACAGCTTTTATGGTCAACAAGAAATTTTTGGACGCAGTTATCGCTTTTAGAAGTGTGAATGCCAGACTATCTTTTCTAACTATAAAATCTCTCAATAAGAGATACACGCTAATCAACGCCCATGCTCCTATAAATAAGGATAATAAAACGAATCCAGAGAAAGTTGATGAATTTTGGGACGAGTTAGAAGCCGAAATTCTCAAAATTCCTTCTAATCATGTAAAAATTTTACTTGGAGATTTCAATGCTCAGCTTGGATCTGAGAGAAAATTTTCTGATATAATAGGTAAATATCCCGCTCACAATAGAACCAACAGGAATGGTGAGAGATTGGTTAAACTCTGTGAACATCTAAACTTAAAGATTATGTCCACACATTTTAAAGCAAAACCAAGTAAAAAGAAAACATGGGTCTCCCCAAATGCGTTGCTGGGTGAGTTTCAACTAGATCATGTAGCTATCTCTCGAAATTGTTTCAAAGAAATTCAAAATGTCAAGGTCAGAAAATCCATTAATGTAACTTCAGATCATTACCTTTCTCAAATCAAGATGAATTTCATACCTTTTACACGCAAACAAAATACAACTAGAATTAAAATTCCGAAAATTAATAGAGAGGTTCTTACAAATGAAAAAAGGATAGAATTTCAAGGAAAACTTAAAATACCAACCAATTGGAATGATGTTACTAATAACCTTCTTGAACCAGCTCAGGAAATTGCACCGTTGAACTTTTATAGGAAACATGCTTGGTGGAATGAACAATGTGAAAGAGTGATCAAAGAAAGACATTGTGCTTGGCACAAGTGGAACGGGAACAAGACTCCAGAAAATTTAGAGGAAGTACAAAGATTAAGGAAAATGGCCCACCAGACTTTAAGAACGATTCGAAGAAAATATATGAAGGACCAAATAATGGAAATGGACGACAATTTTAAGAAAAATGACACCCGATTGTTTTATAGAGCATTTAAGAATGAAATCACTGGATATTCAGCGCCGAGTTTAAATTTCAAAAGGGAAGATGGTACGCTAGCATTAAACAACAAGGAAAATTGTGATATCTTGGCTGCGTATTTTGAGAAGTTGTTAAATTGTCCAAAACCGACAGACAAGTTGAGTTTCAAATTTACAACACAAAATTTTGACTCTACGCCCCCAGATGTAAATGAAGTTAAATGTATTATCAACTCACTTAAAAACAATAAAGCCTCAGGCAAGGATGGAATAATTGCAGAAATGTGGAAGCTTGTAGATGATGAATTTTTAATAGCGACGACAAATCTATTCCAGAAAATTTGGATTGAGGAAGCAATTCCAGAAGACTGGTTAATCGCCTTAATTCATCCACTACATAAAAAAGGCTCAAAAATTGATGTCAATAGTTATAGGGGGATCTCATTGTTGTCTGTCACATATAAAATATTTGCCAAATTACTTTTAAACAGACTTGAACCACAGATCGAACCACAGCTTGGCGAGTTCCAAGGAGGTTTCAGAAGGAATAGATCGTGTGCAGAACAAATTCTTAGTTTAAAATTGATATTAAAATATTACAACAACAGGCCAAAGAATATCTTTATCTCATTCGTTGATTTTCAGAAAGCGTATGATTCAGTGGATAGGGATACTGTTTTTGACACATTGAAGGAATACCAAGTTGATCAAAAAACCATAAATTTAATAAAACTTACATTAACTAATACGATTTCCAGAGTCAAATTTTTAAATGAAGTTAGCGAGCCCTTCGAGGTAAAAACTGGGCTAAGACAAGGGGACAGTCTATCACCACTGCTTTTCAATTTGGTCTTGGATAAAGTCATGAGGACGTTTTGGGAGAAGAACGATTCAAGTGCTAAAATTGGTACAAAGAATAAGAACCTCAGAGTCAAAGGTTTAGCATTTGCTGACGACGTAGCGTTGTTTGCTGAATCAGAACAAGAAGCTATTAACCAAATTAATCAGTTAAAAGAAACGGCGGAAAAAGCGGGCTTACAGATTTCGTTGGTAAAAACAGAGATGATGACAAGTGATCAGAAATACACTAAGAAAATGATAAAAACAAATTATGGGAGCACCAGGGTCACTGACCGATTTAAATATCTTGGAGAAATAATTAGTAGCAATGGGACGGATAAATTGGCAATCGAGAACAAAAAAGGGAAATTGGAAAGATTAAATTTTTGTACAAAAAATATATACAATAAAAAGAACCTGTCTATCAATGCAAAATTACGACATTTTAATACTGTTGTTAGACCAGTCATCTTGTACGGCATGGAAACTACAAATATAACCGGAATGGAGAATTTGCTCAAGATAGAAAGAAGAATTTTAAGAAGGATTTATGGTCCTAGGAAAACACAGGAAGGTTATAGACTGTGATCGAATGCAGAAATTTATAGTAAAATCGACAACCTTGAAGTGATGATCAGAAAACGGCGACTTCAGTTCTACGGACATATGGTCCGCATGGATTGCTCAAGGTTAAACAAACAAATTTTTGATAAAATCTGGAACTATAAAGGACAAGGAGGCTATGTAAAACAAATGAAAGAAGAACTTCAAAAATTCAAAATTACTGAAGAAGATTGTCTAAATCGAATAGAGTACAGAAAAAAAATTTTTGGTCTCAAAATTCTTGTCGGGGAGAAGAAAAATCTCAACAGAGGAGAATGGACTGCTGAAAGAAGAGCTGCACAGTCGACCAGGATGAAAGACTTCTGGAAGAGAAAGAAGGAAACTAGACCTATAAAGAAGTGATATTTGCGTGGTCCTTGTTGGCCTGTCCGCGGTGTATATATATATAAATGGAAAAGAAACAATTTCTCGAGAAGCTCAATAGCATCAACGAACAAAAACCGTTTAAGAATCTCAGTGAGTTAGAAATAGGAAACGATTATCTTATAACGGATGCAGTAGATATAAATACAAAATTTGGAAATAAAACTTTTCTAGAACTTGATAGTAAATTGAAGGTTATATTACCCGATAGATATGCGAAGGTACTAAATTGGGAAGATGGAATACAGAAAATGATAGGGTTGAAAATGGTATACCACGGCACAAAAGAAGTTAATGGTTGTAACAAAGCGCACAATCTTGAATTTTCTTAAAAAGGCCCACACCCCGATAAATTTATGGTTTTAATGGTTAGTAACCATTAAAATCAAATACCAAAATTAAAGTAAAATTAAGGATTCCTTCGTAGCTTTATGAAAATTTTAACAGCTATCTATGTCATCACCATTAAGTTCAAAAAGATATTCTATACTATCCTCAGACAACTGATTTATAAATATTTCTACATCTTCAGTAGGATGTAGTAAAAACAGGAAGAAAGAAAGGGTTATTCGCTTTACTCGGGCGTCCATTTATTTATACAGAAATATTATAATATAACATTTTCTTTATTAACCCAGCTATTGTGAGAATTTTCAAAACCCAACCATTTGACATATGCCCGATTTCCTTTCTTTCTTAAAACTTTTTCAACAAGATATGCCTCTGGATACTTTGTTTTCTGTAATTCTAGCTCATAAAAGTTCCCCTTTATTTCTTCCGCATTTACATCTTTCAATTTGTACGTAATAGGGTCGGAATAAACGATATCTTTTATTTCAAATATTTCAGTCGACCAATTTCCTGTGTATCCTTTTTCGAATATACCTTTTAGTTTACTAATTCTGACTTGATCGCCAACTTTAAATTTCGCTTTTTCTTCCGCTCCTACGCTTACAGTGTAAACAGTTTTCAACAAATGTTCTTCATTAGCTTTGTCTACGTTTTTTGGCTTCATATTTATAGTTGTGTGCGTCGTATTATTGTAGCCATTAATTAACTTTGGTAAAATGCCAACCCAGCAGTAGTTTCCTTGAATATCAAACTGCTTCCACATTTTCTCTTTTAAGGTCCTATTGAATCGTTCTACAACTGAAGCTTTTACTTCAGTAAAAGTCGAATAATGATTGATATTAAATGTTTTCATCAATTTTGAAAATTCTTTATTGTAAAATTCTTTACCGTTGTCTGTTTGAAGATTTTTGGGTTTTCTGTTTTTTAAAATACCATCAAACGCTTCAGCAACACTTTTACCCGTTTTATCTTTGACTGGTACACCCCAGGCATACTTTGAAAATACATCAATGACTGTTAACAAATACTTGTAGCCTTTATTAAGCTTCGATATCCCCTTTATTATTCCAGAGTCCATTTCTACCAAATCCGCTTGCCAAATGTCATCAATGCTGTGAGTTATAACCCTCCTTCTCGGAAAATTCTTCCTCATGGGTTTATGAATTTCGTTTATAATTTCCTCCCGAATGCTAACGGGCGGTTCTCTAATTTGGGTAGAACCCCCTATTTTTACACTCTCATTAACTTTTTTTTTTCAAACCTGCTTTTCTTACTCCCACACTCGGAACATAAACCTTCGATTCTAGTTCGACCATTTTTTGTCGAAAGGGTGTGAGGATGCAGTGTTTGAGTAAACGTTTTGCACTTTAAACACCAAATGTGATTATTCATTTATTATATTAACTAATTAATTAATTAAAATTAATTATAAAATAAGCATTGGTTTACTCAGACACCCAACATTAAAGAACGCAAACTAACTTACAAGAAACAAGGGTCTACCCTTTGTTGAGGAAATTAACTTTTTTATATTTATATTTATATTTATATTTATATTTTATATATAATAAATGGATTCAATTACCGATATTCTGAACAGCAAACTTGTCTATAATAGCAAACAAGTGGTTATTGCTATTGATGAAAATAACGATTCGTGGTTTAAAGCTAAAGATATTGCTTTAATATTGGAGTATAGAGATACAGATAAAACAATTCGAAAACACGTTGCAATTTAAGACAAAGGTACATTCGATACCTTAAATAACCCCGCCGTTTTGGCGGGGTTAAAAAATACACATCCTCAAACCATATTTATTAATGAATCTGGGTTGTATTCGCTTATTTTATCATCTAAAAAAGAGGAAGCTAAAAAATTTAAGAAATGGGTAACGAAAGAAGTCCTTCCATCAATTCGAAAGTACGGAGAATACAAAATTAAAGAAGAATATAAGAACCAACTAGTTGGGTTAATGCAGAAACTTCAAATAAAGGAAGCAGAAAACGAATCTCTTACCCCATTAGCCACACCTCTTGCACTTAAAACTAGTAAGAATAATTGTCTGCTTATTAGAGATAAGCATGAACCAAACGAAAAGTACAGGTACTATGCAATAAGGGCGCAGAGACAACAGGTGAATCAAGCAATCAAAAAAATATGCAGGCGGCACCCCGATTGTGAGATAGTTTATGAAAAATATAATGATCCTAATAGCGTAAGGTTGTATGTGCTTATGAAAGAACAAATAAAAATTAGCTATTCGGGAAACCATTTCAATATTCCATTTACTCCTGATCTTCTTAAAGGAACAATAGAGATGTATAAAAACCTGTTACATTAGACTGTTTTTAATGGATATTTTCTCCATTAAAAACTAAAACATTTTAACATTAGTGTTATTCGACCGATTCATCAGGATGAGGTTCATATGCATCAAGTATTACTTCACCAAACATCGTCACACTATCATTTATTGGAAGTTTTAAAATTACGCTGTCCATTTTATTTTTGAAGCATAAAGTATCACCAGATTTAACGTTGAAGGGCTTACTAGTATCTACCATAATTTTTTCTTCTTTGGAACGTGCAATATAAACGTCTAATACTGTTTTAATAGCGTCATCTGTATATGAAGTAAATACTTTATCTGGGTCTACGATACGAACAAAAATTTTCCTAATCGTTGCGTTGTATGTAAAAATATGCTTAATTTTATCTTTCTCTGCAAAAAGGTCCTTTTGTAATATTATCCTATCAAACACCTTTCTTTCTAAGTTGTCAACCTTTTCTGTTAATGTTGCTACTGGTGCAAGACAAGTAGTGGCATATTCCGAAAATAATTTTCTATTTCTTCTTTCGTGAAGTAGTCCCCTTTAGGAAAATCCCCTTCAGTAGTAAGTGGTTTGAGCTTTTCTAAGAGATATTGCTTATTAACGACATCTTTATTGTTGATTGGATCTTCAATATTCGCTATCCTTTTACCTTGAAAATCAATCCATGTTTTTGAAACAAAAAAAAAGGTCACTAAGGCGTTTATTTAGAGCCGTA
The DNA here is from genome assembly GCA_946902985.2 of Meconema thalassinum. Lineage (NCBI taxonomy): Eukaryota > Metazoa > Arthropoda > Insecta > Orthoptera > Tettigoniidae > Meconema > Meconema thalassinum. The sequence goes on along the minus strand of OX336399.1, from coordinate 81,715,300 downwards.
ACTAGCCTTGAAAATCGTTTTTCTAAATCATCCTTTGTGATAGCTTTAATATTTAATGAACTACTCTCTCCGTTTATAATTTTATTTCCAAATATGTCCATTTATTAAATCTATAATTTCGTTAAAATGAGCGGGATTAGGGGAACCCAAATTCGAAAACAACTTTAAAACAAGGACACATAAATGACCACATATATATTCATCAAACATTTGAATTCTTTCGGCGTTATAAAGTAGGTTGCTAGCTCTCAAATAATTTACTAGTTATTCAGGAACATCTCCACCAAATGAGTCAAAGACGAATTTTTGATTACCCTTTTTAAAGTAACAAATCCAATGAGTACCTGCATGATCCGACGTATCCAAGTTTACAATTCCTGATTCACAATCATTAGGTTTTGTAGGCAGTTCATCAATCATAAAAACATTTCGAAAATGCTTTATGTTCATTTCGTGTATTATTTTAAGTATATCGAAATTACTTAAAGGGTGCTTATAGTTGGAAACTATATCACTCAATATCGATTACATTTCTCTTTTTTTTTCCAAACAACCTTGTCCAGTCTTTTTTTCGATCACCAGATTATGTCTAATTTGTTCAGCCAATTCCGCATCTTCTTTTTGCTTTTTATGAACAGCGCTTGTAATGGCTGCAGCGCCACCTGCCAGCGAACCAATGGCACCCAATGCAGCTAATATTAATGGCAAAAATCCTCCTTGGTGTTCATTAATTCCAGAACCTTTTTTCTTCCTACTGAGATATTCGAATATTTTCTTTACAATTGGAATGGACAAACTTATAAGTAAGCTACCACCTTTTTGAATTTTTCTTGCTTTCTGCTTCTTTTGTGTATCTGTCAAGTACTCATCTAGATAGTCATGCTTTTTCAGATCTTCGTTGGAGAGTTTTATTTTAATAGCTTTGGGTTTTAGTTTCCCTTTTTGGGAAACGTTGTAATCAATACTAAATCCTTTCATTTATTTAATGAAAAAAATTATAAACAAAAATTTTACAAATTTATACTCAGACGCCCCAACCATTTTCATCTAACCCCATTCCCATTTTTCTTTTTCCATACATTATTCCAGTAACGGCTGTAGCTGCCAGTCTCTCACTCAAGTTAGCATCTTTACTGAAGATTATCTCTTTTGCAGCCTTTTGTAATTCTTTATCTGCTTGATGTCTGTGCTCTAATTTTGTATGGTCGCGGTATGCTATATCATGTAATTTACATGCTTCGTCTAATGGGTTGGAACCCTGAACACCTTCGGCTAGTTGCTTGTCTAATGGATTACCAGGGCCACAAAATTTATATCCCGGGAGTGTTAAGTCAATATTATGTTCACCTATTTTATTAATCATCCAATTAACTAATCCTTTTCCATGTTTTTCAGATTCCCAGAATGTATGGGGAATGTTATTTAAAAACCTAATTAGATATGGAATACCTTTAGGATTATTAACAATGAAGTCATTAAACTTACTCGTAAGCATCTTCGTTATTCCAACCTTTTCATTGTGATAGACGTTGTTTCCAGCATTTTCTTCGCCATGAATTACCATTAATCTGTCTATTAATTCCCTTACATCATCCATCCACACATAGTCAATCGGTGCTTTTGAATATTTTTTTACAAAACCAAATCCTGATTTAGGAGGAGTGGTTAGAGATGCAGCTCTTTCTTTTCTACTAACTTTTTCTTAAAGCCATATATCCTTTATCAACGTATTATATTTTTTGCCAACACTGCTTTTAGGTTTAGTGCTATTAGGGTCATTGTTTTGATACATCGCATTTGTAATTTTTAAAATAGTCTCATATGTGCTGCGGTCTTCGTCTGTATACTCATCATCGTTAGGTATATCATTTAAGGTTAAAAATAGCATTAAACCCTTTGTAGCTTTAAAATTCTTACCCTTAATTATAATATCGTCATTACAGAATTCAACTTTTGAGTCACCTATATAATAACCCTGATAGTTCTTATCATACCTTATTCCAAATTTAGGGTCACTACTTCTAGGTAAATATTTTGAAATTATTACCCCTAAGTGGACCGTAGGATAATCAGTTATGCCTTTCCTCTTAACATTTTCTTCACTTTTATCATACTCTTCATCGGCCTCTTGAAATAAACTCCTCCCCTTTTCTTTCTGAAGTTGCGACTCTAAATTCTTTCTGACCTTTCTTGCCGATTTTAAAGCTTCTTTTTGCTCATCAGTGACATCATATTCATCCAAGAAATGGGAACCTTCGGAATCTGAAGGAAAGTCTTCTTTATAGTCAATTCTGTAAGGAATTAATTGCTTCTCCACTTCTCTATTTTCTTCTATAGCTTTAATAACATTTTCACCTGTGTCATTTAACGTGTTGCCTAAAACATTAACAGCATCGATAACAGGTTGATCTTCTTTTTTATACTTCTCGTATTCCGTTATAGGCTGCTTCTTCCATATTCGAAATTCGTATTTTAATTCTTCGAATTTCTTCCTATTCCTTCTTGCTTGTTGAACTACCTTATGACCGTATTTCGCAAACATCTTTATTATAGGTGAAATTTAAAAAAATGACGTTTGATGCTAACATTGACGTTTGACATTTGACGCTGACATTGACGCGTACGTTGTACGCTGTACGTTGGCATTGACGCTGTACGTTGTACGCTGACGTTAACGCTGAACGTTAACGCTGACGTTGTACGCTGACGTTGTACGCTGTACGTTGTACGCTGACGTTAACGCTGAACGTTAACGGTGACGTTGTACGCTAACTATGTTTGTGTTAGAATACTCAACCCAAAGCCTGCCAATACCCCTGGAGTAGTTACCCAACATTTAGAAACGTTTTAATTTTATTCCTATATTTACCATCGTTAGCTTTGCGATTCATATCAATAGTAATAAAACCAAACTCCTCTTTCCAACATTTGCTGCAAATATTCTTAAAGTCTTCAAATTTCATATCGCCACCAACAAATTCTTGATAAATATGATTTAAATTGGTATTATCTTGCCTAAATATGTTTAAGAAATTTAAGTTATCACGAACTAATTGTTTTGGTATTTTTGAATACGTTTGAGCTAAGTAAAAACAGTCAATCCCTTTATGTCTTCCTCGTGTAAAATATTCTCGAACTATGTCTTGGTTTTCCAGTATGAAATCGTCGAAAATTACAACTGACCTATCTTCACATTTATCCAGGGGCATTATGCTTTCATCGTCATGAATAAATTGTGCAATGGACTTTCCTAACTTCTCTTCGATTTTATTACATTTTTCCATAAACTGTTGATACTTAGATTGATCTAAACGTTTAAAGAAGATGTAAAGGTTGTTTATTTTTTCCCAGTTTAACCATCCAGGTGCCAAAATATAATTGTCAATCATTAAGGTTGTTTTACCACAATTACTGGGGCCTATTATAGCACAACGAATGGAATTCGGTAATAATTTGCCATGTTTGTTCTTTACTTGCTTTTCTACAAGTCTTACTTGTGGGTCCCAATCTACAACATTTCGTTTACTCATTTTCGTTTATTTTATTAATTAATGAATGAATTAATAAATGAAGAGAATTTTTGAACTAAGTGGTAAAACTTCGGTTTTAGAGAAAAGGTTAAATGTTCCATTGCGAGATGAATTTAGAAAAGTTGGATTAATAGGGTTTTACTCAACCTTCCTAACACCAAATATTACAACAAAAAACAATAAAGTACACTATGAAAAAGTATCAGGTACGATAACTGAAATGTTTATTCCACCAGGTCAATATAATGTAGAAAATTTACAAAAAGCTATTCAAAGTCAAGAACCTAAGATTAGTATTGAACAAAATAAAATTCTAAACAGATTGGAAATAATTAGTGATTATAAAATATATTTTGACCAAGAAGAAAGTATTGGTTCAGTTTTAGGTTTTAATAATCAAATTGTAGAACCAAAAACCAAAACACTTGCTCAGAACTTACCTAAAATAATTCCGTTCGAAAATATCCGCGTTCATTTCAATTTAGCGGATGGAATGTTTGTAAAAGACTCTGAGCATTTTCACCGTGAAACGAATATTATTGCATAATTTAAACCAGCCCTAGAATTTAGTGCTCCAATAATTTATGAGCCGAATTATCCTGTATTTTGCCCAGTTTTCGATAAAATTCAGAATTTAAAAATTACTGTGACCAATGAGAATGACGAAGTAATAGATTTCAACGGCGCAACAGTTACTGTAATTTTAGAAATGAGTTAATTATTTCCTCTTCATTTAATTTTCTATTATTTTTCTTATAATAAATGAACAAAGTATAAAGTTACCAGTGGCAGTCTTTTCCTGTAAATGAAAAGACTAAAAACAATTTAAATTTGCCAAACAAGGACGTGGAAATAGATATTAAAGTTGGTGATGGTTGGATTGATAATAATGCGCACCTGTATATTACTTTCGATGTAACTCATGCTGATGGAACTGATTACACTAACTATGAAGGAAAGTCAAATGTAAAGCTAATTGACAATTACCCCCACTCAATTTTGGAGCACTGTAACCGTGAAAAAACGAGGACACACTATCTATCGAATTGACCATCCAAATATATCTTCAACGGTTCTGTTTAATTTAACAGCCTCTTATAGTGATAAAATAATATATTCAGGTAATTTTCTTAATAATGGTAAATTGCAGAAAAAATCAAATGAGTTAAGGTACCCTTTAAGTCTTCTTGGTGGCTTTTTTAAGGATTTTAAAGAGATTATGTGGGAAGGAGATTTAACTGTTACATTTACATGGAGTCAAAATGCGAACGATGCTTTGTATAGATGGTGGACTAAGAATCCCGATGGGGGCAATGCACCTGGAACTCTCCCGGAGGAAGGAAAAGTTACCGTAAAGTCAATGGAGATAAAAATTCCTGTTGTTAAATACGAACCAAATTATGAGCTTGAACTGAGAGAAAAAATACTGCAAGAACCACGAATACCTATATCATTCTTTGACCTTCAAACTCAAGAAATTTCAGGCCTAAGTGGGAAAAGGAATTTTGAAATAGATATTACTAATTACTACAATTCAATGGAGTTTGATCTGCCATATTTTATTTTTGTTGTGTATCAAACTAATAAAAAAGGTAACCAAGATATGAATAGTTCCAAATTTGATCATGTTCAGCTTCAAAATATTTACATGAAAAACGGAAGAAACGAAATGTTTCCGGAAGAAATGTGGAATATCAATCCTCCTAATACTTATCTAAATGCCTATTATGCTTTTAGGGACTTTAAGCGTATAACTGAGCTGAAACATGATGTTGTCATTACCCCCACGGAGTTCATTGCTTCTTATCCTATTTATGTTATCAATATAAGTCGACGTAGAAATGTAGTAACACCTCAGAAAACCAGTATGAAATTGGTAGCAACATTTAATGCCAATATACCTGAAAATACGCTTGCTTATATAATTATGTACGGTAAAAAGAATTTAACCTATGACGCTAAGCATGGAATAGTTACTGAAAACTTTTAAAATGCCGTACCTATATTAATATTATGGATTTTAGCCATTAAAGCCAGTATTTAAAATGAAATAAACACAGACAAATTACTCGCTTATGTATCTAAAATAGTTAATTGCAGTTATCTCTTAAGGCCAAGGTTCGGGTGAACTTGGCTTGCTCGCAATGATAATGACTCACTATTACCACATAGTGGACTGATTATCGCACCACATTTCCGCCTCACCAGCTAAAGCGCTATCTAGTAGTGTATGACTAAAGCCAACGAGGAAAGATTCTAAGTGTGACCTCTAATAGCGTATAATTAAACTCAAGCAATTGCACCACTTACACACAGATTGCAATTCATAAGGCGTTCAAACTAAGCTTCCCATCGCTTTCCTCGTAGCTCAGGAGGATAAGTGTTGGGAATGTTGAGATTTGTTCGCTTAGAGACGGAGGCGCCCCGTTCTCTATGGTTCGAATCCCAGTCACTCCTTTCGAAAAAATAACTGAGTTTTAACAACGTGAGAGTGCTCTCCAGGGTCTATTAGAGGCATTCTGAGAGATGCAAAGTGGAGAGGGGTGGCCACTCAAAAGAAAAAGTGCAAAGCAATAAGAAAGAAAAAAACGGAGAAGGATGAAGTAGAAAAAACCCCTAGGGTTTCGACGAAGATAAATTAGAAAACCAGCGCTGGCTTCGAAACACCCTAGGGGTTTCTCCGTTACAATCGGAGTTTTGCAAAAAAAATCCTGAGGGTAAAGTTTTATATTACTTAAAGATATGAAAACAGTTACTAAAATATGGAACTCATGCCTTGCAGCTTAACAAATATTTTAAAGGGGGGCGATGCGTCCATTAATCCACTAAGAATAAACATTCCTAATCATCTTAAGGGTCTAGTCTTCCATTACCAACGAGCCCTGCAGAACTTACAACTAACAATCTTAGAATGTGTAGATGCTGATGATTGTCGGGAAATCGGTAAAGCCTTCGAAGAATTAGAAAATCAAGTCGACAAAATCATACATAAAATGATATAAAATTTAACAAGGATGTCTTATAAATTTAAGTTTCAACGGTATAGTTACCTTTAAAATTGGCATATTATTTTTAAGTTATTTTAATAGGCTTTGGCTTATTAAAATGCAACCCCTTGCAACTGTCACAGTATGTGGAACGGACAGAAACTGCTTAACTCACTCACTGTTTCATTTCTTCACTTTCTCATTTAAGCGCTCTTTGATTTCGTCACTGTTAAATTTAGACACTTTTTCAGTTACTTTTTAATTTAGTCACTGTTTGATTTAGCCACTTTTTCATTTCGTCACTGTTTTATAAAAGTCATTGTGAACGAGAGGGGTACTCTAGGGTTTTTTGTCACCCTTTTCAAAAAAGTGGGGAGACATTTACGAAGGGCGTACCCTGGGGGATTTTAGGCGCATTTACCAAAAAGTGGGGGGAGGGTGTTCAAGCCATAAGAGAAGCCATAAAAATAACGGTATAAGCAGCATGCTCCCGAGGACATGCTGCTTTTTGGAAGCCATTATTTTAAAATTTAAAGCCATTATTTTATCCATATATTTTAGAAAAGTCATTAGAAATTTAGCCATTATTTTATCCATTGTTTGCAAAAAAGTCATTAAAAATTTAGTCATTATTTTAGCCATTATTTTTGAAAAAGTCATTGAAATTTAAAGCCATTATTTTATCCATAATTTTAGAAAAAGTCATTAGAAATTTTAGCCATTATTTTATCCATTGTTTGCAAAAAAGTCATTAAAAATTTAGCCATTATTTTATCCATAATTTTAGAAAAAGTCATTAGAAATTTTAGCCATTATTTTATCCATAATTTTAGAAAAAGTCATTGAAATTTAAAGCCATTATTTTATCCATAATTTTAGAAAAAGTCATTGGAAATTTAAGCCATTATTTTATCCATTATTTTTGAAAAAGTCATTAGAAAATTTAGCCATTATTTTATCCATAATTTAGAAAAAGTCATTAGAAATTTTAGCCATTATTTTAGCCATTATTTTTGAAAAAGTCATTGGAAATTTTAGCCATAGCATTTAACCATCTTGTCCTATACCGCAGCCTATACTACTAACGGAGCATTAAAAATACTTCCATATTATTACCGGCTCGTGAAAATGAGTACTCTTGTACTCTAAATTTCTGTGGTTGTAATAGCTGCGTGGGTAGCATCTTGTTCTGCGAATCAGGAGGTCTCAGGTTCGAACCCCCAGTCCCGACAATTATTTTTGCTACCGGATTATCGATTTAAACTTTATCTATCATAACATTATGCCCGTGGCTCATGATCTCAAGATTAACGGTCATGTTAAACTACAAGCTTCCTTCCATGCTTCATAATATTATGCGTCATTTTAACAGAATCTACATGAAATTACGATTTATCTAATTTTAATTACAATAGTTTGCACCAAGCAGGAGTTGGGAAATTTGATTGTACTGAATATTATTTCTAGTAGGCTATAGATAGGATAGGGACTATGGTTTCATTCCTCCTCTTAATTTACAATATAATATGTGATGTTTGTTCAAACAAGTGTGGCAGTAGCATATCTCCAATTCAATCGATACACTCATCATAGTACCAGTATGAAAACGGAGCGTAAATTAACATTTTAAGAATGTCCAATCTGTGTAGTATAGCCTACGAGTAGGATAACATGTCAAATGAATTCACATACATTTCATCTCAATTTCATAGTAGGATAACATGTCAGATGTTACACATCATATGCGACTACTGTAAGGCTCGTATCTTTTTTAGCCTATTTTCAATTTTTGCAAGAAATTAAAGTAGACTTATGAGATCTATACTGGGCCAAAAATAGTGTGTCTGTGTGTGTGCGAGTGTGTGTGAGTGTGTGAACTCTGAATGCCTGTCTCCCCCTACCAAGTCGAACACGGAGAAACCGAATTGAACGTAATTTGGTACAGAGGTAGAACTAGCAAAGGGAACCTCAGTGTCATGTTTTATATCGCCGCCCTCTAGACGGAAACGTAATGGTGGCCACCCAGATGTTCAAAGCTTAAATCAAATTACGTCTAACCTAATGATCCGATCTCTACCAAATTCTTTAACAACATTTATTTATATGGCGAGCGTCTTTTACTAAAGTACAAGATCATCAGCCCAATAGTTTGCAGATAGCGGCCATGTATGTGTGCTAATCGATTACCCCCATTAATTCAAACATGGTGAAACCGAATTGAACGAAACTTTGTACAGGCGTAGCACCAGCAAAGGACACCTCAGTGTCATGCTTTATATCGCCGCCAACTTGCCGGAAGCGTAATGGTGGCCTCCCAAATGTTAAAAGCTTAAATCCAATTACGACCAACCTAATAATGAACTTCCAGTAGTGCCCTTTATCTCCGTACAAAATTTCAGGGTGATAACGCTAATAGTTTCGGAGATATGGAATTCCGGGGAAATATTTCCCACATCCACCATCTTGTGGTTATGTAAACAATTGAACCAAGGTAGATGTCGGTACATTACAATGTGTATGAACATATACTGTACCATGTTTTATTGCGTTTGGTTGGTTAAATCGCGTGAAACGTCTATATAAATGTCGCAAATTCGCGTGGCCGCCATGTTGGTTTTGTAGTTACGAGTTTTTCAAAAGTTACATTGGTGATCTTCTAGTAGTTCCCTTTATCACCGTAAAAAAAAATCCAGGGTGATATCGGGAATAGTTTCGGAAATATTGAATGCTGTTGAAATATTTCGCACAGCCGCCATGTTGGATTGGTGAGACGTAACAAAATTTGAAGGGCACGGTCGGGGTCGTCCGGAATAGTGCTATGAAATTACCGAGTTTCATTGAAATCGCTCCAGCCCTTTAGAAGTTATTAGGGGGACACACACCTCACACAGACGCACACACACGCGGACAACAGGTGATCTCATATGCCTATTTTTTCAAAATTGAATATAGGCTAAAAATGGAAGAATAAAGTGAAATAAATAATTATTTCCGGGGATCTGGTAAAATCCATGGTAAATGATAGTTTGTTCAAATTCCAGATATTGCTTGAGTAGATCCAGAAAAAGCAGTACCCAAAATTGACAAAAGATAGCAGCATGGGGAAGGTTTATATCAGTGGTAACCATCGCATGCCGAATGTACACTATTGTATGTGAGGAAGCCAAGCCAAAAGGAGCGATTTATTACTTACCATGTTTTACACCTGAACTCCCCATTTAATAGTGTACGAATTGCTTCATGTCTGTATCTGACCCAAATCCTGCATGCGTGCCATTCTCTGGCACGTGTCAACAGATTCGCTATCTCTGAGCTACAGTGTGGTGACCCTTACGAACTTATTCAACTTGCTCAGATTTCAATGTATATTAAGTTTAAAATTTATACAGTTAATCACGTGATCTGCGTGGTATTAAATCACGCTATGATGATATAAATAGCGATAATTAAAAACGCATGCAATTCAAATTATAACAGTAGATAATTAAAATTAATTAAAATACGCATTAAAAGCGTATGATATGTTTCATATAACTCCTCTCCTGGGATGGGCACTGCCGAACATTGTGCGTGAGGATCGATTGCGAGATAGCGCAAGGGAAACCACAATTTAATTAAGGGAGAATTAAATGTTGCTGTTGTTGTTTCTTCCTTGTGTAACTCTAGAACATGCCTTCACCTCCACAAAAAGCCGCAATTTCTCGATATTAAAACAGAAGTCCCGTTTGTAAAAAAATAATTCATAATCCAACCTATACAGTACTCCATTCCACAAAATAGTTGCCTTTATTCACGTGGGGCACACATTTCACACGTCAAACCACATTCACCATCTCAAGATGGTCTTGCATACGGACATTAAAAAACAAGATGTTCAGTAAAGAACATATAGCCTACTTTCTCCTAAATGTATGAGTATAGTTATAACTCGTTGTTATTATCAAAGAGTATAATAGAACTATTCTTTGTTGAAGACCTTAGAAACGATTTACCTCTACCAAACGCCACAACCTAGATAAAAACTGCTACCATCATTGAAGAAAGAAAGATAAGAAGTATATCAAGAATGTTATGGATCTGGAGACATAATCGACCGGACTGGCGGCGTGGCTCAGCGGTAACGTTCTCGCATGCTGGGCCCTAGGTTGCAGGTTCGTATCCTGGCGCAGTCAGCTGGCATTTGAGGGTGCACAAATGCGAGGGAGCCGTGTCAGTACATTTACTGGCACGTTAAAGATCCCCTTCGGGCCAAAATTCCGGCACCCCGGTGTCTCTAAAATCAGCAGTAGTTAAAAGGGATGTAAAACCAATAACATTATTATTATTATTATTACGACCTGCCGTGGGCAACATCCAACTTTGAGTTGAGGCATGTCTTTACACGTCTGGTTGTGCATGGCTTTCACAACCCTAATTGAATTAACAAATCTTTCCATGACCCTACAGAGACGTGTGTATACAAACTATGTGGATATTTTCGATAATATAATCCTAACAGAGCGAGTGCATTCTAGCGGCCAGAAGAAGAAACTTTTCAATAAAATCTGGAAGTTACCTTTTTGGCAGCTAGATGTCTCGAGTAAATCTGCTGGCGAATTATGTTTTAATTAAATATATATTTTACACCATAATGTGCACAATATAACGCTTAATAACATTTTCAAGTAACGCAAAATAGGCTGTTACAAACCCTTTAAAATAAAAAGTTAAAATGTATCGTAGTATCGTCTTGTCATTCTTCAAATTCGATTCGCTTAGAATGATAATGGTATAGTAATCAATGGATCCCCACGTAGACTAGTCGTGACATCTATTGGTGAAATATCGAACAATATAATCCTAACAGAGCGAGTGCATTCTAGCGGCCAGAAGAAGAAACTTTTCAATAAAATCTGGAAGTTACCTTTTTGGCAGCTAGATGTCTCGAGTAAATCTGCTGGCGAATTATGTTTTAATTAAATATATATTTTACACCATAATGTGCACAATATAACGCTTAATTTTAAAACATCTGAGTCATTACATAACAATAAACATATAACATTTCAAGCAAAAAACCTAGCTCTGATCGGGTTTGAACCATAGGCATTTGAGCGATAGGCTAACGCTCTACCACTGAGCTAATTGTGTCAACGAATATTGTTCTATTTAAAATGACTTACATAGAAATTGTTAGCAAATAATGATTTATACTAAACGATTTCATCACTGGAGTATATTATTTATATATAAAGCATTTCATACAAAGTTTATTTATTTTTTATCAGTACGCTATATTGCATGCAATACTCAAATTAGTGAAATATAAGTCCGGCACAAGATATCCGCTGCCATCTTGTCTTATTACTGAATCAGTTCAGCTTTTTAAAATCAGGTCTGCACTATAGTATTACAAAATAAACTTTTAATTTCGAACGTGCCTCTTCCTTTAGAACAGTTAAAACGATTCTCGGCTCGATAATCGGAACTGGTGGGTCCCATGATATGGATTATAAAGTTTGCATAATTCGCACGGCCGCCATCCTGAAATGGTATGGCGGACGACCTTGTAATTTGGTCACAAGACGCATCCTATACGAAGGTATGTTGTTACCAAATTTGGTAGAGATCGGATGATTTGGTTAGTCGTTATTTGATTTTACGTTTTGAACGTTTGAGTGGCCGCCATTCAGTTCTAGTAAAGATGGCGGCGATATAAAACATGACACTGAGGTATCCTTTGCTAGTGCTACCTTTGTACCAAATTTCGTTCAATTTGCATTCACCGTGTTCGAATTGATAGGGGGGGGACAGACATTCAGAGTACACACACTCACACACACACAGACACACACACACACACACACACACACACACACACACAGACTCACACACACATACACACACACACACACACAGACTCACACACACATACACACACACAGACAGACACACTTTTTTCGCCCTGTGTTGATCTCATAAGTCTACTTTCATTTTTTGCAAAAATCGAAAGTAGGCTAAAAATCCACATAATGAATTCCTAAGTTCTTTCAAGACAAATTTAGACTAAATTTTAGCGGCCTCGGTGGCGTAGCTGGTAGCATTCTGTGCTTCTATGCCGAAGGTCACGGGTTCAAACCCGATGGAAGTCGTCGGATTTTTTAAGAGCGCTGAAAATCCCTCAGTATGCCTTCCTTCTGAGGGGAAGTAAAGCCGGTGGTCCGATGTCATAGAATTATGGCATGAAAAGAACCTTCCACTAACTACATTTGTGTGAAACCAAAATTTGTAGGTGGGGATTTATAACGCTATATTAGTTCCAACGTTCGCCGCTTGGATCTGACTGCGATACCATCTAGTAGCCAAGTCCAAAAGCTAGGTGTCGTGGACGGTAGCATTTGGTAGCAAAAGTAGGAACTACTTGAAATTATCGTCTGCAGTCCTTACTTGAATTAAAACAGATAATACACACTAATCCAGCCATCACAATTAACACCGGTTATCAGACAAATTCTACATACACGCGAAGTACACGGGGCTACATGACCACGTTGTCGCAGCCCCTAAACTGAGGAACCAATCAACCTGACCGATTTATAGGATACAATAACAACGATTTATATGTATGTCAATATTTTAAAATCTGATTCTTCCGAAGAGACAGGAAAATAACCATGTCTATAAGGTGCTCCTTATTGAGAAAGTTTAATAGGCTACGAAAATATACCTTTAGTCAATTAAATTATTATTTATAGTTTCCAATGTACCGGTTTCGATCACATGACCATCATCAGCAAATGGGTAGTTAGAAATTGAAGAAAAAAAAAGTCCTCTCGGCACGCCGGAAGGCGGAGGTAGATTTCACCGGACAAACTTGGGGATAGGCGAAAATAGGCAGAATATGCAGGTTTTCGTAGAAGGATCTGCCCTCATTTATTTCGAGAAGGTATTTTATAATTGTAGCTTAATTAACTTTGTTTTTCGTCATTTTATGCTTATTTTAAACATTTTATTGTCTTATGGGAACGGTAACCTTCTTGTCATTTGGGGTCCATTTTTAGCCTATTTTCAATTTTGAAAAAATAGACTAATGAGATCATCTTTTGTCCGTGTGTCTGTGTGTGCGTGGGTGTGTGAGTGTGTGTGTGTGTGTGAGGAGTGTGTGTGTGCCCCCCCCTAATAACTTCTATACGACTGGAGCGATTTCAATGAAACTAAGTAAGTTCATAGCACTACTCTGGGCGACCCCGACCGTGCCCTCCAAATTTTTTTACGTCTAGCCAATCCAACATGGCGGCTGTGCGAAATATTTCACCAGCATTCAATATCTCCGAAACTATTCCCGATATCATCCTGGAATTTTTTACGGTGATAAAGGGAACTACTAGAAGTTCACCTATGTGACTTTTGAAAAACGTGTAACTACAAAACCAACATGGTGGCCACGCGAATTTGCGACTTTTAAATAGACGTTTCTCGCGATTTAACCAACCAAACGCAATGAAACTTGGTACAGTATATGTTTATACACATTGTAATGCACCGACATCAAACTTCGTTCAATTGTTTACATAACCACAAGATGGCGGATGTGCGAAATATATCCCCGGCATTCCATATCTCTGAAACTATTAGCGGTATCACCCTGAAATTTTGTACAAAGATAAAGGGCACTACTGGAAGTTCATCTATAAGACTTTCAAAAACCGGTAAACTACAAAACGAACATGGCGGCCAAGCGAATTGGAAATTTTAATATACCTTTCTCGCGATTTAATATTCCAAACGCATTGAAATCTGGTACAGGAAATGTTTATACACATTGTAATTCACTGGTATCTAATTTAGTTCAATTGTTCACATAACCTCAAAATGGCGGCTGTGCGAATTTTAAAATTAAGATTTATTTTCTTGTGTCGTTATCATGCGATCGAAGTGAAAGTTTGAATAATGAACCTACGCAATAATTTTCCTTAAATGGTACATGACTCTATGGCCTATACATTTAACAATCCAACATGGCGACTTTCCGAAATATTTAGACGGCTCTGAATATCTACGAATCTATTATAGCAATCAAAGTGATTTTTTTATGTTCATAGGGGCTGTAAACATAAGTTCACCTATAGGACTTTAAATAATTTGGTGATCACAAAACCAACATGGCGGCGACGCGAAGTATAAATATTCACATGGACGTTTCTCGCAATTTAACCATCCGAGTGCAGTGAAACTTGCTGCAGTAAATCCTTATGCGAATGTTAATCCACTGGCATCTAATTTATTTCAATTGTTTCCATAGCCACAAGATGGCAGCTGTGCGAAATTTGTTTCTACTGCTTCTGACCTAATCGTGCGATTAAAGTTTGAATGCTACACGTACACAATAATCTTCATGTAACAGTTCATACCTCTAGAACCTACTTATATAAAAATCCAACATGGTGACCATCCGAAATATTTAGTCAGTTCTCAATATCTACGAATCTATTGCAGCAATCAAACTGAAATTTTGTATGTTGATAGAGGCAATTAACATAAGTAGGATATATGAAAATAGGCTGTATAGTTCTTCACGGAACTACTTGTTATACTTGTGGTCACACTGTCTCTATGCAAGGTTTTGACACTGATGTGTAACTATGAAACGGTCTGTTACTTCTTCACGCAAAATTATATCTCCCGCAGAGATTTTGGTTGGTTTCTCAGTTTAGGGGCTGCGACAAAGCGGTCATGTAACCCCGTGTACTTAGGGATGGCTGTATTAGTCTTTATTCAGGTAAGGACTGCAGACGATCAATTTCAAGCAGTAGTTCCTAATGTTGCTACCAGGTACTACCGTCAACGACACCTAGCTGTGAACTTGGCTACTAGATGCCACCCCAACCAGCAACTCGCAACGAACGATGGAACGTTCCCTCCAAAGGAAAGCATACTGAGGGATTTTAGCGCTCTTAAAAAATCCGACGACTTCGGCCGGCTTTGAAACCGCGACCTTGGGCATAGACATTCAGCATGCTACCAGTTACGTCACCGAAGCCGCTTCCCCCTTAGTCAGATGGAAATACTGAATCTGATCTCGTGCAAGTGCGTTGTAATAGTAACGTCTGATGGCTCATCCCTCATCAATTTAGTAGTGTTGCCATGGCAACCTCTGATAGCTCTTGGCATTTTCTTACAATTCCGAAATCATTTTTCTCATCCCTTGGCGTAATGGTGGGTCATATCAAAAATTATTTCAAACAAAAGTTTTAGGTAATTATTAGGGGAATATTGTACATTTTGTACGGTTTTGATATTGTGCCTATTAAGAGAGATATGATTAATGTTTCCCGAAAAACCTACTTTTTCCCACCCCTTTGGTCAATGGTTGGTGCTATAAAAAAAACTCTTCAAACATAAATTTTTGGGCGTTATCCGACACATAGTTGAACGGATTCGATATTTCACATATTAAGAGAGTTATAGTAAAATTTCACTTTTTCGAAAAAAGCCCCCCATTTTCACCCCCTTAGACCGATTTAGCCCAGTAACTAACTCGACCGAGATTTTATAGGTATACATATTCGGTAAAAAATTGAAAGTGATTGGTGCAAAATTACGGCAGTTATCGTGTCCACAAGAAACTGATATACATATATATATATATATATATATATATATATATATACATAAATTATATATAAACTTTTGAACTGACGGTGGTTTTGGGGTCTGGGGGATGTGAAACGCGAAGATATGTCGAAATTTTCCGGAAGTCGAAACATGGGACCCATTGCAATAGTTAGCTTTCTAATGAAATCTACCTATTGATGTACTAAGTTTGTGTGAAAATGTGATAAAGGTAAGACAATACTTTTCTAAGTGTTTCTAATAATTTTCAACAAGTAAATTTATAAGAAGGCGAGGTTCAAAACAATAAAATGTCATTATCAGACGGAGCGTGCCATAATAAATTACAAGAGTTATTTGTTCACTTGATAATATAATTATTTCCATCAAAACGTATCCAATTAAATACCAACCCCTTTCCGAAACATATCATACAAATAAATACCCACCCCTTTTTTACGAAACATATCATCGAATGAAATACCCACCCCCTTATCCTAAACATATCAACATAATATCAACCCTTTTTCTCCGTTGATTTTCTGTTATTTAGTAGTAAATAACTCATGCAATATTTATTTCAGGTTAGTGTGTTAAATATTTGTACTCCCACTTTATATAATTTGCCGGCCTCATGGTGTTGGGGTAGCAAGCCTGCCTCTCACCCGGAGGCCCCGGGTTCGAACCCTGGCTATGTCAGGGTTTTTAAAACTGACGTGAGGGTTGGAATGGGGTGCACTCAGCCTCGTGAGGACAATTGAGTAGCTGTCTGACAATGAGACAGCGCCCCGATCACGAATACCAAGATTAACGGCCGAGGGGACCCGACGCACTGATCACGCGTCACCCCAATATCTGCAGGCCAAATGGCTGGGCAGCGGTCGCTTGGTCGGCCTTAGCCTGTCATGGGCTGTATAGTGCCAGGGCTTGACTTTTTTCTTGACCTTATATAATTGGGCACAATCATCTTAACCGACTGAGAAGTGTTTTATGTTTGATTACTAGGTAAAAAATGGCTTCTAATCTCTACTTAGTATGAAACAAAGTCCCCGATTCTTGGATGTGACGGGTAATCTCGAGAACCACTCGATGGAATTTGGTTGGTTTCGTTGGTTCTTAAGTTTAGAGGCTGCGACAACGCGGTCATGTAGTCCCGTGTACTTTGGGTGTGTGTAGAATCTGATAACCGGTGTTAATTCTGATGACTGTATTAGTGTGGTATCTGTTTTTTGATTTTAAGTACTGCAACTTAGAATTTTTCAAATAGTTCTTACTTTTGCCGCCATGCGCCACTGTCAACGACTACTAGGCCAAGTTCAGAACTTAACTACTAGACGCCACCGCAGTCGGCTCTTGGCAACGAACGTAGAAACCTAAGAGCGTTGTTTACATTCTTAACCTATTCAATTTAGCTTCACACAGGTGCAATTAGTGGAAGGTTCTTTAACAAGCCATAAATCTATGACATGTTACCGCCGGCTTTACTTCCCCTCCGAAGGAAGGCATACTGAGGGATTTTTAACGCTCTTATAAAATTCGACGGCTTCAGCCAGGTTTGAACCCGCTATCTTGGGCATAGAAGCTCAGAATGCTACCGACTACGCCACCGAAGCCGCCTCGATGGATTTTGATGCGGTTTTCACCATTCTGTAAGATATATATCGAGGAAGGTTTCTGTAGTGGATAATTTAATTATGATCAAAGGAAGCCAAGCAGTACCGATTTTAGTGAAAAAGTCAAAAAATAAACTGGAGTCTGTGCGCTCTTTAAGCTTACGCTGGGGAAATCGTTAAAATATCAATATACTATGAGTATAAGTATTGTTCAGCAAGAAAATTTCTTAAAAAAATTCCGCGAGAGCTTATATCTATCTTCAATACATCGCCCTATAAGTGGTTTTACGTTTTCGTTTCTTCCAACAATCCCTATTCAATTACTCGTGCGACAGTTTACGAGCTAGCTAGGGGCAACCCCAACTGTCAAGTCGTGTTGAGTTCAGACTTCAGAGAAGAGTGGTTGTGTTTGGAGTTTCCCTGGAAGTGCAACTCGACTTTTCTTAATTTCGCCTGTGAATATTTCGTTCCGCAAAATGCACAGTCAAATCAAGATGGGACGGAAGGGGGATTTGTGTTTCATGCATCTCGCCATTCTTGAATTACGTCTGACAAGAATTTGTTGCACATGCAACTCCATGAATATAGTCCAGTCAGTGATTTTATCCTATCATGCCGAGACGTAAAACGGATATAGGTCGTAGTTCATTAATATTGTAAAAGAAGCATTTATAACGTAATGCATTCATAACTGTTCCCGCGCGAAGTCGGGGTGGGTTTCTAGTCATCATCATCATCTTGTACAGTTTCCAGCCCCAGGCTGGGTCTGTTTGGAACATAAGCCTCGCCACTTAGTTCTTTCTTCCCACTACCTCTCCTCTGTCACTCTGGTCCAGTCCTCGCCACTCTCCTTGAAACATTCCTCCACTCCTTTCAGCCATCTATCTCTTGGTCTTCCCCTTGGTCGTTCCTTCTGCATCTGCATCTCATGTATCCTCTTGGGAATCTTCTTCTCATCCATTCTCTTTAAGTGTCCATACCACCTCAGTCTTGATGTCTCAACCCTACCTTGCAAGGGCTCCTCTTTCACCATTTCCCTGACATTTCCATTCCTCACCCTGTCTCTTCTTGTTACTCCGATCCTACTTCGCAGGAACTTCATTTCACCTGCCTGTATTCTGCTTATGTCTCTTTTCTTCATTGTCCACGTTTCTGAAGCATAGGTCAGTATCGGGATATAGTAGCTTCTGTATAACACTTCCTTGCTTTTTTGTGGGACATCTTTATTCCTCACTAAGCTCTTAATGCTTCTCAGAAATGCTTCTGCCTGTCTGCCACGTTCCGTAATCTCTTTGTCATTTCTACCATTTTCCTCCACTATACTTCCCAAGTACTTGAGACTTTCCACCTTCTTCAGCTGTCCACCTCCAAGTGTTATCCCACTCATTGGTCTGTCCTTTTTCCTGGTCGTTAACAGGATCTCACATTTACTGATGTTGAACTTCCATCCGTACTCTCCCACTGTTTCTTCCCAAGCCTTCAGTTGCTCCTGAATTCCCTCCTCCTTGTTTCCCCAGACCATGAGATCATCTGCAAACACCATTGCTTTCATCTTATCTTCTCCTATCTTTCCTGCTATCCGTGTCATTACCTCGTCCATAACCACATTAAGAGAAGGGGTGACAGCGCACTACCCTGTTTCAGGCCACTCATTTGTCTGAATCAGTCTGTTCTTTCCCCTCCAACTTTCACACAACTCACACTTCCACAATACATCTCTTTCACTCTGCCTACAGTCTCTTTTTCCACTCCCATGTTTTTCATTGCTTTCCAAACCTTCTCCCTACACACACTATCATAGGCCTTTTCGATGTCCAGGAAGGCCATCAACAGATCCTCTCCAAATTCGTAGTGTTGTTCTTGGAGCTGTCTCACCGAAAATATGAGATCCACTGTTGATCTCCCAGGTCTGAATCCATACTGTTCCTCTCTCAATTTTCTCTCCACTTTGGCTCGTATTCTACTTTCTAATATCTTTTCATATATCTTGGCACAGTGCGGTATGAGTGTGACTCCCCCGTAATTTCTGCACTCCTTTCTTAAATATTGGGACAATTAATCCTTTCTTCCAATATTCTGGGGTCTTTTTCTCCTTCCATATCACCCTCATCACACGGTACAGCCACTGTTTCCCAACCTCCCCTGCTGCCTTCACCATTTCAACACTCACTTCATCCACACCTGGTGCCCTTCCTCCTTTCATCTTGTCTATAGCCATTTCCAGTTCTCTCCAAGACAGATCCTTTTCCATTCCTGTGTTGTCTTCTCCATCTTCCAATACATTGTCTTCCTCCCTATGACCATTTGGATTCAGCAAATTCTCAAAGTACTCTTTCCACACTGTCTTGAGTGTCTCTTAGTTGTGTACCTCATTTCCGTTTTTGTCCATCATTACCACATCCTCTCGCAGACCTCTTCTCTTACTTTTGACCATCCCATAAAGTACTTTCTTATTTCCTCTGCTGTCTTCCTCCATCATCTCTGTCCACTTTACCATCGACTTCTTCCTCTCCTCTGCGACAATCTTGTTTGCTTCTTTCTTCTTTATCTTATAATCTTCCCTTGCCAGATCAGATCTTTCCTGGAACCACACTCTGAAAGCCTTGTTCTTCCTTCTCACAGCTTCTTTTACTCTCTCATTCCACCATGGTGTCTCTTTACACCGCTTTCTGTTGCTTGTTCTTCCACATACTGCCACTGCAGCTTCCACCATTGTGTTTTTGAATTGCTTCCATTCCTCTTCCCCTGTTTTAGGATTGTCTGTTGGCATCCTTTCCTTTATTATCTTCTGGAATTCTTCCTTGACTTCCTTTTCCTTGAGTTTCCAAACTTTGATTTTCCTTTCCTGGTACTCTGTCCACTTGCTATCCTTAACAACTCCCAGGTTCATTACAAGTATTCTGTGGTCGCTATCTAAGGCCTCTGATGGTATTACCTTTATATCTCTGACACTTCTCTTCATTTCCCAGTCGTACAGCATGTACCAAAGATTTCTTTGTTAAATCACTGCTGTACCACGTTACCTTGTGGCTTTCTTTCTTCCGGAACCAGGAGTTGCCTTCCACTAAACCGTTTCTCTTGCAAAAATCCAGCAACTTTCTCCCTTCTTCATTCCTGCTACCCCATCCTTTTGCTCCCAATACATTTTCATATCCTTGCCTTTCACTTCCTACATGTGCATTCAAATCTCCCTTGACAATGATGCTCTGACCATTCAACTGCTGTTGTAGCTCCTCCTCAAAGTCTTCCTTCTCTTGAGCTGTACATCCAACTTGAGGGGCTTCTTCCCTTTACAGTTACTCTGATCTTCATGATCCTGTCACTTATTCCCTTTACCTCTTCCTTCATTCCATCTCTCACAACTACTTCTACTCCGCTGCTCCTTCCTTCACTGTTCCCACTCCAGTACAACCGGTACCCTTTCCTCAGTTCTCTACGACCTTCTCCTTTCCATCTTGTTTCTGCTAAGCCCAGTACATCCAGTTTTCTTCTCTCCATCACATCTACAATCTCCTCCACTTTTCCTGTCAGTGTCTGTATGTTTAATGTCCCAACTCGTAGTCCATTAGCATATCCGGGTCGTCGTCGTTTGCATCCGTCCTTTCCGAGGCCTGTTCCTGGTTTGAAAGCAAATATGATATCCACTACTGGCTTGCTAGGCCTATCGTAGCTTCACCAGAGCCCCGTCAGCCGTCACTTTTCAGGGTTCCCATAGAGCCTTCACAGCTACCGTAGCGGTCCCGGGGCACACAAAGTCCCCACTGTACATCACCCCTACAGGCAATCCCCTACTTCATGCCGTTGCCCGTCTCCCACCACGTGGAGGAGGGGTTGGACTTGTGGGAGACGGGTTTCTAGTACTTGAATAAAATTTGGAGACCTTCAGATTCGCACGCACCTAATCACAACTTTTAATATTTATTTATTTATCGTATGGCTATCAACTAGGTGAATTACAATATAATAAATGTGTACATATAAATACAGTAAGCAAATCATATGTACAATATATACAAGAACATTGGTTGCGTTTGCATTCATTACGAGATATCCAGTTGTTGAAGCCAGTCGAGAAACAGGGGTGCAGCAGAAATAACATCTTGCGGTGATCCAGCATACTTCCTCAGCCGACATTCTTGAATAATATGCTCCGCACTCACGGGCAGGAGAATCATGAAGTCCCCATTTATGTAGCATGACGTTACATCTGGCGTGACCTGTTCACGGGTTACGGTACGAATATTTTTGTCATTTAACTCATCGCTGACTAAGGATGACTGATCATTTTGGTTCATACTGTATATATTTTAACTCATACAATCAGAGAAATGTTCAAGGCTACGGGATGAACACAGGCCTCTCAGAGCAAACCAAACAATGAGGAGTAGGACTGCACCTTCCGTTTTGTATACAGTATATTAAACACTTAAATACGAGCTAGCTCTTATTTACGGTAGCTGTTGTTTGTGTCTGAGAAACGATAAGTATCTTCATAATATATTTACCTTAAAGTAAATCACGCTGTTTATCCGGGGACCGTTTATTTTCGGGCTGATTTAAGACGCTGTGATCTAGATTACTGGGTGATGAAGTGCTACGTGGCGCGTACCCACCCAGCTCAACTTAGATACCATTCTAAGCTTTACCACACCACATTGTATCCATGAGTGTTAAGTCATCCATGATGACGGCGAGGGAGAACTGGAATTTCGAAGATCGATGGTTCGTAACTAGCCACACTCAGCAACCATTTTGAGTATGCTTTTCATCCTGGTATTCCAACACTCCTTGCAGATAAATGTCAGGATGGTGCCTCAGTTCATACACTAGAGAACCTAACCCAACCATAGACATAAACAAGAAGTTTCGTGACGAACTAAAGAGCCTACTTTCCTTAAAATTTAAAATTCATGCCATTGATTAATCTATATGGATCTATCTAGAATATTGGCAAAATTAAATTGGTAATATAGAAATTTCTAATTAGTTCGAAATACTGTATACCTGGCATAAAGGAGCCTAATAGAGAACTACAGTTGTCAGCCCTGGTGACTGAATATATTCTTGTTTCCATCTCTTAAGGTACAGAATACAAAATTTGGTTGAAGTCCAATGGATAGAATGGACGTTACATGCAGTTAAACATTGGATCTAACAGCGCGCTTAAAATCAAGTTGGCAACAATGACATACATGTATTGGTCAGAAATAATATGCAATAATATGATCTATTGTTGTGTTAATTTTGAATGAAATCCATTTGTTAGTATTGAAGTTACAGGTATTTTAAAATTGGACCTATCAGCAGGCTTAGAATCATGTTGGCAGCACTGACGTATATTAATTACTCCAAATTAATCTAGAATGTCAGGTACTATACGTGTGCAAATTTTAGAGCTATTGGCTTGCATATTTTATGATATATTGATATTAGGGAAACAAAAATAGAGACACCATTTTTTAACAGTTGGCAACACTGGTTGCTCTTAAGAATACGCATAGTCGTATCTGTTATGGTGCACATAGCACATACAAATTTTGGTTGAAATCCAAATGATAGTATAGAAGCTACATGTATTTAAAGTTGGACCTCTCAGCAGGCTTAGAATCATGTTGGTAGCACTGACGTGTATAAGTTACTCCAAATTATTACAGAATGTCAGGTACTATACGTGTGAATAGTTTAAAGTTGTCGGCTTGCATACTTTCTGATATATTGGTATTTGGAAAAAATAAATTGAGAGCATTTATTAGCAGTTGGCAGCCGTGGTGGATCTTAGGAATACGCTCAAATATATCTGTTTATGAACACATAGCACATACGAAATTTGGTTGAATTCCAATTGATAGTGTAGAAGTTATATGCATTTAAATATTGGACATATCAGCAGGCTTATAATCATTTTGGCACCACTGCCATGTATGGCCTCCTGGAAATTAAACTGCAATATTATTATCTGTACGTGTACCAAGTTTCACATAGCTCCCATTCATACCTTCTGAGATATCCAACATAGAGCACAAATTTCAATTGCGATTTTTCAGCAGTTGGTAGCACTGACATCATATTCAAGTATGGCCTTGAGATATTCAGGTATAGATCTTTACTCCTACCAAATTTTGTTTCGATTGCTGCAGCCGTTTAGTAGTTGATAGGGGGGACACACACACAGCCAGACAGACATAGAGAAGGACAGACAGACAGAAGGACAGACAGACAGACAGACAGACAGACAGACACACATTTGCCCGATCTCATAAGTCTACTTTTTCCTCATTTTTGCAAAATGTGAAAATTAGGCTAAAAACAAGTAGTTCCGTGAAGAACTATACAGCCTATTTTCATATATCCTACTTATGTTAATTGCCTCTATCTACATTCAAAATTTCAGTATGATTGCTGTAATAGATTCGTAGATAATGAGAACCGACTAAATATTTCGGATCGTCGCCATGTTGGATTTTATATATGTAGGTCCTATAGTTATGTACTGTTACATGAAGATTATTGTGTATGTGTAGCATTCAAAATTCAATCGCATGATTAGGACCCAAGAGGTAACAAGGAGATTTTAAAATTTCGCACAGCTGCCATCTTGTGGTTATGGAAACAATTGAAATAAATTAGATGCCAGTGGATTAACATTCGTATAAGGATTTACTGTAGCAAGTTTCACTGCACTCGGATGGTTAAATTGCGAGAAACGTCCATGTGAATATTTATACTTCGCGTCGCCGCCATGTTGGATACATGATCTCCAAGTTATTTAAAGTCATATAGGTGAATTTTAGTTCATAGCCGCTACGAACATTAAAAAAATCCAGTTTGATTGCTGTAATTGATTCGTAGATATTCAGAGCCGTCTAAATATTTCGGATGGTCGCCATGTTGGATTGTTAAATGTATAGGCCATAGAGTCATGTACCATTAAAGGAAAATTATTACGTATGTTCACTATTCAAACTTTCACTTCGATCGCATGATTACGACACAAGAAATAAAAACTTAATTTTAAAATTCGCAAAGCCGCCATCTTGTGGTTATGTAAGCAATTCAACTAAATTAGATACCAGTGCATTTTAATGAGTATAAACATTTCCTGTACCAGATTTCATTGCATTTGGAACATTAAATCGCGAGAAAGGTCTATTTAAAATTTTCAAATTCGCTTTGCCGCCATGTTCGTTTTGTAGTTAACCGGTTCTTGAAAGTCTTATAGATGAACTTCCAGTAGTGCCCTTTAGATCCGTACAAAATTTCAGGGTGATACCGCTAATAGTTTCAGAGTTATAGAATGCCGGTGAAATATTTCGCACATCCGCCATCTTGTGGTTATGTAAACAATTGAACAAAGTTAGATGTCGGTGCATTACAATGTGTATAAACATATACTGTACCAAGTTTTATTGCGTTTGGTTGGTTAAATCGCGAGAAACGTCTATTTAAAAGTCGCAAATTCGCGTGGCCGCCATGTTGGTTTTGTAGTTACCAGATTTTCAAAAGTCACATAGATGAACTTCTAGTATTTCCCTTTATCACCGTAAAAAATTCCAGGTTGATATCGGGAATAGTTTCGGAGTTATTGAATACTGGTGAAATATTTCGCACAGCCGCCATGTTGGATTGGTGGGACGTAACAAAATTTGAAGGCCACGGTCGGGGTCTCCCAAAATAATGCTATGAAGTTACCGAGTTTCATTAAAATCGCTCCAGTCGTTTAGCATTTATTAGGGGGAGACACACATACACACCTCACACACACACACACACACACACACACGCACACACACACGGACAAAAGGTGATCTCATAAGCCTATTTTTCAAAATTGAAAATAGGCTAAAAAACGTTTTGCATAACATTTGTTTGCCATGATGCAGAGCGTATGTGGGATTGTGGGCGTGATTATTTCAAAAGAGACGGCATTCTGAACAAGTAGTTCCGTGAAGAACTATACAGCCTATTTTCATATATCCTACTTATGTTAATTGCCTCTAGCAACAAACACAATTTCAGTTTGATTGCTGTAATGGATTCGTAGATATTGAGAACCGACTAAAAATTTCGGATGGTCGCCATGTTGGATTTTATATATGTAGGTCCTAGAGTTATGTACTGTTACATGCAGATTATTGTGTACGTGTAGTATTCAAACTACAATCGCATAATTGGGACACAAGAAGTAACAAGGAGATTTTAAAATTTCGCACAGCTGCCATCTTGAGGTTATGGAAACAATTGAAATAAATTAGATGCCAGTGGATTACCATTCGTATAAGGATTTACTGTTCCAAGTTTCACTACACTCGGATGGTTAAATTGCGAGAAACGTCCATGTGAATGTTTATATTTTGCGTCGCCTCCACGTTAGATTTGTGAACACCAAGTTATTTAAAGTCCTATAGGTGAACTTAAGTCCATAGCCCCTATGATCATTAAGAAATTCAGTTTGATTGCTATAATAGATTCGTAGATATTCAGAGCCGACTAAATATTTTGGATGGTCGCCATGTTGAATTGTTAAATGTATAGGCCATAGCGTCATGTACCATTAAAGGAAAATTATTGCGTAGGTTCAATATTCAAACTTTCAATTCGATCGCATGACTACATCACAAGAAATAAAAACTTAATATTAAAATTCGCACATCCGCCATCTTGAGGTTATGTAAACAATTGAACTAAATTAGATACCAGTGCATTACAATGTGTATACATATTTCCTGTACCAGATTTCAGTGCGTTTGGAACATTAAATCGTGAGAAAGGTCTATTTAAAATTTTCAACTTCGCTTGGCTGACATGTTCGTTTTGTAGTTAACCGGTTTCTAAAAGTCTTATAGATGGACTTCCGTAGTGCCCTTTATCTCCGTAAAAGATTTCAGGGAGATACCGCTAATAGTTGCACAGATATGGAATGCCGGTGAAATATTTCGCACATCCGCCATCTCGTGGTTATGCAAACAATTGAACGAAGTTAGATGTCGGTGCATTACAATGTGTATATACATATACTGTACCAAGTTTCATTGCGTTTGGTTGGTTAAATCGCGAGAAACGTCTATTTAAAAGTCGCAACTTCGCTTGGCCGCCATGTTCGTTTTGTTGCTACCAGATTTTCAAAGGTCACATAAGTGAACTTATAGTTGTTCCCTCTATCACCATAAAAAATTTCAGGGTAATATCTGTAATATCTGTAATAGTTTCGGAGATATTGAATGCTGGTGAAATATTTCGCACAGCTGCCATGTTGGATTGGTGAGTCGTAACAAAATTTGAAGGGCACGGTCCAGCCGTTTAGAATTTATTAGGGGGGACACACACACACACACACGCACACACACACGGACAAAAGGTGATCTCATAAGCCTATTTTTTCAAAATTGAAAATAGGCTAAAAATCCTGCAAAGTTTATTCGTGTGTGAAAAGAAAATTACAAACGGGAAGAAATTTGAACTCAGCAATTCTTCTACGTTTGTGCCGTTTCTTGTGTGGGTTTCGCCTAGGACACCAAGCTGGCTCATCAGGAGGGTCTTGGTGACCCTTCCCGGACCCTTACTGGAGTAGCGAACTGCGCGCTACCTCCCTTTATATGATGCGCTCCTGCGCCACTTAACTGCGAGAACTAAAATCTCTAGCAGCCATTACCTCCCTACGAAGGCTTCCAAAAATATGGTATATTGGCTTTCACGGCCAGTGAATTAAAACTCAGCAATTTTCAGACATTTGGCCTGTTAAACTGGGAGCTGATATGTGTTGTAATCTTGCCATCCTGTGACGTTTTAATAAGTAACATGACCACCATGAGTGTCCATCATGGCTCTTACTTGCCGTGGCATACCACAGATCAAGTTAGCCGGTCCTCTTGAGGAAGGCGATCCCACTCTTCGATAGCGGCCTCCATGATCTTTTGGCGGGTTATGGGAGAGCGTGGACGCTGAGCAATAGCACGCTTCAGCATATCCCAGATATGTTCGATACAGTTCATGTCCGGCGACATCGCAGGCCACTCCGTTCGTGCAATGGCAGACTCCTGGAGGAAGTTTTGTACCACCGACGCTGGATGTGGTAAGTATAGACAAAACTTTGTTTGGTGTGTATATATGTTTTAAATGAAAGGTCATCGCTTGATTTGAGTTAGGTACGCTTATTTTCGGAATGATGTATAGAAATAATGTTGTGTATACATTCTCGACCAATTGCACACATACTGTAATATAGCTTTGAGGCTATTAGGTCGAGTGAAACTTTAAAAACCGACGTTTCGAGACAACTGCTTGTCCCTTTATATAGGGTTGGAAAGAAAGAAAGAAAGAAAGAAAGAAAGAAAGAAAGAAAGAAAGAAAGAAAGAAATAACTATTTGTTTCGACTTGTGGTTGGACTGTACGGGTTGAGGGTGAGAAATGAACGTGGAGAGCGTTTATTAGAATTTTGTTTGAATAGCAACTTGTCTATTTGTAATACCCTCTTCCAACATCATGCAAGGCGTCGCTCCACATGGATTTCTCCTGGGGATTAGGTTAGGAATCTAATTGATTTCATTTTGATGAGGCAACGTTGGCGGACTTCGATCTTGAATTGTAATCCATACCCTGGAGCAGACTGTGGTAGTGATCATATACAGCTATCTACGAAAATGCAGATAAAAATGAAATCGTTGACGAAAGTGAGAGTAAAACAGGTACGTAGGCTATTACCCACAAACATATTCTCCAAGAGTTTGGTGAAAGAATAAGGACAACATTCCAGCAAGTAGAGGAGAAAGGAGCTCCTTCCCAAACATGGGACAAGAGGAAGGAAATCATCAATTCATCTCTTCTCGAACAAGTTCCTCAGACACCTCAAGCAAAACATCCCTGGATTTCAAACTCTACACTACTACTTATTGTAGAAAGGAGCACATTGATGAAACGTGGTAGGCAAACTGATGAAGATGAAGAATCATATAGAGAATTTTGGCACAAAATACAGCATAATTGCAGGATAGACAAGACACAGTATTTCACTAATATCTGTGATGAATTAGATCACCATCAAAAACTAAATGAAACACGTGATCTTTACAAGAAGATAAACAACATCACCTGATAATTCAAACCACGTACATGGTTGATTGAAGACGCACAGGGAAATGTAATTGGTGACAGGAAAGAAGCAATAGTTAAGTGGAAACATTACTGTGAAACCTTATACTGCACAGGAAATAATTGCATGAGATGTGACACAGAGCCTGACATCCTATTTAGTGAAATTGAGAACGCCACCAAACATTTGAAAAATAACAAAGCCCCACGCATGGATGGTATTTCTGGTGAAATGCTGAAAGTAATGGGAGAAAAAGGCCTTCATTCTTTACATTCAATATGTAATAAAGTGTGGAAAACTGGAGAATGGCCTAAAGACTGGACTACATCTGCTCTCATTTCCCTTCACAAAAAAGGGTAATTTAGAGACTGTTCTAATTACCGCACCATAGCATTAATATCACATGCTAGTAAAGTCCTCTTGTACATATTGAATCAACGATTAATAACTTTCTCGTAAGCTCAGATTTCTCCAGAACAAGCAGGTTTTGTGGCAGACAAAGGTACACGCGAGTCAGTAACAAACATGAGGGAGATAGTTGAAAAATGCCGCGAGTTCTGTGTCCCTGCATATATTTGATTCCTTGATTATAAAAAGGCCTTTGACTGTGTCAAGTGGGACAAGCTGTGGGAAGTACTCAACGAATATGGAATCCAAAACACTTAAAGATATTATTGAATGGTCTTTATAACAGTCATAATGCAACCTTAAGGGTGGATGGTGAATGCTCAGAATTTTTCAATGTGTCAAATGGAGTCAGGCAAGGTTGTACATTATCACCCCAACTCTAAAACATCTACGCAGAGTACATAATGAAAGGAGCATTGGATGGCTGGAATAATGGAATTTCAATCGGTGGTAGGAAAATTAACTATCTACGCTTTGCTGATGATACTACACTCATTGCAGAAGTGGGCAAGAACTTGATGAATTGCTCTCCAGAGTGAAAACCATCAATTCGGATTTTGGTCTAGAAATCAAAAGACCACACTAATGGTTATCAACCGACAAAGTCAAGTTCCAATTCAAATGACAGGATGCCTACAAGATCTGGAGTTGGTGCATGATTGCGTAAACCTGGGCTCCATAATCAGTAACACGGGAAATTGTGATAAAGAAATAAAACGACGTATTGACGTAGGCCGTGCTAAACTTACAAAGATTTGGCAGAACCGGGCATTATCCAAAACAGTGAAAATGTGATTGGTGAAATCACTGGTATTTTCTGTTTTCTTACAAGGTTATGAGACCTGGACTGTGAAGGCTAAGGGCAAGAGCCGAATAGATGCCTTTGAGGTGTAGTGTTGGCAGAGGATGCTACGTATACCATGGACAGAAAGAAGAACTAATGCCTCCATTACAGATGAACTGAGCATCACAAAACGTTTATCTTCCCGTGTTAGTGAAAGTTACCTCCAATTCCTTGGACACACTTTGAAGAGTCAATTTAGAAAAGACCATTCTACAGGGAAAAATTGAAGGTACCAGACCAAGAGGTAGAAAAACAAGTAGATGGTTAGACCAAGCAAAGAAGATCACCGGCCCACCTCTTTACGATATCATACGAAGGGATGAAGATCGCTTAGGATGGAAACGTCTCGTCAAGGATGTAGTTACTCACGAGCTTACGACGCTCAGCAATGAACAAAACGACTAATGATGATGATCTTATACCATTTATCTATGGAGGCTACATGCCATTGTTTACTCATTCTTTCTTTCTTTCTTTCTTTCTTTCTTTCTTTCTTGACAAACCTTGATAAAGTGACAAGTAGTTGTATCGAAACATCGTTTTTTTTAGTTTCACTCGACCTAATAGCCCCAACGCTATATTATGAATGTATAGTAATCTATAAAAGTCCCCCAGAGGCTCACATCTAGTGGGACGTGGGTTGGCGACCACGGGACCCCAGCTGAGTCCGGCATTGCTTCCTCTTACTCGTGCCGGGCTCCTCTCTGTCTTCTTTCCTGTCGACCTCCCTTGGTCAACTCTTGTTCTTTTCCAACCCCGACGGTATTAGGGTATTCGAGGCCTAGGGAGTCTCTTCATTTCCCGCCTCAATTGGCCCTTGTCTCATCTTTTCTGATTCCCTCCTTCTGCGAGGGGTCAGCCTTCTTTTTCTTTTCCTGTTATCTCCTGCCTTCTGCTCAAGGTCCTCAAGGAGACCGGGTGTATGTAGCCCCACCACTTTTGGTGCACCGTAGATAATGCTACACCCTCAGGGGATCACGGCTGGAAAGTTCGGGAGTTGGCGACCCCGAGGGATTCCTGAGCTGGGTCCGGTTTCCCCCTTTTGTCCCTTCCCTGTGGGGGCGAACTCTCTCCTTTTTCACTTTCCTATGTGCCTTTCATGGCTCTCCTTCCTTCCAAGTCCCTCAATCCGCATTCTTCGAGGGTTGAGGTCATTTCTTTTCCTCCTGTCCTTTATTTGCCTTATTCTCCTTTAGTTTTCCATTCCTTCTTCTAGTATGTAGGTTAGTAGTTAGTTTTAGTTCTAAGTTTGCATTTCATTTTTCATCTTCACGATCACCCAAGCCTTCAGGGGCCGATAACCTAGATGTTAGGCCCCGTAAAACAACATTTATCATCATCATCGATCTATAAAAGTTACGTTTTAACTAAATACACAAAGTGTCCTTCCTTGTTTATGTTAACAATAACCAAATAAGGGTCAGTGACAGCGGAAGGAAAAACATCAATCAAATTGAGAAGGGTTTAAAAAAAAGGGAACGAAGAGTTTTCACCAAAGATTTGGAATTCTCGTTCAATGTTTAGGACAGGAATATTTTTGTTTTACTATGCTTTCGCCTAGTTTTCACAAACAAGGTACTTTATTTAAAAATGTATAATACAGTATATTATAATTAGTTTATTGTATGTTTTGCTTCTGTGAGAGCGAAGTGAAAAGTAGATACGAAAAATTGACAACACAATCTATTATTCGACCAAACGATTAATAGACGATAATCTTAGAAATTTGGTGCCTCCTTCCAGGGTTGTAATTTTTATTTAAAGCGTTCCTGAGGTAGGCTTGAAAACATATTTTTCAAGCAAACCATGTACTTTTAGTCTATTAACTTCAGTTATCGAATAATCAATCAATCGAATCAGTAACATTGATTAATTGCTACAAGAAACGATTTATCAATTGACCATATAGTCAATTAAATATGATCCCTCCTATTTTTTCTCATACCCCTACGAAAACATATTTTATGATTATTTCTCTGATAAGTCAGTCTTTTAAAATAAGCCTGAAACAAGAAATTAGTACAAAAGAAAGGAAATCTCAAAACAAAAATTGATATTTTGATGTTCAAAATCCATGAACTCACAAGTTGTAATGGGCGTTTGTAATTGCTTTGTTAGCTTAATCACTTGAACATACACTAAAATATAACTGAATTGATTATGCGGTTGTGCCGACTTAACTGATCCCCGTAAATTTCTGTGCTGACGTCCAATGTGTTTAATATATGCAAGATTTATAACAGGTGCTGTCATAAAATTAATATTAGGACCACTGTATTGCTGTATTGACCATTTAAGCTGTCCCTATCTCTCCCCCCCCCCCCCTCTTAATGTATTGTAGTTTTAAGTACATCATCATCATCATTGATTTTACTGGTTTGATGCAGCTCAATGCCTCACTGTCCTGAGCTAATCGGTTCATCTCGACATAGCTGCCACACCTTACATACGAAACAATCTCTTTAACATATTCTACCCTAGGTCTACCCCAACAGTTCTTATCCTCGGTCCTTCCATCCTTAACTAAGTTTGCTATTTCTGGGTGTCTTAGTGTCCTACCAACCTATCTCTTCTCTTCATTAGCAGTCGCCAGAAACATCTCTCCTCTCCCACTCGTCTTACTACTTCCTCATTTGTTACCCTATCTACCCTTCTGATCTTCACCATTCTCCTGTAAAACGTCATTACAAATGCTTCAATTCTCCTCTTTTCTGGTGCACCATTAGTCCCAAGTTACACTTCCAGGCAAAGGCTTCAAAAATAACTTCCTATACCTAAATCTATATTTGATGTCAACAGATCTC
Source organism: Meconema thalassinum (assembly GCA_946902985.2). Lineage (NCBI taxonomy): Eukaryota > Metazoa > Arthropoda > Insecta > Orthoptera > Tettigoniidae > Meconema > Meconema thalassinum. The sequence continues at coordinate 81,682,436 of OX336399.1, read as the reverse complement.
TTTTCTATATAAATGCTTTCCTTGCATGAGCCAATCTACTTTATATATAAACTTTGCTTCCTCCATCACTAATTATTTTGCTCCCTAAGTACCAGAAGTCTCCTACTTTCTTTTAACTTTTCTTCTGCCAATTAGATATCAATAGGGGTTTCTTATTTCATTCGGGTTCATTCCAATTTTAGCCTATTTATGAAAAAAAAATAGGCTTATGAGATCACCTTTTGTCCGTGTGTGTGTGCGTGTGTGTGTGTGAGGAGTGTGTGTCCCCCTAATAACGTATAAACGGCTAAAGCGATTACAATGAAACACGATAAGACCATTGCACTATTCTGGACGAACCCGACCGTGCCCTTCAAATTTTATTTTGTCTCACCAATCCAACATGGCGGCTGTGTGAAATATTTCACCAGCATTCAGTATCTCCGAAACTGTTACCAATATCGCCCTGAAATTGTGTACGGTGATAAAGGGCACTACTAGATGTTCACCTATGAGACTTTCAAAAACCTGGTGACTACAAAACTAACATGGCGGACAAGCGAAGTTGAGACTTTTAAATAGACTTTTCTCGCGATTTAACTATCCAAACGTAATGAAACTAGGTACAGCAAATATTTATACACATTGTAATGAACTGGAGTCTAATTTAGTTCAATTGTTTTCATAACCTCAAAATGGCGGCTGTGCGAAATATTTCACTGACATTCTATATCTCCGAAACTATTACAGATATCACCCCGAAATTTTGTACGGTGATAAAGGGTACTGATACAAGTTTATCTATGTAACTTTCTTAAACCTGTAAAGTACAAAACGAACATGGCGGCCAAGCGAATTTGCAACATTTTAATAGACTTTTATCGTGATTTAACTCTCTGAGCGCAGTGAAATGTGGTACACTTAATGATTTTACACATTGTAATGCACTGGCATCTAATTTAGTTCAATTGTTTATATAACCTCAAGATGGCGGCTGTGCGAAATTGTAAAATTAAGTTTTTAATTTCTTGTGTCGTAATCATGCGATCGAAGTGAAAGTTTGAATAATGAACCTAGGCAATAATTGTCCTTGAATGGTACATAACTCTATGCCCTATACATATAACAATCCAAAATGGCAAGCATCCGAAATATTTAGACGGTTCTCAATATCTATGAATCTTTTACAGCAATCAAACTGATTTCTTTTATGTTCATAGAGGCTATGAACATATGTTCACCTATAGGACTTTCAGTAACCTGGTGAGCACAAATCCAACATGGCGGCGACTGAATTATAAATATTTAAAAGGACGTTTCTCGCGAATTAACTATCGGAGTGCAGTGAAACGTTGCACGATAAATACTTATACAAATGTTAATCCACTGGCATCTAATTTATATCAATTGTTTGCATAATCACAAGATGGCATCTGTGCGCAATTTTAAAATCTGGTTTTTACTTCTTGTGTTCTAATCATGCGATTGAAGTTTGAATATCACACGTACACAATAATCTTATTGTAATAGTACAACAAGGAATTCCGTGACGAACTAAAGAGCCTACTTTTCTACTACAATGATTAATCTATATGGACCTAATTAGAATAATGGCGAAATAGAGTTGGTTCTATCGAAATTTCTAATTAGTTCGAAATATAACTGGGATAATGTAGCCTAATTGTGCACTACAGTTGGCAGCCCCGTTGACTGAATATATTCCATCTCTTGAGGTACAGAATACCAAATTTGGTTGAATCCAATAGATAGCATGGGCGTTGCATGTAGTTAGATGTAGGACTTATTAGCGCAAGTAAATTCATGTTGGCAACAATGTCATGCATGTGTTGGTCAGAAATAATCTGAACTATTATGATCTATTTTTGTGCCAATTTTGGATTAAATCCATTTAATTGTATAGAAGTTATATATATTTTAAAATTAGACCAATCGTCAGGCTTAGAATCATGTTGGAAGCACTGTCGTATATTAGTTACTCCAAATTATTCTAGAATGTAAGGTGCAAAGTTTAGAGCTGTTGGCTTGAATACTTTCTGATATATTTATATTAGAGTAAAAAAATAGAGACAGCATTTATTAACAGTTGGCAGCCCAGGTTGCTCTTAAGAATACGCATAGTCATATCTGTTATAGTACACATAGCACATACGAAATTTGGTTGAAAAGCAATTGATAGTATAGAAGTTGCATATATTTACAATTGTTCCTATCAGCTTGGCTTAGAATCATCTTGGTAGTACTGAAGTAAATTAGTTACTCCAAATCTAGAATGTCAGGCACAATACGTGTGCATAGTTTAAAGCAGTCGGCTTGCATACTTTCTGATATGTTGGTATTTGGATAAAAACAATAGAGAGCGCATGTATTAACGGTTGGCAGCCACGGTGGCTCTTAAGATTACGCTCAGTCATATCTGTCTATCTACACATAGTGCATACGAAATTTGGTTGAAATCCAACTGTTAGTGTAGAAGTTATATGCATTTAAAAATTGGACCTATCAGCAGGCTTAAAATCACTTTGGCAAGATTGTCATCTATGGCCTCCTGGAAATTAAACTGAAATATTATTATCTATGTGTGCCAATTTTCGTATAGCTCCCATGCATACCTTCTAAGATATACAACATGGAGCTGATTTCAATTGCGATTTTTCAGCAGTTGGTAGCTCTGACATCATTTTCAAATACGGCATTGAGATATTCAGATAGAGATCTTTACTCATACCAAATTTGGGTTCGATTGCTACAGCCGTTTAGGAGTTGATAGGGGGGGGGGGGACACACACAGCCAAACAGACAGGCAGAAGGACAGACAGACAGACAGACAGACAGAAGGACAGACAGACACATTTTCCCGGATCGATCTCATAAGTATACTTTTTCCTCATTTTTACAAAATTCGAAAAGTATGCTAAAAATAAAAATCCAAACTGGCGACCATCTGAAACATTTAGACGGTTCTTAATATCTACGAATCTATCACAACCTTCAAACTGAAATTTTGTATGTTAATAGAGGCAGTTTACATGAGTAGGATATATGAAAATAGGCTGTATAGTTCTTCACGGAACTACTTGTTTTTGTTTTACATTCATTGATTTTTAACATGAATTCCTTCCTCAAGACGGAGCCCATAACTTTATAAAACACATCCAAATCCCCTCTGTTAAGTCAGGCGTTATTATCCTCATAAATTTGTATTTATTGTGTTCCATGTAAATATTGCTTAATACCATGTGGTGAAGTGAGCTGGAATTTCACCACTATCAAATACGATAAAATAACTATAATAAATTAACAATCCCTGTTGTACCCACAACTCTACGCACATTCGTAATGAACTTAATTGAACTTCTACGTTCAAAAACTTGTCATATGATAATGGGTAGCCTCACATGTTTCATTAAATCCGAATTTAATTTGATATGCATTCGTGAGTGAATCCGATAAAGTGTGCATGCTCGTTCAGTATGTTGATATCCAATGACAGCCGGTAGGCCTATCTTATGGACTGTCACCTCGTGTGAGCCTACAGTTTAGATCATCTCTTGCGCTATTTGGCGTTATATGTCATTCGTGAGCTCTACTTCAGTCTGTTTCAAAGCGGCTTCGGAGGTGAAGTTGGTAGTATGCTGAGCTTCTTCACCCGGCCGAAGTCGTCGGATTTTTAAGAGCGTTAAAATCCCCTCAGTATGCCTTCCTATGGAGGTGAAGTAAAGCCCGCGGGGCGATGTCATGGATTTATGGCATGTAAAAGAACCTTCCATTAACTACAATTATGTGAAGCTAAATTTGTAGGTTAGATTTAATTAATGCACTTAAGTTCCAACGTTCGTCACCTGGTGCTGGTTTCGGTGACATCAAGTAGCCAGGTTCACAGCTGGGTGTCGTTAAAGGTAGCATTTGGTAGCAAAAGTAAGAACTACTTTAAATTGATTGTCCGCAGTCCTTACCTGAATTAGACAGCCATCACAATTAACACAGGTATCAAACTGATTCTACACACACCCAAAATACATGGGGCTACACGAACGCGTTGTTGCAGCCCCTAAACTGAGAACGTTTACCATTACGCCACGAGGGGGTCCATTACCCGAACCTAAGGGTAGACACTCATGAATAATGAGTAATGACCATTATACCACAACATTGTCTATTACCCGAATCTAAGGGGTGACACCCATGAATAATGAGTAATGACCATTATACCACGAGATGGTCTATTACCCAAACCTAAGGGGTGACACTCAAGTATTCAGACCATTACACCACGAGATGGTCTATTGCCCGAACCTAAGGGGTGACACTCAAGTATTCAAACCATTACACCACGAGATGGTGTATTACCCGAACCTAAGGGGTGACACCCAAGTATTCAGACCATTACACCACGAGATGGTCTATTACCCGAACCTAAGGGGTGACACCCAAGTATTCAGACCATTACACCACGAGATGGTGTATTACCCGAACCTAAGGGGTGACACCCAATTATTCAGACCATTACACCACGATATGGTCTATTACCCGAACCTAAGGGGTGACACCCAAGTATTCAGACCATTATACCACGAGATGTTCTATTACCCGAACCTAAGGGGGGACACCCAAGTATTCAGACCATTACACCATGAGATGGTCAATTGCCCGAACATAAGGGGTGACACTCAAGTATTCATACCATTACACCACGAGATGGTATGTTGCCCGACCCTAAGGGGTGACACCCAAGTATTCAGACCATTACACCACGAGATGGTCTATTACCCGAACCTAAGGGGTGACACCCAAGTATTCAGACCATTACACTGCAAGATGGTCTATTACCCGAACCTAAGGGGTGACACCCAATTATTCAGACCATTACACCACGAGATGGTCTATTACCCGAATCTAAAGGGTGACACCCACGTATTCAGACCATTACACTGCGAGTTGGTCTATTACCCGAACCTAAGGGTTGACACCCAAGTATTCAGACCATTACACCACGAGATGGTCTATTACCCGAACCTAAGGGGTGACACTCAAGTATTCAGACCATTACACCACGAGATGGTCTATTGCCCGAACCTAAGGGGTGACACTCAAGTATTCAGACCATTACACCACGAGATGGTGTATTACCCGAACCTAAGGGGTGACACCCAATTATTCAGACCATTACACCACGAGATGGTCTATTACCCGAACCTAAGGGGTGACACCCAATTATTCAGACCATTATACCACGAGATGTTCTATTACCCGAACCTAAGGGGTGACACCCAATTATTCAGACCATTACACCACGAAATGGTCTATTGCCCGACCCTAAGGGTTGACACCTAAGTATTCAGACCATTACACCGCGAGATGGTCTATTATCCGAACCTAAGGGTTGACACCCATGAATAATGAATAATGAGTAATGACCATTATACCACGAGATGGTCTATTACCCGAACCTAAGGGTTGACACCCATGAATAATGAATGAGTAATGACCATTATACCGCGAGATGGTCTATTACCCGAACCTAACGGATGACACCCAAGTATTCAGACCATTACACCGCGAGATGGACTATTACCTGAACCTAACGGGTGGCACCCAAGAATGCTAACCATTACACCACGACATGGTCGATGTTTTATACCTAACCTTTAAGAAACAGGAATAATGAAGAGTAGAAATTCATACAATTCCTTGTCCTGAGAACTACCTGTATCATTTCTTGAGTTTCGGCCTCCTTGTGTCACCAACTGAAGCGTGGCCACTTTGCTTGAGAACAGGGAGGTTGAGGGGCGGGGGCTCTGATCGATTACGAGCAAAGTAGAGAGTGATGTATCTTAATCCTACCAGGAGGAATAAACCTTCCTTTAAGACATAAAGGAGACCCCACGGTGAGACTGTGGGCACTAGAATGGTGATGGGAACTATGGCTATCCAGAGATCGTGGGTTCGTACCCTTGCGCCCACGGTGAAAATCCTAAGCGAGGATTTTCCTAGAATTTTCCAATACTTCTGCTAGTATTAGGATGTGTGTTAAGTATAATTTATGTGAATAGACAGAGTGGCTGACCTAAATTTGAATTGCGTAAAATGTATAGGATAGCAATGTTTAAAAGTACTGTGTTTTTATTCTTTTTTAACTATTTTACATTTCCCAGAACTTGACCAATCTCTTTTACGGCAATGCCGGGATATCTAAGCACGCTAAGGTGCAAGGTCAATAGGTCAGGCTGTCTCCAGACACTGGAGTCGAGCTGGTTCAAACTCCACGACCATCTTTGAAAATATCTCCCTTGGTTACCCACTATCTTTTCCAGGCAAATGTTGGGACAGTACCTTGTAATAAATCGTAGACGAAATAACCGAAAATTTGAATGATATGCATGGTCATAATATACATACTTAACATTACATAAAGGATAATGAGAATGTAATTTTTATGTTGGGCCATGTTGAATTTTAAATATTATATCCCAGAAAACTGCATCTTAATGAGGCTCATTATAGTTCAAGGTTCATTATGATACAGGTTCTCCACCAATCATAGCTCAAGGTTTTCATTACGACACAACTGTTTGACCAATTAGGTAAGGATAGAATCGCACCTGCGCAAAATCAAACTGTCGCTGACTTCCACGACCTCCTATTTTAAATTTCACTGCGTGGCTAGTGTCATTGTGGGGCATTCGACGAGGCCGTGGTCGAATACAAAGTATCCTCAGGGTCGCATGTACTCTGTTCAGTAATTGCAACTGGAGGAATCTCCAGAGATATTTATGATTATTTATGTTCGAGCATAAAATAATGTTATAATTATTTGCATCACACTGCAATCGAGTGCATATTGTTTCACAAATCATGTCACAAATAAGGTAACCCAAGCAATGATGGCAATGCACGAAATAAAATACATCAGATCACTCAGTCTGGAGACAGCAATGTTGCTATTCAGAGTAAAAATTCTTCCAATAATGACCTATGACATTGAAATCTTCTGGACACATTTAACAACGAGGAAGCTATCCACCTTGGAAAGGGTGAAAGCGAACTACATAAAGAAGGTGATAGGAATATCAAAAACGACACGATCTAGACTTGTGTATCTCCTGGCAAAGGAATCTTTCCTCGTAGATGACCTCAGGACAAGCATACCCCTTCCGAGTACCGGTGCATCAGAGAAACTTCTGGCAACGTTGACGGAGAAGAGAGAAGACGTACAGCCAGACTTCTATGGCACAGGGTCCATGATAGACCGATCGTGGTCCAAAGCTAATTTCAAACTAAGACATGTCATTACGAGGTTACAGTTCACGGTTTTCACCACCTACTCTGCAAATCAAAAGGCTTCCATGACACAAGTATGGACTGTGAGTGCACATTATGTGGAAAAATGTGTGAACGGTACCACATAGAATTCTGTACAAGAAGAACAATGTCTATAAGTGATTATGCAAATATGTAACCCTTCAATGTAACCTATATTTTAAGTTATGGCTATTTGGCTGCATTAAATATATTATTAATTATTTCCCTACATAAACAGTCGTATGCAACTCGCCTATAATGATAATTATGACACTCACATGGAAACTATGATACTCTTGTCTTAATTATTGCCATTATAGGCTTGTTGCACAATGTACTATTATTTCAGTGAATTTTATGTTATTGAGTAGTTGCAAAGGGAAATTGAAATTCGCTAACCTTCATCAGTTTTCCCAATACTGTGCCTTACCCTGCTCGACGGGAATCGGTGGTAAGCCTTCGAGACTGAAGGGGGTAATTAGTTGCATTAAGCCAGGCTTCACTCAGACCTAGCTTGTCATCGCACCCTTGCTCGTCAGCCCATTAGAGGGCCTGTACAAACACCCACCCCCTGTCAATCAAGGGCGAGCGTGGTGTCTCTGTAAAACCATTGTGAAAAACAAAAAAATACAGTATATTGATCTTATTGGCTAGGTACGGTAGTCCCACTCATTTACCACCAGATCAGCTGAATGGAGGGCTTCATCGGCAGAGTGTAATATTAGACATGGCCGTCATTGTGGTCCAGGGATATCATTGCAGCTCTCTAGCCAAAGGGTGCCGTGTTTGATTCTCCACTTGCCCAAGGATTAAATTGTATAGCCATTTCTGAAATGTGATTAATACTGTCAGGTAGTCAGCCTGGCGGCTTGTTGGATCCTCAAAAAGCAGCACCATAGGATACGTGGTAGAAACTCACAAAACCGGGCAGCAGGATAATGGGGCATACTAGGCAAGGTGATGAATGACGTAGTTTGCCATTGCTTTCCTCACTGAGTCAGTACAGCTACACTAACAAAATCCACAGGCACTGACTGTGGCCTGAGGCCATTACTCAGCACCACTCATACCTCAGTAGCTTCCATATAATCACAGCTGTGAATGAGACTGAGACGTCGGTGTAAAGCCACATTTTACTCTAGCCTGTGCCAACAGACAAATGCAAATGTACTGCATTCATCAAGAGATAATACTCTCTATGCCTAAAGCCCTACGTGCAGATATAGTTTGTATGGCTGTGCGGATAGCAAATAAGCGGGTAATGTTTAAGTAAATTTGCGCATAGTTTTTACCATAGAATGTCGAACTGGTTTTTTAAAATACAGTATACACCCTCTGTCTGAAAAGTTTGGTTAATATGGTCTATATTACGAACGGATTGTAGGCTTACCTGAAACAGCCGTTACTATCCTTCGAAGTAATCGCCGTGGATTGTTATGCACTTCTTAGAAAGGTTGTACAATTCCTGGCATGGTCTTCCTGAGGGATAGCCTTAAGTTGGGTCGTCACATTACATTGGATGTCCGAAATGTCCGAAAACTCCTGTCCCTTCAGGGCTTTTCGGCGACCCTGGACCCCGATACTCCATACTTTGCCATCGAGGTCGTACCTCAGGTACCAGGTCTCGTCACCCGTGACTATGGTTTTCAGGACCATTCCATTCCACGGAACATTCACCCTTCTCACTGCCGCCCGTCTATCAGGCGTGCAAGTCAGGTTGCATAAATTCACGTTTCTCTCTTGCTTTCACTTTAGAGTGTTGACGACCCAAACTGAAGGCTATTCTTAAAGAAGACTATGCCAGGAGTTTCCAGGACTTGTTCAGTCGTTCTCAGAAGTGCATAACCATCCACGGGGATTACTTCGAAGGACAGTAACGGCTGTTTCAGGTAAGCCAACAATCCGTTCGTAATATAGCCCATTCACCGAACTTTCCAGACAGAGGGAGTAGTTTGATTTTTTGAAGATCTACGTCTTTGACGTTTCTTGTTATTTCCCTATTTCCTGTCACTTAAATTGTATGAGAATAATTGAGAAGTGAGAGAATCGAGTCGTGGTAATACTAAATTTGTTATGACTTTTGCAAAAGAAAAAGTCCTTTATACCTGCGCTTGACTGCGTGGGTAAGTTATATCCGACGAATAAGTAAGTTCTAAAAATAGCCACCCGCTCTATCACTTGCCGTTACTCAGAGGGACAAAACTCAGCCAACATTGACTTGCAATTCGGGTTGCCAGATTTCAAGAATGGAAAAACGGAACACACTTCCCAAAACGTTGTTTTTAAATCAAGGTTGTTCAATGTTGTAATAAATAATACACAAAATTAAAACTAGATATTGCTGACATATCATATAGGCCTATGACTCCAGCAACTTACTAATGCTTTTCATTTGAATGACCCTTTGCAAGGATTTTTTATTTGTAAGTACCTTCTGATACAATTCACTACAATTTTCGTCATAATTGTAATATGTGAACAATTCTTGTTTTATCAAACTAATGGAGCTTCTGTTTCTATAACCTCTCCATTTGATATTCATGACAGAAAAAAACTCTCTCCGTAAAGCATTGGAGGCGTAAATCCTGAGTATTAACTTCACCAGGACTAAGATATTCCTTAATTTTGTTGCCCCTAATAAATCTATAACATGTATTGTGCCCATCTATCTGACACAGACATCGAAATCATTTGCTCCTTCAAACTTGCACCTGTATCACCAGAAAACAAGCTAGATATTACAATCAATTCTGAAGCGGGACATTTGAAAATTGGTGCGAAATTGAATATATTATCAAATTAACCAAAAAACGAATATTTGTCGTTCCGTTAAAGATTAAAACGGAACGCGAAACAAAACAAAACAAAAAGGGAATTGTTCCGGGTAAAACGTCTGTTCAAAGTCTTCCTCGTCTGGTAAGGTAGTTGAAAACCAGCAGCCGGCTCTTCCTTTCGGTTTTGGCCATTACTTCCAGGTGTCCCGTTTCGCCATAGTTCTATACGGCGAGCGGATAATGATGTTGCAATTGCTTCAGTTGTTCGAGGAAAGCTCTTTCTTGACTTCAATCTGGGACGTGATGTTTCACTTCCAAACATGGGATGCCTAGGATCACTTTCCTGTATTTCCTTCTCAGCCTCTGCCGCTGATCTTCTTCTAATATCCGGAGGTGCTATGCCTACAGGATGGAAGATTATTTCAACTGGAGTTGGTCGTAGGCAACCTGTCATAATGCGGCCTGTCTCGTTGAGAGCGGTGTCAACATTCCTGGCGTGTGCGGAGTTCTGCCAAACTGGTGCTGCATATTCTGCAGTGGAGTAACATAGAGCTAGAGCAGACGTATGTAGTACATTTGGTTGAGCCCCCCATGTGCTGTTAGTGAGCCTGCGTGTGATATAATTTTGGCAGGAGACTTTGAGCTTCATATTCTCGCAATGGTCTTTGAACGTGAATGAGCGGTCGAGCTTTACTCCGAGATATGTAGGGGTGTCACAGTGTTGTAGTTGTTTTCCCCTCCAAGTTACTTCCAGTTTATTCCTAGCTTCTCAAGTGAAACGCACAGACCTGTGTTTTGGTTGGGTTAGGTTTTAGGTATTCTTGATATTGAAGATAGTAGTTTAATTCCAATGGGCGAGAAACGGGCACAGTCAGAAACGATACAATTCGGGAGCAAATGGGTGGACAATATGAGAGAAAAACGGCTCAGATGGTATGGCCATGCCCTGTAACCAACTCTGTCCTTCATTTTGAGGTTGAAGGCCTACGCCCCAGAGGACGACCGAAGCGGCGCTGGCAAGACACAATAAATGGTGACTTAAAAATTACCGGCCTAAATCCAGCTGATGCACGAAACCGGAAAAAATGGAGGTCAATGACCATAAAAGCGGACCCTGCACCAGCGTGACAACGCTAGGAAGAAGAAGAAGAACAAGAAGGTAATAGTTAAATTTGTAATTTTTTTAATGAGCTTTCTTTTAGATATATTGTACCCGTTTAGACCTAAGTCTGGACGACCACATATGCATTTTCACCAAAAATCAGACAGCACGAGAATCTAAACATCCCAGGGCGCCATATGGGTTAAAGTGAGTACAATAACACAAAAAAATTGCTTTACTGATTTTCGGCTCGTTGCAACAATAAGGATAGAAGGAGATTTTCTGAAAATAACACGATCCGTAAAATTATCTCATTTTATTTAAAATATTAAAAAGTTAACGAAGAAATGCTAAAAAATAGCATAATGGATGCATGACGAATCATACATTATATAAACAAATTTACCGATTCACGAACACATGAACACTAGGCATTTGAGGCGAAAGTCAAATTAATAGTCCTGATGACTTCGCTCAAAAGAATTATTTACAATCGTAAGGTTTGTCAGTGCAAATTGAACTGTCCATCCTGATTCCTAACTTTAAGTATTCACACGTTGAAATGAAATATTATCACTCGATGGAAAAAATATCACTGTTTTTGTTTATCTTTCAAATAGTAGCAGAAAATTAACTAACGCTTTTTCCAAATTGGTTCTGATATAAAGTTACAACAATGAAAATAACACAATATTAATTACATGGACATTCGAGCATGGATTCGAAGAACTTCGATAAACAGAGAAAAATATTTATTGAATCATCTGTTCTCGATACAACATTAATATTCTGAGTTCTTGACTCAATTAGCAATATTATGGTCAACAAGATGTTCAGTAAAGAACATATAGCCTACTTTCTCCTAAATGCATGGGTATTGTTATTACTCTATTTCCTTTTCAAGGAGTATAATTGAATGTTGGTTGTAGTAGCTTGTTGAAATACAACGTGCTATAGGGATATTAAACATGAATATGAGGTGCCCTTTGCTAGTGCTACCTCTGTAAAATATGTCATTCAATTCGGTTTCACCGTGTTTGAATTGATATGGGGAATGGATTTGCACACATGCATGGCCGCTATTTGCAAACTATTGGGCTGATGACCTTGTAGTCAGTCATAAGATGCTTTCCACAAAAAGGCGTGTTGTTGCAAAATCTGGTAGAGATCAAATGATTAGGATGGTCGTAATTTCATTTAACTTAAGCTTTTAATATTTGGGTGACCGTCATTCCGTTTCCGTCAATATGGCGGCGATGTAAAACATGACACTGAAGTGCCCTTTGCTAGTGCTACCTCTGTACCAAATTTCGTTCAATTCGGTTTCACCGTGTTTTAATTGATAGGGGGAATCGATTTGCACACATACTTGGTCACCATCTGCAAACTATTGGGCTGATGATCTTGCAATTTGGTCAGAATAAGCTTCCCACATAAAGGTATGCTGTTGCAAAATTTGGTAGAGACCAGATTATTAGGTTGGTCGTAATTAGATTTAAGCTTTTAACATTTGGGTGGCCGCGATTACTTTTCCGTCAAGATGGCGGCGATATAAAATATGACACTGAGGTGCCCGTTGGTAGTGCTGCCTCTGTACCAATTTTCGTTCCATTCGGTTTCAACGTGTTCCAATTAATAGGCGGAATCGATTTTCACACAAATATGGCCCCCATCCACAAACTATTAGGCTAATGACCAATTAATTTGGTCAAAGGATGCTCCCTCCATAAAGGCATGTTGTTGCAAAATTTGGTAGAGATCGGATGATTATGTTAGTCGTAATTTGATTTAAGCTTTGAACCCTTGTGTGGCCGCCATTACGTTTCTGTAAAGATAGCGGCGATTTAAACATGACACTGAGGTGCCCTTTGCTAGTGCTGCCTCCGTACCAAATTTCGTTCCATTCGGCTTCACCGTGTTCCAATTAATAGGGGGAATCTATTTTCACACAAAGATGGCCGCCATCCACAAACTATTAGGCTGATAACCTACTAGTTTGGTCGAAGGATGCTCCCCCCATAAAGGTATGTTTTTGCAAAATTTCGTAGAGATCGGATGATTAGATTAATCGTAATTTGATTTAAGCTTTGAACATTTGTGTGGCCACCATTACGTTACCGTCAAGATGGCGGCGATATAAAACATGGCAGTGAGGTGCCCTTTGCTAGTGCTACCTCTGTACCAATTTTCGTTCCATTCGGTTTCACCGTGTTCGAATTAATAGGGGAAATCGATTTTGACACAAAGATGGCTGCCATCCGCAAACTATTAGGCTAATGACCTATTAATTTGGTCAAGTAATGCTTCCTCCATAATGGTATGTTGTTGCAAAATTTGGTAGAGATCGAATGATTAGGTTAGTCGAAATTTGTTTTAAGCTTTGAACATTTGGGTGGCCGCCATTACGTTTCCTTCAAGATGGCGGCGATATAACACATGACACTGAGGTGTCCGTTGCTAGTGGTACCTTTGTACCAAATTTCGTTCAATTCGATTTCACCGTGTTCGAATTGATAGGGGGGACAGACATTCAGAGTACACACACTCACACACACAGACTCAGACACACACAGACACACACACACACACACACACACAGAGACAGACACACAATTTTTCACCCTGTGTTGATCTCATAAGTCTACTTCCATTTTTTTTCAAAAATCGAAAGTAGGCTAAAAATGTATTATTAACAAAATATCAACTTTTTAAAATCTGGATTTAAACATTCAAATATTTAAATAGGCTATCAATTGGAAATATTATTTAGAAAAATTAGCACAAAAATAATATTAGTTGGTGCTATCATCAAAATTACAATTATTTTGACAGAATGTCAAAAATGTTAATCATAGAATTAATTTGCAGAATGTTTATATTCATAACAGGATCAAAAATATCCTTTAAGTTGTAGTGGTTGTTTAGGAAATAAGAGTTTTAAATTATTTACTGAATCGGCCCATTCGATTTAAATTTGTCAAAAATCACATTATCATAATTGCATCTAGACTACGGTAAAGTCTTCTCATGATGAAATAACAAAATTCCGGGCTAACAATTACTAGGAAAGATTTATAGAACACGTGGGCAAACTGTGGATTGACATGATGGTTCCATAATATAACCCTCGGTTATGAATTCGACGAATGTGTGGCTTACAAAAATAGTTCAACTCCCAACATTATTTCAAAGTCAACCAACCTACAATATGGTTGATGCTCCATTATAACAACCTCATTCCTGCGACTTAAAATGCACAATCAGAATGGCATATTCAACTATTTCCACACACACAAAATCTCTTCCCAAATTATACATAATAATCAAGCCTTTGCTTGTTACTCAACTGGAAGATTCGTAATCTAGTAAGCTCCTAAATGAGTTTACAGTAAGTGTACCACCAGTTTAAACATTAACTATTCCACACCGTGTCTATTTCTAGTCAAACGTTCTATCACAAGACGTTGCTCAAAATGATATTATATTTATACAAACTCTGGAAAAACCCTAATTTATACATGATATATGCTTCCTGTATCATTATTTTCCGTGTCTTTCAAAAGATTTAACTGCATAATGCAAGTGTAAAATGTTCCCATAGGATTATTCTGTTAGTTGAATGTGGGCATGTGTTAACCACTAGCCTTCGGAAAAACACGTCTCCGATCTAGCAAATTGTTTTAAATATCAACTTTATAAATCACACTACATGAAATGATTATTAGAAATATAAATGAATGAATGAAAATCCACAGCCTGCTTCCAGTCTCCGACCGGGTCAGGAATGGAATGAATGAAGCCCCCATCTAGCGGCGAGGATATGAACTGTGCCGGCTGCCGAGGCCTGACGCATTCATCTGGGGCAATGATTAATGAATGACAGATGGAATGAAATGATAGTGGAGAGTGATGCTGGAATGAAATTTTGACAGGGAAAACCGGAGCACCCGGAGAAAACCCTGTCTGCCTCCGTTTTGACCAGCACAGATCTCACATGGAGTAACCGGGATTTGAACCACGGACCCAGCGGTGAGAGGCCGGCGTGCTGCCGCCTAAGCCACGGAGGCTCGTGAAATATAAATCATAATAATTATTATTCTCTCTTGTAAAATATTGAAAATGATTTTTATTATTAAATCAGCTTTATTATTATTATTATTATTATTATTATTATTATTATTATTATTATTATTATTATTATTATTATTATTATTATTCCACAAATGGAATTTACGTTGCTAAACCGTTCGGGAAAAATCATCCTCGACTTCTTAAATATGGATAAAAATCCATTCCTCAACTTAAATTTATTATTAAATTTACAGTTACGACGGCTGATAACCACAATTAGAAAAAAATAATTTCAAAATCAAATAAATGCTTGTTTTGCTCGTCCATTAATTCAAATCATTGACTTCTCATAACTGAGTGTAAAAACTACTCAGATCAAGGCTTCCACATGCCTTGAAAAAATATTTGCAACAGAAAAAATATCGAAGAAAAAAAAGTGTTGGCAAGACTGTAGAAAAATGAGAAATTCCAGCTAACTACGCATAAGAATGATACAAAATGTAGCTTGCATTCTTGTAGATCTTGATGTGGATAATCTGGTCTGAACCAGATTATTTCTGTATTCTGTCCCCATATGGACACGTACGTATAATCTCGTATCGGCCTCCATTATAAACCCGCAAAAATGTCTTAACCAGACATAGCGGTATTCATACTCGTTGCCTGAATATCTTGATGAAAACTGTTTATAATATTAGCTTCTTCAACAGCTGAAGTGATCTTCTTGATAGGGGTAAGATCGAAATGATCCATGATGCAAAATTACCAGTAATAACTTGACCCAACTGTGATGCATTCAGTACTATCAATACTCTGACAATCTTATTCAGCACCGGTCCAAGTTCTGATGTTCAATTCCCTGGGCAGAGTTTCTCACTCTCCAAACAATGCTAAACATGCTGGTTTCCCTATGTCGGCTAAATGAACTGGACGTGCAAGACTGGTATGTGAACATTACTGACTTATCTTGGTTGGTCAAAGTGTTATCAAGACAAAAGCTTGTTCTGATCATTGGATGAAAATAATCCAAGTTTAAATCTTAGTAGACAGTGGAAAGAAAAATATAGACTAAGTCTATCATATGTCCGTGTAGCAGTAATAGTTACCAATGTTCTGCCACAAAGTATCACTACAGTGATAACTTACGATGAATTTCACTAAAACTTCCAACACTTTTCGAAGTACAGTAACCATGTACTGTCGTAGAATTTCACTAAGTCCTAGCAACTGCGTTCTAGTAAAAACGTAGAGTATTGCAACCATGTGCACGAAGATAATTTTGAAGTATAACGATGTTCGGAGCGACGTGATATATTTAGCGACAGGGCGCTTACGAAGAAGTGAACATCCATAGCGACGGAGCGCCTATGGAGAAATGAACATATTTGAGTGGTGGCTGCCAGCTCTTATATACCCAGTGGACGGACTTCTCTACTTCACAGTGTGACCTGAGCTAAAACTAAAACATCTCATATCTCAGCTTCCGCTCGATCAACTTTCTTGAAATATAGCACGTTCTTCTTCCCTTGTCCGTGCCAGTAAATTGGTGTTAGTCTCATGTTTCTACTCCACAGGAAAATATTTATACAAATATAGCCTCCACTCTGATAACTTTGCTATGTCACTTAGCGATATCTCGGCTGCATAAAGCTTCTAAATAATGCTTCTTAGAAGGATTGGCGCGCGCTATTCAAAACATCAGCTCTGGACTTAGCATCTGGGCCTGTGTTCTCAAATCTGGGCAACTGGATTTGGGCACATTATTATTATTATTATTATTTCTTAAAATCAAATATTATTTCTGTGTCCCCTTGACGTACAGTACTGGATAATATATAGATAGAAAATTAGAAATAAATTGCAAAGGGGAATTACATACCAGTACATATATTTTCATTTGAGACTCTAATACAGCAATCACAGCAGCACAGGTTATCAGAAAAATTCCACACACACACACCCACACCCAAGTAAACAGAGCTGTATGACTACGATGTCACAAAGCCTCTAAAGAATCGACAAACAAACTTATGATGACTGACAATAGAGGAGAGTAAGACAAAAGTGTTTTAACGGGGAATTACCATTAGTATTGTATATTATTTGGTTTAAGTTAATGTTACGCTCGTTAACAAAGAGGAAACTGTGTTAACTCCCCGATGTGGGGGATATTATCTCTGGAATTTCTTGCCTTGTGAACCTTCGGTTAACTTTAACATGCTAATCAACGATTAAAAATCCCACATAGTATGGAGCTAATTTAGCAAGTTGTACCCAAAATCACCTCCAATTATTACAACTTCAAGAGATAAGACTATCGTTCAGGAATTTGTCAACTTGGGTAATGTCTGCAAGTTAGTTCAATCAGTCGATATACTTTCTGTTCTTATCGCCTCTTAGGATAACTGCTCGAAACTTCTGATATCGTAGTCACAATCCATTGCGAGAGGCTATTTGTCGTACCTGTGGGTCCTGGAGGGGTGAGGAAGCTCAGGCTCTGTAAGAGCCTATTAGGGGTGTGTTGAAGAAGGGGTGGCAATAGATAATAACTATAGTAATGAAACCTCATTGTTATTGTTGATGAGGGAATTGCGTGTTTAATTTCAGGAAGCTTCAAAAGTTTCAAGGACAGTAAATATTCAAAATGTACTTCTCCCCCTGGGATGGATTGACAAAAGTAGTTGATGCTATTAACGTAGACGACCCAGTGTCACGATGGGTATGAAAGGAATTAATAAGAGGTCATAAAGAAGGGAATGGACAATGAGAAAACGAGAAAGAAAATTCTTATAAAGATTTGAAATGTGGTGCTGGAGGAGAATAGAGAAGATCAAGTGGACAGATCGTGTGAAAAACGATGCTGTACTGAGAAGATTAGGTGAGAAGAAGACTTTTCTGAATACACTTCTTCAGAGGAAGACCAACTGGATTGGACACATACTTAGACATGAGGGGCTCATGCACGACGTCATAGAAGGGATGATCAAATGAACGACATGACGGGGAAGAAGAAGAATTCAACATCTGGCTGATATGAAAGATGGATGGAGTTATAGCAGACTGAAGGAAGAAGCTGAAGACCGAGAATATTGGTATCAGAAAGTTTCTGTACGAAGACATGGACCTGCCACTAGGCAGAATACTGTATAATAATAATTATAATAATAATAATAATAATAATAATAATAATAATAATAAGAAAGGATATAGAGGAAGTTGGGGTATGTCCAAATGAGATCTGGAATAGAGAGGTGTTTCGAGGTACGATTGATGCATTCAAGGGGTTCCAGGAAAAGCAAAGGAGAAGAGCCAAAAACATCTGGTCGGAAGAAAGGAAGAGAATCCACAGTGAAAAGTTGAAGAGTTTCTGGGAGCAGAAAAGGGACTAATCAGCAAGTCAATTGTTTCCCGTGGTCCAAAGTAGGCCAACATCGAACAAAGAAGAAGAAGAATAATAAAGAAGGGAACTTACTCACAAAAATCAAAATCCCATGACTCGGGCGGGAATTGAACAAGGGGCTTTTCCATTCAAAAGCTAGCAATCTATATATTTGGTCATGATGCCGGACACGGAACCCGATCGACTCCTCTAGTTCATGTTTAGGCGATTCCATGTGTTTGTACTTCTAACGTTACTTGTTAACGTATAAAGGATTACCATGTCACTGATACAGCGTGATATTAATAGGCCCGACAGCTGTCAATCAAACAGTGAGACACGACAGTGGACCACCTGCTCGCTGCCTGCTGAGGTCTGGGAGGGCTTCGACTAGCTTTGTCTCTGTTAATACGAGCTGCCCTAAGGACCGCTTTCACTAACCTTAATTATCTCTCAATTCATCATTAAAGCGTATTTAACTTTGCACGAGCATTTCATAGAACGGAAACACTCATTAACTTACCATTAACAAGGAATTACGTGAAATGGCCAAATCTGACCACTCAACTCTCTAAATCATCGGTAAAGTGGAGGGAATCAGCCGAGCTCTAACTCGTGCATCCCTCAATGGCGCTTTGTTTCCAAGTTTCTCACGAACTTTCATCCATATGAATATGAATTATGGTATATTGGCTTTCTTCGTCAGTGGATTATAACTCAGCAATTCTTCTACGTTTGTGCCGTGTCTTCTGTGGGGTTTCGCCCAGGACACCAAGCTGGCTCATCAGCGGTTTCTTGGTGTCCCCGCCCGGACCTCCGCAGGAGTGGCGAACTGCACGCTACCTCCCATTTTATGAAGGGCACCTGCGCCTTTTATCTGCGAGAACTAAAACTCAAGCAGCCTTATCCTCCCCATGAAGGCTGCCAAAAAGACGGTATATTGGCTGTCACGGCCAGTGAATTAAAACTCAGCAATATTTCTAGGTTTGTGCCGTGTCTTGATACGGAACTTAACACGCTCAGCTACCTTGTTAGATGTCTTAGTGATGATGATTAGTTGATAACCATTGCTTTCAGGAAATAATCTGTTTTTGAAGAAGTCGACTCAAACTCATTAATTAGTAGTGTGATACCTTGAAGCTCATTATCTTCGTTAATGATCACCATTACAATCGAAAATGGTGTGAGGGGGAGATAATCCACAGAACTTGACTACATTCTTCATTTGAGGTAACGTGGCGAGTTCATTTAAACCACAGCAATCATCATAATTACACCGCAGGGAAGGAAATGGAAGCTATTAACACTAGCACTGTTATACCCTCAACTAACTTCACCTTGTGGATGTGATATTGAGATGACTCATTGAGATAATCACGGTATCTCTTATATAAAAACAAGTGTCCTGACTGACTGACTGACTGACTGACTGACTCATCATCGCCCAGCCAAAACTATTAAAGTAAGAAACATGAAATTTTGGGGGTATGTTCGTTGTAACTCGAAAACGCTCATTAAGGAAGGATTTTTGGATATTCAGGTTCTAAAGGGGTGTTAAGGGGGTACACCTGCATTTCATTGAATAACAATATCTCTGGATTGGTTTCATTGAGGGATGTGATACTCGGCATATAAACTCATCATTAATAATAAGAAGACACGTGCCTGAGGGTTTTTCGATGTGGTGTATATTATGAGGTGAAAGGGGTGAAAAGTGGGGGTTGAAGGCTTCCTAACGGTGCGTGTATCTCTTAAACGACATAGGCGAGGTGCTTGAAACTCATCGAAAAAAAATCAGCTTAAAAAATAAGTAAATAGGTGTTTGACCGTTTTTTCATAAATCCAATTTAAGGGGCCCATGGGGAGGGATGAAATTCTGGGGGGAAAAAACAGGAAAGAATGTGTCCTAACTGATTGACTGACAGACTCACTCAACAAACTCAGAGGAAAAAAACTGCTTAAAAATAAGTAAATAGGTGTTCGACAGTTTTATTTCATAAACCCAATTAAAGGGGTTCGTGGGGAGGGGTGAAATTCTTAAAAAAGGAAATTGAAAGAAAAAGTCCTGACTCATTCACCATCGCCCAGCCAAAATTATTGAAGTTAGAAACATGAAATTTTGGGGATGTGATCATTGTATGTCAAAACCGTCCACTAAGGGAGGATCTTCGGATATTCAGGTTCTAAAGGGGTCTTAAGGGGGTTAAACCTGTATATCATTCAATAACAATAACTCCCGATTGGTTTCATTGGGAGATGTGATACTCGGCATATAAACTCATCATTAAAAATAAGAAGACACGTGTCTGAGGGTTCTTCGTTGTGGTGTATATTATGAGGTGAAAGGGGTGAAACGTGGGGGTTGATGGATTTCTAACGGAGCGTGTATCTCTTAAACGACATAGGCAAGGAGTTTGAAACTCAGCGGGAAAAATATCAGCTTAAAAGATAAGTAAATAGGTGTTCGACCTTTTTTTTTCATAAATCCAAATTAAGGGGTTCATGGGGAGGGGTGAAATTCTGAAAAAATAATTGAAAGAAAATGTCCTGACTCACTCACTCACTCATCATCGCCCAGCCAAAATTATTGATGTTAGAAACATGACATTTTGGGGATATGTTCGTTGTATGTCAAAACCGTACTCCAAAGGAGGATTTTCGGATATTCAGGTTCTAAGGTGGTCTTAAGAGGGTTACACGTGTGGTTTCTTTAATTTGTGGATGTGATACACGGAATATAAACTAATCATTAAAAATAAGCCGACATGTGTCTAAGGGTTTTTCGATGTGATGTATATTATAAGGTGAAAGGGGTGAAAAGTGGGGGTTTAAGGATTCGTAACGGAGCGTGTATCTCTTAAACGATATAGGCGAGAAGTTTGAAATTCAGCAACAACAAAAAACAGCTTAAAATATAAGTAAATATTTGTTCGGCCGTTTTTTTCACAAATCCAATTTAAGGGGCCCTTGGAGAGGGGTGAAATTCTGAAGAAAAAAACAGGAAATAAAGTGTTCTAACTGATTAACTCACTCACTCATCCTACTGAGGGGGGAAGAACAACTTAAAATTAAGTAAATAGGTGTTTGATGTTTTTTTTAATAAATCCAATTTAAGGGGTTCATAAGTGGGGTGAAATTCTGAAAAATAAATGAAAGAAAATGTCCTGACTTACTCACTCACTCATCATCGCCCAGCCAAAATTATTGAAGTTAGAAACATAAAATTTTGGGGTTATGTTCGCTGTATGTCGAAAACGTCCACTATGGAAGGACTTTTGGGTATTCAGATTCTAAAGGGGTATTAAGGGGGTAGACCTGCATTTAATTGAATAACAATATCTCCCGATTGGTTTTCTTGGGGGATGCGATACTCGGCATATAAACTCATCATTAAGAATAAGAAGACATATGTCGGAGGGTTTTTCGATGTAGTGTATATTATGAGGTGAAAGGGGTGAAAAGTGGGGGTTGAAGGATTCCTAACGGAGCAAATATCTCTTAAAAGACAGAGGCATAATGTATGAAACTCAGGGGGTAAAATCAGCTTGAAGAATAAGTAAATAGGTGGTCGACCGTTTTTTCACAAATCCAATTTTAGGGGCCCTTGGAGAGGGGTGAAATTCTGGAGAAGAAAAAACAGGAAATAAAGTGTTCTAACTGATTAACTCACTCACTCATCCTACTGAGGGGTGAAGAACAACTTAAAATTAAGTAAAGAGGTGTTCGACCGTTTATTTTTCATAAATCCCATTTAAGGGGTTCATTGGGAGGGGTGAAATTCTCAAAAATATATGAAAGAAAATGTCCTGACTGAGTCACTCACTCATCATCGCCCAGCCAACATTATTGAAGTTAGAAACATCAAATTTTGGGGATATGTTCGTTGTATGTCGAAAACATCCACTAAGGAAAGATTTTTGGATATTCAGGTTCTAAAGGGGTGTTAAGGGGGTAAACGTGTATTTCATTGAATAATAACATCTCACGAGTGTTTTCATTTGGGGATGTGCTACTTGGCATATAAACTAATCATTAAAAATAAGCTGACACATGCCTAATGGTTTTTCGATATGTTGTATATTATGAGTGAAAGCGGTGAAAAGTGGGGGTTGAAGGATTCTTAACGGAGCGTGCATCTCTTAAACGACATAGGCGAGGAGTTTGAAACTCAGAGGAAAACAATCGGCTTAATAATAAATAAATAATTAAATAAATAGATGTTCGACCGTTTTTTCATAAATCCAATTTAAGGGGCCCTTGGGGAGGGGTGAAATTCTGGAAGAAAAACGTCCACTAAGGAAGGATTTTTGGATATTCACTCTCATCGACCAACCAAAGCTATTAAAGTTAGAAGAATGATATTTTGGGGATATGTTTGTCGAAAACGTCTACTAAGGAGGGATTTATGGATATTCAGGTACAAAAGGGGTGTTAGCGGGGTAAAACCTGCATTTCATTGAATAACAATATAACATGACTATGACGCGAGCGAAGCCGCGGGTACCTGCTAGTATGATATACAAGAGAAGGGTGTGATGGCACAGTGCCCAAGCTGCTTGTCTCCACGAACTGTGGACAGGGATCGATTCTCGGTTAATGGCTGTGGGATTTTCGTGGGGAAATGTCACGTTCGATGTTTAGGAATCTACTGTAGATAAAGGGAAACTCCCATTACTCGCCGTATGATACTGTCATGTTAAAATAAAAGTAGGGAAGCAAGTAAGTAAAGAAGCATGCTCACTCACCCACTCAATAATATACTCACTCCATGGGCAGATGACCTCGTTTTTCTGCCCTTAAAACAATAATTGACTGGCTCTCTGACACCTGGGGCATATAACCTCACTTTTCCGTCACTGAGTGACATATTTATTCAGCGTGTGATGCATACAAGACAGTAATTAATATATATATATATATATATATATATATATATATATATGAATTTACACAATATACAAATTAATAGCATTAAGACCCTTCATATATGGACTGCCATGTCATAAACCCATTCAAATGCTTGTGGAGTGAAGTTCTTCTGTGGTCCCAGAATACAAATATAGGGGGCATTCCTACACTATGAACCCATGTGCTATTGGTTCGAGGGTCGAATCCATAGTTTATTGGCAAAAGAAGAGAGGAAAAATTACAGTCTTTAGCATGACTTAGAAAGAGGCAAGGAGTGCGCTGTAATAAAATGGTGCAAGAATAGTTGACTACGAGTCATGCGGATATGATATAATGCGTAACGCATTGATAAAGAGCTGGCTCATGATTATTAATAGAACGATAAAAACTTTCCACGCGTGTAAGAGAGAAGAGGTTTCGGAAATCGACCTTACTCAGCTATAAAATGACAACCTCGCAATTGCTCAAGAAGAGGAATAATTAGATTTAAGCCATTGGCGAGCATTTAATTAATAAAAGAAACACATCATTGTGGATCATTTTGGAATAGAGATTTTTGTGTGGGGAAAAAGTTTATAATATTTGCACAGGAAAGAAGTGCCGACACAGCATGACGTAATTAAAAATTCCCCGAGACCAGAGGTGGTAGGGAGAGAAAAATAAACCGCAACACCCACGTATCTGAAGAGCAAAATTATTTAATATCTTGGAATTGTGCGATCGATTTTCATGATCAAAGAAACCAGTTGACGTTTAGAACACGAGCTTTCCAGAGATATAGTTTTCAAAATTATACGACGATTACTTAAAAAGTTAGTGCTGGAGAAGATGCGGATTTTATCTTTTTGTCGCTGATTTGTATAAAAACTCTGGCTGAACCAGGGAGAGCATGCAGTCTTTACCAGACCTTGAGAGGTCGTGATAAGCTGTATCACCAACGAGCACCCTGTATGGGAGCGGCCGAGCAGTATCGTCATTTGTATCGCCGTGTGGAGACACATTAAAATCCTAGTAAAGGAATAATATCGGCAAGCTTCAGACAATTATCGTTAATAGTTCACCAGTATAGTCAAAGTTAGGCTGTGAACTCCAATAAATAACAAGCGATAGGTACTCGAATAATAGTTCAGTGAAAGAAATAACGCATCATAAAGTTTCGAAGTACCCAAGGAAGTGAAATAGACAGTTCTATCGACGTTAAGGAACCCAATCAGGGTAGAACCAAAATAAGTAACGCCTAGTGTGCCGAAAAGGTAGGGACTAGAGCGCAGAACGATAAGAATTAGGAATTTTAGTTCCAGGCTTTGTCTAAGTAGACAAACGAATAGTAAACATTGGGGAGGACTTCAATAAGCTACAAATTAAAGAAATAGCAGTAAATGCTAGGAAATTACTAGGTCACCGATAAACTATTCGAGAGGCCGTATTCAGGACAGACTTTATCTAGACGAACTAGCTAGCGTCTAGTAAGAAATGACATCGTGCAAGTAAAGTATAGAAGCCGATAGTTAAAACCCGGATTTGAAGATCAGCCGTTCCAGTGAGGTGTAGATCGATCGAGACTTTCAGTCATCTCGTCAGATTAGGGAGCCGACGTTCTAAAAGTGTCACCCTTGGAAACGGAGAAGAAAAGAAATCACGTGTGTAAGGCGAGAATTAACGCCCAAGCGATAAAAAGCTATGTAATGTAAATATAGTGAAAATTTTTGAGTATAATATTTTTATTGAATTTATATTGTGTTAAGGTAAACGAATACAAAATTCATTAGATTATGATTAAGGTAAATAATTTATGTGTTGCTAAAGAAGTGTCATTGAGTGTAAGTGTATCCATGGAGATGGCTTAAAAAAGCAGTGTTTGGGCGAAAATGTTTAATCGCTGGAGGATTCGGTCGCTGACCGTACAATCATGTGAGTAACTATTTAATTATGTTGTGTGTTTAGGAAGATTTGCGTATAAACCTCATGAAAGAGAGAGAATAGGGATGTTGAATAACAAATGAAGAATAATAGCGCGATCTGAACGATTAAATTGAGAAAATATACAACAAATATGTGAAATGTAAATGAATCCCTTGAGGAATGTATTAAGTAAAATATCAGTGTAATTGATAAATGATATAAATGTGAGAAAGCAAGCGTAATAATAATAATAATAATAAAAATTAGATAAATGAATGAATATTATGATGAATTATATATGAAAGGTAGTAGCTTCCGAGCTCCTTTAAATGGATTAATACATGTTATGAATACATGTTCTTAGGGTAAAAATGATTATTGTCAATGGAGAAGAGTAAAATATATTTGAGATGTAGATCAAACGTTGATTTTGAATTTATTAGTTCTCTGAAGGCAACTTGGCTAATTAATGTATAAGCGCCATGTAGCGCATTGAAGTAATTTGTCACGCTAGGAATGCGTTGAAATGCTCGGTAAAACTAATTATGAGGGGCAGTTGGTCGTGGTAATTGAACTATGGTAAGTCCTCAAAAGTTGTGATGTAATCACGAGGCAGTGTGTGTTGTATGGTAAAAAGGGTGCAAATTATGTTGTATTATGAGCGCTGGTATATGGCAAGGCCTGCCCTAAGTCGCAAATGTTATAAGTCCTCCAGTGTGGGATATTGCTCCCGAGGCATTTGAAAGGATCGAACTCAGAGTCGTCCGTGTTGAAGGCCCTTAATATTTGTTGTATTATTGAATTATTCTTACCCGCCAATGAGGATACTTCATAATTACTACATGCCAAAGCAATGAGAATACGTCTGTTGAGCCTAAATATGTTGTTTTAAATATCAGTATGAAAACCTTGTCATTCAGGGAATTGCATTTAAGAACAGCTGTAGGAAAGCTGAGGGTAGCCCGTCTCTTGCAGAAGCGAGACTGTGAAGTCTCTGTCTCTCTGCAATAAATCACGCTAAGTAGTTAAGACCAGACGCTTACCATTGATGTCTCGCGGTAGGTCGGGAAACGGTCTGTTTGAGTTATAATACCCAGGAGTGTTTAGAGTTTGTTTTAACGACCCGTTCTTTGAACCGAGGTTCCTTTATATAAATGATTTTCGCTTGCAGAGTTCAGATCGTTGCTTTCTTATAATATAATGGTCTTTTAAGACGAATAATGATAAATCCCTAACTTTATGATTATATGATTCAGTGATTCACGAGTTTTAGTGAAGACAATTAGATTCCGGGAGTGATCTTAATTTTTGACTTGTTCAAGTAGTCTTCTCTATCTCGGGAGTACGCAGGTTTTTCCCAATCACAGTAGTGAGTTGTTGACTTGAGAGAGAGGGACGGTAACAGATGAACATTGTGAAAGTCCAAAAGTAAGTGATGATTAACAATACTTTGGTAATTTGATATTTATGATCAAAAGATAAACTCATGTAATAGGAAGTGATGTGTATAAAATGGATGACACAGTGTAGATAAACATTACCGAGCCGTTTGGAGCTCTGGATTTTTAATGAATTTAAAGGGACACTATATGGAAGTGAAACTTAATGGAAGTTTGTTGGTTTATGGAAAACCAGTTATTATGATTTTATATTTGTTTAATATGAGTTCCTTGTTCAAATTTGAACAAGTATGAATTGAAGGGTCAGTATTTTATTTGTTTAATGTTTTTAGCGCCATATATTTGAATAATTAAATGTTTTTATAGTAGTTGATTTTTGTTTATTTTTGGAAGTGTATCCTCTATTTAATCCAAAGTGTGTAGGTCACAAAGTGGGAGAACAAACCATGTATCCCGATACTCCCGATTGAGCATTGCTGGCAAACTGTGATTTACATATTTCATTGTTAAATGGGCACATGGGGGAATAGAAATAATGTGCTTGGATTAAATGCTTAGAGGAACACTTAAGACGGTCATATCACGTAAAAGTAAAATAGTGATAGAATTAGCTAAAAAATATTAATTTAACTGACCGCATTGGGTCCCTGGAAACTCACACCGAGCAGCCCTGAATAATCACCTCTATATAAACAAAATCATGGCGCCCAGTACGTAGGGATGAGTTTTCCTAGGGAAAACCCGAGTTTTTCTTGAAAAATCAAAATTTTCCTTTTTTGAAAGATATGGTTTTTTAAAATTTTTGAATTTTTAAATCACTTCCATAAAGTTTGATATTGAATGAGTATACCAGAAGGGTACGTTTTAGTAAACACCCGTACTGAGGTTGAATTTTGGAAATTGGGACACAAGAGTTCAGCGTACCATGCATGAACCGGCGATGGGACATAGTAGCCCACTGTATTCTTCAAGATAATGGGATGTCATTGAGTGAGGAAATGCAGAGGCTCTTGGAGGCCATGAAAGAAAATGATAAGGAAAAGTTGGAGGCCATGAAAGCAGATAATAAGGAAAAGTTGGAGGCTATGAAGGTGGATAGTAAAGAGAAATTCGAATCTATAGAAAATAAATTGGACCTCCAACAGAGTGCGAATAAAAAGGATTTAGAATCCATAATTCAGAATTTAGAATCTCTTAAAACTGACAGTGATAACATGGGGAATAAATTAGAATCTATCAAAGCCAACTGTATAAAAATGAATAGTGAACTGAAGGCTGAGATAGATAAAATGAAAACGGAAAATGGGGAAAACATTGAAAAACAGTTGGAAGCTGCAAAAGAGGAGACATTAGAATCTGTGAAAGCCGACAGTAAAGTAAATAACGAGGTACTGAAGGCTGAAATTGAGAAAATAAAAAATGGGTCAAATAAATTCCAAAAGAGTATAGAAGAAAACATAGATTTATAATTTCAAGGTTTTGATACGGGGTTGGAGACTAAGTTAAATGAGTTCAAAGGGGAAATCACAAGTAAAATTGAAAGGGAAAACGGGGTACTTCAGTCAGGACTGCAAGACCAAATAAATAGCTTGAAGGAAAGTACGGAAAATTCCCAAACTAAATGTCAAGAAAATTTTGAAAATTTAAAGGATAAATTTGGTTCTATGGAAACTAAATTCAGTAACATGCAGGAAACTTGTAAAAAAGAATGTATACGAAAGTAAAAAGGAACTTGTAACCCAGATCCAAGGGGTGCGAGAAGTGTTAATAAAACAGATAGGGTCAAATAGGGATTTTTGTCAAATATCCCGATATGAGAACAAAGAGAGTCTTAATAAGCTAGGAGAAAGATTCGAAGGGGTTGAGAAAAAGTAGACAGACTCGAGGGAAAAGACGTTGAAGTTCAGGCCGAAGTAAATGATATAAAAAGTCAAAATAAAAAAGCGAAGAACATGAAAGATCAATTTGATCATTTTACTGGGCAGGTAGGTGAGAACTTGAGGAAGCATGAGGTCGGAATAAATAAGAGATTAAGTACATACGAAAAGAATCTCCAGGAAGAAAGAGAGCAACGAGACGAAGAACATAAGGAGAATACGCAGAAGATAGACGAAATAAGTAAGGGTATCAATGGGGTTCAGGAAACCATAGAAACATTAAAGGGACAAGAAGGAAAAACCAATACTGAAGTAAACCAGGTCAAAGACGACTTAACGGCATTGTATGAAAATCAAGGGAAAACTGAGGAAAAGCTTGAGGAAATTAAGGGAAATATGGTCAAAGGACAAAATGAAATGGAGAAAAAGATAAAGGAGATACGAGAGGACTTAGATACCAAAGGTGACGTTAAGCCAGAAATTATAGAAAAACAGGTCATGATCATCAAGAAAGAGGTAGAAGAACATTTAGCTGAAATAAGGGATAGTTTCAGGGAAGAAAAATTCCAACTCAAACAAGAAGTTGAAAGCAGTAAGAAGAATCGGGAAAGAGTTCAGAATGAATTTGGATCACGGTTGGAAAGGATTGAACACAAGAATAGTCAAATGGAAGTTCAGCTCATGTCTCAAGAAGAGAGTGCCCGAAGAGAAAGAAAATTAGAATTTGAAAGTCAGGATGAATTCCAGAAGACAGGATGGGTAGATCCCCATGAACAAGGCACTAATCAAGATAGGGAATTAGGAGGGGAGAGCCCTTATAAGAACCGAGGATATCCAATGGCAATGTCAACCCCTTATATGAACCAAACAAATGGACACATAATTAATATTATTAAGTCAAATGAGGATAGACCGGTGAAGTTTACGGGTATTAATATGTCAATTACTCCTAAATACTGGTTGAAGGAGGTAGAATACTTGAATGAAATGAAAGTTCCTCAGGATCGGAGACTGAGAGCAATTGAGAAGCTGTTGGCAGGTGATTGTCTCACCTGGTTCAGGAGTTTCAGATATACATTTGACACGGTGGAAGGATTTAGAGAAGCTTTTCTGAAACGATATTGGGCAGCAGATGTACAAGAAAATCTGAGGCTAGATCTGTACTCTAGGAAATATAGTACGAATGCCCCCACTAAATACTCAGAATTTTTCACCGCTCAGCTGTGTAAATTCCGTGAACTTGATATTGCCCCAGCCGAAAACGACCTGTGTGCCGCCATTGCAAGACAACTTCCATATGAGATACAAAGGTTGTTAATCTCATCCAAAGCCAGAAGTGCTGTGGAAGTGGAGAGCGTATTACGTCAGTTGGACATGACAACTTCACACGTTACTCCCAGGCATCAAAGACATACTGAACAAGTACACATGGCCAGTAGTCAAGAGGATAGAGATAAACCATCGACAAGAAATCAGTCAACTAGTACAAATACTCAGGGACTGGGTCGAGAATATGGACATCAACAACCTAGGGGAATACAGCCATACTATAGAGGAGGATATCGAGGAAGAAATCCAAGAAATACGGGTTATAGGCAACAGGAAAACCGACCGTATAATAATAATAATAATCAAAGTCAGGACAACAGAAAGAGATGGGAAAATTATCCCAGAAGGAATGTGAGACCTGAGGACAGAAACGATGAATATCGGGCTGAAATTGAAGAGAGGTATCAGGAAAGTCTTCGTTATATGAATGAACGAACAGACGAACCTGAGATGCAAAGAGTCCGTTGGAGTGTGGCAATGAAGAACCGAAAATCACCCGACCGACTGGAAGGAGCTCAACGCTTGGAGTTACAAGCTCAGTTGAAGAATGAGGGGAAAGGAAGCCCTCAAGATAAAAAAACTTCAAATTTAAATCATCAAAAGTGGAAACATACCAGGAGCTGGGAGAAAGTTGGGATTGTAAATTGGATAGCGAGACCAGATGAGCTAATTAAAGAGGATGTGGAAGGAATCCCACCTATTAGAAGGGAATTACCTATCATCATGTTAAGGATAGAAGGATTACTGGTCAGAGCATTAATATATACGGGATCAACTATAAGTTTAATAACGCAAAACCTCATAAATGAATTAGAAACACGAGGTCGTGTATTACAAATTCCCACCTCAAGCGTGAAGATTAAGGGAATTATTCCTGAAAAATCTTTGACATGTAGATTTCAGGTATACATTGATTTGATCATGGGTAACACTGAAATTTCACAATGCTTTTTGCTGGTAAACCAATTACCATACAATATTATATTGGGTATTGATTTTATCCGTGAGAACAAGGTCATAATAGACATAGTGCAAAATTGCATTAGGATTCATAGAGAGGATGTGGATGGAGAAAACATTAATCTACAGGAACAGGATACAAAAATAGAAGAACAGGTATGGCATATGGAAAAAATGACCGAGGAAGGTTGTAGGGACATAGAGAAAGTATTTGAAGTCCTAAACATAGAACTGGAAGATAGTATGGAAACCGAGTTCGAGACCAACCTGTCAGGAAAAATAGAGGAAGCTAAAGTTACCCTCGAAAACAAGGAAAATTTAAAGGAATTGCTATTAAATTACAGGGACGTATTTGATTCCAAGCCAGGAAAGATCCAAAATTTTAAATACGCGTTTCAAGTAAATGATTGGGCACCGTTCAGGCAAAAACCATACCCGGTTGCAGAAAAACATTACACACAAACAAAAAAAGACACTGCAGGAGATGAGTGATGCCGGTGTTATAGAAAAGATGGCGATATCATATGTTAGTCCATTAGTAATTGTGAGAAAACCGGATGGCTCAGTTAGGGTGTGTTTGGATGCCAGGAATTTGAACGCGAAAATTATACCAGAAAATGATTCGGCACCACCCATAAATGAAGTACTGAGGAAATTTAAAGGCAAGAAGATTTTCACAAATATTGACATGACTTCTTCATATCATCATCTCGAACTTGAAGAGAAAACCAGTCTTTTAACTGGATTTCAGTTCGATCAACAAACGTATTGCTTCAAGAGATGTCCGTTTGGCTTGAAGACCGCGGGATCCGCCTTAATAAGAGCACTTGATCGCAACCTGTCAGAGGAAGTAAAGGATTGCACTATCCGTTATGTGGATGACATATTGCTTACCTCGGAAAACATAAATGAACACTTGGAAAATTTAAAGCAATTATTGGAAGATTTGAAAAGGGCTAACTTTAAGATTGACTTGAAGAAATCAAACTTTTGTCAAAGACAAGTTACGTTTTTGGGGCATGTGATTGACAAGGATGGTGTCAAACCAAATCCATGCAAATTAGAATCGATAAGAGATTTTCCTAGGCCTTTGAAAGTGAAAAACGTTCGCCAGTTTTTGGGATTAATTGGATTTTTCTCGGGATATTGTCCATCCTACACCAAAACTGTTGCACCACTACAGGACCTTCTGAAGAAGGGGGGGCAAGTGGAAATGGACGGAGGAAACGGAAAAAGCGTTTATAGAGGCCAAGGAAATGCTCTTAAATTATGTGAAGCTAGGATATCCTAATTTTAATCAGAGATTTATAATTCAGACGGATGCATCCCAGATTGGAATAGGGGCAATGTTGTATCAGGAAAACCCGGATAACCCTAAGAAGAAAAAATATCTAGCTTTCACGAGTCGAAGACTGAAACCACACGAGAAAAATTATACAATTAGCGAGATCGAGCTGTTAGCGATATTGCATGGGTTGCAATATAGGCGAAAGATTGTATATGGGTTTCCAGTCACATTAAGAACCGATCATAAAGCCTTAACTTTTTGATGAAGACGGATTTATCCAGTCAAAGGTTGATGCGTTGGGCTTTATATATACAACAGTTCGACGTAAACATAGAGTATTGCCCGGGGAAAGAAAATGTAGTTCCAGATTATTTAAGCAGACAGCCAGAGTCCACAGAAGAAGAAGTAATGGCTATTGATTTGGAAGACAGAGATCAGCGCACTTTGGATGAATTAAGAAGCATTGGTCAACGATAACGTGAAGATCCATGGATGAACATGCTCATATCTTTCTTGGAAGGGAGTTTGATAAGGGGAACACCTGCGTATACTGAAGCTAATAAGATAACTCAGGATTATAATTTCTTTAATGGATTATTGTATAAGTTTGCGGACTCTGACCATACTCGATTGCGGATCGTTATACCTGCTATTTTGCAGAGGAAAATGGTATGGTTGGCCCATAGATCGTTTGGACATATGGGAGTCGACAAAACAGTCTCGATGCTAAAAGAAGCATTTGTATGGCCGAGACTGAGAGAAACTGTAAGGGATACGCTTAAGACATGTGACATATGTCAAAGAATTAAGCCAAATGCGTTTTTGATGAGAAAAAGCCAATACCACTGTTACCCGAGAGGCCAGGTCAAATTATTTCTATTGACAACTTTGGACCTTTGCCAATGGCTAGGAGGGGAAACAGACATATAATGGAGGCTATGGATGTTTTCACAAAAATTGTTGTTCTTGCTCCCATACAGAAGACTAGTACCAAACAAGTTTTAAAACGACTCAAAGAAAAAGTGATACCTATTCTGGGTAAACCAGAGAATTTGTTATCGGATCACGGAAGATGTTTACAAGTATAGAATTTAGACAGGAATTAGAGAGACTGGGAATACGTCTGATCCTGTCCAGCATTCTTCATCCTGAGGCAAATACTGTAGAAAGAGTTATGAGGGAAACGGCCAAGTATTGTAGGATATACTGTGCCGAGGAAAATTGGAAATGGATAGACATCCTCGATATCATCGAATTTTGTATAAATAATACGATCCACGAATCTACGGGAGATCTACCAATAACGTTACATCGGAATGAGCAACCAGAGAGACCTTGGAGTCTGGTCATTCCCAGGCCAACAGATGCTCAGCCTGGAAGAGATGTACGAATTAGAAGAGCCTTTGAGCATCTAAAAGCTCAAACTGATAGAAGACAAAGGAGAAACAGGCACAAGAGGCATCATCGACCACTATTAGCAGGAGAAATGGTGTTGGTGAAAAGACCATCCATTTCGGATCCAGGGAACCGCGTGTACAAGAAATTCCAGAAAATGTACCACGGACCGTATCAAAAAATAAGGGATTTAAGAAATAATGCCTATAGAATTCGGCACTGTGAAACGAATCACGAAGTGACTATGAATTCACCTAACCTGAGAGTATATTACCCTCCCGAAAACTTTGATGAAGCAAATGATCAGGCCCTGGTTATGGAACAACTTAGAGATGATAAATCCAGTTTTGATACAAACAGGAGTGAGTTAGAACGAGAAAATAGAGTTCAACCATTCAATTGTGAATGTGAACTAGAGAAAACGTATTTGGAGCTAAGAGAAATAATTGATTTTATTGAAGAAGAAAAGGTCAATTTAAGAAGAGAAAATGAGGAAATAAAGAAACGGGTAGGGATAGACCACACCCGTAACGAAGGATTACGTTCTATAGACTTTTAGTCCAGAAAAATAAGAAAGGAAGAACGGGTAGGGACAGAGCGTACTCAACCTACACCATTACCGGATAAGACTTTAAGAGGTGAAAAACCCAAATTATCGAGGGATTCCATGAGAATATAAAATAGAGGTACGGCGAGATGTTATGACGGCTTCGACACGGAAAAAATAAGAAAGTCTAGGAAAAACATTTAAATAAATTTCCTCAAAATTTCGAAAATTTATGTATCTAAGGAGGGGAGATTTGAACCCATGTGCTATTAGTTCAAGGGTCGAATCCATAGTTTATTGGCCAAAGAAGAGAGGAAAAATTACAGTCTTTAGAATGACTTAGAAAGAGGCAAGGAGTGGGCTGTTATAATATGGTGCAAGAATAGTTGACTACGAGTCATGCGGATATGATATCGTGCGTGACGCATTGATAAAGAGCTGGCTCATGATTATTAATAGAACGATAAAAACTTTCCACGCGTGTAAGAGAGAAGAGGTTTCGGAAATCGACCTTACTCAGCTATAAAATGTCAACCTCGCGATTGCTCAAGAAGAGGAATAATTAGATTAAAGCCATTGGCGAGCATTTAATTAATAAATGAAACACATTATTGTGGATCACCTTGGAATAGAGATTTTTGTGTGGGGAAAAAGTTTATAATATTTGCACAGGAAAGAAGTGCCGACACAGCATGACGTAATTAAAAATTCCCCGAGACCAGAGGTGGTAGGGAGAGAAAAATAAACCGCAACACCCACGTATCTGAAGAGCAAAATTATTTAATATCTTGGAATTGTGCGATCGATTTTCATGATCAAAGAAACTAGTTGGCGTTTAGAACACGAGCTTTCCAGAGGTATAGTTTTCAAAACTATACGACGATTACTTAAAAAGTTAGTGCTGGAGAAGATGCGGATTTTATCTTTTTGTCGCTGATTTGTATAAAAACTCTGGCTGAACCAGGGAGAGCATGCAGTCTTTACCAGACCTTGAGAGGTCGTGATAAGCTGTATCACCAACGAGCACCCCGTATGGGAGTGGCCGAGCAGTATCGTCATTTGTATCGCCGTGTGGAGACACATTAAAATCCTAGTAAAGGAATAATATCGGCAAGCTTCAGACAATTATCGTTAATAGTTCACCAGTATAGTCAAAGTTAGGCTGTGAACTCCAATAAATAACAAGCGATAGGTACTCGAATAATAGTTCAGTGAAAGAAATAACGCATCATAAAGTTTCGAAGTACCCAAGGAAGTGAAATAGACAGTTCTATCGACGTTAAGGAACCCGATCAGGGTAGAACCAAAATAAGCAACGCCTAGTGTGCCGGAAAGGTAGGGACTAGAGCGCAGAACGATAAAAAGTAGGAATTGTAGTTCCAGGCTTTGTCTAAGAAGACAAACGAACAGTAAACATTGGGGAGGACTCCAATAAGCTACAAATTAAAGAAATAGCAGTAAATGCTAGGAAATTACTAGGTCACCGATAAACTATTCGAGAGGCCGTATTCAGGACAGACTTTATCTAGACGAACTAGCTAGCGTCTAGTAAGAAACGACATCGTGCAAGTAAAGTATAGAAGCCGATAGTTAATACCCGGATTTGAAGATCAGCCGTTCCAGTGAGGTGTAGATCGATCGAGACTTTCCATCATCTCGTCAGATTAGGGAGCCGACGTTCTAAAAGTGTCACCCTTGGAAACGGGGAAGAAAAGAAATCACGTGTGTAAGGCGAAAATTAACGCCCAAGTGATAAAGAGCTATGTAATGTAAATATAGTGAAAATTTTTGAGTGTAATATTTTTATTGAATTTATATTGTGTTAAGGTAAACGAATACAAAATTCATTAGATTATAAGTGATTAAGGTAAATAATTTATGTGTTGCTAAAGAAGTGTCATTGAGTGTAAGTTTATCCATGGTGATGGCTTAAAAAAGCAGTGTTTGGGCGAAAATGTTTCATCACTGGAGGATTCGGACGCTGACCGTACAATCATGTGAGTAACTATTTAATTATGTTGTGTGTTTGGGAAGATTTGCGTATAATCCTCATGAAAGAGAGAGAATAGGAATATTGAATAACAAATAAAAGAATAACGGCGCGATCTGAACGATTAATTTGAGAAAATATACAACAAATATGTGAAATGTAAATGAATCCCTTGGGGAATGTATTAATTAAAACATCATTGTAATTGATAAATGATATAAATGTGAGAAAGCAAGCGTAATAATAATAATAATAAAAATTAGATAAATGAATGAATATTATGATGAATTATATATGAAAGGTAGTAGCTTCCGAGCTCCTTTAAATTAATTAATACATGTTATGAATACATGTTCTTATGGTAAAAATGATTATTGTCAAGGGAGAAGAGTAATATATATTTGAGATGTAGATCAAACGTTGATTTTGAATGTATTAGTTCTCTGGAGGCTACTTGGCTAATTAATGTATAAGCGCCATGTAGCGCATTGAAGTAATTTGTCACGCTAGGAATGCGTTGAAATGCGCGGTAAAACTAATTATGAGGGGCAGTTGGTCGTGGTAATTGAACTAGGGTAAGTCCTCAAAAGTTGTGATGTAATCACGAGGCAGTGTGTGTTGTATGGTAAAAAAGGGTGCAAATTATGTTGTATTATAAGCGCTGGTATATGGCAAGGCCTGCCCTAAGTCGCAAATGTTATAAGTCCTCCAGTGTGGGATATTGCTCCCGAGGCATTTGAAAGGATCGAACTCAGAGTCGTCTGTGTTGAAGCCTTTAAATGTTTGTTGTATTATTGAATTATTCTTACCCGCCAATGAGGATACTTCATAATTACTACATGCCGAAGCCATGAGAATACGTCTGTTGAGCCTAAATACGTTGTTTTAAAAATCAGTATGAAAGCCTGGTCATTCAGGGAAGTGCATTTAAGAACAGCTGTATGAAAGCTGAGGGTAGCCCGTCTCTTGTAGAAGCGAGACTGTGAAATCTCTGTCTCCCTGCAATAAATCACGCTAAGTAGTTAAGACCAGACCCTTACCATTGATGTATCGCGGTAGGTCGGGAAACGGTCTGTTTGAGTTATAATACCCAGGAGTGTTTAGAGTTTGTTTTAACGACCCGGTCTTTGAACCGAGGTTCCTTTATATAAATGATTATGGCTTGTAGATTTCAGATAGTTGCTTTCTTATAATATAATGGTCTTTTAAGACGAATAATGATAAATCCCTAACTTTATGATTATATGATTCAGTGATTCACGAGTTTTAGTGAAGACAATTAGATTCCGGGAGTGATCTTAATTTTTGACTTGTTCAAGTAGTCTTCTCTAGCTCGGGAGTACGCAGGTTTTTCCCAATCACAGTAGTGAGTTGTTGACTTGAGAGAGAGGGATGGTAACAGATGAACATTGTGAAAGCCCAAAAGTAAGTGATGATTAACAATACTTTGGTAATTTGATATTTATGATCAAAATATAAACTCATGTAATAGGAAGTGATGTGTATAAAATGGATGACACAGTGTAGATAAACATTACCGAGCCGTTTGGAGCTCTGGATTTTTTAATGAATTTAAAGGGACACTATATGGAAGTGAAACTTAATGGAAGTTTGTTGGTTTATGGAAAACCAGTTATTATGATTTTATATTTGTTTAATATGAGTTCCTTGGTCAACTTTGAACAAGTATGAATTGAAGGGTCAGTATTTTATTTGTTTAATGTTTGTAGCGCCATATATTTGAATAATTAAATGTTTTTTATAGTAGGAGTTGATTTTTGTTTATTTTTGGAAGTGTATCTTCTATTTAATCCAAAGTGTGTAGGTCACAAAGTGGGAGAACAAACCATGAACCCCGATACTCCCGATTGAGCATTGCTGGCAAACTGTGATTTACATATTTCATTGTTGAATGGGCACAACTATGTGCTTGATGGTTTGCACTTTATATCCACATTCACAACGAGGCGAGTCTATCCCACCCCACTGACAAGTGAGTGACTGACTGACCGGGATGGCCGAACTGCGCTAATTGGCCTAAACCCAGAGAGCCCAGTCTGCTTACGCTAATGGGTTTGGGAAGAGAGTAGGGATAGTCAACCACTCCTGAAATGTTGGTTAAGCCATGAGTTGACTGACAGCTACGTACACCTGGACCCACTATATTTTCTTTGGATATAATCAGTACAGCTAACATGTTACAGTCAAAGAGGCGGAGGATTGCGAGTTATAGGAAACTATAAATGTTGTAAATGTGAGTTGTCACAATGGGCCAAAAGTGGAGGTGTTACAACAAGGAATGTTCTGCCCTTTTATTTACGAATCGTCTGAACACCTGCCCGCTGGACACGAAGAAACTTGGTCAATGTGGAAGACCCTCAACAGGCAACGCACTGGAGTAGGGAGGTCTAACACCAACTTGTAAGAACGGGAATTTGCCTGTGTCTCGACTGTGTGAATGTGGTGAGGAACAAACCATGAACTACCTCCTCGTTTGCAAGTTGTGTCCAATTACATGTTGTCCACAGAACTTGATGGACGCAACACCTGATGCTTGCAAATTGGCAAAACACTGGTTTCACTGAATTTAAAATGAGTATAGCCTACGGATGCATGTGTGTATTAAAATAACCATGCAATGTTTATATAAATGTCATTTATTTATAGTACCATGTAATTGTCTTGATTCTTCAATATGATATCTGACGCGATTAAGTAAATAAATTTACGAATGCACCTTGTTATCATTTTAAATGGTCTTGTCGATTTCGTCGTTACGCTGGGGT
Source organism: Meconema thalassinum (assembly GCA_946902985.2). Classification (NCBI taxonomy): domain Eukaryota; kingdom Metazoa; phylum Arthropoda; class Insecta; order Orthoptera; family Tettigoniidae; genus Meconema; species Meconema thalassinum. The sequence goes on along the minus strand of OX336399.1, from coordinate 81,643,429 downwards.
CTGGCGTTACGTTACGGTGACGGGACGAAATGTACCCAGATGCACTGAGGTGTGTGACGTCATAGTACCGCTTGGTGCATGTGTTCCCCGACAATCTCTACTTCGTTATTATAAGATAAAAATCCCCGATTCTTGGATGTCACGGGTAATTTCGAGAACTACTGGATGGATTTTGATGCGGTTTTCACCATTCTGTAAAGGATATCTCGAGGAAAGATTCTGTAGTAAATAATTTATGTATGATGAAAGGAAGCCAAGCAATAACGATTTCAGTGAAAAAGTCGAAAACAAACTTGGCGTCCGTGCGCTTCTTAAGCTTACGCTGGGCAAACCGTTAAACATATCAATATACTATGAGCGTAAGAATTGGTCAACATGAAAAGTTCAACAAAAAAGTCCGCGAGAGCATATCTCTATCTTCAATACATCGCCCACTATAAGTGTTTTTAGACTGGATGGAAGGGGCACGTCCCCGCGCGTTCTAGTGAGTGTGACGGCATCCCGCGCTCTTGACCTTGCTTTGCCCTTGGTTTAAACTTCCCGTTCGCGAGTAATTTGAAACAAGATAAGCAAGATAAATACTATGCAGATAATTTTCTAACATGTCAAGAGTCTTTGGCTTCGAGCGAAGTGAGAAGCCTCCAGCCTTTCTAGCATTTTTCAGCATTTGTAGCATTTAAAATGATACAAAGTCTAGTCTTTCAGACTGACTGTCACATTTTTATTAGCAGGATTCATATACGCATTTTGGGTCCCACGATATCGTTTTAAAGCTCATAGTGCAGTCTATAACTTGCATACGAAGACATTTATACGAAGCTACAACTTAAAATTAACATGTCCAGACCTGAATAGTAACTGTGAAACACAATTAAAATGGCAGAACTTGAGCTTTAAGTATAAGGCTAATGATATCCAGGAATCTGGAATAATGCCAAACCTCGCTAATGAATCATTAGGATGATAAGAGAGTAGATAGTGAAGATCAGCGCAGATTGACACATTCCGACAATATTTAACTTCACGTCCTGTTGGGAGTGGAGGGCAGTGGGTGTCTTAGGAAGTGTCCTACCAACCTATCTCTTCTCTTCATTAGCAGTCGCCAGAATCATCTCTCCTCTCCCAATCGTCTTAAAACCTCTTCATTTGTAACCCTATCTTCCCATGTGATCTTTATCATTCTTCAGTAACACAAAATTTCAAACTCTTCAATTTTCCTCTTTTCTGTTGCTCCATCATTCCAAGTTTCACTTCCATAGAGCGCCACGCTCCAGACAAATGCTTTCAAAAATGACTTCCTGACACCTAAATCTATATTCAATGTCAACAGATTCCTTCTCTGTAGAAATGCTTTCCTTACCGATGCTCACCTACTTTATATATCCTCTTTGCTTCGTCCTTCACTGGTTATTTTGCCTCCTAAGTTGCAGAAATCTCCTAGTTCCTTCTCCTTTTACCTTCCAACAGTAGGGGTTTCTGATTTCTTTCGGATGCATTCCTATGTTTCGTGTAACATCACTACACCTACTGAATAGTCGTTGCGCAATTTTAAGAGATAGTCGCTTTTAGACCGACCTATGTCCTCAATATTAAGTTGGAGGATATTGAGATAAGAACCTAGATTCTTAGTTGATGGTTGGTTCTGAAATGATCCGTTTGGATTATGTTCCATGGTCCTCTTATTGCTGGGATATCCTGAAGCAGAGCTTTAGGTCCAGCATCCAACTCTGTTGCTTACATAGCACCGACTGAAACACACGTTTAGGGTAGTCTACTTAATGGTTATACCTACGGACGTGAAGCAACGATTGTCCCCCAGTGGTGTGTTAATTATAATTTAATCGGTCCGTGGAGAAAGGAACTAAGTCCATTTTATAGCTTTTCATATTTTCATGTAATGGGATATGTATTGTGGTTGGCAAGACCACCCTATTGTGGTGAAAGGAACTTTGTGCCTTGAATATAATGTTCGATTTTGAACCCTCTTTCAGTATCTCAGTTTGATTAGTTTGATTAGCGACATTAATATGCTAATAGAAGGTGCATTTCTTTATTCGTGCCCGAAATAGTTACTAAGACATTTTCATTGATAAGTCTTTCAATAGTGAACTGTGAAAAGGAACTCTAAGTGTTATTATACTTTTTATTTTGTGCCATATATATCGGAATCAGTAACTGGGACTCATGTTGAAACTAATCGTCACTTACTCACATATTGTTGTAGTATTGGAACATAAATAAATTGAATTCTTGCTTGAAAACTGCCAGCAACTGGAGATAGGAATTAAGTCAATTTTCTTTTAACATTATTTTTCAAATGTGTTGCACTATATTTCAATTCAAAACTGTTTATAGTATTACAAAACGACCGTAGTTGCAATAAAAAGAATTGGGAGAACACGACTATTGTAATTTGGTGAGAATGTAGTTGTATCCTTCACCTGAAAAATACAAAAATGTGACTTAGTCCCTTTCTCCACCGACTTATTCAATTTTAGTCAGATATTTGATTAGGTGCTTTGGGTCTTGATTTTAAGTACCAAACCAGCACATTTTTGGAGGGAGTGTGTAAAATCCCGGAGGAAAACTATACTATGGATTGGTGCCAGTATTGGAAGCACCGATCTCCGAACAAGATGAAGCTCTCCATAGTGGCGAGTAGTGGTGGGTGGGGAGGAATCTGGGCGAGCAAGTGAATAATGAGTTCTCATCCTCCAATACATGCCCAAGAGACAGCTCAGGAAAGTTCTGTTGAGCTTGAGTGGATCTACGGTGCAGTTGATGGCATTGTTACACTGACATCCTATCTTAAGACGTGTAATGGGTCGAGTAAGTCCTGTAAGTTACAGCACAATAATGTACGATTTATGTCGCTCAAGTAAGTTCTGCATAGAGCTCGTAACCCGACAGATGAAGGCGCTGGCGCTATTGAGCAATATAACCCTGCTATTAAAGTGCGTCTTAATATCAGTATCAGTCTGAGGATGACTCATCAAGACATAAGGCGGGTTTGGTGAACCATGTGTGGCATACTGTAATTTGCGTTTCGTAATATGTGCTACTGAGACCTGCAGCGGTAGCTTCGCTCGCTAAAGCGCAACGCTAGGTCATGGGGTCAAGCTCTCTGCGGACTCGGTAGACATGGGTTCGAGCGCCACCGTCGGCTGTCCTTGAACTGGTTTTCCATGGTTTCCCATTGTCAACTCCAGGCAAGTGTTGGGACGGTACCTTTTGACAGGCCACAGCTGCTTCCTTCCACATCCTTGCCCAGTTTCACTCACCATCATTCATGTCATCTCTCTTTAACACCTCTTATGAGATAGGCGTCCGGAAGGGTATCCGGCCGTAAAAACCATCCGTCACAAAGACTTTCATCACATCTCATCCCCGACCCCGATGGAAGACGGGAATTATAAGGGGTAGACATACAATATGTGCTACTGAGGGTTATTATTATTATTATTATTATTATTATTATCATCATTATTATTTAGGCGTGATGTTTGATTCAAATGATTTTGTTTTTCTGGTGAGTCAGCACCATTGCCTGTTTAGTAACGTCCTAGTATTGGCACAATTAAGGGGACTTAAAAGGTTTTCGCGAGCATTGCAGAACTTTTATCTATATTTTTGGATCAAGAAGGCATTTGCTTTGCGTTTGGATCAGTTTTTGGTCAATTTCATTAATATTATTCTTCGTCTAGAATCTGATGACCACGATGTTCCATTCCTAAAAACAATTAACACATACCTATTTGCATTATACTATTATTATTATTTCCGATTATTCCCATTCAGGAGAGCGTGAGAACTTGAGCCAATCACAGCTTCACTTCCTTTTCCCCTCTTCTTTTCTTTCCAAAACCTCTTCATTAGTTCACTGTGTTTTTATTCCTTTCCTCTGTCCATTTTTCCCATGATGTGTCTTTCCTTGAAACTTGTACAATTTTCGTGTTTCTGATTTTATTTCTAAATTGTTCTCTGTCCTTAATGTCGTCTTCAGAGATTTTAAGTAATTCCATGTCTTCATGTACTTCTTTTATCCAACTGGTCTTTAATTTACTTGCTTTCACGATATTGAAAATCTTCATAGTGAGTCTGTTCTCATCCATCCTATATATGTGTCCATAGAACTGCAGACGTCTCTTCCTAATTTTATCTATAATGGTGTCTGTATTTTCATAAAGTTCCTAATATCATGAATTCTTGTCATTCCTCTAATGACGGTGGTTTCTGCCGCGTACAAGGCTTCAGGCAAAACAACTGCGTTGTAATGGCGCAGTTTTGCATTACGAGATACTGATCTTTTGTTATAATGATTCCATGTCAGCTTGTACGCCTTCTGCAATTTTACTATTCTATCTGCATTAGAAATTGTGTTCAATCCTGTGGGTTGGATGGCTTCTCCTAAATATTTGAAGTGAGTGGCCTGCGAGATTTTTCCATATTGCGTTCGTAAGGTGATGTTTCCTGTTGATTTGGTATCCATATACTGTGTTTTTTCATACGAAATATCAAGTCCCGTTTTTACTGGAGATTTCATGTAGTTTCTCTAGCGCTAATATGGCCTCATCCTTGTTGTTTGTTAAGATGGCCAGATCATCTGCAAAGGCCAAGCATTTCACAGTGACTCTTTTCCCTTTCTCCTTTCCAATTTGGATACCATTCACATGCTTTTCCCATTCTGTGATGATTTTGTCCAGTACGATGTTGAACAAGAGTGGTGATAAACCATCCCCTTGTTGAACTCCAGTATGAATTGCAAAAGGGTTAGAGATTTCTCCCATGAGTTTCACTTTTGAGGTAGTTCCCAATAATGTTTCCTGGATGATGGCCCTGGTCTTCCTGTCAACTCCTAATTCTTCTAGTCTGTTAAACAAGGTTTGTCTGTCAACCGAATCGTGAGCTTTTTTGAAATCCACAAATGTGACTGTAGTGTTCTTGCATCGTCGGATGTGCAGTATGGTCTTGAGGTTCCAGATCTGCTCAATACAGGACCTTCCCTTCCTGAAACCTGCCTGATATTCTCCAATATGGTGGTCCACCTGTGGCTCGAGTCGATTCAGTAAAGCTTTAGAGAGAATTTTATAAGCGACTGGAAGAAGCGAAATTCCTCTATAATTATTCAGATCAGTTTTGCTTCCCTTCTTATGGAGTGGGTGTATCAAAGCACTCTTCCATTCTTCTGGTATTTTCTCTGTTTTCCAGACATCTGATATTATTCTGTGAATTTTTGGTGTTTATGTGTTCATGATCCAATTTCCAAACTTCTGCAGTAAGTCCATCTTCACCAGGGGCTCTATTGTTTTTAATGACTTGATTATGTCCACTATTTCTTCATGTGATGGTGGAAGTGAATCAAGGTTGGGCACTGGTTTTGCAAATTGAAGTTGTTCAGAAGGTTCTTCGCAATTAAGGAGTGTACTGAAATATTTAGCTAGAATTTCACAATTATTGCTCGTATTAGTTTCCAGAGATCCATCAGGTCGTTGTAAGCATCAACTAGGAGGTTGAAAGCCAGCTATATTTTCTCTAGAGGTCTTGTAAAAATTTCTGGTGTTGTTCTTAGTGAAGTCCTGTTCTATTTCTTTTAGCCTATTATTATCATAGTTGCACTTTTCATGGCGAATAATTTTAGAAGTGTTTTTCCGAACCTGCACAAATTCTTGCCATTTTTCTGTTGTTTTATGACTAGAAATTGTTCCATGCTTTAAACCTGATCTGAGTCAAAGAATCCTCTCCTGGCTTTCATATTAAGGACTTCATTGGCGTTCCTTCTAGAGATAGCAACGTGGTCAATCTGGAATTCTCCAAGTGTTTCATTGGGGGATATCCATGTTGTTAATTTACGCTTAGGCTTCTGGATTTGTGTTGACATAATTTGGAGATTGAAATTTTGACAGAATCTTATAAGGTGTTCACCATTTTTATCGGTTCTGCTATAAGCAGTGTATGGTCCTGTAATTCTCCTATATTTCTTTTCTTTTCCTAACTGCCCATTAAAATCTCCCAGTAGAATCTTGACATGATGTTTGGGAATTTTGTTCGTGATTTCCTCCAGAAGTTCCCAGAAGTCTTCTATTACCTGAGGGTCTTTCCTGTTGTTGTCATTCGTTGGTGAATTATATTATTATTATTATTATTATTATTACTTCTTTCTTTCTTCTGAATTTGGCCGCCTGTGGAACTCATGGAACCTAAGGCTTTCTGGTTAATCTCCTCTTCTCTTCCCTAAACCTCTTCATTCGTTCACTTCTGATCTTTCGCTCCTCCTCGGATATTACCAGTTTGGCTCTAATTTTAGGTGTTTTTTCCTCGAACATCTTGATGTTGTCAATTCGGTTTCTGAACTCTTATCTGTTGTGGATCACATCCACTGTGAGTCCACTTTCCTTGGCGTCTCTTTTAACCTCTTCTACCCACTTAGTTGTAGCCTTCAGCTCTGTAATATACTGGAATATCCTCTTAGTCAGTCGGTTCTCGTCCATTCTCACCAAATGTCCGTAGAATTTCAACCTTCGCTTCCGCATTGTGACAGTATTTTTGTCAGTATGTTTATAGAGGTCATCATTCCTTCTGTTCTTCCATGTCCCGTCAGCAGTTTTCTGTGGTCCTAATATTTTCCGCAAAATTTCCTCTCCTTTTTTTTCAGTTCCTGAAGATTCCCTTTTTTATTCAGTGTCAAGCACTCCGAGGCGTACAGACCCTCTGGCTTTACTACTGTGCTATAGTGTCTGAGTTTTGCCTTGTAGGATATTGCTCGTTTGTTGTATCTGTTCTGGGTTAACCTATAAGCCAAATCCAATTTTCTAGCTCTTGCCCTATTTGCTTCTTTATCCAGCCCATTGGGTTCTATCCATTCACCTAGATATTTAAACTTCTCAGTTCTTTTGACAGTCCCATGTTTCACTTTAATGTGTCTCTCTCCAAGGTGTCTGTATTCCATGTATTCTGTCCTTTCATGGGAGACTTTAAGACCCGTTTTCTCAGTGATTTCGTGCAGAGTATCCAGCATTTTTTGGGCATCATCCCGGCTTTGGGCTAAGAGGGCAAGATCATCAGCAAAAGCCAAACATTTAATTTCCAGGTTATATTATTATTATTATTATTATTATTATTATTATTATTATTATTATTATTATTATTATTATTATTATCGTTTCAGCCGTCTAGGGACCATAATTTAATTTCAATACGTTGTCCTTTGCTGTTCCTTCTTCTTCCTCCAGTATTCCTTCATCATCCCAGTAGGTTTCCTCTTTTCTTTCCTCGGACCATTTCAAGCAGGTTTTCCTTCCCTTCCTCCTTTCGAATCCTTCCATTTTTAACACTTTTGCCTAAAAATATCTCTCTCTGTGGTGTATCTTCTTCTATGAACTTGTTTCTTTCCAAATCCTCTTTGACTTCTTGTACGCAGGCTGTTGTTGACTTCTTGTTCCACGTGAGAAAATCTGCTTGGTTAACCCACTGTCATCCATCCTGTACAACTGTCCAATAAATAGGAATCTCCTCTTCCGTATCGTTTCTGTTATGTTTTCTATATTTCGATATATTTCATCATTACAGTACTTCATAATTTCCAGAATTCTGCAGTTTTTAAAGGACCGAGTATTTTGCGTGTAATTCTTCTTTTTACTACCGTACTTCTAATTTATCCAATTAGTAGTTCAGTACGAGACATTCACTCGGATACAGTCATTCCGGTTTCCCCCCAGGGGCTCACATCAAGTGGTACGTGGGTTGGCGACCACGGGGCCCCAGCTGAGTCTGGCATTGCTTCCACTTACTCGTGCCGGGCTCCTCTCTGTCTTCTTTCCTGTCGACCTCACTTGGTAAACTCTTGTTCTCTTCCGACCCCGACGATACTAGTGTATCCGAGGCCTAGGGAGTCTCTTCATTTCCCACCTTACTTGGCCCTTGTCTCATCTTTTCTGATTCCCTCCTTCTGCGAGGGGTCAGCCTTCTTTTCCTTTTCATGTTATCTCCTGCCTTCTGATTAAGGCCCTCAAGGAGGCCGGGTGTATATAGCCTTACCACGTTTGGTGCACCCTAGATAATGCTACACCCTCAGGAGCTCACGGCTGGTGAGTTCGGGAGTTGGCGACCCCGAGGGATTCCTTAGCTGGGTCCGGTTTTCCCCTTTTGTCCCTTACCTGTGTGGGGGGGGGGACCCTCTCCTCTTTCACTTTCCTAGCTGCCTTTCATGGCTCTCCTTCCTTCCAAGTCCCTCAATCTGCATTCTTCTAGGGTTGAGGGCATTTCTTTTCCTCCTGTCCTTTATTTGCCTTATTCTCCTTTTGTTGTCCATTTCTTCTTCTAGTATATAAGTTAGTAGTTAGTTTTAGTTATAGTTTACATTTCATTTTTATCCTCACGGTCACCCAAACCATTAGGGGCTGATAACCTAGATGTTAGGCCCCTTATAACAACAATTATCATCATCATCATCATCATCATCATCTTTCCGGTTTGAATACGGTGTTTTAGTGCTATATTTTAAGATCTTTAGACAAACACTTATTATTTATTATTATTCCTAGTTACACCATCCGCTATTACCATCTTTCGTATTCTTTATTATTATTATTATTATTATTGTTATTTTAATTATTCATTTCGAATGGACCATTTATCAATTAATTCTAGGGGTACTCTCAGCCTCGTGAGGCACAACTGAGAAGAGGAGGATTTTATTCTGACCTCAACCATCCTAGAAGTGATTTTCCGTGATTTTTCCCCAACTTCTGCTCCAAGAAAATGCTGGGATGGTTCCTAACTGAAGGCCACGGCCACCTCCTTTCCAATCCTATCCATATTCACAAATACACACACTGGTACATCCATCACAATGCCACTGGTTATCATACAAATTCCACACACAAACTCAAATACATGGGGCTATAAGACGACGATGTTGCAGTCCCTCGAATAAGCAGCGATAACAGCAAATAACTAACAAAAAGGACAAATTTCATTTATAACTAAGAAGTTGTCCCTTAAATGTATCCATGCATGTTTTACCATGGAATGGTCAAGTTAAAACAAACGAAGTATTTCACGAATGCCCCATATTACAACCGCCATTTCAAATCATCCGTAATATTTTAAGATTCACATTTAGTGACAAATCAAAAAAGATATGAGCCTTGCAGTATTCGCATATGATGTGTAACATCTGACATGTTATCCTACTCGTATACTACACAGCTTGGACATTCTTAAAATGTTAATTTACACTCCCTTTTCATACTGGTACTATGATGAATGTATAGATTGTATTGAAGATATGCTACTGTCACATTTGTGGCGCAGCGGTCAAGCTGTTAGTCTCTCACCAAGAGAGACCGGGTTTGATTCCCGGTCAATACATATGAGATTTTCGAATTGAAATGCCATGTCCTGTGGTTCGCATTCCACGTAAAAGGGAGGTACCGTGGATCATGATCGTGAGATTAACGGACACGCAAAACTACAAGCTTCCTTCCTTCCTTTTACATTAATAATTCATAATAACAAAGTGACACACAACGTCGGCAGTACTCTCAAATACTGTGAGCACATTCCTCAGTAACTATAACATGCATTATTCTCAAGGCTCCCATACAGTTGGTCGTAAACAATCAAAACATGGCTTCCTACAATCATGAAATGACTTAGTCTCACATATGATGAAAATACAGCTTTTATTCCACTCATATAACAACATTCTGTTATGCATTTAATATTTGACTAGTCACCCACAGCTTGACAATAAGGCCGCTTACTTAAATGTCATTTGTCGTCTTTGTCCTACCCCAAGTGATATTCAACCTTGAACGTGAAGCTTCATAAACTGCTCAATGACAAATGAAAGTCGGTGAAACATTTGCCTCTGTGCTCGTCAAACCAGTGCCTGCTAAATGCACTGCCTACTGTATTGCCATAACATTCTCGCGCTACAGAGCACAGACTGCCTTGTTTCCAATACACACATTTTCATTTGTACATCCAGCTGGCAGTGCATCTTCACTTCCGTCCGATCCACTTCCGTTCGATCCACATCCGCCCGATTTACTTCCTTTCCATTTTTCAGGCAGTGCGTCTTCACTTCCGTCCGATCCACTTCCGTTCGATCCCCTTCCGTCCCCAATTTTCAAAATCTCTCCCACAAAACTATCCAGCAACCGAGCGGAAAGATGTTACACATCAATAATTATTCCTAGTTTGGTACAAAAATATTTCCGCTCAAGTTAATTTGCCTTACAGCTTTTATCTTGCTGAGCTCAAGATAGCGGGATCGAATCCCGGCGCAGTCAGTCGGCATTTGTGGGTGCGCAAAAGCGAGGGAGCCGTGTCAGTAAGTTTACTGACACATTAAAGATCCCTTCGAGGTAGAATTCCGACACCCAGCGTCTCTAAAAGCCTCAGTAGTTTACAGGGACGTTAAACCAATAACAGTATTATTATTATTATTAGCTGTTATATTTTATTAGTTTGCATATTATTCAGATCAGGCATGGATTAGGAATCTCGAATTATAAAATCCGCCTTGTCAAACACTAGGAAGTTTAATAATTAAATTAAGACGTATGCTACAAGTATCGGTCAACGACCTGTCCATGTTGAAACACCGGATCCCATGAGAACACCGCAGTTAAGCAACATTGGGCGTGGTCAGAACTTGGATGGTGTACCGGTTCTAGGTACTACGCGCTGTTGACCAACATAAGTAGGAGCGGAAAGGCCCTGGCACCCTACCGCACGTAAACTCCAGCTGAGGATAGCTTCTTCGGAGGCTCGGACCTGTCTCCTGGCAGCATACCAATTACATTACATGTATCGGTATACAATGATACCCCCGTCAGCGTATATTAAATAATAAAAACAAGTAGTTCCGTGAAGAACTATACAGCCTATTTTCATATATCCTACTTATGTTAATTGCCACTATCAACATACAAAATTTCAGTTTGATTGCTGTAATAGATTCGTAGATATTGAGAACCGACTAAATATTTCGGATGGTCGCCATGTGGGATTTTATATATGTAGGTCCTAGAGTTATGTGCTGTTACATGAAGATTATTGTGTACGTGTAGCATTCAAACTTCAATCGCATGATTAGGACACAAGAAGTAACAAGGAGATTTTAAAATTTCGCACAGCTGCCATCTTGTGGTTATAGAAACAATTGAAATAAATTAGATGCAGTGGATTAACATTCGTATAAGGATTTACTGTACCAAGTTTCACTGAACTCGGATGGTTAAATTGCGAGAAACGTCCATGCCATGTTGGATTTGTGATCACCAGGTTATTTAACCCTCTCAGTGCCGCGTATATTTCAAAGGTACTAGCCACCCACTTTTTGTCCAATTTTTCCGATTTGCAGCTCTCTAGAAAAAATTAATTACTCTCACAATTTGTATCCGTTTTCAGTGAAAATGTTTTCTGTTCTATAAAAGGAACGACTTCTTTATATCAAAAAATATGTGTAGTTAAAATTGAAATAAATCATGAATTTAAAATTTTAAAAATCAATTAATGAAAATCCAAGCCTCCGTGGCTTAGGCGGCAGCATGCCGGCCTCTCACCGCTGGGTCCGTGTTTCAAATCCCGGTCACTCCATGTGAGATCTGTGCTGGACAAAACCGAGGCAGACAGGTTTTTCTCCGGGTACTCCGGTTTTCCCTGTCAAAAATTTCATTCCAGCAACACTCTCCACTATCATTTCATTTCATCTGTCATTCATTTAATCATTGCCCCAGAGGAGTGCGTCAGGCCTCGGCAGCCGGCACAGTCCATATCCTCGCCGCTAGATGGGGGCTTCATTCATTCCATTCCTGACCCGGTCGGAGACTGGAAGCAGGCTGTGGATTTTCATTTCAATTAATGAAAATCCACATTTTAAAGCAAATATGTAGTTCTGAAAATCATTGTAACTCACCAACTGTTGATATTTAATGTAGTACACTCTCTTGACTGTTGTTGTGGAAAGAATTAAGTTATTTGGAATGATAATATGTCATAAGTGTTCAAAATATAAAATTTACTAATCACGGCAATTGGCGGTGTTCCAGTTATAATAACACTTTCAGAATCGCGCTCACTGACTAAAACCTCACAAGAAGAGTCTTCAACACTATTATGAAGTTCCATTTCACATTCTGACTCCACAAAGTCATCATAATTCCCTAAACTATTGATACAATCTACTAAATCATCATCGTTTGTAAACACGCCGTCATGTAAGCCAGCCATTACTTGTTGACAGGCGAGATATGCGGATACGAACTTCACATTTTCTTAGAAATTCGTCGCACGAAAACAAATAATTTTATGCGGCTCCTAGTGGAAAATGTGGAGACTACGTTCCTTCCTTCATAAGAATATACTGATTTGTGCTTTTTTTTTTTTTTTTTTTTTTTAGCGTATGGCTTTTAGTGCCGGGAGTGTCCGAGGTCATGTTCGGCTCGCCAGTTTTGTAGCTGCTTCGAGACGGACACCCAATGGGTGAGCTACAAGTACCGTTGGGGAGGAAAGTGGGAATGTAAGGACGAGAAGTTGGAAGGTAGCGGCTGTGGCCTACAGGTAGGGACCAACCCCGGCATTTGCCTGGATGGAAGATGGGAAACCACAGAAGACCATCTTCAAGGTTGCCGGCGAGGGGATTCGAACCTCCTCGCCTGCCGGATGTGAGCGACTGCCAGCAGTCATGCCGTAACGACCACGGCTAACTCACCCGGTACTGATTTGTTCTGCCATCTACCGTAAAAGGAAGATCTACAACAGTTTCTAAACAAGTCTGCACGAGGGATGAAATATCATTCCTGGCACTTTAGGCGAGTTCACGGAGGAATGAAAAATCATCCCTTGGCGCTCAAAGAGTTTAAGTTCTATAGGTGAACTTAAGTTCATAGCCCCTATGAACATAAAAAATTCAGTTTGATTGCTATAATTGGTTCGTAGATATTCAGAGCCGTCAAAATATTTCGGATGGTCGCCATGTTGGATTGTTAAATGTATATGCCATAGAGTTATGTACCATTAAAAGAAAATTATTGCGTAGGTTCATTATTCCAACTTTCCCTTCGATCGCATGATTACGACACAGGAAATAAACACTTAATTTTAAAATTCGCACAGCCGCCATCTTGAGGTTATGTAAACAATTGACCTAAATTAGATACCAGTGCATTACAATGTGTATAAACATTTCCTGTACCAGATTTCAATGCGTTTGGAACATTAAATCACGATGAAGGTCTATTTAAAATTTTCAAATTCGCTTGGCCGCCATGTTCGTTTTGTAGTTAAATGGTTTTTAAAAGTCTTATAGATGAACTTCCAGTAGTGCCCTTTATCTTCTTACAAAACTTCAGGATGATACCGCTAATAGTTTCAGAGATATAGAATGCCGGTGAAATATTTCGCACAGCCGCCATCTTGTGGTTATGTAAACAATTGAACGAAGTTAGATGCCGGTGCATTACGATGTGTATAAACATATACTGTACCAAGTTTTATTGCGTTTGGTTGGTTAAATCGCGAGAAACGTCTATTTAAGTGTCGCAAATTCGCGTGGCCGCCATGTTGGTTTTGTAGTTACCAGTTTTCAAAAGTCACATAGGTGAACTTCTAGTAGTTCCCTTTATCACCGTATAAAAATCCAGTGTGATATCGGGAATAGTTTCGGAGATATTGAATGCTGGTGAAATATTTCGCACAGCCGCCATGCTGGATTGGTGAGAGGTAACAAAATTTGAAGGGCACGGTCCGGGTCGTCCGGAATAGTGCTATGAACTTACCGAGTTTAATTGAAATCGCTCTAGCCGTTTAGATGTTATTAGGGGGACACACACACACACCTCACACACACACACACGGACATAAGGTGATCTCATAAGCCAATTTTTTTCAAAATTGAAAATAGGCTAATAATCTCAAAAACTATGTTAACAAGTACCAAAGAGAAAATGGATATCGTTGCAAAAACATTAGAATTTAAATAATTGAAAGGTCACAAAATATTTTAGAAAATACATAAAAGAAACAAGATTATAGTTAACAGTGAATCGAACAAAACAATTCTAAAAATTAATTTTATTATTTTATGTTCGACGATGTCGAAATGTAAATATTATAAGTCAGAAAACTGTATCAACATGATAGTAATTATAGTACTGTTTTTCATTATCAGACAGTTTCTCCAGCCAATCAGGTAAGGATAACTTCGCGCATGTGCTCAAAATCCAACATATCGGACATGAATTGAAAGTTCAAATTGGATATCGGATCAACCATTGTAGTTACAATCCCAAACACAAAGATAAAATCACCACGAACCTTAACGGTAACAAGAAAATACTATGAATCTACGTCCAGAAGTTAGCAACACAGCATCCTTCTACATAAATTACGACATGGAAGGTGCACCGTCCCTTATGTTCACGTAAATAAACTGGCGAATAAAAGACAAGAAATGGCACTATACCTTAATATCCCCAACTCCAATTTCTACACAGCGCATTGCTTTCAAACGATATCGGTGACAAAATTAGTGAATGCTTCTTCTGATCGGCATTAGACATCATGCATTACCAAGCAAAGTAAATGGTCTCTGCTTTCGAAATTCATTGACCCACGCATGCGCTCTGTTCAGTCAGCAAACCACCCAGCGCGCTCTGTTCACTAACTGAAGTTACTGAATCTCACAGATATTTATGAATATTTATGTTAAAATATATAATAAAGTTATAATTATCGTCGAACATAAACAGTCGTATGCAACTCGCCTATAATGGTAATTAAGACACTCGTATGGAAATTATAAAACTCGCTACGCTTGTTTCATAAACATACTCCGTCTTAAATATTGCCATTATAAGCTCGTTGTCGAAGGTATCATTGTATACCGAAACATGTACATTTTAAATTAATTATGAAACTTCTCAGTGTTTGACAAGGTGGATTTTATAATTTGAGATTAATATCAGTCAACACGGATAATATATATTGAATACCATATTCATAAGACCTACCAAAGAGCTATATGAACACACAGATAGACTCACAGATATCATTAGAAAACGCAGACTAACTTTCTACGGGCACATACAGAGAATGAACAATAAACGACTTACAAAGAAAATCTTTGATGTAGTAAATAGTTCAAAAAGGAAAACAAATTGGTATCATGAAATAGAAGACGATTTAAAGCAATTAGGGATCAAAAAGCAAATGATAGAAGACAGAGAAAAATTCAGAAACAAAATTAAGAACGCCAAATTTTTAGTAAGTGAAAGGAAGAAGATACGAACATTGTGGACGGAACAAAGGAAACAGGAGCACAGTCAAAGGATGAAGAGATTTTGGGAAGAGAAGAAGGGAAAGAAGTGAAAATTGTGACATCATGAGATACTTAAGTTCAAACACTGTCCATAAGGGCAACAATGATGTAATAATAATAATAATAATAATGGTTAATGTCCATGCATATTATGGATTAGGAAGCCAAAACTCTGCCCTTAAAGGTTACTCTATCTTTATCACATCATAAGTACAGTCCATAGCCTAAATATCATTTGTTTGTAAAATTTACAAAAGGCTTATTTCCTAGTGTTTTTCGTTCAATAATAATTGGATCCACACTGGATATAGACCTTTCTTTCGCTCTCAATCAAGCTACGTAGAGACTGTGAAGTCCACTGTGTGATCTATTGTTGACTGTGGGCGAGGGATATGTTACGCACAAGTTTGGTGGTGTTCGTTATGAGTTGTAAAACTTGAAGAAAGGGAAACAGAGGGATGGAATCGAAGAAAAGTTTGTAGGTTGTTAGCTGTGGACGGATGATATCGGGATTGCAGGACCGTTTACACCATGATAAACAGGGTGAATAGTAATTCATGCATGGAACTACAACTGGTAACTGATCTTGGTGAGTGTATTATAATGTGTTCTGTAGCTTATATCATTACGTATGAATATCACACGTTGGCTGTAATAAACCACGTTAATTTCTCAAAATGCAAGATGGATGACTCAACAAAAGCATAGGTGTAAAGTGACTGAAGTAATGCTTATCCGTTATTTTTCTCCTACGTCAGCACAGCAGAATATGCTCTTGCCTTACACGTTCACTACGCCAGTGAGGTCAGTCGTTGCGAGGAGGAGAGGGTTATGACGTAATATTGACAACCCAAGATAATTAACGCTTGGGCTAGCTTCGGATGCTCTCGGCACGCGCCTCCATATCGGCAGTAGCCACAAAGCCACTGTGTTTCAATTCTAAATGGATTTTAGGTAGATTTCATTAGAAAGCTAACTATTGCAATGGGTACCATGTTTCGACTTCCGGAAAATTTCGACATATCTTCGCGTTTCACATCCCCCAGACCCCAAAACCACCGTCAGTTCAAAAGTTTATATATAATTTATGTATGTATATATGTATATATGTATATATATATATGCATATCAGTTTCTTGTGGACACGATAACTGCAGTAATTTTGCACCAATCACTTTGAATTTTTTACCGAATATGTATACCTATAAAATCTCGGTCGAGTTCGTTACTGGGCTAAATCGGTTGAAGGGGATGAAAATGGGGGGCTTTTTTTCGAAAAAGTGAAATATTGCTATAACTCACTTAATATGTGAAATATCGAATCCATTCAAAGATCATACTATGTGTCTGATAAAGCCCAAAGTTTTATGTTTGAAGAGTTTTTTATAGCACCAACCATTGACCAAAGGGGTGGGAAAAGTGGGTTTTTCGGGAAACATTAATCATATCTCTCTTAATAGGCACAATATCAAAACCGTACAAAATGGACAATATTCCCCTAATAATTACCTAAAACTTTTGTCTGAAAGTATTTTTGATATGACCCACCATTACGCCAAGGGATGAAACAAGATGTTCAGTAAAGAACATATAGCCTACTTTCTCCTAAATGCATGGGTATTGTTATAACTCTTTGTCCTTTTCTAGGAGTATGATTGAATGTTGGTTGTAGTAGCTTGTTGAAATACAACGTGCTATAGGGATATTAAACATGAATATGAGGTGCCCTTTGCTAGTGCTACCTCTGTACCAAATTTCGTTCAATTCGGTTTCGCCGTGTTGAATTGATAGGGGGAATCGATTTGCACACATACTTGGCCACCATCTGCAAACTATTGGGCTGATGTTCTTGCAGTTTGGTCAGAATATGTTTCCCACATAAAGATATGGTGTTGCAAAATTTGGTAGAGACTAGATTATTAGGTTGGTCGTAATTACATTTTAGCTTTTAACATTTGGGTGGCCGCGATTACGTTTCCGTCAAGATAGCGGTGATATAAAACATGACACTGAGGTGCCTCTTGCTAGTGCTACCTCTGTACCAAATTTCGTTCATTCGGTTCCACCGTGTTCGAATTAATAGGGGGAATCAATTTTGACATAAAGATGGCCGCCATCCGCAAACTATAAGGGTAATGACCTATTAGATTGGTCAAAGGATGCTCCCTCCATAAAGGTATGTCGTTGCAAAGTTTGGTAGAGATCGAATGGTTATGTTAGTCGTAATTTGATTTAAGCTTTAAACATTTGTGTGGCCGCTATTACGTTTCTGTCAATATGGCGGCGATATTAATCATGACACTGAGATGCCCTTTGCTAGTGCTATCTCTGTCCAAATTTCGTTCCATTCTGTTTCACCGTGTTTGAATTAATAGGGGGAATCGATTTTGACACAAAGATGGCCGCCATCCGCAAACTATTAGGCGAATGACCTATTAGATTGGTCAAAGGATGCTCCCTCCATAAAGGTATGTAGTTGCAAAATTTGGTTGAGATCGGATGATTAGGTTAATCGTAATGTGATTTAAGCTTTGAACATTCTTGTGGCCGCCATTACGTTTCAGTCAAGACGGCGGCGATATAAAACATGACACTGAGGTGCCCTTTGCTAGTGCTACCTCTGTACCAAATTTCGTTCCATTAGGTTCCTCCGTGTTCGAATTAATAGGGGGAATCAATTTTGACATAAAGATGGCCGCCATCCGCAAACTATTAGGCTAATAACCTATTAGATTGGTCAAAGGATGCTCCCTCCAAAAAGGTATGTTGTTGCAAAGTTTGGTAGAGATCGGATGGTTATGTTAGTCGTAATTTAACTTAAGCTTTGAACATTTGTGTGGCCGCCATTACGTTTCTGTCAATATGGCGGCGATATAAAACATGACACTGAGATGCCCTTTGCTAGTGCTACCTCTGTACCAAATTTCGTTCCATTCGGTTTCACCGTGTTTGAATTAATAGGGGGAATTGATTTTCACACAAAGATGGCCGCCATTCGCAAACTATTAGGCTAATGACCTATTCATTTGGTCAAAGGATGCTTCCTCTATAAGGGTATGTTGATGCAAAATTTGGTAGAGATCGGATGATTAGGTTAATCGTAATTTGATTTAAGCTTTGAACATTTGTGTGGCCACCATTACGTTTCCGTCAAGATGGCGGCGATATAAAACATGACACTGAGGTGCCTTTTGTTAGTACTACCTCTGTACCAAATTTCGTTCCATTCGGTTGCACCGTGTTCGAATTAATAGGGGGAATCGATTTTCACACAAAGATGGCCGCCATCCGCAAACTATTACTCTGATGACCTATTAGTTTGGTCAAAGGATGCTCCCCCCATAAAGGTATGTTGTTGCAAAATTTGGTAGAGATCGGATGATTAGGTTAGTCGTAATTTGATTTAAGCTTTGAACATTTGTGTGGCCGCCATTACGTTTCCGTCAAGATGGCGGCGATATAAAACATGACACTGAGGTGCCTTTCGTTAGTACTACTTCCGTACCAAATTTCGTTCCATTCGGTTGCACCGTGTTCGAATTAATAGGGGGAATCGATTTTCACTCAAAGATGGCCGCCATCCGTAAACTATTACGCTGATGACCTATTGGTTTGGTCAAAGGATGCTCCCCCCATAAAGGTATGTTGTTGCAAAATTTGGTAGAGATCGGATGATTAGGTTAGTCGTAATTTGATTTAAGCTTTCAACATTTGTGAGGCCGCCATTACGTTTCCGTCAAGATGGCGGCGATATAAAACATGACACTGAGGTGTCCTTTGCTAGTGCTACCTTTGTACCAAATTTCGTTTAATTCGCATTCACCGTGTTCGAATTGATAGGGGGGGACAGACATTCAGAGTACACACACTCACACACAGACACACACACACACAGACACACACACAGACTCACACACACACATACACACACACAGACAGACACACTTTTTTCGCCCTGTGTTGATCTCATAAGTCTACTTTCATTTTTTGCAAAAATCGAAAGTAGGCTAAACAAGATGTTCAGTAAAGAACATATAGCCTACTTTCTCCTAAATGCATGGGTATTGTAATAACTCTTTGTCCTTTTCAAGGAGTATGATTGAATGTTGGTTGTAGTAGCTTGTTGAAATACAACGTGCTATAGGGATATTAAACATGAATATGAGGTTCCCTTTGCTAGTGCTACCTCTGTACCAAATTTCGTTCATTCGGTTCCACCGTGTTAGAATTAATAGGGGGAATCAATTTTGACATAAAGATGGCCGCCATCCGCAAACTATTAGGCTAATGACCTATTAGATTGGTCAAAGGATGCTCCCTCCATAAAGGTATGTTGTTGCAAAGTTTGGTAGAGATCGGATGGTTATGTTAGTCGTAATTTAACTTAAGCTTTGAACATTTGTGTGGCCGCCATTACGTTTCTGTCAATATGGCCGCGATATAAAACATGACACTGAGATGCCTCTTGCTAGTGCTACCTCTGTACCAAATTTCGTTCCATTCGGTTTCACCGTGTTTGAATTAATAGGGGGAATTGATTTTCACACAAAGATGGCCGCCATCCGCAAACTATTACGCTGGTGACCTATTAGATTGGTCAAAGGATGCTCCCTCTATATAGGTATGTAGTTGCAAAATTTGGTAGCGATCGGATGATTAGGTTAATCGTAATTTGATTTAAGCTTTGAACATTCGTGTGGCCGCCATTACGTTTAAGTCAAGATGGCGGCGATATAAAACATGACACTGAGGTGCCCTTTGCTAGTGCTACCTCTGTACCAAATTTCGTTCCATTCGGTTCCACCGTGTTCGAATTAATAGGGGGAATCAATTTTGACATAAAGATGGCTGCCATCCGCAAACTATTCGGCTAATAACCTATTAGATTGGTCAAAGGTTGCTCCCTCCATAAAGGTATGTTGTTGCAAAGTTTGGTAGAGATCGGATGGTTATGTTAGTCGTAATTTAACTTAAGCTTTGAACATTTGTGTGGCCGCCATTACGTTTCTGTCAGAATGGCGGCGATATAAAACATGACACAGATGCCCCCTGCTAGTGCTACCTCTGTACCAAATTTCGTTCCATTTGTTTTCACCGTGTTTGAATTAATAGGGGGAATTGATTTTCACACAAAGATGGCCGCCATCCGCAAACTATTAGGCTAATGACCTATTCATTTGGTCAAAGGATGCTTCCTCCATAAGGGTATGTTGTTGCTAAATTTGGTAGAGATCGGATGATTAGGTTAATCGTAATTTGATTTAAGCTTTGAACATTTGTGTGGCCGCCATTACGTTTCCGTCAAGATGACGGCGATATAAAACATGACACTGAGGTGTCCTTTGCTAGTGCTACCTTTGTACCAAATTTCGTTCAATTCGCATTCACCGTGTTCGAATTGATAGGGGGGGGGACAGACATTCAGAGTACACACACTCACACACACACAGACACACACACACACAGACTCACACACACACATACACACACACACACACACACAGACTCACACACACACATACACACACAGACAGACACACTTTTTTCGCCCTGTGTTGATCTCATAAGTCTACTTTCATTTTTTGCAAAAATCGAAAGTAGGCTAAAAATGATTTCGGAATTATAAGAAAATGCCAAGAGCAATCAATGGTTGCCATGACAACGCACTTGTACGAGATCAGATTCAGATTTTCATCTGACTAAGTGTGAAGCGGCTTCGGTAACGTAACTGGTAGCATGCTGAACTACTATGCCCAAGGTCGCGGGTTCAAAGCCCCAAAGTCGTCGGATTTTCTAAGAGCGCTAAAAATCCCCCAGTATGCTTTCCTTTTGGAGGGGAAGTTCCAACGTTCGTTGCGAGTTGCTGGTTCGGTGGCATCTAGTAGCCATGTTCACAGCTAGGCGTCGTTGACGGTAGTATCTGGTAGCAACATTAGGAACTACTGCTTGAAATTGACCGTCTGCAGTCCTTACCTGAATTGCAGACTAATACAGCCATCACAATTCACACCGTTTATCAGACAGATTCTACACTCACCCAAGGAACACGGGCTTACATGACCGCGTTGTCGTAGCCCCTAAACTGAGGAACCAACCAAAATCTCTGCGAGAGATATAATTTTGGGTGAAGAAGTAACAGACCGTTACATAGTTACACATCAGTGTCGAAACCTTGCATAAGGACAGTGTGACCACAAGTATAAAAATGGACTCCAAATGACAAGAAGGTTACCGTCATCATAAGACAATAAAAAGTTTAAAATATGCATAAAATGACGAAAAACAAAGTTAATTAATCTCCAATTATAAAATACTTTCTCACAATAAATGAGGTCTGATCCTTCTACGAAAACCTGCATATTCTGCCTATTTTCGCCTATCCCCAAGTTTGTCCAGTGAAATCTACCTCCGCCTTCCGGCGTGCCGAGAGGCCTTTTTTTTTGTCACGAATGGTGCTAACTACATGCACGTGACTTGTGACATTACAATTCACTGACCAAGATATATTGCCATTTGCATTTTCGTGCATATGTTGCCATGCACACCGTAAAGACTGGTTCAGCAACGTTTCAATCCCCATTATTTCTTCAACGGTTTAACATATCCAAATGAGACTTTCACTTTCTGATTGTACTGTATGTAAGGGATCGAATTATTAATTTTGCTACTCAAATAACCTAGCGACTTTGAATCGTGCACCATGACTGTGATGAGGAGATGCAGCCAGTCCTGAGATCGAGGTTTTGAATCTCCGCGATGAAAGTGGCCATTCTGAGTGTACGTAGATCACCTCCTGTTTTTCATCACACGCTCGCTGGAAAATACCGAGATGGGGCCTTAATTCATGTGCCTAATTACCTTCTACAATCCCTGACCGTAATTATAAACAAAGGTTATCAGACAAATGCACACCTAAGAACACTGGCCTGCACGACTACAATGTAGAAAAGCCCCTTAATGAATCAACAAGTTCTAGGATCAATGGTTCAAATCTCTGCGCTGACAGCAGTCATTCTAAGTATGGCTTATCCCGACTCCCTCCAGGTGTCTTAATTGTAGCCCCAGAGCATCGACCCCAAGCCGAAACTCGACAAATACTGTAGTAATAACCGTTTGGCCTCTTCTACCTGGGGTACATCTTTTTGAGTTGGAGCCATCTAGGTGACCTTATCGTCAATTTGAAAGTTCCGATTTCACTTTCTCGAAGCAGAGAAAGTCAGTGAGTAGCCTTCCCACCTCCTTGAATTGGTTTTCCATTGTTTCCTACTGCTAAGCTAGGCAAATGCCGGGATGATTCCTGACTAGGCCACGGCCACCTTATTTCAAATCATACTATCTATTTGACCTCAACCAAATTGTGCATGTGCATTGTGTAGCCTACCTTAAGAAATGGAACTAAGAATATATTAAGAGTCGCCGGGTCTGCCAACTGTTGATACATGATATCTATAATTTTAAGAAAAGTAGGCTCCTACGTTCGTCACGGAGCTACTTGTTAGTAACTTATTTAAGGTAACGTGAACTATGATGATATCACGGCATAACTAGCTCATTACTGTATATTATTAATTGTGTGGACTAACTATAGCATTCAACGGTATCATGTGTAGCTTTGCTTTTGATATTCAGGTGCGCTCCTCACAAACGTAACGGAGGATGAATATTCCTGTTTCCAAGAGGCTTGTAAGCTGAACCCGGTCTCTCTTTGATGTCCGCTCCAGGTGGAGAAGCTTTCTCAACTAAGGATGACATTGTATCTCTTAGTGACGTCTAATGATGAAGAGCTTTCCAGTAGAAGGATCAGTCTTTCCTGTCCTGCAACTGTGCATATAATAATAATAATTTCAATACGTCCGCCTTGCATAGTAGCTTGGCTATCACCATAGACACCCGGGTTTGATTCCCAGCTCTGCCAAGAAATTTGACTCTAGTCCGAGGGCTGGAACGGGGTGCACTCAGCCTCATGAGGCAAAACAGAGAAGAGGTGGGTTTCATTCCCACCGCAGCCATTCTAGAAGTGGTTTTCCGTGTTTTCACACTTCTACTCCAGGCGAATGCCAGGATGGTTCCTATCTTAAGGACACGGCCGCCTCCTTCCCAATCCTCATCTGAATTACAACTACACACACTAATACAGCCATCAGAATAATACAGGTTACCATAGATATTTTACACGCACCTACGTACACGATGTCGTAACGCCTCTAAATCAATCAATAGCAAAGAAAAGCGAATTTCATCTACTCTGGTAATACTATAAAATGGCTTCCAACCCGCTAACGAAGGTTGTAACATGTTAAGGACATTTCTTAGGATGTAGGGTGTGGTAGCATTATAGAGATGAAACGATTAGCTGAGGACAGGGAGACGTTGAGAGCTGTATCAGACCAGTTTAAGAACCAGTAACTCAAACACGCCAACCTCATAAATGATGACTAACACTGTTCACGCTCGGTGTAATAGAATTCACACACACACACAGCGACACAAAACGCATTTAAGTCCACAAATAAACAACAAAGTGTGGGGGTCTGGGCTGGGACACCAAGAACCCGCCGATGAGCCAGCTTGGTGTCCTAGGCGAAACCCCACACAAGACACGGCACAAACCTAGAAGAATTGCTGAGTTTTAATTCACCGGCCGAGAAAGCCAATATACCATCTTTTTGGAATCCTTCATAGGGAGGTTGGGGCTGCCTGAGCTTATGGTTCTCGCAGTCAAGGAGTGCAGTTGCACTCTATATAAAGAGAGGTATCGCGCAGTTCGATACTCCTGTGGGGATCCGGGCAAAAACACCAAGAGCCCGCCGATGAGCCAGCTTGATGTCCTAGGCGAAACCCCACACAAGACACGGCACAAACCTAGAAGGATTGCTGAGTTTTAATTCACCGGCCGTGAAAGCCAATATACCATCTTTTTTGGAAGCCTTCATAGGGATGGTGAGGCTGCTTGAGCTTTTGGTTCTCGCAGTCAAGGAGTGCAGTTGCACTCTATATAAAGGGAGGTATCGCGCAGTTCGATACTCCTGTGGGGGTCCGCGCGGGGACACCAAGAGCCCGCCGATGAGCCAGCTTGATGTCCTAGGCGAAACCCCACACAAGTCACGGCACAAACCTAGAAGAATTGCTGAGTTTTAATTCACCGGCCGTGAAAGCCAATATACCATCTTTTTGGAATCCTTCATAGGGAGGTTGGGGCTGCCTGAGCTTTTGGTTCTCGCAGTCAAGGAGTGCAGTTGCACTCTATATAAAGAGAGGTATCGCGCAGTTCGATACTCCTGTGGGGATCCGGGCAAAAACACCAAGAGCCCGCCGATGAGGCAGCTTGATGTCTTAGGCGAAACCCCACACAAGACACGGCACAAACCTAGAAGGATTGCTGAGTTTTAATTCACCGGCCGTGAAAGCCAATATACCATCTTTTTGGAAGCCTTCATAGGGATGGTGAGGCTGCTTGAGCTTTTGGTTCTCGCAGTCAAGGAGTGCAGTTGCACTCTATATAAAGGGAGGTATCGCGCAGTTCGATACTCCTGTGGGGGTCCGGGCGGGGACACCAAGAGCCCGCCGATGAGCCAGCTTGATGTCCTAGGCGAAACCCCACACAAATCACTGCACAAACCTAGAAGAATTGCTGAGTTTTAATTCACCGGCCGTGAAAGCCAATATACCATCTTTTTGGAATCCTTCATAGGGAGGTTGGGGCTGCCTGAGCTTTTGGTTCTCGCAGTCAAGGAGTGCAGTTGCACTCTATATAAAGAGAGGTATCGCGCAGTTCGATACTCCTGTGGGGATCCGGGCAAAAACACCAAGAGCCCGCCGATGAGCCAGCTTGATGTCCTAGGCGAAACCCCACACAAGACACGGCAAAAACCTAGAAGGATTGCTGAGTTTTAAATCACCGGCCGTGAAAGCCAATATACCATCTTTTTTGGAAGCCTTCATAGGGATGGTGAGGCTGCTTGAGCTTTTGGTTCTCGCAGTCAAGGAGTGCAGTTCGATACTCCTGTGGGGGTCCGGGCGGGGACACCAAGAGCCCGCCGATGAGCCAGCTTGATGTCCTAGGCGAAACCCTACTCAATACACGGCAAAAACCTAGAAGAATTGCTGAGTTTTAATTCACCGGCCGTGAAAGCTAATATACCATCTTTTTAAAAAAGTGTAGGTTCTCCGTAACTTAAATTTAAATTTTGTGATAATATCAAATTGTTCTGGACATAATTTGCTCAAAATGACCTAGTATATCAGCAGATTAACGGACTTCATTGTATGTTATACCGATTACACCATGCATATTTAATTGTATGCTTCGACTATAAAGTTAACTGCACTGTACATGTGAATGCGATATGTGTCCCAAGACGTTAAATGGAGATCTTATCCACAGACCAATTAACTCTCCCCACGTCACAGCGACAACAGTGCTCCCTGGTGAGGGTGAAGGGAACACAATGGCTATCACGCTACCAGAATTTAAAAAAAGACTTGTTTGTAACAATTGGCATTTTACGTTTCATTCTTTGCTTTAGCAGTCATTACAGTCAGTTACGGCTTACTAAAGGATGGGTGGAGACAGCTGGTAACATAATCGCTTACAGTATTTTATACAACAGTGGTATAACTAGAAATCAGTATTTATTCAGTTATTGCCTCAATTTAGTGGTGGAAAATATTCTTTATCGACTGATTTAATCGACAATACTCTATTGTTATTCTTTATAATGTTTAAAATTTACGCCAATAAATACTTGAATTAATATATATATATATATATCTTATATATAAAAGTGAAAGTCTGTATGTATGTATGTGGGTATGTGGGTGGGTCTGTTCCGTATACAAATCTACACCGTTCCACCAATCTCAACCAAATTTTGCATACACATAGTTTAGGACCCAGAACGAACCGCCGGCTAGATGAATTTTCGATAGTCTTTCTCATTCTTCTGATTTCGGCCCTTTGCACTCAAGCACAGGCAAATCAAATCATAAAATATACTCATGAAGGAATGGCAAGGCAGATAGTTTCCATGGCAACATAGCTCAAGTCGAGACACGGCCGACTGGATGCCATTCGCGCTCTGCACTACCGGTATAGAAAATGAGGATCTTTACTTGAAATCCCGTTATTTACTCAACTACTCACACAGCACTGTCAACCGAGTTTAGCATAACAAAGACTTGACACCATCTTCTACTATATATTTGTCAAATACCACTCACTCACTCACTCATTCATTCATCACGAAATCTCAGAAACCACCGAACGGATTGGAATGAAATTTGGTATGCAGCTTCCTCAAGAGACGCAAATGCTCACTAAGAGAGGATTTTTGCATATTCAGGTTCTAAAGGGGGTGTTAAGGGGGTAGACCTGCATTTCATTGAATAGCAATATCTCCCGATTGGTTTCATTGGGGGATGTGATACTCGGCATATAAACTAATCATTAAAAATAAGAATACATGTGTCTGAGGGTTTTTCGATGTGGTGTATATTATGAGGTGAAAGGGGTGAAAAGTGGGGATTAAAAGATTCCTAACGGAGCTTGTATCTCTTAAACGACATAGGCGAGGAGTTTGAAACTCAGCGAAAAGAATCAACATAAAAAGAAGTAAATATGTGTTTGACCGGTTTTTCATAAATCCAATTTATGGGGCCCACGGGGAGGGGTGAAATTCTGGGGGGGGGGGGAACAGGAAAGAAAGTGACCTAACTGATTGACTGACTGACTCACTCATCAAACTCAGGGGAAAATTAAGTAAGTAAGTAAGTAAATAGCTGTTTGACAGCTTTTTTTCTTAAATCAAATTTAAGGGGTTCATGGGGAGGGGTGAATTTCTGAAAAAAGAAAATTGAAAGAAAATGTCCTGACTCACTCACTCACTCATCATCGCCCAGCCAAAAGTATTGAAGTTAGAAACATGACAGTTTGGGGATATATTCATTGTTTGTCAAAACCGTCTACTAAGGGAGGACTTTCGGATAATCAGGTTCTAAAGGGGGTCTTAAGGGGGTTAAACCTGCATTTCATTGAATAACAATATCTCCCGATTGGTTTCATTGGGGGATGTGATACACGGCATATAAACTCATCATTAAAAAGTAAGAAGACACCTGTCTGAGGGTTTTTCGATGTGGTGTATATTATGAGGTGAAAGAGAGTGAAAAGTGGAGATTGAAATATTCCTAACGGAGCGTGTATCTCTTAAACGACATAGGTGAGGAGTTTGAAACTCAGCGGAAAAAAAAATCAGGATATAAATAAGTAAATATGTGTTTGACAGTTTTTTCATAAATCCAATTTAAGGGTCCCATGGGGAGGGGTGAAATTCTGGGGGGGGGGGGCAGAAAAGAAAGAGTCCTAACTGATTGACTGACTGACTCACTCATCAAACTTAGGGGGGAAAACTGCTTTAAAGTAAGTAGCTTTTCGACAGTTTTTTGAACAATCAAATATAAGAGGTTCATCGGGAGGGGTGAAATTCTGAAGAAAAAAAAAATTAAAGAAAATGTCCTGACTCATTCTCTCACTCATCATCGCCCAGCCAAAAATATTGAAGTTGGAAACATGGCAGTTTGGGGATAAGTTCGTTGTATGTCAAAACCGTACACTAAGGGAGGATTTTTGGATATTCAGGTTCTAAAGGGGTCTTAAGGGGGTTAAGCCTGCATTTCATTGAATAACAATATCTCACGAGTGGTTTCATTTGTGGATGTGATACTCGGCATATAAATTAATCATTAAAAACAAGTAGTTCCGTGAAGAACTATACAGCCTATTTTCATATATCCTACTTATGTTAATTGCCTCTAGCAACATACACAATTTCAGTTTGATTGCTGTAATAGATTCGTAGATATTGAGAACCGACTAAATATTTCGGATGATCGCCATGTTGGATTTTATATATGTAGGTCCTAGAGTTATGTACTGTTACATGCAGATTATTGTGTACGTGTAGTATTCAAACTACAATCGCATAGTTAGGACACAAGAAGTAGCAAGGAGATTTTAAAATTTCGCACAGCTGCCATCTTGAGGTTATGGAAACAATTGAAATAAATTAGATGCCAGTGGATTACCATTCGTATAAGGATTTACTGTTCCAAGTTTCACTACACTCGGATGGTTAAATTGCGAGAAACGTCCATGCGAATTTTTATATTTCGCGTCGCCTCCATGTTGGATTTGTGAACACCAAGTTATTTAAAGTCCTATAGGTGAACTTAAGTTCATAGCCCCTATGAACATTAAGAAATTCAGTTTGATTGCTATAATAGATTCGTAGATATTCAGAGCCGACTAATTATTTTGGATGGTCGCCATGTTGAATTGTTAAATGTATAGGCCATAGAGTCATGTACCATTAAAGGAAAATTATTGCGTAGGTTCAATATTCAAACTTTCAATTCGATCGCATGACTACATCACAAGAAATAAAAACTTAATTTTAAAATTCGCACATCCGCCATCCTGAGGTTATGTAAACAATTGAACTAAATTAGATACCAGTGCATTACAATGTGTATAAATATTTCCTGTACCAGATTTCAGTGCGTTTGGAACATTAAATCGCGAGAAAGGTCTATTTAAAATTTTCAACTTCGCTTGGCTGCCATGTTCGTTTTGTAGTTAACCGGTTTCTGAAAGTCTTTTAGATGGACTTCCGTAGTGCCCTTTATCTCCGTAAAAGACTTCAGGGAGATACCGCTAATAGTTTCACAGATATGGAATGCCGGTGAAATATTTCGCACATCCGCCATCTTGTGGTTATGTAAACAATTGAACGAAGTTAGATGTCGGTGCATTACAATGTATATAAACATATACTGTACCAAGTTTCATTGCGTTTGGTTGGTTAAATCGCGAGAAACGTCTATTTAAAAGCCGCAAATTCGCTTGGCCGCCATATTCGTTTTGTTGTTACCAGATTTTCAAAGGTCACTTAAGTGAACTTATAGTTGTTCCCTTTATCACCATACAAAATGTCAGGGTAATATCGGTAATAGTTTCGGAGATATTGAATGGTGGTGAAATATTTCGCACAGCTGCCATGTTGGATTGGTGAGTAGTAACAAAATTTGAAGGGCACGGTCGGGGTCGCAGGGAATAGTGCTATGAACTTACCGAGTTTCATTGAAATCTCTCCAGCCGTTTAGATTTTATTAGGGGGGGGGACACACACACGAATCACACACACACACACGCACACACACACGGACAAAAGGTGATCTCATAAGCCTATTTTTTCAAAATTGAAAATAGGCTAATAAGCAGACATGTGTCTAAGGGTTTTTCGATGTGGTGTATTAATATGAAGTGAAAGGGGTGAAAAGTGGGGGTTGAAGGATTTCTAACGGAGCGTGTAGGCCTATCTCTTAAACGGCATAGGCGAGAAATTTGAAACTCAGCGAAAAAATCAGCTTAAAAAGTAAGTAAATCGGTGTTCGACCGTTTTTTCATAAATTAATTTAAGGGGCCAATGGGGTGGTGTGAAATTCTGGGGGGAAAAAGGAGAGAAAGTGTCCTAACTGACTGACCAACTCACTCACTCATCAAACTCAGGGAAAAAAGACAGCTTAAAAAACAAGTTAATAGGTGTTCAAGAGTTTTTTCATCAATCCAATTTAAGAGGCCCGTGGGGAGGGGAGAAATTCTGGTAAAAATAATTGAAAGAAAATGTCCTGTCTGACTCACTCACTCATCACGCCCAACGAAAACTATTCAAGTTGGATACATGAAATTTTGGGAATATGTTCGCTGTATGTCGAAAACGTCAACTAAGGAATGATTTTTGTTTATTCGGGTTTTAAAGAGGTGTTAAGGGGGTAAACGTGCATTTCATTGAATAACGATATCTCATGAGTTGTTTCTTTGGGGATGTGTTATTCGGTATATGAACTAATCATTAAAAATAATCAGACATATGTCTAAGGGTTTATCGATGTGGTGTATATTATGAGGTGAAAGGGGTGAAAATTGGGTGTTGAAGGATTCTTAACGGAGCGTGTATTTCTGAAACGACATAGGCGAGAAGTTTGAAATTTGACGGGAAAAACAGCTTTAAATACAAGTAAAGAGGTGTTCGACCGTTTTGTCATAAATCCAATTTAAGGGGCCCTTGGAGAGGGGTGAAATTCTGGGGGAAAAAAACAGGAAAGAAAGTGTCCTAACTGATTGACTCACTTACTCACTCATCAAACTCAGGGGGAAAACAGCTTTAAATAAGTAAATAGGAGTTCGACCGTTTGTTTCATAAATCCAATTTAAGGGGTTCATGGGGAGGGGTGAAATTATCAAAAATAATTGAAAGAAAATGTTCTGACTGACTCACTCACTCATCATCGCCCAGCCAAAATAATTGATGTTAGAAACAAGAAATTTTGGGGATATGTTCGTTGTATGTCGAAAACGTCCACTAAGGAAAGAGTTTTGGATATTCAGGTTCTAAAGAGGTGTTAAGGGGTAAATGTGCATTTCATTGAATAACAATATCTGACGAGTGGTTTCATTTGGGGATGAGATACTTGGCATATATTCTAATCATTAAAATAAGCTGACACATGTCTAATGGTTTTTCGATGTAGTGTATATTATAAGGTGAAAGGGATGAAAAGTGGGGTTTGAAAGATTCCTAACGGAGCGTGTATCTCTTAAACGACATAAGCGAGGTGTTTGGAACTCGGAGGAAATCAATCAGCTTAAAAATAAATAAATAAATAAATAAATAAATAAATAAATAAATAAATAAATAAATAAATAAATAAATAAATACATAAATAAATAAATAAATAAATAAATAAATAAATAAATAAATAAATAAAATAAATAGGTGTTCGACCGTTTTTTCATAAATACAATTTAAGGGGCCTATGGGGAGGGGTGAAATTCTGGAAGAAAAACGTCCACTAAGGAAGGATTTTTGGATGTTCACTCTCATCGACCAACCAAAACTATTAAAGTTAGAAGAATGATATTTTGGGGATATGTTTGTTGTGTGTCGAAAATGTCTACTAAGGAGGGATTTTTGGATATTCAGGTTCTAAAGGGGTGTTAACGGGGTTAAACCTGCATTTTATTCAATAACAATATGACACGACTATGACGCGAGCGAAGCGAGGCTAAAAATGAGATGGTGTGTGTGTATTACTCAATCACGCAAGTACCACTGGTCCGATTTACATGAATTTTACATGGAGGTAGCTGATTTACCTGGTTAACATATAGGTTAGTTTTGATTTCAATAATTTGCACTATTTAAAGATGGCGACCATTTTAGTGACGTCACTACACCCTTTGGTTTCAAACTTTCATATTTCCATTTCAAAAGAGAACGCTAAGAAATAGCAAACTTTTGATGGCATATACGAGGTTTAAAATTACATTTTCTATCCGAAAGGTATCTCCAACGGTTAGCGAGAAAAACCTAAAATTGTGCTATAAAACACGGTCAACGCCGAGCGGTGTAGTTGGACAAAATGTTCCATCCTTAATCTCCCTCTGCGCAGCATCTCGCCTATCCCCTGTTTTAACTGTCACCTTCACATTTTAATTTATTTATGACGCGTAGCGAAGCACGGGTACTTCAGCTAGTATATATATACTAGCTGACCCGGCAGACTTTATCCTGCCAATCAAAGAAAGTGTTGTAACTTGGTTTCTTGAAGTGCTTTTGGATACACAATATTTTTTCATTTTCTGTTAACTGCCTCTAAACTACCGTGAAATGAATTAACTAATCTAGGAACATTCGTGGGAGCGTGAACAACTACTCTCCAAAGTTTCATCGCAATCGGATAAATGGCATATAACGCATACGGGATTTTGTTTAAATGATTCGTGCGCTGTCAATCATTTGTTTAATCTACTCGTGCTCTACCAACTGTGAAATGGATTTACTAAGTTAGAAAGCTTCACGTAAGTGTACACAACAACTCATAAAGGTTTCATCGCAATCGATGAATAGTGTATGAACGCATACGGGATTTTGTAGGAACGCTTCGCGCGTCGTCACTCACTTGTTACATCTACTCGTGCGCTACCAATACCAAGTTGAACACCTTCCCTGGCGTGAACACAACAACTCATCAAAGTCTCATCGGAGTCAGATGAATGACACATGAACGCATATGGGACATTGTGGAAACGATTCGTGCGCCGTCGCCCATTTGTTGAATCTACTCGTGAGCTACTTATTAAAAACTGGATTTCCTAAGCCAGAAACCTTTCCTGGAGTGTACACAACAATTCACCAAAGTTTCATCGCAATCGGATAAATGGTATATGAACGCATACAGGACTTTGTTGAAACAATTCGCGCACCATCTGACATTTGTTGAATCTACTCATGTGATACCTATTGTAAAATGAATTTACAAAGCCAGAAACCTTTACTGAAGTGTACACAACAATTCATGGCGATCGGATAAATGGTATATGGACGCATACGGTACTTTGTAGAAATGATTCGCGTGCCGTCACTCATTTGTTGAATCTACTCGTGCGCTACCTAGTGCAAAATTGATTTATTAAGCCAGAAACCTTCCGTAGGGTGTACACTTCATCTCACCCAAGTTTCATCGTAATCGGACGAATGGTATTTGAAAGCATACGGGACCTTATTGAAACGCTTCGCACGTCGTCGCTCATTTGTTGAATCTACTCGTGCGCAATCTGCTATGAAATGGATTTACTAAGTTAGAAACCTTCACGTAAGAGTTCACAACAACTCATCAATTTTCATCTCAATCGATGAATGGTATATAAACTTATACGGGATTTTGTTGAAACGCATCGCGCGTCGTCACTCATTTGTTGAATCTAGTCGTGCGCTACCTATTGTAAAATTGATTTACTAAGCCAGAAGCGTTCCCTGGAGTGTACACAACATCTCACTCAAGTTTCATCGCTATGGGACGAATGTTATTTGAACGCTTATGGGACCATGTTGAAACGCTTCGCGCGTCGTCGCTCATTTGTTGCATCTACTCGTGCTTAACCTCCTGTGAAATGGATTTACTAAGTTAGAAACCTTCATGAAAGTGTACACAACAACTCATCAAAGTTTCATCGCAATACGGGATTCTTTTGAAACGCTTCGCGCGTCGTCGCTCATTTGTTGAATCTACTCGTGCGCTACCTATTGTAAAATGAATTTTCTAAGCCAGAAGCCTTCGCTGGAGTGTACACAACATCTCACCCAAGTTTCATCGCTATCGGACGAATGGTATTTGAACGCATACGAGACCTTTTTGAAACACTTCGCGCGTCGTCACTCATTTGTTAAATGTAGTCGTGCGCAATCTATTGTATAATGGATTTATTAAGCCAAACACCTTCCCTGAAGTGCACTCAACATCTCACCCAAGTTTCATCGCAATCGGATGAATGGTATATGAACGCATACGGGACTTTGAAACGCTCTAACATGCAGAGACAAACAGTAGATTTCGACATTACTGCCACCTTTGGTATAAAACACAACTTTCCGCCACGGGCCGAGTGTACGTTATGGCGCGGCGGTAGTTGCACAGGTTGCGACCAGGTGGCTCTAACGTGCAGGGACAAACAGTCCAAAAGCATCATTTTTCACTAAGGATAGTGGTTTCCATGACGACTGTTTATGACTGTATATTGTGGTTCTAAAATTGTGTGTAATTGTGGTTCTAAAATTCTAAAATTCCACCTATCTGGTCAAATTGTGAATCTAAACCATACATGGACCCACCATAACATACATACAAAATTTCATCGAAATCGGCCCAGTCATTTAAGAGGAGTTCAGTCACATACACACGTGTCGAAGAATTATATATATAAAGATATATATCATATTTTTATAGGAAGGGTACATATTTCGACCTGTTTGATATAAAACAAGTTGTTCCATGAAGAACTATACAGCCTATTTTCATATACCCTATTTATGATAATTGCCTCTATTAACATACAGCATTTCAGTTTTATTGCTGTTATAGATTCCTAGACATTGAGAACCGTCTAAATATTTCAGATTGTCGCTATGTTGAATTTTTATATATGTAGGCCATAGAGTTATGTACTATTTGGATGACGATTATTATTGTGTAGGTTCATTATTCAAACGTTCACTTTGATTTCATTATTAGGACCAAAAAATTAAAACTCAATTTTAAAATGTTTGCACAGCCACCATCTTGAGGTTATGTAAACAATTGAACTAAATTAAAATGCCGTTGGATTTGATTTTGTATAAGCATATACCGTACCAAGTTTCACTGCGTTCGAATGATTAGATCGCGGGAAAAGTCAAATTAAATGTTTCAAATTTGCTTGCAGCCCATGATCGTTTTGTACTTAATAGGTTTTCGAATGTTACATGGCGGAACATTTAGTAGTGCCCTACATCACCATTCGATATTGCAATACGATATCATTAATAGTTTCGGAGATAAATAATAGAATGCCAGTGAAATATATCGCACAGTCGCCTTGTTTAATTGGTGAGACTCAATAAAATTTGAATGGCACGGTCGGGGACGGCCAAAATATTTCTATGAACTTACCGAGTTTTATTTAAATCGCTCCAGTCGTTCAGATTTTATTAGCGGGACACACACATATGCACACACACACACACACACTCACACACACACGGACCAAAGGTGATCATAAAACCCTAATTTTTCATAAATAAAAATAGGCTAAAAATTATATAAGAAAATTAGATAATACAATGAAATGTGTATCCTAACAATATAGGCTAATTAAATGTAATTAAAATATAATATTCGGATTCACATTAAGAGTTACAAAAATGCATATAGAAAATCAAATTATTTAGAAATATCAAGTGCAGAATATCAATAAATACATCAACTGAGGTGCCTCAAAATGAGTAAGCGCACCTGTGCTTCTTTACTGCGAGAACTAAAAACTCAAGCTGCCTTTCACCTCCCTACAAGGGCTTCCAAAAAGATGGTATATTTGCTTTCACGGCCAAGGAATTAGAACACAGTTTTTGTAGCTCTTGCAGTAAAGAAGCGAAAATGCACTTCATTAGAAGGGAGTTAGAACACGGTTCACTACTCCAGTTGGGGTTCGGGCATGGACAACTAGATCCCACTAATGAGCCTATCTTGGTGTTCCTAGGCGAAGCCCCACACAAGACACGGCATAAACTTAGAAAAGTTACTGATTTTTAATTCCTTGGCCATGAAATTCAATATACCATCAGAACAATTCATTTTACTGTGTAGGGTTATAAAGAAACATAAGCTTTATATTCATTGTACTGTAGAAAGGCATATTTTCGTGCATATATATATTATTTTTTTGCAGGAGAAAGCTACAAAATAAAAAAATATATATGTGGAATGTTAAAAAAAATACGGCTCAATCTTAAAAGTTAATCGAGATATCTTTCTTTAATGTTGTTTCGCTTGTTTGGGAGTATATTGGGTGTATCAGTGAAAATGAAAATGAAAATCCACAGCCTGCTTCCAGTCTCCGACCGGGTCAGGAATGGAATGAATGAAGCCCCTATCTAGCGGCGAGGATATGAACTGTGCCGGCTGCCGAGGCCTGACGCACTCCTCTGGGGCAATGATTAAATGAATGATAGATGAAATGAAATGATAGTGGAGAGTGTTGCTGGAATGTAATTTTGACAGGGAAAACCGGAGTACCCGGAGAAAAACCTGTCTGCCTCCGTTCTGTCCAGCACAGATCTCACATGGAGTGACCGGGATTTGAACCACGGACTCAGCGGTGAGAGGCCGGCGTGCTGCCACCTAAGCCACGGAGGCTCGGGTGTATCAGTGATGATGTTTAAAACTTTTAGGGATGATGGAGGAAGGCAAATGGATCCCTTGGAGATAAGGACTCATAGACAGGAAACGATCGAGTCAACAATTAATAATAATCGCAGGTGTTTAACGTCCGTCCTAATTTCTATTTCTTAACAAACGCCGTGGTGGCGAAATTTTGTCGTGCAGGCGTTCTATAACATGCCGGAAGCCAACGACATGGGGTTGGTACGTGTAAACACCCGTATACGCCACCGACTTGTGCAGGTAAACGGCATTAAATGAATGGCATTTTGCTTATAACTTGTGACACGATTGTTTCCATAGTAAAGTTCCTGATCTCACATTGATCAATTTGCCTTCCTCCATCATCTCTGAAAGTTTGTAAGATCAACACGGATACACTCTGCATAGGCCTAATATCAAAATACTAGATGTATAAATGTAATGCTAATGCGTGTTGAAGATTTCTTAAAATTTTATGTTCGACTATGTCGAAATGTAAACATTATGTATCAGAAAACTGTATCATAATGGGGCTCATTATAACTCTATTTTTCATTATGAAACAGTTTCCCCCACCAATCAGAGCTCAAGATACAGTTGTTTGACCAATTAGGTAAGGATACTTTCGCGCATGCGCTCAAAATCCAACATGTCTATATAAATTAACGAAAGTGCACCGTGCATATGTTTGCGTAAATAAACAGGCGAATATGAGACTAGAAATAGCACTGTATATACCTTAATATCCTCAACTCCAATTTCAACACAGCGCATTGCTTTCAAACGACTACAGTGACAGTTTGACTGAACGCAGATGCACATCGGCCAGGCTGTAAACATTGCCAAGCACACACATCGCATGCGTCGGTCGGTCAGAGCACTTGGAAAACAGAGATATCCTACCCAGCGCTTGCACTCTGATCACAAAATTCAAGCGACTGAATCTCAACAGATATTTATGAATATTCATGTTAAAACATATAATAAAGTTATAATTGTCGTCGTACATAAACAGTCGTATGCAACTCGCCTATAATTGCCATAATAGGCTCGTTGCATAATGTACTATCATGCTCTAGGTAGTGCACCCTTCAATAAAGCATAATGTGTGGTGTACTGCTCGTTAATAAGAAACTGAGTACTGATGCGAGTCCGTTTACAACTGAAACAGTCATGTTGCTTACGGAGTTGCATCTTTTACATCACACTACGGCTATGGGACCCACCCTTAACTAATACACAATAATTACTACTGGCACATGTAAGATTTAATAATATAAACAGAATGAAGAATCTCCCTGAGATCCTAGCTGGTGCCGGAGCACATAATGAACACAAAAAGAGCATGCCAGAAATAGGCCAAAAACGCTCTCATCAAACTTGGGAACATAGCTTCGCGCACCCTAACTTGACACGGGTCAAGAACGCGTAAAAATAAACACACCAAAAATTGAACCAACAACAACAAAATACAAGCCTAACGGCTGAAAAACTATGTTTACATTTATATAAAACGCCAGACAAACACGAATTTCGGAAGCTCCCTTACAACTATGGACAGCACCCATTTAATCAATCAATACTCATTATAACCGATCAGGTTTTGTGAATTTTAAATAACATCTTAAATTGCAGTACAGGAAGCAAGCCTGTTACTAATGACAAGTCACGTTACCTGATTTGAGCGCGCCCTTCTTCTATGAGTCAACACTGCCTTAATTATCTCTCTCAGCCCCGCAAGCTAGGTGCAGTTTCCCTCTGGAAACGTCAACAAATCTCACCCATACACTGGATGGCAAGAAACACAAATATATACCACAAGTTCAGCCTCGCGAGGTCATGAACTGGGCTAATGTGGAGCAAGACAGAATAATCACCATGATGTATTCTCGCTAGCACATTATAAAAATCACACAACGCACCAAAAGCTAGGACTGACTCTCATACGCATACACTGGATCGGCTCAAAGCAGATCAACAATTCTGCGTCCATTGACACATTAACAAAAAATACACAACAAAAAAAACTCGGGTGCAAAGTGCCATCCCGTTCAAACTGCTGGAAAGCAACTATCAAAATAATCCTGATCCGTCATAAAATTCCACTCACAAATAATCTTACCTTCCAAATTCTATTTTTAATCTCAAAATTAATTCAGTTCCATTTTTGTTATAAGGCATACCTCCGAATAATAA
The DNA here is from genome assembly GCA_946902985.2 of Meconema thalassinum. NCBI lineage: Eukaryota > Metazoa > Arthropoda > Insecta > Orthoptera > Tettigoniidae > Meconema > Meconema thalassinum. The sequence continues at coordinate 81,605,112 of OX336399.1, read as the reverse complement.
TGCTTGACCGCGTTTTACGCAAGCGAACGCGAGCACGGGCTCCGCGTCGCCCCGTACAGTTGAACCAAATACAATCACAATATTTACAAATTACGCAACGCTCGGCTAGTCCCATTATTTTATGTGTCAGTAAAACAAAAACTAAAATCTACATTACCAAACAAGCAAACAAATATCTACAAAAATATGTCCCATAATACCATAGCTGATTTAATAAATAAATAAATTCATTTGTACTCAATCCTTTAAAACAGCGCCAGGCAAAACGTCTGCAGCCATCTCCTTTAAGATGTTTATCTGGTCATCGACATCTTCTGGCAAATGTCCTGCTGGTTCCCAGATCCGTTCTCGTTCTTAGATGTCATCTCGTGCTGAATTAAATAAAGTTTTGTCAGATACACACACGATATAATTCCTACTATATTCACCTATCAAGTACTATATTCCTTGACAGTCTATTTGGTGAATTATTTCGATGAACTGGTCCTACTGATAGTGCTGGGACAACAAATAAATCACTGAAGTTACACTTAAAACTTGACGACACTGTTCCATGTTCAATAACATGAAAATATGCAGAGTATGAACGTTACGTCCTCAGACGTACAAAAATAAGTCCGAGTGTTCCGTCCTCAGACGTACAAAAATGAGTGATTGAACGTTACGCCCTCAGACGCACGAAATAATTGATGATCCTCGAAGCATTTTGGATCCTTATAAATGAAACTGACTAGGGTAGGTGTGGAAGGGGATTTATTAAAAATATTCCATAATAATTATCAGACTAGCATGCGATCGGTATCATTGAGTTCGTAGCAGTGTGGAGGTTACGATTATGCTGTAGCAGGCTCGAATCGATCGTGGAATTAATCTGTAGATAACTCCTGCGTTAATTTACCAGTGTGCGTAACCAAGCCGAGTTGCCGCTAAAACAAGGCGTCTTGATATTATTGGTCCAGACTCTTGTATGTCTTTGCGCGCTTTTACATATTTTTCTGCAGTAGGGAGTGGTTAACATGATGATAGACCAATTGCTTCGTAGCATTCGATTTCCTTCTTGGCGCCAACCTTCCTAGCAACAGGCCATAATGTGCGTGTCCAAGCCGTCTTCCGCGCTAAAAGTTGCACCTGTCCTATGTCTCAAGAATATATATGCTTCTTCCTAAAATACCACAGGAGCTTAAACCATTGTGTCCTCTTGGCCACTGATTTCTCAATACTTGTCAACACCGTCTGGCTCTCATATCTGTTGTCTGTAGAAATGTATCAAAAGATGATGAATAATTATTAGAATCCTTTATACAGCCTGCGGATAAAGGGTTCACTATCCCCCTGCATGGAAAAAATCGAACATAACAAATAGTCGATTTTTTTAAAAAACACATAACATCTGTAATCCATTTCTGCCAATCCTAGAGAAATCTCCCTCTCATCAGTTTAGTCTAGCCGCCACTGTCGTTGGAGTGTCAACACGCGCTCGTGTTTACTTCCAGCTTCCTCATTCATTCAGACATTCCCCAAGCCTGCCTGCTTGTCTGATCGCCTAAGACTAGTACCTCCCCTTTCCAGTGTCCTTATCTCTCTCGCTCGCTCTCTCGCTGTGTCGTCACCGTCAGAGCTCATTAGTGTTTGACCACAGCAGGCTGCTCCCTACTTTCTCGTTCAACTGACGTACTCACTGACCCACGTATAGTTGGATGTGCAAATAGGACGTCCATATATTTAATTTGCAGCATTATTTCTGCGTTCCCAAGGTTCACTAGTAAAATACAATTTTAAATTCGCCGCGTTATAGACAGACATTGTACCTGTACTCAATTCTTTCACTCTGTATGCGTTGTTACCAAGATTACGTACAATACAGAAGGGGCCAATAAATTTTGGACTGAACTTGTTAAATACCTTCTTCTCTGGATCAGATGTCGCTGGCTTCCGTACTAATACAAGCTCGTTGAGTAATAGTTCTCTGTGATACCTCTTATTTCTGACACGACGTAATCTGCGATCCGCCTGGTTAATCATATGGACTCTCGTTCTCTCGATTCTCAAGTCATGACCAACCATGGGATCTTGTGGGCAATTGATGATGTTGCTCCACGATCTTACTGGATATTCGTTCATGTGCAAGACCATGGGAATCTGGCCTGTAGATTCATGTCTAGTTGTATTCATACAGGTCTCTACATTTTTGATCCTGTCTACCCACTTGTGATGTTCATTGGGAATGAAGATCCTTAAGTAATTAGTAACACATTTTATAGCGCGTTCGCTTGGATTAGCTTGAGGGTGGCGAATGCTAATAAACATTTGGTTTACATCCAAGTCCTCCATACCTTTCTTGAATTCGGCACTCGTAAAATAGCTTCCATGGTCCGACAATATAAACTCTGGTTTTCCAAGGATTGGAATAACTCTATTTCGAATACGACTGAGTACTTGTTGCGATGTAGTTTTCTGAATGGGACACAATACGACAAACTTAGAAAATACATCAATATACACTAGCAAGTGACGGCAACCTCGCCTACCTTTCGGGATTGGACCGAAACAGTCCAGGGCCACAAGCTCGCAGGGTTTCTGAGGTAGCAATGGTCTAGGATACTGCCTCATTAAGTAATTATTTGGCTTCGTCCTCTGACAAGGATCGCAAGTCTTTATTACGTCACAAATGGTAGTCCTCATTCGCGGCCATGTAAACGTTTCTCCTATGGTCGCCTGTGCCTTGTCTAATCCCACGTGACCGAAGCTTTCATGTATGTGCCAAGTAAGTCCTCTTTGTAATGATGCAGGTACCATGATACGTAATTTGGTGTGTTCTTCATCTATCCATTTATGCAGTAAATTGTTAAGGTAGACATATCTTCCTTCTCTGGCTTTTGCTTCTCTGTAGGCTGGGGTTCTTGCTGGTAATTCCTTCTTAAAGTACTGGATCATTTGGTACATCCACGGTTCTGCTTCCTGCTCTCGTCTTATCTCCCGTAATTCCTCCAAGAATGCATGGTCCTTTGCTGTTAACTCAATATGCTGTACTATCGCTGTTTCTTCGGTATCAGGCTCGGGGTTCCTGCTTAATACATCCGGAATTACATTCATTTTTCCTGGGCAATGTTCAATTTCGATGTTAAATTGTCGTATGTAGATGGACCAACGTGTCACACGCTCGCTAGCCATAGATGTCTTGAACAAGAACGTTAGTGCTTTGTGGTCTGTTCTAATAACAATGGGGTAACCATACACAATTCGTTTCCATTGTTGTAAAGCATGAAGTGTTGCCAACAATTCGAGTTCTGTGACCGTATATTTGCGCTCGTGTTTACGCAATCTGCGGCTCACAAATGCTAAATAATCACGACGTTGAAGGTTAGCTGGATCTTCTTGGTATAACATTGCTCCTATACCAACCATGGAAGCATCCGCTTGGATAATAAATTTCCGTTGAAAGTCTGGATAACCTAGTTTGATACAATTTTCCAGTAATAATTTTGTCTCTTGAAATGATTTCTCACACTCAGCGTTCCAAAGCCATTTGTTGTCCTTCTTCAGCATTTCCTGCATAGGTGCTACGGTTTCAGTATATCCTGGTCAGTTTTCCTTAAAGAAACCCGTCACGCCAAGGAAAGCTCTGATATGTTTCACTCTCGTTGGTGTAGGGAAATTCTTTATTGCCTCTATCTTCGCAGGGTTTGGTCTCACTCCCTCCTGGTCAATGATATGCCCCAAGTATAAAATCTCCTTCTTGAGAAAATGGGATTACTTCAAGTTGACTTTAAAATTTGCAGTTCTAAGGTTGTCCAAAAGCTTATCCAAATTTTCCATATGTGTCTCCATGTTATCTGAAGCCAAGAGTATATCGTCAATATATCGTACCGTCATTTCCTTCACTTCTTCAGTCAGGTTCCGATCCAAGGCTCGAATTAATGCGCATCCAGCAGTTTTAACGCCGAAGGGCATGCGGACGAAGCAATATGTCTGATTATCGAACAAGAAGCCAGTAAGAAGCTGTGACTTCTCATCCAGTTCGAGATGGTGAAACGAACTCGTCAGGTCTACTGATGAATAGATGCTCTTGTTCTTAAATCCTTTTAAGACGTCTCTGATGATTGGCGCCCTGTCATACTCGGGAAAAATAAGGCGCATGTTTAGATTTCTGGCGTCTAGACAAATTCTAATGGATCCATTTGGTTTTGTTACTGCCAAAATCGCATTTAAATAAGGTGTAGGAGTCTTCTTAATCACTCCAGCTTGCAACATATCATCAATAATCTTTTTACCGGCTCCCTATGTTTTTCTGGTATAGGGTAAAATTTGCTTCGAAATGGGGACCAATCCTCAACCTGCATGGAATACTGAAAGTTTATTATGTTCCCTGGAACTGTGTCAAACACTGTCTTGTGTCTTCTTAAGATCTCCTCAAGTTTCTTCCTATGTTGAACCCCTAGTTGGATGTCACTGAGCCGCTCCTGTAATAGTTCTTCAAACTGAGTATCGTTGTCCTCTCCTTCTGCTAGTAATGCCCATATCTCCTGAGAGTCACTCTCTTCATTTAATTCCACACAGCCACATCTATAAGGTCATCTTCCGCCTTTCGTGTCTCCTCTTCTGTCTCCTCTGCTATTGCCTCCAATGCCCATGAACTCACGTCTTTCCCTGTAGTGATTTCATCCATGTGTAAGCCCACATCCTTCAGTTTATCAAACTCCTTAAAACTGACTGTATTATTATGCAAATCTATGACTGCCTGGTAGTCACAAATGAAATTTGCACCCAGAATAATGTTAAAATTCATTTTAGCCATTATGATGAAAGTCTGTCCTAATATATGGTCTAATATATCCAATTCTATAAATGCCTGACGTTTGCAAGTGACGGTGCGTTCGGGAATAACGCCCCTCACCTTGAGTTGCGGTACTGGAATCACAGGAATATTCTGACTCCGTCCCAACTCTTGAATCAAAGCCTCCGATACAAGACTGATTTGTGACCCCGTGTCAACTAAGCATCTCACGTTAATTCCACCAATCTTGGCATAAATAGTAGGTAATTGTTTGATATCATCGTTCCGTGGTTTTACAATCTCCTCCAGGCAATTTTACGGCAAAACTATCCATTCTTGTATGTGTGCCACGACCCATCCTTCTTCACGATCCGGCTGTTGCTCTCTCAGGGTGAGTCCTTTTTCAATTATTGGGATTTTTTTACAACCCCCGCGACTACCATCATCCTTCTGTCGCGTATTTCCCTGGCGTTCTTCCTGCTTCAATAAACTCTGGGCCCCCTCAATGTGAGTATCTGGATTTGACTCCTATTAATTGCATGTTCCCAATGTTTTTGTTCGTCCCCTCCATTAGCGTGTAGTTCTTCCAGGTAGCGCTGCGATTCGGCGTGCCTGTCATTCCAATCATTTCTATAATTCTGATAGTCCCCCTGGTTCTGATATCTTCTTTCACGCCACTGTCGATTATCATTACTGTTATTTTCGTAACGTCTGTAGGGTCCCTCATTTCTCCTATTATTTCTCCATTGTTGGTATCCTCGCTGCTGATCCCTATTGTTGCCCTGGGTCTGTCTATCATTATTATTTTCATGACGCTGGTGTGACCTATTTTCGTCACCCTCCTGACTCGTCTTGGTGTTGTTGACACACTTGTATTTGTGGCCTGCCACCTGGTGTGTATTTGAGCGGGTTTAACCACCTCCGTTGTGTTTACAAGTTCCAGCTGTCGGCCCCCTCTTTGCTGCAAGTGAGATGTTGTCTCGTCAATCTGACGTAAGATTTGTTCGGCTCTAACCGCTGTGTCCAAGTTTGCTGCTACTAACACCTGCTGAACATTTACTGGCAACTGCCGTGCAATCGTCATAACCAGCTCCGATTCTTCTAAAGGGTGATCAAGATCCCGAAATTTCAACAATTGTAGCGAAAAGAAATCTGAATATTTCGTCTGCTGAGTCGACTGATATATTCTCGAATAAAGTTCCATCCTGAGACTTTGTTGTAGAGAAGCCGACCAATATTTTTAAGGATCGCATTCTTGAAATCGTCCATCCCTCCGAAAGTATACTTGAAGCTCAAGAACCACGTAAGTACATTTCCCGAAAGAAATCGTTCCATCAGTCTTAAACGACGCGCGGGCGGTATATTATTATCATTAAAATAGTCATCCATCTCTTTCAGATACACCTTCGGTGTGACACCAGAATTTTCTGTGAATTTATTAGGTTTAAATTCATTTGATCGAATTACTTGTACGACTTGCGGGTGCTGATAGCCATGTTGAGGAGTAGAGGTTCCTCCAACGTTGTTGTGAAATCCCTCTGTGTTAGTCGTTAATGGGCTACCTGTCAGTCCGTGGCCACTCTCCACGCTAATTGCCCCCTGGCTCGTTGAGCCAGCTTTCTTATCTTTAGCGTGCGCTGTCTGAAATAACGTGTTCTGTCCTACTGAGCGCAACTCTGCTTTTATGATTCTGTCCGACTGTTCTTTCATTTTACTCTTGATTTCTTCCTCAAGTGCTTTAATGCACGTATGATTATCACCGACGGTCTTTATGATTGTTAACCGTTCTTCTTTAGACTCGCTGCTCATCTTACGCCAATCCTTTCTGATGCTATCTTTAATCGCTCCCAGTTTTTCTTCCATCTGCTGTTTCGTGTCCTCCTGATTCGATTCTATCTTCTCAAGCCTGTCTTCTAGACGTAGATTATTCTCATCTATCGTACTTTTTAAATTATCCTGGCCCGATTCTAGGTTTTGCCATCGCTCTGCTGATTGTATACCTAATTTATCCATGTCCTTTATTAGGCCCGTAATGCTTTCATTTACTGCTGACAATTGTCCCTGGATAAACGTAGAATCCTCCTCCATTTTATCAAACCGCTTTTCAAGACCATCCTGTGCCATTTTAACCTCACTGTTTTTTACCGTGCATGCTACTTCTATCTGAACTAGTTTTGCTAATACAGTTTCGTCCAAATCATTTAATTTACGGTTGAAGGTGTCCTCTAATTTTTGTATCTGACCTAGCTGTTTGTCATTATTCTTACTTATATCAACCGCGAATTGAATCATTTGCTGTGTAGTGTATTCTTTCATTTCTGCAGATAGTGTGGCTAACTGACTCGTATTTCTACTTTCTTGCGCTTCTAATTGTTTGTTTATATTTTCATTTACTTGCGCTTGTAATGACTCACTCTGTTCAATTAATTGTGCCTTCTGTTCAGATAATGGTTTTTAGCCTACTTTCGATTTTTGCAAAAAATGAAAGTAGACTTATGAGATCAACACAGGGCGAAAAAAGTGTGTCTGTCTGTGTGTGTGTATGTGTGTGTGTGAGTCTGTGTGTGTGTGTGTATGTGTGTGTGAGTCTGTGTGTGTGTGTGTGTCTGTGTGTGTGTGAGTGTGTGTACTCTGAATGTCTGTCCCCCCCTATCAATTCGAACACGGTGAAACCGAATTGAACGAAATTTGGAACAGAGGTAGCACTAGTAAAGGACACCTCAGTGTCATACTTTATATCGCCGCCATCTTTACCAAAACAGAATGGCGGCCACTCAAATGTTCAAAACGTAAAATCAAATTACGGCTAAACTAATCATCCGATCTCAACCAAATTTGGTGACAACATACCTTTATATAGGACGCGTCTTTCACCTAAAATTCAAGGTCATCGGCCATGCTATTTCAGGATGGCGGCCGTGTGAATTATGCAACCATTTTAATAAATAGCTTAAGACCCACCAATTCCGATTATCGAGCCTAGGGGGGTTTAAGCTATCCTGAAGGTCGTGATCCGTTATTTATTATAATTTAATATTATAATATTATACAGTATGAGTGGCTTAAAAGAGCTGAGCTGTTTGTGTCACACGACAAGATGGCAGCTGTCCTCATGTGCCTGTCTTATATTTCAGTAGTTTTAGTATGTTGTATGTGATATACCGTACTGATACAATAATATAAACTTTGTATGAAATGATCTTTAATGAAGATGTACTGCAGTGAAGAAATCGTTTATTTAAAGTCATTATTTGCCAACAGTTTGTATCTAATATCTCAGTTAAGAACACCTGACGTCATGGATACGGTTAGCTCTGGGCTAGCATGTTCGTCTGACACGCAGCTGACTGGGGATCGAGTACTGCTACAGTTAGTTTTTTTTTCTTGAATTCTTTTACAAATGATGTGCACGAGCTTTTTCCACAGATACTGAATAAAATGTCATTTAGCTCAAAGGAGAGGATAAAGTATACACTCGTATATTAATAAAATCACAGTCCCAGCATCGCACATAAACAGAAGACATTAGAAAAAGGAGAATAGAAGAACTAGATACACGTTGTCATTAACCACAGCCTTCTTAATGCCTCTGTACGGTGCTGTCCTCTTGTGGGTTATGTGGGTAATATTGTTCCAAACATAACGCTGTGTAAATGCCTGAGCTGGCCTCCTGAAGTATGGCAATTTTGTAATACTGGTAGTTCAACTATTAGCCACGATCGCGCTCCGAATACCTTTAAACACTGCCAGCTGGATCGCCTCCCTCTTGGCTACTTTAAACTGCCTACTCATTCAACACCCATAGAACACTTCCATCGTAGTACATTACGATGGCAGTGCATAGGCGTACAAGATAAAGATTAATTCACTGATAGGTCGCAGCACCACCTACTGTGATTGGGGCGGAAGATTCTTAATTTTGCAGGCTGGCTTAATATAGAGATTAACGGACGTGAATGCATTACAATAAGTTAGTAGTTTTGTTATTCAATCATCATAAAGTATATAATATTGATCTTGACACTTACTGGCTTATTATCAATATAAAAGAAAACAAACAATACATTGTGGTTGGGGTGATTGTTTTAGGGATGAGGACAACGAGTCATAAAGATACCCATACATTTAGGAGAAAGTAGGCTATATGTTCTTTACTGAACATCTTGTTTTTATAGTGTCATTCATTTGAGTCTGGAACGACTCATTCTGTTCCGCTAATTGTGTTTTTATAGTATCATTCATTTGAATCTGGAACGACTCGTTTTGCTCCGCTAACTTAATGTCTAATTTTTCACTCTGTTCCTTTAATAGTTTCTGGGTTCGTGCCGTAGCACTTCCAATGATCGCCTGGATCTCTGCGACTGTTGCCATTATCACACACAAAAATATATATCACTGAGAAAACAGGAGGATGGCATACAAACGTCTCCCTGACACACACATATATACTTCTTGACATACATTTACTTCATTTTGACCACATTCAGTTCATTTAAACTTATTCCCTTTATTCCCGCAAATCAATCATCACTGAATGGTTCTAAATTTACTTAATAAATTTTTAACCCCGCACATATTCAGTCATAAATTACTATCCAGATCTGATGTTAACACTGACGAATTAACAAAGTATTAATTGTCATTTAAGGCTACCAGCCTCCTAACATATTCATGAGTTTGACTTTCTAAACAAGTCTAATTTTATATTTAATCAATGGGCGCCCGATTTCACGTACATTACTTTACTAATTACATCAATAAACAAAACGTGAATCGTATTTTAACTTGCAAACTCGTGATTCTACTGTATATTCCATTTTCTTGGCGGTATTTCTCTTCACCGTATTTACGTTAACAAACTATCACTTCAGGTGATCCCAAACAGTCAAAAACAACGAAACACCACATGTAGGGTAACAGCTTGTTTATGATCCGCTAGAAAAGCCCAAAACAACGAAACCCTCCACGGTATGACACCAGCTTATCTATGCTGTCTATCCACCGTGTTCTAGCAGTGAACTAGCAACGAACTAGCCCCACTTGGCGCGCCAGCTTGTCTATGCACCCTTCAATAAAGCATGGTTTTCTCAAGATTCATCTACGGGGTCGTGTTCAGTCCTGACTGCGTTACACAGCAAAGTTCGCTTAAAACAACATGCTCTAATGAATAGAAAGGTTCATGACAGAGGCTATACTAGAAATAATGAATAACAAGTAGAATAAAAGAAATTTAATGACTGAAAGATATGTGCATAATAATAAGAATAAATAAAAAGAAATCCTCCCTGACTTTCACCCCCTTAATAATAATAGTAACACTGAGCGGTAGGAACTCGCTCGTCACAACAAGAAAATGTGAATGCAGCTTCACAAAAATGATAAAATCATAACAAGCATTTGAGCGGTAATAACTCACTCGTCATAACCTATGGATGCAAGTCCATTTTTCTGGTAAAGAAGTTATATAATGTGTGGTGTACTGCTCATTAATAAGAAACTGAGTACTGATGCGAGTCCAATTACAACTGAAACAGTCATGTTGCTTACGGAGTTGCATCTTTTAAATCACACTACGGCTATGGGACCCACCCTTAACTAATACACAATAAATACTACTGACACATGCAAGATTTAATAATATAAACAGAATGAAGAATCTCCCTGAGATCTTAGCTGGCGCCGGAGCACATAATGAACACAAAAAGAGCATGCCAGAAATAGGCCAAAAACGCTCTCATCAAACTTGGGAACATAGCTTCGCGCACCCTAACTTGACACGGGTCAAGAACGCGTAAAAATAAACACACCAAAAATTGAACCAACAACAACAAAATACAAGCCTAACGGCTGAAAAACTATGTTTACATTTATATAAAACGCCAGACAAACACGAATTTCGGAAGCTCCCTTACAACTATGGACAGCACCCATTTAATCAATCAATACTCATTATAACCGATCAGGTTTGTGAATTTTAATTAACATCTTAAATTGCAGTACAGGAAGCAAGCCTGTTACTAATGACAAGTCACGTTATCTGATTTGAGCGCGCCCTTCTTCTATGAGTCAACACTGCCTCAATTATCTCTCTCAGCCCCGCAAGCTAGGTGCAGTTTCCCTCTGGAAACGTCAACAAATCTCACCCATCCCCTGGTTGGCAAGAAACACAAATATATACCACAAGTTCAGCCTCGCGAGGTCATGAACTGGGCTAATGTGGAGCAAGACAGAATAATCACCATGATGTATTCTCGCTAGCACATTATAAAAATCACACAACGCACCAAAAGCTTGGACTGACTCTCATACGCATACACTGGATCGGCTCAAAGCAGATCAACAATACTGCGTCCATTGACACATTAACAAAAAATACACAACAAAAAAAAACTCGGGTGCAAAGTGCCATCCCGTTCAAACTGCTGGAAAGCAACTATCAAAATAATCCTGATCCGTCATAAAATTCCACTCACAAATAATCTTACCCTCCAAATTCTATTTTTAATCTCAAAATTAATTCAGTTCCTTTTTTGTTATAAGGCATACCTCCGAATAATAATGCTTGACCGCGATTTACGCAAGCGAACGTGAGCACGGGCTCCGCGTCGTCCCGTACAGTTGAACCAAATACAATCGCAATATTTACAAATTACGCAACGCTCGGCTAGTCCCATTATTTTATGTGTCAGTAAAACAAAAACTAAAATCTACATTACCAAACAAGCAAACAAATATCTACAAAAATATGTCCCATAATACCATAGCTGATTTAATAAATAAATAAATTCATTTGTACTCAATCTTTTAAAACAGCGCCAGGCAAAACGTCTGCAGCCATCTCTTTTAAGATGTTTATCTGGTCATAGACATCTTCTGGCAAATGTCCTGCTGGTTCCCAGATCCGTTCTCGTTCTTAGATGTATCTCGTGCTGAATTAAATAAAGTTTTGTCAGATACACACTCGATATAATTCCTACTATATTCACCTATCAAGTACTATATTCCTTGACAGTCTATTTGGTGAATTATTTCGATGAACTGGTCCTATGATAGTGCTGGGACTACAAATAAATCACTGAAGTTACACTTATAACTTGACGACATTGTTCCATGTTCAATAACATGAAAATATGCAGAGTATGAACGTTACGTCCTCAGACGTACAAAAATAAGTCAGAGTGTTCCGTCCTCAGACGTAAAAAAATGAGTGATTGAACGTAACGCCCTCAGACGCACGAAATAAGTGATGATCCTCGAAGCATCTTGGATCCTTATAAATGAAACTGACTAGGGTAGGTGTGGAAGGGGATTTATTAAAAATATTCCATAATAATTATCAGACTAGCATGCGATCGGTATCATTGAGTTCGTAGCAGTGTGGAGGTTACGATTATGCTGTAGCCGGCTCGAATCGATCGTGGAATTTATCTGTAGATAATTCCCGCGTTAATTTACCAGTGTGCGTAACCAAGCCGCGTTGCCGCTAAAACAAGGCGTCTTGATATTATTGGTCCAGACTCTTGTATGTCTTTGCGCGCTTTTACATATTTTTCTGCAGTAGGGAGTGGTTAACATGATGATAGACCAATTGCTTCGTAGCATTCGATTTCCTTCTTGGCGCCAACCTTCCTAGCAACAGGCCATAATGTGCGTGCCCAAGTCGTCTTCCGCGCTAAAAGTTGCACCTGTCCTATGTCTCAAGAATATATATGCTTCTTCCTAAAATACCACAGGAGCTTAAACCATTGTGTCCTCTTGGCCACTGATTTCTCAATACTTCCCAACACCGCCTGGCTCTCATATCTGTTGTCTGTAGAAATGTATCAAAAGATGATGAATAATTATTAGAATCCTTTATACAGCCTGTGGATAAAGGGTTCTGTAGAGAGATCCGATGCAGAATTGAGCAAGCTAGAACTTCTTTTCAAAAAGTCAGAAGCGTTTTTGTAAGCCGAGACATTTCCATTGCACTACGGACACTACTACTCAGATGTTAACTTTTCAAGATTCTACTCTACGACGTCGAAGCATAGGTATTAACTGAAACCATGTGCAAGAAGCTACAAGCATTTGAAATGTGGACGTACCGAAGGATGATGAAGATGCCTTGGACAGCCAATATTACCAATGTAGAAGGTTTGCAGCGTATGATCAAGAATCCAGAATTTCTCAATACCATCAAGAGAAGAAAGCTAGAATACTTTGGTCCTATGATGCGAAACAGTAAATACCAACTCCTTCAATTAATACTCCAAGGGAAAGTTATTGGAAGGCGTTGTCCGGGGCGAAGAAGGATATCGTGGCTTGACAACTTAAGCCAGTGGTTTGGGGTGACAAAACTCAAACTGTTCAGAAGAGCTATGGACAATAAAGAGATCATGCACTTATCGCCAACTTCCTGAGAGGACACGGCACTTGAAGTAGAAGAAGAACAAGAAGAAGAAGATAATATACTCTATGGGCTGTGGTCCCACAGCACGTACCCCCATGTTTTAATGGATTAATTATTCTAAGTAATATGTTTAGGGGTAGCTTAGCTTAACTAAATAATTTAAAGTAGTCTGATGAAGAAACTGAAGAGTTAACTGTAAATCGTGTCGAGTTATTGTACTATCTCCAGACTAAATTCTGTACGTGGTCAATTTCTAAATGAAGTAAATGGAGGGAAACTCAACACATCCCGAACAATGACATAGGAGTCCTTTTCTAGATTCTCCTCACGTTTGCAATTCGTGAAGTGCAGGCAGGCGGTGGTACACCCTCCCTCGGGCAGGACAGACACAATCAATAAACAAAATTGCCACACAACCACACTATACACATGTGATTGAAGGTTTCCATAACCTGCAGGGGTGCCCCATGCTGAGCTGTGAGTGTATTGTACTGTTGACCATCATAATGTCCATCCTACGTGATGAATGAGCTAGCGCGGCGATCGGCAGGTTTGGCTACTGTTCACCCTGCTGCTTTAGTTTTAGGCTAATTCGGTCTGTGTTTCGGGATAACACAATTTTTCGGCCACAAAACATCTTCGTCAATATTAAACTATATTTATATTGGTCATGATTATCTTCGTTCTCAACGTTTGTTTGGGTGCCAGCGTATGTACAATACGCAGCCATATTTTTGGACTCAAGCACATATTTTAAAAACATTGAACAGTATTTTGAACTGCGGATCACATTGTTTGATAATAAATAGCTATGCATTGTTGAGGTATGTATTTTATAATAGGGTATTCTCAGCAATATTAAAGTAATTAATGCAGCCAATGGCCATAGAATAAAATCACACACATAATGGAGAGACAATGGTTAAGTCTGAGACGTTGAGTCCGGAAAATATGTTCTCCCATTCCAGCCCGAGGCCGTATAGTGCCACACTATTCACTACGCATTAATTTTCTCTGGACTTTGATCAAAACCTAATTCTACAGTTCACTTCTATACAAAATTTGTTTCAGAATAATCACTTATGGTATACAAGTAATTTGGCAGTACCTTACAAGAAATAATTTAAAAGAGATTGAGAAAATTAAAGCGACGTTCCTGAAACGAGCATTTTGCCTTTCTAAATTTACGCCATCCAGACTGGTTTACGAGATGACGAATGAAACAATGTTGCTTGAAGATCTACGATTGAAAATGCTGCTTATGAAGAAGTAGTAATTGAACACCAAGAAAAAAAACGAGAAATTTGGGTCGATTTCTACAGTAAAAATGCTATGACAAGAAAGGATTTGAAGGAGGCGAATTACCATCTTAGACGTCTTGTCACAAGGCTCGCGGTGCATGGTTTCCACCATAAGTTATGCCGGACAGAGAGATTCCATGACCCATGCGAGACCTTTATGTCGTCTCTGTGGAGAGTTATGTGACAGATATCATGTCGTTACATGTACAGAAAGATATGTATCATTGATCAAGTTTTGTTGTGATTAGTGTTAATGTTAATTTGTATGGCAATTTTACTGCAATAAACATATTATTATTAAAATTGCGTCAGAGATACTGGTCTCTTTTGCTCTCCATAGCGTGGCATGTACCACACTAATTATCGCAGAGTACACACACATACTCGTGGCAGGCTTGATGGAAAGGCTTCCTGGTGAAGAATCGACGGCGAATCCCATGAATCTGAAATCTCTTTAGTAGGTATCTTAGCTCGTATTCTGCTCGCACCCATTCCTTATTTAGCATAGCATCTTTGATAATGACAGTTTCTGTAATTGAATTCTCAGCAATAATACTAATTTTAAAATCCAGTAGCTCGCGACTCCCACGAGGCACAATTTGAACAAGAGGTACTTTAAATCAAGTCCATAAACTTAGAAGAGAAAGATCCATGGATATTGGCAATATTAATAGTGAGATCCTACAACTAGGCGTGGAATCCATTATACTCTGCTTAAGAACCCTATTTAATAAGAGTACCTGATCAGTGGAAAGAAAGATATTGTGATGCCCATTTTCATGAGCAGAGATCAATGCTTAGTTGCCAATTATAGGCCAGTCCTCTTGAAATCAAAACTGAGTGAACTCTTACAACGTTTAATAACTGATTACATCAGTGGGATTTGTGAAAATAAGGATTGGTTAAATGCTCAGCAGCACGTAGTGCCAAATCCGAGCAGACTCGCATGATGTGGGCTGTAATATAGATGGTTGGTTAGTTCCTCGGCTTAGGGGCTGAAACAATGCGGTCATGTAGCCCCGTGTACTTTGGGTGTGTATAGAATCTATCTGATAACCGGTGTTAATTGTGATGGCTGTATTAGTGTGTGTTATCTGTAATTCAAGTAAGGGCTGCAGACGGTTAAATGCAAGTAGTATGTACTATTTCTACCAATTGTTATCGCCAATGACACCTAACTGTGAACTTGGCTAGTAGATGCCACCGCAACCGGCACCTGGCACGTTAATCAAATCCAACCTACATATTTAGCTTCACACTTTAAATTGTAGTTACCAGAAGGTTCTTTTACATGCCATAAAACTGCACCATGGGCCCGCCGGTTTTACTTCCCTCCGAAGGAAGGCATACTGAGGGATTTTTAACACTCTTAAAAATTCCGACGACTTCGGCCGTAATTGAACCCACGATCTTGGGCATAGAAGCTCAGCATGCTACCAACTACGCCACCGAAGCCGCCGTGAATTAGATGTCATTGATGTTGACGTTTAAAAGGCATTAATGTGTCTCACGATATTCTCATAAACAAAGTGTGTTAAGTTCCGTGTTCTTAAATGGAACAAAGTCGTTTTATGAATAATAAAAGTGTGGGATAACCTAGAAATCTTGCTGGTAACAAGGATTCAGAAAGGTAGGGTAGGTAGATTGCTGGATTGAGTTATTGGAGGACCAAAGGAGTCCCATGAGATCTTGAGACATTCCACTCAGGACAAGGGGACAGTAAGGGATGTATATGTATCGACACTACCTTGTGTGTTTATGTTCTTTTTTCTCTTAAAGTGATGCACTGTAGCTTAAATCATGGCATGGATATAGGAGAGGAAGTAGGACAAAGTGTATTTTTCCACCCCATACTAACTGCAATCATCTGGAGAGAATTGCAGTGAAATGAACTAAGTGAGTGAGTGGGTGAGTGGTTATAGTGTCGGACTACCAACCCCAAGATTGCAGGTTCGCTCTTGACCATGGTAAGTGATTTTTGAAAGGCGACAAAAATCACGACACTCATGACATATGTTGTTGGCATGTTAAAGAACCCATTTGAATTCAGTAAGCCGTGTTCAATGGCAAAATTAATCTCGGGATTTTCCGCCAACACAAAGTTTCTCCATTCTCTACTTGAAAGCGCTGTAGTGTCAAGGAGTTTAGATATCTAACCTCCTTGACTTTCATAGCGTTCAAAGGAACGACGAAATTCGACATGCAAGCTACCCTCTGGGTGTCAATTAACAAAGCTTGAACCAGGCACCCGAGGCCATACGATATTATTATTATTATTATTATTATAAACACCATTATACGCGAGTTGCATACGACTGTTTATGTTCGACGATAATTATAACTGTATTATATGTTCTAATACACTCATCAAAAAAAGTTTTGCATCACCTCGGTTCCCAGATCTCCGGCATATAGACGTTGACTGTGTATATTGTATCCAAGATACAGTCCCTTTGACTGTTCATAGATGTCACTAAAACTGCTCAAAGATGTAAACAACCATGCATGAGCAGGGCCTATTAGACGGAGGGGGTACGACAGCCGATCAGTTCCAGTCATTCCACCAGGACGAAGGTACGCTGCTCATGTTGTCTGTAGTTCTACCATGCCTAGAAGGTCAATACCGCAGTTCGATCGCGTCCGCATTGTTACTTTGTGTCAAGAAGGGCTCTCAACAAGGGAAGTTTCCAGGCGTCTCAGAGTGAACCAAAGCGATGTTGTTCGGACATGGAGGAGGTACAGAGATACAGGAACTGTCGATGACAGGCCTCGCTCAGGCCGCCCAAGGGCTACTACTGTCGTGGATGACCGCTACTTACGGATTGCCGCTCGGAGGAACCCTGACAGCAATGCCACCATGTTGAATAATGCGTTTCGTTCAGCCACAGGACGTCGTGTTTCAACTCAAACTGTGCGCAATAGGCTGCATGATGCGCAACTTCACTCCCGACGTCCATGGCGAGGTCCAGCTTTGCAACCCCGACACCATGCAGCGCGGTACAGATGGGCCCAACAACATGCTGAATGGACCCCACGGAATTGGCATCACGTTCTCTTCACCGATGAGTGTCGCATATGCCTTCAACCAGACAATCGTCGGAGACGTGTTTGGAGGCACCCTGGTCAGGCTGAACGTCTTAGACACACTGTCCAGCGAGTGCAGCAAGGTGGTGGTTCCCTGATGTTTTGGGGTGGCATTATGTGGGGCCGACGTACGCCACTGGTGGTCATGGAAGGCTCCGAAACGGCTTTACGATACCTGAATGACATCCTCCGACCCATAGTGCAACCATATCGGCAGAATATTGGAGAGGCATTTGTCTTCATGGACGACAATTCTCGACCTCATCGTGCACATCTTGTGAATGCGTTCCTTCAAGATAACGACATCGCTCGACTACAGTGGCCAGCATGTTCGCCAGACATGAATCCTATTGAACATGCCTGGGATATGTTGAAAAGGGCTGTTTATGGACGTCTTGACCCACCAACCACTCTGAGAGATTTACGCCGAATTGTCGTTGAGGAGTGGGACAATTTGGACCAACAGTGTCTTGATGAACTTGTGGATAGTATGCCACGACGAATACAGGCATGCATCAATGCAAGAGGACGTGCTACTGGGTATTAGAGGTAGTGGTGTGTACTGCAATCTGGACCACAAATGCTGAAAGTCTAGCTGTATGATGGTACAACATGCAATGTGTGGGTCTCATGAGCAATAAAACGAGCTGAAATGTTGTTTGTGTTGATCTCTATTCCCTTTGTATTTAAAGGTTCCGGAACTCTTGGAACCGAGGTGATGCAAAACTTTTTTTGATGTGTGTATAATAGCACATTATGCAACGAGCCCATAATGGCAATAATTAAGACAGGAATATTTCCATTCGAGTGTCTTAATTACCATTATAGGCGAGTTGCATACGACTGTTTATGTTCGACTATAATTATAACTTTATTATATGTTCTAACATAATAGCACATTATGAAACGAGCCCATAATGGCAATAATTAAGACAGGAATATTTCCATTCGAGTGTCTTAATTACCATTATAGGCGAGTTGCATACGACTGTTTATGTTCGACTATAATTATAACTTTATTATATGTTCTAACATAAATATTCATAAATGTATGTCGAGATTCTGTCAGCATGGGCTGGGACATGCGCGGGCTCAACATTTGCCCTCTACCTAATAACAAATTCCAAAGCTTTGATACATTGTTTATGCTGAACTAACACCAACAGATAGTGCACAGGTACTATGGTGGATCATTTTGTTATTTTGGTCAAATAATGCGCAATAGGCTGTAACAAACGCTTTTAAAATAGAATTTATCGCATTATCAACTAGTTATTTTTCAAACTCGGTGCGTATAGAATGTCAACGAAAGGCAAATCAATGGAGTCCCATATTGAACATTCATGTCATCTGGCGGAAATGTTTCGCATAAGAAATACCTTTTCTAAACAAAGAGTTGGGTTATTGATTTCTGTGGATTTAATGTCATATGTTTGCTGCATCCATGACGGGGTTATATCAACACCAGCATTCACTAAAATTGTCAATGATATCGTACGAAAGCAATGCGCTGTCTAGAAATCAGTGTTAGGGTTATTAAGGTACAGTGCTATTTATTTTCCCATATTCCCCTGTTTATTTATACAAATATTTGGGTTTGGGTACCCCTTACACTGTCAAATTTCAAATCATGTATTTCATGTCCGACATGTTGGATTTTCAGTGCATGTGCGAAGAATTACCTAATAGGTCAAACAACTGTTTCGTAATGAAAATCTTGAGCTCTTAATGAAAACTAGTACTTTAATGACTTTCATTATAATACAGTTTTCTGACATTTCTGACAAATTTTACATTTCGACATCGTCGAACATAAATGCATGAATGTCGGTGGCGGCTATGTGGAAATATAGTTAATGATTTGCCTTTTGTTATAACAGTGCAATTTCTATCTTTGTAATGCATCTTCCGACAGGCGGCTTCGGTAGCGTAGTCGGTAGCCTGCTGAGCTTCTATGCCCAAGATCGCGGGTTCAAATCCGGCCGAAGTCATCGGATTTTTTAAGAGCGTTAAAAATCCCTCAGTATGCTTTCCTTCGGAGGGAACGTAAATCTGGCGGTTCCATGTCATAGATTTATGGCATGTTAAAGAACCTTCCACTAATTACACCTGTGTGAAGCTAAATTGTATAGGTTAGGAATGTAAACAACGCTCTTAGGTTCCAATGTTCGTTGCCAAGAGCCCACTGCAGTGAACTGGTATCTACGTTCTGAACTAGTAGTCGTTGACGGTGGCATTTGGTGGCAAAGTAGGAACTACTTGAAAATTGATCGTCTGCAGTCCTTACTTGAATTAAAACAGATACACACACCAATACAGCTATCACAATTAACACCGGTCATCAGACAGATTCTACACACACCCAAAGTACACGGGGCTACATGACCGCGTTGTCGCAGCCCCTAAACTTAAGAATCAACCAACCAACCAACATCTTCCGAAACTTTAGAATGCCATTCGTGTTTTAGTATTATTTTGTTTGAATTGTTTTAGTATTTTATTATTTGTCTTTTGTTTATTTTTGAAGTTTAAAGTTTATTAGTTATTGTTGACTGTTTATTGTTTAAAGACCGTCTCGTTTCAAAGTGACTAGCATTCTTGGCTATCACCTCGGAGGCCTGGGATTGCTTCCCGGCTCTGTCAAGAAGTTTAATTCTAGTCTGAGAGCTCGAACGGGATACACTCTACCTCACGAGCCAAAATTGAGACGAGGTTTGTTCAAATCCAGATTTAGCCTTTCTGAAAGTGGTTTTTGGTGGTTTTCTAGTTATACTCAAGGCAAATGCCGAGATGGTAACTAACTTGAGGCCAAAGCAACTTCCTATCCAAATCATTCCCCAAATAATAATATAATATATAGTACAGATATCACTAGTGGCACGGGCTACCATACAAATTCTACACACACAAGTACACGAGACTAAATGACCACGATATCACAAAGCCGCTATAGAATTATCGTTTATGTAGGTTTTTCTTTTTCTTTTGTTTATAGTTCTAAGTTTGTGGGATTTGAAGCCATTTTTTCAGTGTTGCCTTAGTAAACAAGAGTTTAGTCGACCACACCTGGAGTAACAGTGAACACGTAACTGCGTGTAGATCCAGCAAGGAAGACAACCAGATAAGTAGGAGCCTGTAATATTACAGTTTAACCATAGTTGATTTTTTACAACCATATAGTCACTCCAATATTCAAACTCCGGATATCTATCACCACTTAGCATTTCTCCTCATATATTCTGCATTTAGCATACACCGACAGTTGCAGTACCAATATTGTACACATTGTAAATATTTTCACCTGTATTTTCAAACATAGATTTTATAGCCAAAGTGTAATCGATCTGATGATGATTGCTTGACGATCGAAACTGGTCATCCTAGTGTATTTATTAATCTCAGGTAATTTATTCCAGGATTAGGGCATAACCCAGCTCTTTTGGGTACATTCATGTTGACCGACTGAAAAGCACTAAACTCTAGTTCTAAGTTTTTTAGTTTTTAGTTAGATTCTAGTTCATAGTTTTAGTATTTAACTTTTTAGTGTTGAGTTTTTAGCTTTTAGTCTTTATTCTTTAGTTTCTAGTTTCTAGTTTTAAGGTTATAGCTCTTAGTTTTTATGTTTATAAGTTTTAAGTTTTTATGTTTTTGTGTTTTCAAGTTTTCAAGTTTTCACGTATTCAAGTTTTCATGTTTTCAAAGTTTTCATAGTTTTCATAGTTTTCATAGTTTTCAAAGTTGTTAAATTTGTTAAAGTGTTAAAGTTGTTAAAGTGTTAAAGTTGTTAAAGTGTTAAAGTTGTTAAAGTGTTAAATTTGTTAAAGTGTTAAAGTTGTTAAAGTGTTAAAGTTGTTAAAGTTGTTAAAGTGTTAAAGTTGTTAAAGTGTTAAAGTGTTAAAGTTGTTAAAGTGTTAAAGTTGTCAAAGTGTTAAAGTGTTAAAGTTGTTAAAGTGTTAAAGTTGTTAAAGTGTTAAAGTTGTTAAAGTTGTTAAAGTGTTAAAGTGTTAAAGTTGTTAAAGTGTTAAAGTTGTTAAAGTGTTAAAGTGTTAAAGTTGTTAAAGTGTTAAAGTTGTTAAAGTGTTAAAGTGTTAAAGTTTTAAAGTGTTAAAGTTGTTAAAGTTGTTAAAGTGTTAAAGGGTTAAAGGGTTAAAGTGTTAAAGTTGTTGAAAATGAAAATCCACAGCCTGTTTCCAGTCATCGACCGGGTCAGGAATGGAATGAATGAAGCCCCATCTAGCGGCGAGGATATGAACTGTGCCGGCTGCCGAGGCCTGACGCACTCCTCTGGGGCAATGATTAAATGAATGACAGATGAAATGAAATGATAGTGGAGAGTGTTGCTGGAATGAATTGTTGACAGGGAAAACCGGAGTACCCGGAGAAAAACCTGTCTGCCTCCGTTTTGTCCAGCACAGATCTCACATGGAGTGACCGGGATTTGAACCACGGACCCAGCGGTGAGAGGCCGGCGTGCTGCCGCCTAAGCCACGGAGGCTTGTTAAAGTTGTTAAAATGTTAAAGTGTTAATGCTGTTAAAGTGTGAAGTTGTTAAAGTTGTTAGTGTTAAAGTTGTTAGAGTGATAAGTTTTTGGGGACGTGGTGGCTCAGCGGTCTAGCTGTATGCCTCTCACCAAGGCGATCCGGGTTCGATTCCCGGTCAATGCATGTGAGTTTTTCGAAGTGAAATGCCATGTCCTGTGGTTCGGATTCCACGTAAAAAGGAGGTCCCGTGGCTCATGATCTCAAGATTAACGGTCACGTTAAACTACAAGCTTCCTTCCTTCCTTTTGATAAGTTTTTAAAGTATTAAAGTTGTTTACTTGTTTAGTTTTTTAGTTATTTTTTAGTTTTTTTGTTGAGATTTTTCAGTTTTTGAGTTTCTTCAATTATTATTTATGTTTTTAGTTTTTCAGTGCATCGGTTCTCTTGTAGTTTTTGGGGGATTTTACAGTACTAATGAGCGTCCTCATAAAATTGTAGCTATTATTGTGGTGTCCGTGGCCTCAAGTTAGTTGTATCTCGACATTTACCTGAGAAGAAGTAGAAAAGCAGGGAAAACCAATTCTGGGATGACTGAGGTTGGAATCGAGTACATCTCCTCTCAGTTTTTCCTCATGATTGTACTCCCTTTCCAACCCTCAAACCAGAACTAAAATCTCTAGGCAGAGCCAGGAGTGTAACACGGACAAAGCAAGTTAGTTAGTTATTGTTGTTTTAAGGAGCGGAACGTTTTGAGGGGCGGAACTACGAGGCCATCTGCCCCTAAAACTAAGACAAAAGATGAACAACTTAGAGAGGTAATGACGATACATATTTTATAAATGTAGTTTTGATGTTTCATTTTCATGTTGGTAGCAGTTCACGGTCCAAGTTCTCGACTGCATACACAACAGCCCTCCCAAGGGCTGCAACACTCATAAACCCTATGTTATATCGGTGTTATGAACGATGGCAGTTATTGGTTGTTTGATCGCCATCATTGTGATAAAAATGTATGATAACATTTATTTGTATGGAGTCGCTTTTATCGGCTTGAGTGATTATAATTATTTTTTGAAAATATCTGGTAACGAGCAATGTTACTGCCGATATGAATATAAATACTGGAATCCCCAGTACAGTAGCCATATTTCTCTGAGTATTCCCTATTAGTATTTATTACTCGCCTGTTTCCGATATATTGGCTTGTTAGTGGAGATTGATTTTACGGTAAGTGGTGCAATTCAGTACATTTGTTTCGCTCGTACCCGATCCAGAAGGTTCTGTATTAGATTTCTGGTTTTGCCAAGGAATTTAGTTTTGGTCTAGAAGGGGGTACACTCAGCCTCGTGAGGGTAAACTAGGAAGAGAAGAAGACTTCGATTCCCACCCGAGCTATCAAATAAGAGGTTTTCTGTGACTTTTCACTTCTTCTTCTTCATGTGCCATCTCCTCTCAGGAGGTTGGCAACCATCATAGAGACTCTTGCTTTAGATGATGCAGCACGAAACAGCTCAATAGTGGAACAATTGAACCAAGTTTTCAGATTATCAATCCTAGAAACGCGTCTTCTTCCTGGTCTTCTTTTTCCATGTAGCTTCCCTTGAATGACCAGCTGCAGCAGATGATATTTCTCTCCTCTCATCACATGACCCAGATACTGCAGTTTTCTAATTTTGACAGTATTTAATATTTCCTTTCTCTTTCCCATCCGCCTCATCACCTCATCTTTGGTGACCTTTCCTTTCCAACTCTTCTACTCTGGAGAAATGCCCGCGTGTTTCCTTACTTAAGACAATGGCCACCTCCTTTCCAATTACAAATATACAAAACTAATACAGCCATCACAATTATACAGGTTATCAGACAAATTCCACTCATACTAACTCATACACGCAAGTCCATGCGGCTCCATAGAACGATCATTAACCAAGTGTACTTGGAAGTGTGCAGAATTCGTATGGATACTAGAACTGTACAGAGGAGTGCAAATTATTTTACTTAAATCAAGAATGTAAATTAGTCACACATTTTTATTCAAAATCAATTATTTTTAATTTTATCACCTTACTTAGTGATGCTTACGACCCTGTGGACCTAAGACTTTTCCCATAAGATATTGCACCTGGGAATTTTCAAAATTGGAGATTCTCAAAGATACCTGAGCTGAGTCCTTTTTTTTTTATCATTTCCTTTGGAGTATACCATCTAAATCAGTTGATTTCAATCCATTGCCCTGCCCACGAATCTTTGAATAGCTCAAGATTGGACCATCAGTAATAAAAGACTTTAAAATCGTTTGCTCTAATTTCACACATAAATTATAAGGTGCGTTCAAAAAGTAACGAGCTGGAGGCTCGAATGCGCAAACCGGTCACGACATCGGCTCATCGAGGCGTGTGTAACAGAGTATGGTTCCGACCAGAGCGTGGAAGGTCACAGCCCGTCGCTAGAGGGCACACGTGCACGTCACATGACGATACAAAGTGAGCAGCAGCATGCATCAATCGTCCAACGCTGCCAGTCGCATTGCAAACAGTGACATGGTGGCGTTAAACGAAGAGCAAAGAGGTGTTGTTCGGTTTCTGACAGCAAAAGTAGTAGGGGGAACGGACATTCATCGCCGAATTTCACAAGTGTACGGCGAACACTGCATGTCCCTTGCAAGGGTCAAGGCGTGGCACAAGCGCTTCAGGGAAGGACGGGTGTCGTTAGCCGATGATGCCCGGTCTGGGGCACCCACCTGCATTACCGATGACAACGTCCAGCTGGTTGATGCACTCATTACCCAGGACCGCCGAGTGACAGTGGACGCCATAGCCGCCGTGGTGGGATTGAGCGTCGGAAGTGTGCACATCATCATGAAGGAACGACTGCACTTGCGCAAAGTGTGTGCCCAATGGGTGCCCCACAGTCTTCAACCACACCAGGAAGCATGTCGAATGGCCCACTGTCTTGTTCATCTGCAGCGCTATGCGAGGGAAGGGAATGGGTTCCTGGAACGAGTGGTGGCTGGAGATGAGTCATCTTGTCTTCACTTCGAACCAGAATCCAAACGACAAAGCCTCCAGTGGAAGCATCCTGGGTCACCTCCACCCAAAAAGGGCAAGGCCATCCACACGAGTGCAGGAAAGGAAATGCTGACGTTCTTCTTTGACCAAGATGGCCCCTCTTCATGCCGCACGGGACAACAGTGAATGCCCAGCGTTACTCGCAAACCTTGACCACCCTTTGCCAAGCGATCAAAACAAAACGACCAGGTAATCTCACCCGTGGGGTCATTCTGCTCCACGACAATGCACGACCTCATACGGCCAACACAGTCGCGGCACTCCTGCATATATTCAAATGGGAGGTTCTTGGCCATCCTCCATACAGTCCAGACCTCTCTCCCTGTGATTACGCCATGGCTCTGCGGGGCCAACGATTCAACTCGGACGTCGACGTCCAGCTGTACGTGTGGAACTGATTTACATCGCAGCCCAGGGAATTTTAAGAGACAGCCATTCACCGCGTCGTGTCATAGTGGGACAAGTGCCTCAACAGCCTGGGCCAATACTTCTAACATACAGGTACTGGTTTCTGTAATTATGCCTCCTGCTCGTTACTTTTTGAACGCACCTTATAGAATAAAGTAATCATTATGAAACGTGTGACATTTTGCATTAGCAAGGATACTAGGCCTATTTTAGTGGAAATTACAAAAGACCATCTTAGCAAGTTTCTTGAAAATAAAATTTAACTTTAGACTAATAATTCAACGTTTGAAATAATTTCACCATAGTGCAAAGAATTTTACTGCATTAATTCTCAAAAATGTAAAAATTAAATGTTGGAAAATTGGCTTTCTGTCTAATAATTTGCACACCTCTGTATATATCATTCTAATATTCGAATAATTATTCTACTATTTGAAATAATTTCTAACTCAAAACTCGAATACATTATTCGATTATTCGAATGTTGGAACAGTGCGGATGCCCGAATATTTCAATATATCGAATCATTTGAACATTTCGAATAGTAGATTATTAAAATAAATTGAAAAGTTCAAATAATTGAAAATATTAAGTACCCGAAAATTACAGCAATTTGCGTAAAGAAATACGTCCAGTGGATGAGTTGCTCGTAGCCCCCCCCCCCCCCCTCCACAACAAGACTCAACAAAATTTAACTTGGTGAATCAATTTAAATGGTAAGGACGTCCATTTCAACCACAAAACAGCGAAGGTCGTACGGGAGGAAGAGAGACAGACATATAGTCTTCCCCTACAAGTCCAGCAAGGCTGTTCACGCCAGAAGCACGCTGTTGGACACCTTTAGTTTTTTAGTTTTGGTCTTCTTTAATTTTGAACTTTTTATTTTCTACATTTTAAGTTTTTTGTCTTTAGTTTATTAGTTTGTTGGTTCTTTTTTTAGTTTTTGTTTTGATTTTTGTGATTATACAGTACTAATGAGTGGTGTCCGTGGCCTCAAGTTAGGTTGTATCTCGCCATTTACCTGAGAAGAAGTAGAAAAGCATGGAAGACCACTTCTGGGATGACTGAGGTTGTAGTCGAGCACATCTCCTCTCAGATTTTCCCCCTTTCCAACCATCACGTCAGAACTAAAATCTCTAGGCAGAGCCAGGTGTGTAACTAGGACAAAACAAGAAGTTCCGTGAAGAACTATACAGCCTACTTTTCATGCCAATGATTATTCTACAGTATATGAACCTATCTAGAATAATGACAACATTAAGTTGGTAATATCGAAATATCAAATTAGTTCAAAATATACCTGGTATAATTTAGCCTAATAGAGCACTACAGTTGGCAGCCCTGGTGACTGAATATATTCTTAGTTCCATCTATTAAGGTACAGAATAAAAAATTAGGTTGAAGTCCAATGGACGTTACATGCTGTTAGATACTGGATCTATTAGCACGCGTAAAAGCATGTTGCCAACAATACCATGCGTGTGCTGGTCAGAAATAATCTGAAATATTATGATATCTTGTTGTGCCAATTTTGGATGAAATCCATATGTTAGTTTAGAAGTTACGTGTATTTTAAAATTGGACATATCAGCAAGCATAGAATCATGTTGGCAGCACTGCCTTGTATTAATTACTCCAAATTAATCTAGAATGTCAGGTGCTATACGTGTGCAAAGTATAGAGCTGTTGGCTTGCATACTTTCTGATATATTGATATTAGGGTAAAAAGAATATAGACAGCATTTATTAACAGTTGGCAGCCCTAATTGCTCTTAACAATATGTATAGTCATATCTATTATGGTACACATAGCACATACGAAATTTGGTTGAAATCCAACTGATAGTATAGAAGTTACATGTATTTAAAAATTGTTACTATCAGCAGGCTTATAATCATGTTGGTAGAACTGTCGTATGTAAGTTACTCCAAATTAATCTAAAATGTCAGAATATACGTGTGCATAGTTTAAAGCTGTTGGCTAGCATACTTTCTGATATAATGATATTTGGATAAAAAAAATAGAGAGAGCAATTATTAACAGTTGGCAGCCCTGGTGGCTCGTAAGAATATGCTCAGTCATATCTGCTTATATACAGATACTACATACAAAATTTGGTTGAAATCCAATTGATAGTGGAGAAGTTATATGCATTTAAACATTGGACCTATCAGAAGGCTTAAAATTATTTTGGCAACACTGTCATAGTTGGCCTCCTGGAAATTAAACTGAAATAGTATTGTCTACATGTATGCCAATTTTGGAATAGCTCCCATGCATACCTTGCAAGATATCCAACATGGAGCTCAAATTTCTAGTGCGTTTTTTCAGCAGTTGATAGCACTGACATCATTTTCAAATACGGACATGAGATATTCCGTTGCCCGTCTTTACTCAAACTAAATTTGGTTTTTATTGCTGCTGCCGTTTAGGAGTTGATAGGGGGGACACACACACACACACACACACACACACAGACAGACACACATTTTCCCGGATCGATCTCATAAGTCTACTTTTTCCTCATTTTTGCAAAATGTGGAAAGTAGGCTAAAAATCAACTAAATCTGTATCATTGCGATGTTATAGGTGGACAATTTGCCTGTCACAGCAACAGATAGAAAGTAAACAAAAAAACACCAATCTTTCTAGGTTTATGCCGTGTCTTGTGTGGGATTTTGCCTTGGAACACCATGCTGGCTCGTCAGCGGGCTCTTGGTGTCCGCGCCCGGATCCCCATAAGAGTAGCGAACTGTGCACTACTACCTTTCTTATGAAGCGCACCTGCGCCTCTTAACTGCGAGAGCTAAATACCAAGCGGCTTCGGTGGCGTAGTTGGTAGCATGCTGAACTGCTGTGCACAAGATAGCGGGTTCAAACCCGGCCGAAGTCGTCAGATATATTTAAGAGCGATAAAAATCCTTCAGTATGCCTTCCTTCGGAGGGGAAGTAAAGCCGGCAGTCCCATGTCATAGATTTATGGCATGTAAAAGAGCCTTTCACTGACTAAACTTGTGTAAAGCTAAAGTGTTAGGTTAGATTTCGTCGGAACGCTCTATCAATGTTCCAACGTTCACCACTAGGTATCATTGATGGTAGCGAAAGTTGGAACTACTTGAAATTGAACGCAGCTTGTAGCTCACCCTAAGGGTGTCCGCTGGATGCAGCTAAAGACTCAGGTGAGCCGAACATGTCCTCGGACACTCCCGGCTTTATAAGCCATACGCTAAATGAATAAATAAATAACCTCCTTATAAAAACTTCCAATCTTTCAGTGGGCCTAGAGCAATACAAAATTAATGTGCAAAGATCTGCCAAAGCTTTTCCAAAAGAATCACTTTATGTTCGCTACTCCTGTGGGGTCCTGAGGCGGACACCAAGAGCCCGCTGATGAGCCATCTTGGTGTTCCTAGGCGAAACCTCACTGAAGACACGGCATAAACCTAGAAAGATTGCTGAGTTTTAATTCACGGGCCGTGAAAGTCCATATACCATATTTTTAGATGGAAAGTCTATAGAAGCCTTTGGATTGTGGCGTTGGCATAGAATATCTTGAGTATCTTGGATCGTCCGAAGAACTAATGCGAGGATGATCCTTTTTTCTGTATCGACATGATAATTCTAGAGTTGTTCGTGCATATTGTGAGGCGAGAAGGAGGTAATCTCCATAGATCTGTCATGGAAGGGAAGACAGAAGTCAGAAGACTACGAGGAAGGAGTGTTAATAGATGGATGACACATGTGTTATTGAACTCGGGATTAACATTCCAAGGGATCGGAAGTTTAGATTGCTTCTGGTAGAAGGAAAATAAAGATATTTTCCTCTTTCAGTGAGGCCTAGAGCAATGAAAAATTAATGTGCAAAGTTCTCTCAAAGCATTAAATAATACTTTCCAAAAGAATTACTTTATGTTAATCTCTAAATCTGCTAGATAGGAAGAAGCGACGATATATTTTAATTGCCACCACTTTGACGATCTCTTCATAAGACTCATTGAGCAGTGCTCTTAATTAACGGCAGGGATGAAAGCTCCCCACTTCTCGGCACGATCGTAAAGAAAACGTTCCTCCTCGTCAAACTGCTCTTTACTCATTCCACTGCTATGGAGCCTTGAAATAATGCTGGTACTGATATCTACACTGTTGAGAAGAATGAGTGAGATTCTGGAACAAAGTGGATAAACTGAACTGGTTTACTATTATAATTCACATGTCTGCGAGAGGGAAAGAGTAAAGGAAGGCACATTCTGAGGAAAACTTTGTGGTAACATCACCATTACTGATGAAAAGAAAGAGAAGTCAAATGGCAGACAAATGTACTTAAAATAGCTAGTATTGGAGTAAGTGTTCATCGAAGAATGAAATACTTACTACTGTCGTCCAAAATATTATGTGCATTCGAGTTTAAAGGTTGTTTGTGAAGTAATTTATAAACCTATATAAAATCCAATAACATCATGATTTTTGTCGTTCAATTTTACGTTAGTTCATGTAGGTTGGGAATTTTTACTTTTTTTTTATGTTTTTTTTTATCGCAGTTGGAACACGAAAAGTGCTCGTTTTTGAGCGTGTTTTAACCATGCGTCAGATTTAAGAATTAGTATCTCAAAGGCCAGTCATCAGATCGGAACCAAATTTTAACAAAATACATATTGAAATAATTTATAACTAGTGAATTAATTTTAAAAGTTGTGTGTCCAAGAAACAAAGCTATCATACTTGTAAGGTAACTTTTTCTCGGCTCGGAGTGGTTGGAAAATTGCGTCCTTTACCGCGTTGTAATCCTCATACTGTATATTGAACGGTAATGCTGTATGACTGCAATAAACTATCGTAATATAAACCGATGAAAATTATAATGTGATTGGATTTTATGTAGGGCTATTGGTTACTTCACAATCAACCTTCAAACTCGAGTGCACATAATATTTTGGACGACAGTAATGTTGGTACGGTACATATACGGGTTCAGGACTGAGGAATTCCCTACCAGCTAATACAATGAATGTGACCTCACTGAAGAAATTCAAAACAGTATACCATGACCACCTGATGAGTACTGCTGACTGACATGTGTAAATGAGTGTGAATGAGTGTGTAGTTGTAATAGTAATTACTAACGTAGATTTGTGTTTTGTTTCTGAAAACTCTAACGTAAAAGGTTCAAATGTTCCTACATGTTAAAGTAATAGCACATTAAGTGGTTAAGTGTAAGAGAGGGCCGTGAGCCGTAACTTCGCCACAATAAATAACAACAACAATAATAATAATGTTAGGACATCTTTTGTCGAGAACAAACCAGTGGATATCGGGTGAAACACCATTAGATAGAAAACAGTAGTGAAGAGAATCATTATTGCATAACATTCGTTCACTTTTGACTGCTGTGGTGAACATACATGATACAAGAATCCAAATCCGCAGCGACGTAGTAAAATGACTTCATCTCATAATCTTCAATTTCTTTAATTCAATAACCTTTCCTTTACCGTCCTTCTTTTTTACGAGCCCATCATTTAGTATAACTCTCTTTATTGTTCACCTCTCTTAATAAACCATAAAACTTCATATATCTCTGTTTTCCTAGACGACATCGTTCCTCTCTAGTACATCGAATTTCCACTAGTTCCAAAGCCGCAGCAAACAATCTTTCAAGTCTATAATTCTTCCATAGTTTCTTAGCTCCTTGGAAGCTCCATGACACCAGTCCACATATAAGCAGTCCCAACCAAAGATCCACATATCTGAACCCCCTCACATGACATAAACCAGGCTTTACATTAAAAAAATCACCCTCTAATAATCTAAAAATGACAAGAATGAAAATGCATCAAACAACTGAAATAACTTAATCCTAACCAACAAAATCCCACACCATGCAAAATGAGGTGGATGAAAACACAGTAAAATGGATGAAAACAAAAGACATCAGTAAAGCGAGACATACAACTTCAAACTCCTGTAACCAATATGTTACAACATGTTAAGTTTTGGAATAGACTGATGTAGACATGTTGACTTATGCAACAAACTGTTTTCTTGTAGCTTAAATTGTTATGGTTCTTTTGTTGCATACATTTATTTTGCACACCGTTTGGAAACATATGGTTAATAATATCTCAGCTGAATGCTCAAGTATAAATTTAGTTCGACATTTTTATTACATAATATTCTATGTTGGTACCGTAGTATTTTAATATAAGAATCATTCTTTGTGAGGTTTTAGTCCTTAAAATGATATGCTACAGACATTATAATAACTAATTTTATAAAAGTTCTAAACACACGCATCCATCTAATATTTATCTTTTAATTTAAGAACATTGAGATGTTGAGATATGGAACAGATTAGCTTGTGGACATGTTGAGTTTTGGAAATGAATACCATATTAAACACTTAATAACTACAGTCAAGTTGTTGTTTGAGTCTTCAGTCTTTTGAATGGTTTGATGCAGATCTCCATGCCTCCCTGTCCTGAGCTAATCGTTTCATCTCTACGTAGCTCCGACACCCTACATCCGAGGCAATCTGTTTAACATATTCTAACCTTGGTCTACCCCTACAGTTTTTGTCCTCGACCCTTCCTTCCATAACTAAGCTTGCTATTCCTGGGTGTCTTAGTATGTGTCCTACCAACCTATCTCTTCTCTTCATTAGCAGTTGCCAGAAACATCTCTCCTCTCCCACTCGTCTTAATACCTCTTTGTTTGTAACCCTATCGACCCATCTGATCTTCATCATTCTCCTGTAACACCACATTTCAAATGCTTCAATTCTCCTCTTTTCTGCTGCACCAATAGTCCAAGTTTCACTTCCATAGAGCACCACGCTCCAGACAAAGGCTTTCAAAAATGACTTCCTAATACCTAAATCTATATTCGATGTCGGCAGATTCCTCTTTTGTAGAAATGCTTTCTTTGCCTGAGCCAACCTACTTTTAATATCCTCTTTGCTTCGTCCATCACTGGTTATTCTGCTTCCTAAGTAACAGAAGTCTCCTACTTCCTTCAGCTTTTCACCTGCCAATTTGATCTCCATAGAGGTTTCTGATTTATCTCGGCTGCATTCCAGTATTTTTGTTTTACATTTATTTATTTTCATCATGAATTCTTTCCGTAAGACGGAGCCCATACCATTCAAAAACTCATTCAAATCCTCAGGCTTGTCGGCCAAGATGACGATGTAATCAGCAAATCTCAGAGTTGAAATTATTTCTCCTTGAATCTTCACTTCCACTTTAAATTTTTCTCTAATTTCATTCATTGCTTGTTCAATGTAAAGATTGAAAAGTATGGGTGATAAGTTGCAGCCTTGCCTTACACCTTTCTGAATACCAGCTTCTCTCTCATGTCCTTCAACTCGAATGACTGCTGTCTGGTTTCTGTACATATTGTATATCACCCTCCTATCCCTGTACTTTATTCCAATAGATTTCAAAATGTCAAACAATTTAGTCCAATCAACGTTATCAAAAGCCTTTTCTAAGTCTACAAAAGCCATGAACGTTCTCTTATCTTTCCTTATTCTACCTTCCAAAATCAGCCTAAGACTTAGTACAGCTTCCCTTGTTCCTACATTTCTCCTGAAACCAAACTGGTCTTCACCCAACTCCGTTTCTATCTGGCTTTCAATCCTCTTGTAAATTATTCTAGACAGGATCTTTGAAGCATGAGTAATCAAGCTGATTGTACGGTAATCTTCACATCTGTCAGCTCCCACTTTTTTTGGTATAGGGATGATTACATTCTTCTTGAAATCAGGGGGTACCACACCGGTCTCATAAATCCTACACACCAAGTGAAATAACCTGATCAGACCTTCATCTCCTATGCAGCGTAGCAACTCAATCGGTATATCATCTATGCCTGGTGCTTTGTTCCTGCTTAAGTCTTCCAAAGCTCTATCAAATTCTGATCTCAATATTAAATCTCCTTTCGCATCCTCATCAATTTCCTCCTCCCTTTCCATTACATGATTCTCAATCTCCTTTCCCTTATACAAACTCTCTATGTAAGCTTTCCATCTCTCAACCTTTTCTTCCCTATCTGTTAGAGGCTTTCCATTTGTGTCCTTAATATTACAGCACTTAGTCTTCTTTTCCCCAAAAGTATTCTTAATCCTTCGATAAGCTGTGTCTACTTTTCCTAATTTCAGACAATTTTCTATACCTGCACATTTCTCTTTCAACCATTCTTCTTTCGCTTCCTTGCACTTGTTAACCTCATTTCTCAGACGTCTGTATTCTGCTTTCCCCTTTTCATCTCTTAGATTCTTGTGTTTCCGCCTTTCATCCATCAATTCTAGTATATCCTGAGTGATCCACGGTTTTCTACGTATTCTTTCTTTCCTACCAATGTTTTCTTCTGCGGATTTTGTTATTTCATTCTTCAAAAGTGCCCATTCGTCTGCAATTGAAGTTTGTTTAGGGTTTTTCATTAGTCCTTCCTTTATACTCTTCTTGAATCTTTCGTTTACATCCTTCTCTTTCAGTCTGTCTATTGCCCACCTTTTTGGCTTTTGACTTTTCTTCAGTTTCTTCAACTTTAATCTGCATTTCATTACAACCAGATTGTGATCAGAGTTTATGTCAGCACCAGGATATGTTTTACAATCCAAAATCTGGTTTCTAAACCTCTGCTTGACCATAATGAAGTCGATTTGGTAACGCCCTGTATCTCCTGGTCTCATCCATGTGTATATTCTTCTATTGTGGTTATTGAATAAGGTGTTAGCTATGACCAATTCATGCTCGGTGCAGAATTCTACCAGCCTGCTTCCTCGATCATTCCTTTCACCTAATCCGAAATCTCCTACTATCTTCCCTTCTCTCCCTTTTCCTACCACAGCATTCCAATCTCCCATTACTATAACATTTTCATCACCCTTGATATACCTCAGAATTTAGTCTATTTCTTCATAGACCTTTTCAACATCCTCATCATCAGCTTGACTGGTAGGCATATAGACTTGTACCACTGTGGTGCAGGTAGGTTTAGTACTGATTTTTGCTACAATAATCCGTTCACTATATTGCTCATAATATTCCACCCGCTGTCCAAGTTTCCTACTCAATATGAGGCCAACCCCTGCTTGGCCATTGTTTGATTTAGTGCTAATGACCCTATAGTCTCCTGACCAAAAATCCTGTTCTTCCTGCCAGCGCATTTCACTAATCCCAACAAATCCAACCTCAACCTTTCCATTTCCCTTTCTAAGTTTTCTAACCTTCCACTTCCTAGCAGACTTCTAACATTCCACGCTCCGATCCGTAGAATGTCAGATTTCCTCTTTGTCACTTCTGTGATGTTAACCCCCTCTCGAGTAGTCCCCACCCGGAGATCCGAACGGGGGACTAGTTTACCTCCGGATTGAAATTTTACAAGGGAGGAGGCCATCATCACATGTAATTATGCATAGAGAGGTGCATATCCTCGGGAATAGCATACGGCTGTAGTTTCCCGTTGCTTTCAGCCGTGCAGCAGGACGCAGTGTAGCCATTATTTGGCTTATATTATCAATTTCTTAACCGTCTATAAGACTAGTAAAGAATTGATTTATTATGAAAGGCTGCTACTCCCTTTCAGAATAAGTAAAAAGCAATTATACTAACAGCAAGTAGTTCCGTGAAGAACTATACAGCCTATTTTCATATTCCCACTTATTGCAACTATCAACATACACAATTTCAGTTTGATTGCTGTAATAGATTCGTAGATATTGAGAACCGACTAAATAATTCGGATGGTCGCCATGTTGGATTTTATATATGTAGGTCCTAGAGTTATGTACTGTTACATGCAGATTATTGTGTACGTGTAGTATTCAAACTTCAATCGCATAATTAGGACAATAGAAGTTACAAGGTGATTTTAAAATTTTGCACAGCTGCCATCTCTAGGTTATGGAAACAATTGAAATAAATTAGATGCTAGTGGATTACCATTCGTATAAGGATTTACTGTACCAAGTTTCACTGCTCTCGGATGGTTAAATTGCGATAAACGTCCATGTGATTATTTATACTTCGCGTCGCCGCCATGTTGGATTTGTGATCACCATGTTATTTAAAGTCCTATAAGTGAACTTGAGTTCATAGCCCGTATGAGCAATAAAAAATTCAGCTTGATTGCTACAATAGATTCGTAGATATTGAGAGCCGTCTAAATATTTCGGATGGTCGCCATGTTGGATTGTTAAATGTATAGGCCATAGAGTCATGTACCATTATAGGATAATTATTGGGTAGGTTCATTATTCAAACTTTCACTTCGATCGCATGACTACATCACAAGAAATAAAAACTTAATTTTAAAATTCGCACAGCCGCCATCTTGAGGTTATGTAAACAATTGAAATAAATTAGATACCAGTGCATTACAATGTGTATAAATATTTCCTGTACCAGATTTCAGTGCGTTTGGAGCATTAAATCGCGAGAAAGGTTTATTTCAAATTTTCTAATTCGCTTGGCCGCCATGTTTGTTTTGTATATAACCGGTTTTTTAAAGTCGTATAAATGGACTTCCAGTAGTGCCCTTTATCTCCGTACAAAACTTCAGGGAGATACCGCTAATAGTTTCAGAGATACAGAATGCCGGTGAAATATTTCGCACATCCGCCATCTTGTGGTTATGTAAACAAATGAACGAAGTTAGTTGTCGGTGCATTACAATGTATATAAACATATACTGTACCAAGTTTCATTGCGTTTGGTTGGATAAATCGCGAGAAACGTCTATTTAAAAGTCGCAACTTCGCTTGGCCGCCATGTTGGTTTTGTAGTTACCAGGTTTTCAAAGATCACATAAGAGAACTTATAGTAGTTCCTTTTATCACCATACATGATGTCAGGGTAATATCGGTAATCGTTTCGGAGATATTGAATGCTGGTGAAATATTTCGCGCAGCCGCCATGTTGGATTGGTGAGTCGTAACAAAATTTGAAGGGCACGGTCGAGGTCGCCCGGAATAGTGCTATGAACTTACTGAGTTTCATTGAAATCGCTCCAGCCGTTCAGATTTTATTAGGGGGACACACACACACGAATCACACACACACACACACACGCACACACACACGGACAAAAGGTGATCTCATAAGCCTATTTTTTCAAAATTAAAAATACTAACCTTTTACCGTACTAACAATTAAATACCAAAATTCTACTAACAAAAACTTAAGTTCCACCAACAACAAATACTACCACTAAAACAGTCTGTCACCAGGCACACTCACATGCACCCTCACACATCACAGTCTACTGAAACAATGAACTATAACTAATAAACAATGCAACTGCTACCAGACACACTCACACACCCCAGTCTAATAGAACTATGACATATATCTAACAGACAAACTAACTACCTACTTACAACTAAAACTAACTACATACTTACTGTTCTGTTATTTGAATTGACAATATTTACAAAATGCAATTTAGATAAAAAATACTTACAAAATGTAATTTAGATTCAAAATTGTCACAAAATGCAATTT
Organism: Meconema thalassinum; assembly: GCA_946902985.2. NCBI lineage: Eukaryota > Metazoa > Arthropoda > Insecta > Orthoptera > Tettigoniidae > Meconema > Meconema thalassinum. The sequence goes on along the minus strand of OX336399.1, from coordinate 81,568,101 downwards.
AAGGGGGACGTATGCAAAATTGCACTAAGTGAGAGATGGTTTCATTTCGGCTGTATTAAGGTAAAGAAGGAGGATTGTGTAGTCGGGAATTGGTTTTTAAAGTATGTCAAGTTATGGAATATATAATTTTGCCCTCGTAAACTCACTACGTGAAAGATACAGAAACTGGCATTATCTCAATTTCGTATTATTGTGGACATGTTGTGTTTTGAAACTCACCAACTCATGTGTCTTCACTGACATAAAATACTGGCCTGGTATTTCATTTACGTTGGATTAAAATACAGTATGAACATCGCATGCCTTCATTATTAAAAGGCTCACATTCCGAACAGATTGACATAGAGAAGCTATCATTGATTTTATATATCGTATATCACGTACACTACCTATATATCGGATTAAAGGATATAGGTATGAGAGTTATTGAAAATTGAATTCATTCAGTCATTACAGGGTCTTAACATCATTTCCAAGTCAGTAGCAGCGCAATATGAGCTGATAGGGGAGTGTACATGTTAAATCCTCATATTTCAATTCCTACTGTAGGCTTTTATTGCAGGTGTATTTTTCCTTTTTCCTGATAAAACACACACTATTTCCATCGTAACCATGTGTGTTAAGTGGTATAATATACCCACTAGGGGGAGCTGAAAGTCAGGATGATAATGATGATGATGATGATAATTGTCGTTTTAAGGGGTCTAACAACTAGGTTATCGACCCCTAATGGTTTGGGTGATCGTGAAGATGATAATGAAATGTAAACTATAACTAACACTAACTACTAACTTATATACTAGAAGAAGAAATGGAAAACAAAAGGAGAATAAGGCAAATAAAGGACATGAGGAAAAGAAATGCCCTCAACCCTCGAAGAATGTGTATTGAGGGACTTGGAAGGAAGGAGAGCCATGAAAGGCAGATAGGAAAGTGAAAGAGGAGTGGGTCCGCCCCAAAGGTAATGGATAAAAGGGGAAAAACCAGACCCAGCTCAGGAATCCCTCGGGGTCGCCAACTTCCGAACACACTAGCCGTGAGCCCCTGAGGGTGTAGCAATTTCTAGAGTGCACCAGAAGTGGTGGGGCTACATACACCCTGCCTCCTTGAGGGCCTTGCGAAGAAGGCAGTATATAAGTTTAAAAGAAAAATAAGGCTGACCCCTCGCAGAAGGAGGGTATCAGAAAAGAGGAGACAAGGGCCAATTAAGGCGGGAAAGGAAGAGACTCCCTAGGCCTCGGATACCCTAATACCGTCGGGGTCGGAAGAGAACAAGAGTTGACCAAGTGAGGTCGACAGGAAAGAAGACGGTGAGGAGCCCGGCACAAGTAAGTGGAAGCAATGCCGGACTCAGTCGGGGCCTCGTGGTCGCCAACCCAGGAAGTCGGGAGATTGAAGGTTTTAATCCCGGTGATAACATCGCTAACATTAGTCTTCCTTTTTCTTCAGGATTGACCACGCCTTCTACTGTAACTGGGAGGTGCGCCTTCCTGGGGAGCAATACGACATTTACAAGGGGATCGCAGATAACTTCGAAGAATATGAAACATGAATCCTGACGAAAATGAAGACTCCATGGGAAAAACGGGATAAGTCACATTCTGCAAATATTTCACGAGAGCGAATTCAAACTTTCAACACAAAAAATATATACCGTACATAGAACACCCCCATTGAGGGTAAGCAATAGATTTTTGCCAGATTTGTTTCTTACAAAGGAAGTGTATGCAAAACAAATAAAAACTAAAGTTAAATTATGAAAAAGTGAGAGGATACGGGGCATTCTTTCCGTTTCCACTAACAATAAAAACCTGTGTATCTCAGTGAATCTACTTTACTTGAAATTAATTTAAACTGATCTGTAGTGATGATGGCTGGCCACCAGTATGCGTCATTATCTATTTTTGGAAAACATGGACTTAAACTGTTCTTTCCGTGGGGCCTTTAAATATATTAATGAAATTAACATACAAGGTTAATCCAAAAGACGAAAAGCAGATTTCTAAAAAGTATTTCTAAGGAACTATAAAATATATAGGAAGGTTGAAATGTTTTACTGTTATCATGCTTCATACTGACAATTATATTTTACTTGCCGGTACTTTTATAATATTTCAAATTACTGTAAAATTCATGTTGGTTGTAAGGTTTACATTACTTTTCAAAGTCGCCTCTTTGTGTAGAGGCTAGCAATCTTGGCTGTCACCGTGGAGGCCCGAGTTCGATTCATGACTTGGACAAGAAATTGAATTCTGGTTTGAGGGCTGGAACGGTAGTGAGGCGTGAGGCGAAACTGAGAAGAGGCGGGCTCGATTTCCACCTCAGCCATCCTGGAAGTGATTTTCCGTGGTTTCCAACTCCTACTTCAGGTGAATGTTGGTATGGTTCCTAAAATTATGGACCCGACTGCCTCCTCCCCAATCCTTGTCTGAATTAAAATTAGTCACAATAATACAGCCATCACAATAACACAGGCTATCAGACATATTCTACACTCACCCAAGTACATGGGGATAAATGACCACGATGCTTGCCATGGTGGGTGAGTGGCTATTGTCGGACTGCCAACCCCAAGCTTGCAGGTTCGCTCCTGACCGTGGTAAGTGATTTTTGAAAGGCGACAAAAATCACTATACGCATGTCATACGATGTTGGCATGTTAAAGAACCCATTTGAATTCAGTAGGCCGTGTTCATAATGACAAAATTAATCTAGGGATTTCCCGCCAACACAAAGTTCCTAATTTATCTACTAGAAAGCGCTATAATGTCAAGGAGCTTAGATATCTAACCTCCTTGACTTTCATAGCGCTTCAAGGAGCGATAAAATTCGACATGCAAGTTGCCCTCTGGGCGTCAATTAACAAAACGTGCACCCGGCCACCGAGGCCATACGATATTTGTATTATTATTATTATTATTATTATTATTATTAATGAATACCGACAGTAGTGGCTACGCTGGCTAACGCTCAGCATTAGGTCATGGGGCCAAGCTCTCTGCTGACTCGGTAGACGCGTGGGTTCGAGCCCCACCATCGGCCGTCCTTGAAATGGTTTTCCGCGGTTTCCCATTTTCAACACCAGGCAAATGCTGGGACGGTACCTTCTGACAGGCCACGGCCGCTTCCTTCCACATCCTTGCCCAGTTTCATTCACCATCATTCATTTCATCTCTCATTAACTCCTCTCATGAGGTTGGCGTCAGGAAGGGCATCCGGCCGTAAAAACCATCGCCACAAAGACTTCCATCGCATCTCATCCCCGACCCCGTTGGAAAACGGGACTAATAAGGGGTAGACATTCAATACATTATTATTATTATTAATGAATATCAACAACATTAAAACTCAGCATTTTTTTCTGATTTGTGCCGTGTATTGTGTGGGGTTTCGCCTAGGACACCAAGCTGGCTCATCAGCGAGCTCTTGATGTCCCCGCCCAAACCACCACAGGAGTAGCGAACTACGAGCTACCTCCCTTTTAATGAAGCCCACCTGCGCCTCTTTACTGTGAGAACTAAAAGCTCAAGCAGCTTTAACGTTCCCATGAAGGTTTCCAAAAATATGGTATATTGGCTTTCACGGCCAGTAAATTAAAACTCAGCATTCATTCTAGGTTTGCGCCGTGTCTTGCGTGGGGTTTCACCTAGCATACCAAGCTGGCTCATCAGCGGGCTCTTGGTGTCCCCGCCCGGACCCCCACTGGCCGTGAAAGCCAATATACCATCAACAATATTATTTTCGGTAATTCATCATTATCATATCCTAAAGGCAAGGCCTTGTGCCCGCAACCACATTTCTCTCTCCTCTACTGAACCTTTCAAATCAGCATATTCCTGGAAATGTAGTCTGTCCATCACAGAATCCAGATACTTTTCCTTGGCTTTCCTCTTCTCTTCTTTCCCAAAACCTTTCCTTCCAACACGATCGTTAGGAAATAGTTATGGCGTAGTATGTTTGTTCTCTTTTCTATAGTGTTGATCAACTCCCTTGTTTCATTTACTTCCTTAAGGCCATATGTACATTGCCATTGCTAAAATTGTAAAATAATCTTATTATATAATACGCTAAGATGTATGTTTCACAAAACTCAAGCTCCTAAACCAGAGGGAGTTAGAAGGTGTGGTTTGTATCAAAATCTTCCAAATTGTCTCAATAATACAGGAAAAATCTTGCATTTCTTGAAAAATTAAGGGAAATATAATTATTTCTTTATAAAGTGCTTTTAAATAAATAAACAAGACGATAGCCCCTGCCAGAACTGTATCGCGTACATCCCGCATAGCACTAGAGCCGGGCGGGAAGTCTGTACTCATGGCGCGCACACAACCCATTATGCGAGAGTTCTCGCAAGGGTGCACTAGTTGTAAAAATTACGGCATAGGAATGTGGCGGCCCCATCGCCCAGTGGGAAACCACTGCAATCAGCCCCCGGGTATTGACGGGAAAACCATAACTTAGTGGGTAAGGAGGAAATGCCTGCCCAAACCCTGACCATCTGGGGCACACTATCTCCAGGGGATAATTATGTAGGATCGGAAGGTAACCCAACATACCACTCTACGTTGGGCTAATCACCCATGTGGGGGGTAAAGTGATTCAGAAAAACAAGATGTTCAGTGAAGAACATATAGCCTACTTTCTCCTAAATGCATGGGTATTGTTACAACTCTTTGTCCTTTCCAAGGAGTATAATTGAATGTCGGTTGTAGTAGCTTGTTGAAATACAACGTCCTATAGGTATATTAAACATGAATATAAGGTGCCCTTTGCTAGTGCTACCTCTGTAAAAAAAAACACATTCAATTAAGTTTCACCGTGTTTGAATTGATATGGGGAATGGATTTGCACACATACATGGCCGCTATTTGCAAACTATTGGGCTGATGACCTTGTAGTCAGTCATAAGATGCTTTCCACAAAAAGGCATGTTGTTGCAAAATCTGGTAGAGATCAAATTATTAGGATGGTCGTAATTTGATTTAAGCTTTTAACATTTGGGTGGCCGTCATTCCGTTTCCGTCAAGATAGCGGCGATATAAAACATGACACTGAGGTGACCTTTACTACTGCTACCTCTGTACCAAATTTCGTTCAATTCGGTTTCACCGTGTTTGAATTGATAGGGGGAATCGATTTGCACACATACTTGGCCACCATCTGCAAACTATTGGGCTGATGATCTTGCAGTTTGGTCAGAATATGCTTCCCACATAAAGATATGTTGTTGCAAAATTTGGTAGAGACTAGATTATTAGGTTGGTCGTAATTACATTTTAGCTTTTAATATTTGGGTGGCCACGATTACGTTTCCGTCAAGATGGCGGTGATATAAAACATGACACAGAGGTGCCCTTTGCTAGTGCTACCTCTGTACCAAATTTCGTTCCATTCGGTTTCACCGTGTTCGAATTGATAGGGGGAATCGATTTTCACACAAAGATGGCCGCCATCCGCAAAATATTAGGCTAATGACCTATTAGTTTGGTCAAAGGATGCTCCCTCCATAAAGGTATTTCGTAGCAAAATTTGGTAGGGATCGGATGATTAGGTTAATCGTAATTTGATTTAAGCTTTGAACATTTGTGTGGCCACCATTACGTTTCCGTAAAGATGGCGGCGATATAACACATGTCACTGAGGTGTCCTTTGCTAGTACTACCTCTGTACCAAATTTCGTTCCATTCGGTTTGACCGTGTTCGAATTAATAGGGGGAATCGATTTTGACACAAAGATGGCCGTCATCCGCAAACTATTAGGCTGATGACCAATTAGTTGTGTCAAAGGATGCTCCCCCATAAAGGTATGTTGTTGCAAAATTTGGTAGAGATCGGATGATTAGGTTAGTCGTAATTTGATTTATGCTTTGAACATTTGTGTGGCCGCCATTACGTTTCTGTCAAGATGGTGCGATATAAAACATGACACTGAGGTGTCCTTTGCTAGTGCTACCTTTGTAGCAAATTTCGTTCAATTCGCGTGCACCGTGTTCGAATTGATAGGGGGGGGGGGGGGGACGGACTCGCACACGCACATACACACACACACACAGACACACACACACAGACTCACACACACATACACACACACAGACTCACACACACACATACACACACACAGACAGACACACTTTCTTTCGCCCTGTGTTGATCTCATAAGTCTACTTTCATTTTTTGCAAAAATCGAAAGTAGGCTAATACAAGTAGCCTCGGAATAGACGGATATAAACCACGGTGACCGGAGTGGAAACGGTACACGATATTCAGAACATGGAAAAAAAAGGGGGCAAAACTGTTGGGGAAATGAAGAGAATGTGCAGAAATGGCTCAAAGGAGGCTACCCTGACGTTGGAAGGTATATGGGAATTAAAGAAGAAGAAGAGAAGAGAAGAAGGCGAATTGTAATCATTTTAAAGTAATATTTTAATAACTTATTCCATTAATGACCTTCAGGGTTATTCTCAACAGTTTCTTTGCAGCTTTGTCTTGTTAAAATTAGTACTTCAATGTTAATTAAATGTGCTAACTCTCTGAGAAACAAATTGTAATAATTTTCAGTGGTGTGAAATTTTTAGAGCTTCACGAGCGACTCATGTCATCCCATAGATTTCTCTCTCTTCTCTGCTCCGTATCGAATATATAGGGTGTTTCTAAATTCCTCTTACAAACATTGAGGGCTTATAGTGGGGACCGAGACGGTTAAGATTATCAGAGGAACTTGTGTCCGGATATGTACCATCTTCCCACTACTCGCAAGAAACCACTACTCGCCAGAAACCACTACAGCACAAGTTCACAGCTCCCAACTTTTCGGCGCTCTGTCCGACTACAGCTGCTTGTCGTTTGGGTCCACTTACAGGTGGGGCTCGATGAGACGACCACTGACGTCAACTCAGACACGGTACCACCGTGGTACACACGATCACCAAACCCTGGTCCTCCAACATCCACCGCAGCTATAACCCGCGCCAGTAGGTCTTCCTATGATTCCACAGGGTGTCGTAAATCAAGGTTTTCATGTGACATCACAGGTAGCAGTTCATCGGTGTCAAGTCGGGTGAACGTGCAGGCCAAGTAATCGGGCCACCACGACCTATTCACTGTTGTCCAAATCTGTGTTGCAGATGTTCTAGTAACGCAAGTGATTTTTTAGCCTACTTTTCACATTTTGAAAAAATGAGGAAAAAGTAGACTTATGAGATCGATCCGGGAAAATGTGTGTGTGTCTGTCTGTCTGTCTGCCTGGCTGGCTGGCTGTGTGTGTGTCCCCCCTCCCCCCCCTATCAACTCCTAAACGGCTGCAGCAATCAAAAACAAATTTAGTATGAGTAAAGATGTGCACCGGAATAGCACACGTCCATATTTGAAAATGATGTCAGTGCTACCAACTGCAGAAAAAACGCACTAGAAATTTGTGCTCCATGTTGGATATCTTGCAAGGTATGCATGGGAGCTATTCCAAAATTGGCACACATGTTGATAATACTATTTCAGTTTAATTTCCAGGAGGCCAACCATGACAGTGTTGCCAAAATAATGTTAAGCCTTCTGATAGGTCCAATGTTTAAATGCATATAACTTCTACACTATCAATTGGATTTCAACCAAATTTTGTATGTAATATCTGTACATAAACAGATATGACTGAGCGTATTCTTAAGAGCCACCAGGGCTGCCAACTGTTAATAATTGCTCTCTCTCTATTTTTTTTTATCCAAATACCAATATATCAGAAAGTATGCAAGCCAACAGCTTTAAACTATGCACACGTATATTCTGACATTTTAGATTAATTTGGAGTAACTTATATACGTCAGTTCTACCAACATGATTATAAGCCTGCTGATAGTACCAATTTTTAAATACATGTAACTTCTACACTATCAGTTGGATTTCAACCAAATTTCGTATGTGCTATGTGTACCATAACAGATATGAATATAAGTATTGTTAAGAGCAATCAGGGATGCCAACTGTTAATAAATGCTGTCTATATTCTTTTTACCCTAATATCAATATATCAGAAAGTATGCAAGCCAACAGCTCTATACTTTGCACACGTAGAGCACCTGACATTCTAGATTAATTTGGAGTAATTAATACAAGGCAGTCCTGCCAACATGATTCTATGCCTGCTGGTATGTACAATTTTAAAATACATGTAACTTCTATACTAACAAATGGATTTCATCCAAAATTGGCACAACAAGATATCATAATAATTCAGATTATTTCTGACCAGCACACGCATGGTATTGTTGGCAACATGCTTTTACGCGTGCTGATAGATCCAGTGTCTAACTGCATGTAACGTCTATTGGACTTCAACCAAATTTTGTATTCTGTACCTTAAGAGGTGGAACTAAGAATATATTCAGTCACCAGGGCTGCCAACTGTAGTGCTCTATTAGGCTACATTATACCAGGTATATTTTGAACTAATTAGATGTTTCGATATTACCAACTTAATTTCGTCATTATTCTAGATAGGTTCATATACTGTAGAATAATCATTGGCATGAAAAGTAGGCTGTATAGTTCTTCACGGAACTTCTTGTTTTTTTAATATCCAAATATATTAAAATTTAAATTTGTAATAATAATAATATTTTAATGATCACGTGGCCTCCAGAGAGGTCGAGTGCAGGTCTTTCTAGTTGGCGCCCGTGGGCGACCTGCGCGTCATAATGAGGATGAAGTGATGATGAAGACGTCACATACACCCAGTCCCCGAGCCACGGAAATTAACCCCATGAGATTAAAATACCTGATGGTTCGGCTGGGAATGTAACCCGGGGCACTTTTGGCCAAAGCCTAGTGCACTAATCATATAGCCACTTAGCTGGACATTTGTAATAATTATGCTGATCAGTATCTTAGCAACATCCTAACGAAGTATAAACGTCTCGCATATACACGAAAACCACAAAAAATAACTCACAATAACTCATGTCAAAATCCAAGCATAGATTACGAAGCAACAATTGTTTGGCAAAGAGAATTCACTTCCAAATTTCCATTGGAGCAGGAATATACAATCACTAGTCTACATATTCCAACCTTTGCTCCACTCCGCAAAGAACACATATTCAATTTATATAGAAATCACACCCCATTCTTAACTTCTTCAGACCAAAGCAAAAATTTGTAACTGAGATTTTCTGGTTCTATTTTTCTTATTAAACAACAGCCTGTAGAACTCAAATTTGAAGACAAAGGACATATTTTAAATTGCCAACCAGCCTAAGTTACGAGCACTAAGGCGAGGCCATGGGGCGTGACTCTCTCCGGAATGGAAAACAAACGGGTTCAAATTCCTTAGACGGACATTCTTGAAATGGTTTTCCGGGGTATCTCGTTTTAAAATCCAGGTGAAACTGGGACGGCACCTGCTAGCAGGCCACGGTCACTTCCTTCAAAAGTTCTTTCCCAGCTCAATTCACCTCCACTCATTTTTATCTCTCAATAACACCCCTGATGGCTAGGTGTCGGAAAGGGCATCCAACCGTAAAAACCATCCACCAATATAAGATTCATCTCTCTTCGCCCACCAACCCCATATAAATGGGAACATTAAGGGGTAGAATTAGTTCAGAATTCTTAGGTTAATACGAAATGTTGCTGAGAAAAAATATTATAAAGTGAAGGAGCACATACGTGTACCCTGGATCTGAAGAGGTTAAAGAAACCAATTTTTTGTCTGCTTTATGGTAATATACAATTGCCGCTTAGATATGTCATTTTCTCAAGGTTGTTTTGATGTGTAACATCTTTCTTCTCGGTTGCTGAATATTTTTTGTGGGAGTGATTTTGGAAAAGGGACGGAAATGTGTAACAGCAAACAATGAGCGCACGCGGTGGTGCAGATTAGTACCACGACGTACTGTCGGCCAGCGCCCGGTGGCGGAGTTTGGTACCACGACGTACTGTCGGCCAACATAGTGTTGCCTCTCGGTTGCTGGATATTTTTTGAGCAAGTGATTTTGAAATAGGGGACGGAAATGTGTAACAGGAAACCGAGAAAGCGCGCGCGGTGGCGGAGAGATGGTTGTGAGATGGTGCCAACCAATTTTGCGTGAGGTAACGCCCCCTCTTTTCCTATAGCCCCCTTAAAATAACCAAAATACCCAAAACGTATAGGTCATTGGATTTTTAATATCTCGCGAACCAATAATACTAGGAACTTGTATGAGGTGTCCTAGGAGTCGGGATGACGCCCCCCGTTTTTCTATCCCCCTCTCAATTTAACCAAAGGACCAAAGCCTAAAGGGTCATCGGCTTTTTAATATTTCGCGAACCAATAATGCTAGGGACTTGCATGAGATCTTGTAGGACTAGGACGCCCCTTTATTCCATGATTTTGTAATTTGCAGAGATAGATACATCCAGAGCAGAATATATGCGAAATTATCAACAAAAGAAACGTGAGAATATATTAAAAACTGGAGGAGTACAGCTGAAAAAAATTGACATCATTTATATGTTTTCATCTCATTATCATAGTAGGATAACATGTCAGATGTTACACATCATAAGTGACTACTGTGAGGCTTGTTTTTTATATTATCATGAATGTGAAGCCCACAATTACTACAGATCCGATTACCTATTTTGATAAAATTTGTATTAATTTTTCTAAGGCAAAAATACAAGTATAATATATATTCAAACTTCACACGTTCTTTTAAGAAACAATTACTGAAGAGGGCCAAAATGCGGCCGAAACTAGTATAATTAATGTATATTAATTCAATTTATTGACTTCAGGTGTAATAAAATTATTAAATACACACTGGTATTTCATTAACACAATACAGAAGTTTGGTGCTTTTCAGTCGGTCAACACGATTGTACCCAAATGAGTTGGGTTGTACCATAATCTTGAAAAAAAATACATGGGATTAATTAATACACTTGGATGACCAGTTTCGATCGTCAAGCGATCATCATCAGACCTATTACACTTAGGCTATGAAATATATTTAGGAAAGTATGGGTGAAAATATTTACAATACTAGCAGGTACCCGCGGCTTCGCTCGCGATCAAGGCAATGGGGACGATGCATTATTGCTGATGATTGGTCTATTCTATTACAGCAATCGCGGCTTCAGGTGGGTCCATTCTAATTCTCAAAATTCTGATGCATACAGTATATTGATATGAGCAGCAAAGTGGGAATTTTATAGAGTTGTGAAAGTCTGCAGGGTACGATGTTACATTATGTGAACGCATTTTAGAATTACGTTTTGGGTTTTGCCATCTTCTGCTGAGACATAACGATATTGTTGTCCGGATACTCGCGAGCACGCCACATACCGTTGCCCATGGGAAAAAATGTTTTGTCTAAATGTACACCTGCTGCTGTGTCATTGCGCTATGTTAGTAGAAATTACGAATATTGTTTGAAGAGGGAACTGCACTCTTGCACACTGAATGGCAAATCTATCGGAATATGGGGAATTAAAAGTAATTTTCCTTAAGTTATTCTGGGTGTAATTTTGCCACACTTATTGATGATTTGAACGTCAACATGTCACTATTAATAGACCTATAGTAAAATATCTCTCACCTTGGCCGCTGATGTACATTATGCAGTCTCTTCCAGTGTTACATACCAGGGACTGAAATTCTCCAACAACCCTTTAGCCTCATATGCCTCTCTAATTAATTAAAATTCCCGATTGTTGTTGTTGTTTGAGTCTTCAGTTTTGGGACTGTTTTGATGCAGCCTCCATGTCTCCCTCTCCTGAGCTAATCGTTACATCTCTACATAGATACCACACCCTACAACCGAGGCAATCGGTTTAACCCTGGTCTACCCCTACAGTTCTTGTCCTCGACCCTCCCATCCATAACTAAGCTTGCTATTCCTGGGTGTCTTAATATGTGTCGTACAAACCTATCTCTTCTCTTCAATAGCAGTCGCCAGAAACATCTCTCCTCTCCCACTCGTCTTAATAGCTCTTCATTTGTTACCCAATCTATCCGTCTGATCTTCATAATTCTCCTGTAACACCACATTTCAAACGCTTCAATTCTCCTCTTTTCTGCTGCACCTTTAGTCCAAGTTTCACTTCCTTATAGTGTCACGCTCCAGAAAAAAGCTTTCAAAAATGACTTCCTAATACCTAAATGTATATTCAATGTCAACATATTCCTTTTCTGTAGAAATGCTTTCCTTGCCTGAGCCAACCTGCTTTTTATATCCTCTTTGCTTCGTCCATCACTGGGTATTTTGCTTCCTAAGTAACAGAAGCCTCCTACTTCCCGTAGCGTTTCACCTGCCAATTTGAGGTTCATAGAGGTTTCTGATTTATTTCGGCTGCATTCCAATAATTTTTTTTACATTTATTGATTTTCATCATGAATTATTTCCTCAAGACGGAGTCCATACGATTCAAAAACTCGTTCAAATTCTCTGGCGTATCGGCCACGATGACGATGTCTTCAGCAAATCGCAAAGGTAAAATTATTTCTCCTTGAATGTTCGCTCCCACTTTAAATTTTTCTCCAGTTTCCTGATTATTGTGTTTTTAGAGATCTTTGAAATGCGTTGTCCTCGCGCATGGTGTAGATGCATTGTCAAAGGAAAACATTCCATGTTACGAACATGGGCCGCATAACCTGTACCGAAAGCTTATTCTGGACAGCAGTTCCTTGAACTCAGATTTGCCAACATTTTATTGTGTCTTTCCATGTGGTATGTCCCTGTACCTCAACATACAGAAGAGTGCTTTAAAAATCGTGTCTTGTGTAAATTTTGGAAAAGGTGGTGAGTGTGGTTTTTGCCGGAGTGGATACTCGCTCGTAGAAATTCTTTTCAGTAAAATAGACTAGTTCACAATTTTGTAAGTGTACATTGAGGTATGTGACGGCGGGATGCCTTAAGTGTTAAGGAAACGCCAATAGCCGCCACAGAGCTTCGTTGTTACTGAAATAACGACCAGACTGATATTTGAACTTAACTATACGGGCCCAGTGTTTATGAAATTGAACGTAGCTATATCGCTACCTTTATTTAGTAGCCGCTACTGTAATGTTTAAAAATTAAAAGTGGTATTAGAAGGCGCTACGCCTAATTTTTAGCCTACTTTCGATTTTTGCAAAAAATGAAAGTAGACTTATGAGATCACTACAGGGCGAAAAAAGTGTGTCTGTCTGTGTGTGTGTATGTGTGTGAGTCTGTGTGTGTGTGTGTGTGTGTGTGTGTGTGTGAGTGTGTGTGAGTGTGTGTACTCTGAATGTCTGTCCCCCCCTATCAATTCGAACACGGTGAGCGCAAATTGAACGAAATTTGGTACAAAGGTAGCACTAGCAAAGGACACCTCAGTGTCATGTAATATATCGCCGCCATCTTGACGGAAACGTAATGGCGGCCACACAAATGTTCAAAGCTTAAATCAAATTACGACTAACCTAATCATCCGATCTCTACCAAATTTTGCAACAACATAACTTTATGGAGGAAGCATCCTTTGACAAATCTAATAGGCCATTAGCCTAATAGTTTGCGGATGGCGGCCATCTTTGTGTGAAAATAGATTGCCCCTATTAATTCGAACACGGTGAAACAGAATGGAAGGAAATTTGGTACAGAGGTAGTACTAGCAAAGGGCACCCCAGTGTCATGTTTTATATCGCCACCATCTTGACGGAAACGTAATGGCGGCCACACAAATGTTCAAAGCTTAAATCAAATTACGACTAACCTAATCATCCGATCTCTACCAAATTTTGCAACAACATAACTTTATGGAGGAAGCATCCTTTGACAAATCTAATAGGCCATTAGCCTAATAGTTTGCGGATGGCGGCCATCTTTGTGTATAAATCGATTACCCCTATAAATTCGAACACGGTGAAACCGAATGGAATGAAATTTGGTACAGAGGTAGCACTAGCAAAGGGCACCCCAGTGTCATGTTTTATATCGCCGCCATCTTGACGGAAACGTAATGGCGGCCACCCAAATGTTCAAAGCTTAAATCAAATTACGACTAACCTAATCATCCGATCTCTACCAAATTTTGCAACAACATACCTTTATGGAGGAAGCACCCTTTGACAAATCTAATAGGTCATTAGCCTAATAGTTTGCGGATGGCGGCCATCTTTGTGTCAAAATCGATTAACCCTATTAATTCGAACACGGTGAAACCGAATGGAATGAAATTTTGTACAGAGGTAGCACTAGCAAAGGGCACCTTAGTGTCAGGTCTGTGCATCGTGCCCCCTCGGCCGTTAATCTTGTTCTTCGTAACCGGGGTGCTGCCTCTCTATCAGACAGCTACTCATTTTTATTGTCCTCACGAAGCTGAGTGCACACCGCTGCAGTTCTCACGTCAGTGTCTAAAATTTCTGACGGAGCCGGGTATCGAACCTGGGGCCTCCGGATGGGAGGCAGGCGCGCTTCCCTGTTCTTATTGTGTTTATATATTTTTTGAAAAAGATAATAAATGGATTGGCATTGCCTCCTACAGGGATATATAGAAAATCGAATCTCATACCTTGAGATTCAGTTGCCATGGAAACGGACTTGCCATTAGTTCAATCAGTTTATCAGAGTGAAGATAGTTATTTGCGAATATCATTGAAACTGTTGGTTTTATGGCCTTAAAATGTGGTTTTCGGTGTCCCGTAGGGACACACCGAGTATTGTTTCTTGCATCGAGGGGCGTAAAATGAGCTTTGTCCGGTCTTTATGCGACAATTTCGATATTATGTCCCGTTTGAGTATTTTTGGTGACTTTTCAGTTATGTTGCCCGTTCCACGGGAACAATGATTTATTTCCGGATGAAAGGCAGCCTATATGTTATCCCAGGGTATCAGCTGTCTCCATTTCAAATTTCATCCAAATCCGTCCAGCCGTTTTAGTGTCAAGAGGTAACAAACTAACCACACACAGACACACACACAGACACACACACAGATTTTCACAATTATTATAATACTAGCAGTTACCCGCGGCTTTGCTCGCGATCAAGACAATGGGGACGATGCATTAATTGGTCTATTCTATTACAGCAATCGCGGCTACAGATGGGTCAATTCTAATTCTGAAAATTCTGATACATACAGTACAGTATATTGATATGAGCAGAAAAGTGTGATTTTTTTAGAGTTGTGAAAGTCTGCAGGGTACGATGTTACATTATATGAACACATTTTATAATTACGTTTTTGGTTTTGCCATCTTCTGCTGAGACATAACGATTTTGTTGTCCGGATACTCGCGAGCACGCCACATACAGTTGCCCATGGGAAAATATGGTTTTGCCTAAATGTACACCTGCTGCTGTTAAGTGTGTGTCATTGCGCTCTGTTAATAGAAATTGCGAATATTGTTTGAAGAGGGAACTGCACTCTTGCAAACTGGAATGGCAAATCTATCGGAATATGGGGAATTAAAAGTATTTTTTCTTAAGCTATTCTGGGTGTAATTTCGCCACACTTTTGATGATTTGAACGTCAACATGTCGCTATTAATAGACCTATAGTAAAATATATCTCACCTTGGCAGCTGATGTACTCGTACATTATGCAGTCTCTTCCAGTGTTACGTCCCAGGGATTGAAATTCTCCAACAACCCTTTTGCCTCACATGCCTCTCTAAATAATTAAAATTCCTGATTGTTGTTGTTGTTGCTTGATTCTTCAGTTGTTTTGACTGGTTTGATGCAGCCCTCCATGCCTCCCTCTCCTGAGCTAATCGTTTCATCTCTACACTGCAACCACACCCCACATCCGAGTCAATCTTTTTAACCCTGGTCTACGCCTACAGTTCTTGTCCACGACCCCCCCCCCTTCCATAACTATGCTTGCTATTCCTGGGTGTCTTAATTATGTGTCCTACCAACCTATATCTTCCCTTCATTAGCAGTCGCCAAAAACAACTCTCCTCTCCCACTCGTCTTAATACCTCTTCATTTGTTACCCTATCTACCCATCTGATCTTCATCATTCTCCTGTAACACCACATTTCAAACGCTTCAATTCTCCTATTTTTTGCTGCACCATTAGTCCAAGTTTGACTTCCTTATAATGTCACGCTCCAGACAAAAGCTTTCAAAAATGACTTTCTAATACCTAAATGTATATTCGATGTCAACAGATTCCTTTTCTGTAGAAATGCTTTCCTTGCCTGAGCCAACCTGCTTTTTATATCCTCTTTGCTTCGTCCATCACTGGATATTTTGCTTCCTAAGTAACAAAAGTATCCTACTTCCTATAGCGTTTCACCAGCCAATTTGAGGTCCATAGAGATTTCTGATTTATTTCGGCTGCATTCCAATAATTTTGTTTTACATTTACTGATTTTCATCATGAATTCATTCCTCAAGACGGAGTCCATACCATTCAAAAACTCGTTCAAGTCCTCTGGCGTATCGGCCAGGACGACGATGTCATCAGCAAATCTCAAAGATGAAATTATTTCTCCTTGAATCTTCGCTACCACTTTAAATTTTTCTCCAATTTCCTGATTATTGTGGTTTTAGAGATCTTTGAAATGCGTTGTCCTCGCACATGGTGTAGATGCATTGTCAAAGGATAACATTCCATGTTACGAACATGGGCCGCATAACCTGTACCGAAAGCCTATTCTGGACAGCAGTTCCTTGAACTCAGATTTGCCAACATTTTATTGTATCTTTCCATGTGGTATATCCCTGTACCTCAACATAGAGAAGAGTGCTTTAAAAATCATGTCTTGTGTACATTTTGGAAAAGGTGGTGAGTGTGGTTTTTTCCAGAGTGGATACTCGCTCGTAAAAATCCTTTTCAGTAAAATAGACTGGTTCACCATTTTGTAAGTGCACATTGAGGTATGTGAAGGCGAGATGCCTTAAGTGTTACGGAAACGGCAATAGCCGCCACAGAGCTTCGTTGCTACTGAAATAACAACCAGACTGGTATTTGTACTTAACTATACGGGATTTGTAAGCCCAGTCTTTATGAAATTGAACGTAGGTTTATCGCTAACTTTATTGAGTAGCCGCTAGTGTAGTGTTTAAAATTTAAAAGTGGTATTAGAAGGCGCTATCCCTAATTTTTTTACCCCTGGTACTACAGACCAAGAAGGGCCTAGGCCTATCATGCGACCGCTTCCCAGCCACTTGGCCTGCAGATATTGTGGTGATGCGTGGTCAGTGCATCGTGTTCGCTCGGCCGTTTATCTTGTTCTTCGTTACCGGGGCGCTGCCTCTCTATCACACAGCTACTCAATTGTCCTCACGAAGCTGAGTGCACTCCGTTGCAGCCCTCACGCTAGTGTCTAAAATCTCTGATGGAGCCGGGAATCGAGCCCTGGGCCTCCGGATGGGAGGCAGGCACGCTACCCTGTTCTTGTGTTTATATATCTCTTGAAAAAGATAATAAATGGATTGGCATTGCCTCCTACAGGGATATATAGAAAATTGGATGTCATACCTTGAGGTTCAGTTGCCATGGAAACGGACTTGCCATTCGTTCATCAGTTTATCAGAGTGAAGATAGTTTTCTGCGAATATCTTTGAAACTGTTGGTTTTAGGGCCTTAAAATGTGGTTTTCGGTTTCCCGTAGGGACCTACCGAGTATCGTTTCTCGCATCGAGGGGCGTAAAATGAGCTTTGTCCGGTCTTTATGCGACAATTTCGATATTTTGTCCCGGCTGAGTATTTTTGGTGACTTTACAGTTATGTTGGCCGTTCGACGGGAACAATGATTTATTTCCGGATGAAAGGCAGTCTATATGTTATCCCAGGGTATCAGCTGTCTCCATTTCAAATTTCATCAAAATCCGTCCAGCCGTTTTAGTGTCAAGAGGTAACAAACTAACACACACACACACTCACACTCACAGACACACAGATTTTCACAATTATAATATACAAGCAGAAGTACCCGTTCTTCGAACGGTGTTCGTTGTTAACACCAGACATTATCAATTGAGCTACTGTTGCAATGGTTAGCGGTTTGTCATTCCTTCAAGTTTATCAGAACGAAGTTAGTTTTCTGGGAATATCACATACACGGTTAATTTAAGGCCCTTAAAATGTAGTTTTTGGAGACCCTTTATAGATTCACGAATTTTGTATCTCACATTGAGAAGCGCAACATATGCTTCGGTCGTCCTTCTAGGATAATTTTTATATTTCGCCTATTTTAGCATGTGTTGAGAAGTTTTTCTCTCTATCCACCCTTCTACTGTATGAAAAGTGCGGTGAAGAGTTTTGTAAATGATTGGTGTATTGACTCTCATGGTTACCATACCTAATTTTACGATGCTGCAAGCATCCGAACACGAGTTATTGGCGTAGGCTACATAAAGATACAAAGAAAGACAGACTGACAATTCTATTGTCTACAACATATTACCGAGATATCCAAATAAGGGCATATCTACCACACAGTATCATACAAAATCATCCTTACGATGAACCCGTTTGTCGACAAAAAAAAAATTAGTTAAAATGTGCTCTTAGACTAAATTCACCTAACGTGTACTTCCTGACGTGAAATAGAATTGAAAGCTTTGTAGACGAAACGCAATACACGTCACATAAAAACTGACCCTCTACGTTGTGCTAGGTGCCCATACAAAGGAAGACCCCTTTCATAAATTATAAAGGCTTCTGGTGCATGAAAATTCAGGTTCTTTAGCCTCAAATTGCCCAAATTCCTAAAAGCCGCAAAAAATGCTGGTTCAGTTCAAGAATTTTTGAAAATAATGTTGCTGTTTGGAGATATAATAGACCTTTTGTGCTATATGTCGAACGTGAAAATTGCATGAAAAAATTCTAGGTTACCCCTTGACCCCTTTAATTGCATTGACGAACTGTAAAGTCTACGTTAGTTCCGTGATAACCTTATAGCCATTTGCAAACTTTCACAGAAATGTAATAAATGGATTGACATTGCTTCTTACAGAAATAGAAGGAAAGTTGTAAGCCACCCCTTGATATAATGTTCTCATGGTTACCGATTTGCATTCCTTCATTAGTTTGTTAAATTAAATTAAATTAGTTTTCTGGGAATATTTCAGAAACTGTTGGATTTAGAGCCTTATAATGTAGTTCTTGAGGACCCTTTAGGGCCCCCGAGTTTTGTTTCTGGCACCGAGGGGATTTGTCTCGTCGTTGTACGCGATAATATAATACTTCTTCTTCTTCTTCTTCATCTTTTCCCGCTCATGCGGGGTCGACGTTTTTGGCAAGTCTTTTCCATTTCCCTCGGTCCCAAATGGTGTTTTCGGTTAACTGCTTTTCTGCGAAGTCTTCCCGCACGCAGTCCATCCATCTTCTTCTAGGTCTGCCTCTCTCCCTCCTGCCCTCCAGCTCAAGATCCAGCACTCTTCTTCCCACATAGGTCTCATCCCTGCGCTTAATGTGACCATACCAGAGCAACCGCCTTTCTTGAACTTTCCTTGATGCTTGGGTTACCTTGACACTTCCTCGTATGAAGCTGTTCTTGATGTGGTCTTTCCTAGTAACACCACACATCCATCTCAGCATTTTCATTTCGGCTACATCCAGCCGTTTATTTTGCGACTGTACTATTGGCCAAGTTTCTGCTCCATATAGCATCGCAGGTCTCACCACACTTTTATAGGCTCTCCCCTTTACTTGGACATTTAGTCTCCTGTCACAGAGGACACCAGACAACCTTTTCCAGTTTAACCAGGCAGCCTGAATTCGGTGGGTAATTTCCAGGTCTAGATTGCCATCGTCAGATACCGTTGATCCAAGGTACTTGAAACTATTACTTGCTTGGAGCTGATTTCCGTCCATCTTCACACTGCCATTTCCCTTTCCACCGAGGCACATGTATTCAGTCTTATTCCGGCTG
Source organism: Meconema thalassinum (assembly GCA_946902985.2). Lineage (NCBI taxonomy): Eukaryota > Metazoa > Arthropoda > Insecta > Orthoptera > Tettigoniidae > Meconema > Meconema thalassinum. The sequence goes on along the minus strand of OX336399.1, from coordinate 81,548,274 downwards.
ATTTTAAGACCCCTGTCCTCTAATGCTTTTCTCCAGTGTTCTAGTTTAAGTTCGAGTTGTTCTTGATTAGTGCTACATAGTACAATGTCATCTGCAAATAGCATGCACCAAGGAGCAGGTTCTCTAAGGCTTTCAGAGATTACATCCATTATCAGATCAAATATATAGGGACTCAGTGCAGATCCTTGATGGAGACCAACTTCAACTGGTATGGTTCCCGTTAGCCCTACACTGCTTCTAACTTGCGTCTTTGCCCCATGGTACATGTCCTGGATAATGCGCACATACTTCTCTGGTACTCCCTTGAATCTCATGCATCTCCATACTTCTTGACGGGGGACACGATCATAAGCCTTCTCTAGATCTATGAACACCATATGCAATTCTTTCTTCTTTTCCCTGTGTTTTTCCATGAGCTGTCTCAGAGAAAAAATGGCATCTGTGGTTCCTTTCCCTGGCATAAATCCAAACTGTTCTTCTGCTATTGTTGTCTCTTGCCTAAGCCTACCTTCAATGACTTTTTCCCAGATCTTCATAGTGTGCGACATGAGTTTTATTCCTCTGTAATTTGCACAATCATGAATGTCCCCCTTTTCTTTATAGATGGGAATTATGGTACTCTTCCGCCATTCGTTGGGCATAATATAATACTAATAATAATATAATATAGGGAGAAATTATAACACCTATTTTTTAAAATTATTAATGCAGCCAATGGCCATGTACTTTTTTTTTCAGGACGGGTCAGGGAAGGGATATTATCAGAGAAAGAAGCATTCAATCACGCATGTGCAAAATGGAAATGGCCTACCATTTAACTAAGGACATCTATAAGTTGTTTGTTGTTTGAGTCTTCAGTCTTTTGACAGGTTTGATGCAGCTGTATAAGAAAAGGTCAATATCCTTCAACGCAAAACTAAAACATTACTGCAGTGTCATCCGTCCGGAGGTCTTGCATGCTTCTGAATGCCTCACGATGAACAAAAAAGGCTTGGTTGAGAAACTGGAGGCCAAAGAAAGGAAAATTTTGAGAAAGATATTGGGTTCCATCAAAGACAATGGGGAATACAGAGGACGGCATAACCATGAACTACATACTCATGTGGAGAAGATAAGTAACGTCATCCGGAAGAGAAGGATACCATTTTTTGGGCATGTGAAACGAATGAGCCCAGCTAGATTGAACAAACGCAACATAACTTACTTTCAGGAGAGAGAAACAAAATGGGCCTGGTTCATAGAACTGGATAAAGATCTGAAAGAAGTGGGGATTACACCAATAGACATTCAGGAGCGCGCCCCACTCAAAAGGAAACTTCAAGCATGCAAAGGTTTCCAAGAAAAACCGAAGCTGAAAACGGGAAAGATTTGGACCCAGGAACGGAAGGAAGTCCACCGAGAACGAATGCGGGCCTACTGGGCAAACATCAAAGCCATTAGGAGACAGTGGGAATGACGCGGTCCATAGATGGCCTATACGAAATGAATGAATGAATGAATGAATGAATGAATGAATGAATGAATAATATGGGGATAGGAATATAATAGACCTGCCGTACCACACCCATAGGTGTAAATCGCGTGAAAAAACTCTAGAGAACCCCTTGATCCCCTTAAGCGCGTTAAACGTATTGATGAATTTTACGGCTTAATTTGGTTCCGTGATAACCTTCTAGCCGTTTGCAAACTTTCACTAATGTAATTAATGGAATTGCATTGCGTCTTACAGCAATAGATGGACCTCTGAGAATCTGTTGCCATGGTTACTGGCTGAATTCGTTCATTTTAGCCTACTTTCGATTTTTGCAAAAAATGAAAGTAGACTTATGAGATCAACACAGGGCGAAAAAAAGTGTGTCTGTCTGTGTGTGTGTATGTGTGTGTGTGAGTCTGTGTGTGTGTGTGTCTGTGTGTCTGTGTGTGTGCGTGAGTGTGTGTACTCTGAATGTCTGTCCCCCCCTATCAATTCGAACACGGTGAATGCGAATTGAACGAAATTTGGTACAAAGGTAGCACTAGCAAAGGACACCTCAGTGTCATGTTTTATATCGCCGCCATCTTTACTAAAACTGAATGGCGGCCACTCAAACGTTCAAAACGTAAAATCAAATAACGACTAACCAAATCATCCGATCTCTACCAAATTTGGTAACAACATACCTTCGTATAGGATGCGTCTTGTGACCAAACTACAAGGTCGTCCGCCATACCATTTCAGGATGGCGGCCGTGCGAATTATGCAAACTTTATAATCCATATCATGGGACCCACCAGTTCCGATTATCGAGCCGAGAATCGTTTTAACTGTTCTAAAGGAAGAGGCACGTTCGAAATTAAATGTTTATTTTGTAATACTATAGTGCAGACGTGATTTTAAAAAGCTGAGCTGATTTAGTAATAAGACAAGATGGCAGCGGATATCTTGTGCCTGACTTATATTTCACTAATTTGAGTATTGCATGCAATATAGCGTACTGATATAAAATAAATAAACTTTGTATGAAATGCTTTATATATAAATAATATACTCCAGTGATGAAATCGTTTAGTATAAATCACTATTTGCTAACAAGTTCTATGTAAGTCATTTTATATAGAACGCTGTTCGTTGACACAATTAGCTCAGTGGTAGAGCGTTAGCCTATCGCTCAAATGCCTATGGTTCAAACCCGATCAGAGCTAATTTTTTTGCTTGAAATTTTATATGTTTATTGTTTTGTAATGACTCAGATGTTTTAAAATTAAGCGTTATATTGTGCATATTATGGTGTAAAATATATATTTAATTAAAACATAATTCGCCAGCAGATTTACTCGAGACATCTAGCTGCCAAAAAGGTAACTGCACGCCGACCAGATTTTATTGAAAAGTTTCTTCTTCTGGCCGCTAGAATGCACTCGCTCTGTTAGGATTATATTGTTAGATATTTCACCACTAGATATCACGACTAGTCTACGTGGGGCTCCATTGATTACTATACCATTTGCATTCTATGCGCATCGAATTTGAAGAATGACAAGATGATACTACGATACATTTTTACTTTCTATTTTAAAGGGTTTGTAACAGCCTATTGTGCGTTATTTGAAAATGTTAATTGAAGTAAAGAACAAAACGATTTCACATAGTATCTGAACTCTACCGTTGGTGCTAGTTCAGGATATTAATTAATACTTCTATTTCAGCCAAATAGCAATCGAAAATATCCACATAGTTGGTATACACACGTCTCTGTAGGGTCATGGAAAGATTTGTTAATTCAATTAGGGTTGTGAAAGTCATACGCAGCCAGACGTGTAAAGACATGCCTCAACTCAAAGTTGGATGTTGCCCGCGTCAGGCCGATTATGTAATAATAATAATAATAATAATAATAAAAATAATAATAATAATAATAATAATAATAAAAATAATAATAATAATAATGTTATTGGTTTTACGTCCCTTTTAACTACTGTTGCTTTTAGAGACGCCGGGGTGCCAGAATTTTGTCCCGAAGGGGATCTTTAACGTGCCAGTAAATCTTCTAACACGGCTCCCTCGCATTTGTGCACCCTCAAATGCCAGCTGACTGCGCCAGGATACGAACCTGAAACATACGGTCCAGCAAGCGAGAACGTTACCGCTGAGCCACGCCGCCAGTCCGGTCGATTATGTCTCCAGATCCATAACATTCTTTAGATACTTCTTATCTTTCTTTCTTCAATGATGGTAGCAGTTTTTATCTAGGTTGTGGCGTTTGGTAGAGGTAAATCGTTTCTAAGGTCTTCAACAAAGAATAGTTCTATTATACTCTTTGATAATAACAACGAGCTATAACTATACTCATACATTTAGGAGAAAGTGGGCTATATGTTCTTTACTGAACATCTTGTTAGCTTATTAAATGAAATTAGTTTTCTGGGAATATCTCAAAAACGGTTGGTCTTAGGGCCTTAAAATGTGATTTTCGGGTACCCGAGTTTTGTCTCTCACATTGAGGGCTGAAAATGAGCTTTGTCTCGTCCTTCTACGCCTATTTCAGCATGTATTTTAAGGGGGTAGGCCCCCTTTTATGAGGGGTACGGAGAAGAGTTATATCAATGATAAGTGATGTGCCTCTGATGGATATCCGTACCAAATTTTACGTTGATACACCCAGCCGTTCTCGAGTTATAAGGGAACAAATTTGTCCACAGACGAACAAACAAACAAACAGACAGACGAAGAAAAAAAATTCGCGCGCATCCATCAAAAACAGTCTGAAACGCGTAAACAACTCAATTTTCCGTTGAAATTCAGAGAAAAACAGACAAACTTTCATTTTTATATACAGAGAGATATACTTCACCGGTCGGTGTTGACCGTGTTTTAATGCACAAATTTAGGTTTCACTCGCTAGCCGTTGGAGATATACGAAAAGTGATAAGGACCTTTCGGATAGAAAATTAAATGTTAAAGCTCATGTATGCCATCAAAAGTTTGCTATTCCTTAGCGTTCTCTTTTTATTTGAAATGGAATTATTAAATTTTGAAACCAAGGGGTGTAGTGACGTCACAAATGTCGGGTTTACTCGCTAACCGTTGGAGATACACGAAAAGTGATACGGACCTTTTGGATAGGAAATTAAATTTTAAAGCTCGTATGTGCCATCAAAAGTTTGCTATTTCCTACCGTTCTCTTTTTATTTGACATGGAAATATGAAATTTTGACACCAAGGGGTGTAGTGACGTCACAAATGTCGGTTTTACTCGCTAACCGTTGGAGATACACGAAAAGTGATAAGGACCTTTCGGATAGGAAATTGAATTTCAAAGCTCGTATGTGCCATCAAATGTTCGCTATTTCCTACCGTTCTCTTTTTATTTGATATGGAAATACGAAATTTTGAAACCAAACGGTCTAATGACGTCACTAAAATGGTCGCCATTTTTTAATAATGCAAAATTTCGAAATCAAAAGTATCCTATATGCAAACCTGGTAAATCAGCTACATCCATGCAAAATTTCATTTAAATCGGACCAGTGGTTCTTGAGTTATTGAGTAACACACAGACAGACAGACAGACAGACAGAGACAGAAAGACAGACACACTGCATCTCATTTTTATATATTAGTATGATGATATAGGGATATATAGGGATTTAGGGATATAGGGATATACACCGGCACTTAATTAGTTGCAGTATTAGTTTGCATAATGCAACACGTCAATATTTGTTAATTGTCGTCTATGTGATGTTGTGTTGAGATTCTTGAAGCGGTGATTGACATCCGGATTTTGCTTATTTGGAGTGAATATGTGGTTGTTGTGAATGGTCAATTCAGATTGTATTGTACAGGCTACTTATGTGGTTGAATCTTGTGTGGTCCTGTTGAGAGCAGTTCACTTGGTCACTGCCCTCAACAGAACCGCACAAGACTCAACCAGATAAGTAGCCTGTACAATACAATCTGCATTGACAATTCACAACAACCACATATTCACTCCAAAGAAGCTTATTTTGGAGGTCAATCACCGCTTCCAGTATCTCAACAAAACATCACATAGATGACAACTAAGGTACATTGACGAGTTGCATTTTCTCAACTAATAACAAATCCACAGCCTACTTCCAGTCGACCGACTGGGACAGGGAATGGAATAAATTAAGCTCCATCTAGCGGCGGGGATATGAACTGTGCCGGCTGCCGAAGCCTGTCGCACTCCCCTGAGGCAATGATTAAAAGAATGACAGATGAAATGATAGTGGAGAGTGTTGCTGGAATGAAATTTGTGACAGGTAGAACCGGAGTATCCGGAGAAAAGCCTGTCTGCCTACGCTTTGTCCAGCACAAATCTCACATGGAGTGACCGGGATTTGAACCACGGACCCAGCGGTGAAAGGCCGGCGTAGGCCTACTGCCGCCTAAGCCACGGAGGCTCTATCTTATCTAATACTGCATATAAATAGGTGTGTATATTGTAAATACATGTATTTTCACCCATACTTTCGTACATACATTTCATGGCCTAAGTGCAATGGATCTGATGATGATCACTCGACGATCGAAACTGGTCTTCCAAGTGTATTCATTAATATCATGTATTTCTTTTTTCAGGATTAGGGAATAACCCATGTAATTTGGGTACAATCGTGTTGACCAACTGAAAAGCATCAAATTTTGTTTACTAAGGCAACACTGGAAAATGGCTTGAAACACCATGTTATTTTATTTAGTGTAAACGCCAATAAGGAAGCTCTTATAATGATGAAGTTCATATCACTACTTGTAAAACAAGAGTCAAAATAGTACATTATGCAACGAGCCTATAATGGCATAATACCATTATAGGCGAGTTGCATACGACTGTTTATATCCGACGATAATTATAACTTTATTATATGTTTTAACATAAATATTCATAAATATCTGTGGGATTCAGTTACTTCAGTTAGTGAACAGGGCGCGCTTGCTTTGCTGAATGAACAGAGCGCATGCGTTGGTCAAAACACTTCGAAAGCAGAGACCATTTACTTTGCTTGCCAATGCTATTGTTTACACCCTGCAGGATGACTAGTGCCGTCCAGCTCTAGCATTCACTAATATTGTCACCGAAGTCGTTTGAAAGCAATGCGCTGCGTAGAAATTGGAGTTGGGGATATTAAGGTACATATGGACGGTGCACTTTCCATGTCGGAAATGTATATAGAAGGATGCTGTGTTGCTAACTTCTGGACGTAGATTCATAAATTTCTTGCATATGTCACAGTATTTTCTTGTTACCGTAAAGGTTCGTGCTGATTTTGTCTTTGTGTTCGGGATTTTAACTACAATGGTTGAGCCGATATCCAGTTTGAACTTTCAAATCAAGTAATTCATGTCCGACATGTTGGATTTTGAGCGCATTCGCGAAGGTATCCTTAACTAATTGATCAATGAATGAGCTCTGATTGGCTGGAGAAACTGTCTCATATTGAAAAACAGTACTATAATGACCATCATTATGATACTGTTTTCTGACGTATAATATTTACATTTCAACAACGTCGAACATAAACAAAGAAAGGAATGGCCGTATTGACCTGTGAATCAAAGTTAATATTCTGAACACATCTATAGCATTGTTCTATTTCATTTTCGTAAAGTTCAGTGAGAAATATGGTATCTGTTTTAGTGGACGAAAGGGTTATTGTGCAGTATTAATATTATCTCGCCTGGTAGAGGGTGAAGCTTCCCTCTGTTCCCTGTGGGGTTGTTAATCCGGTACAGGTCAGTTCATATTTCCGGTCTGCTCTTTATTAGCTTTTCCCAAACGGGAGGGCAGTGGGAATAGTGGTTCTGGCTATAAGAATATAGATGAAACCTCATCCTGTTCTGCAGAATATGATTGTTATTAGACCTCGGATGTTCATGCAGTATTAATGGCTATAACTACAAGTAATATTGAACATATTTTGTTACCCATAACCTAGCTTGAATATTACTGTATAATAATAACTATTTATTGGATAGTTCACCGTGAACACATGTAAGAAACAATGATAGTGGAAAATTTAGAAAATTAAATAATTAGCTTCATAAGGTGGTATTCTACATTTTCCTTTATCATTATATTTACATATCACCAGAATTTCAATCGCAACTCTATTTTATTAACATTATTACTATTATTATTCATCCTCATTACGACGCGCAGGTCGCCCACGGGCGTCAACTAGAAATACCTGAACTCGGCCTCTCCGGAGGCCACACGATCACTATTATTATTATTATTTTTTAAATCGTTTCGGTCGTCTATGGACCACGTTATTTCAACTGCCTTTTCCCTCGTTCTTTCACATTGGCCCAGTATTCGCGCATTCTTCTTCGGTGAGCTTCCCTTCGTTCTTCGGTCCACTTCTTGCCAGTTTTCAATATAGGTTTTGGCTGAAAACTCCGTATCTCCCCAAGTTTCTTCTTCAAAGAGTCACGTTCCAAGATGTCCTCATGTGATATCCCCAGTTCTTGTAGGTCTTTTTCCACCTCTGTAAACCAGATCCCTTTGGTTTTCTTTCCCACAAAGTAGGCACAGATTCGATTGGACAATCTTCCGGAGTTCATTCGTGTTAAATGGCCATAAAAGGAGAGTCTTCTTTTGCGAATGGTGTCCGTTATTTTCTCCACATGTAGATAGAGTTCATCGTTGTGTCGTCTTCTATACTCTCCTCGGTCCTTGACCGGGCCCAAGATCTTTCTCAGAATCTTCCTCTCTTTGGCTTCGAGTTGTTCTGCCAGGCCTTTCTTATTCATCGCCAGGCATTCTGATGCATATAACGCCTCCGGGCGAATAACGGTAACGAAGTGCCTCAGTTTGGCCTTGAAGGACATTGATCGTGATTTGTAAATGTCTTTGGTTAAATGGTAAGCCATTTCCATTTTGTTAATCCGTGCCACGAAGGATTCCTTTTCACGAATGTTGGGCTCAATCCATTCACCCAGTTATTTGAATTTCTCTACCTGTTTTATTTGTCCTCCATTCACCGTAAGTTCTCTGGGTTCCGACTTGATGTTCGTTATAAACTGCGTTTTCTCAAACGAAATCTGAAGACCTGCCTTTGCTGCTTGCACCTGTAATTGATTGATTTGTTGTGTGGCTGTGTCAAGAGAATTAGAGAAAATTGCAACATCATCTGCGAAAGCTAAACAGTCGATTGTCAGGTTTTTGTTCTTACAACCTAGTCTGACCCCATTCTCTATACCATCCTTACACAATTCTTTACGCCATTCTCGAATAACTTTCTCAAGAACACAGTTGAATAAAAGAGGCGAGAGCCCATCTCCCTGTCTCACCCCTGTCCGTATTGCGAAGGATTCAGAAATCTCTCCCCTGAATTTCACTTTGGAAGCCGTATCCAATAGGGATTGGTGAATGATTGCTCTTGTCTTATTATCTAAACCAAATTCTCTTAAAACCTGGATCAGGGTACTTCGATCCAGCGAGTCGTAAGCCTTCCTGAAATCAACAAAAGTCACAACAAATTTCTTACTTCTCAGATTCATGTACGATAGAATTGATTTTAGATTCATGATTTGCTCAACACAAGAGCGCCCCTTTCGAAATCCACCTTGGTATTCGCCCAGGTGTTGATCGAGCTGTGCTTCCGCTCTCGTTTGAAGCGCTTTCGCGAGAATCTTGTATGTTATCGAGAGGAGTGATATGCCACGATAGTTGTTTACGTCCGCTTTATCACCTTTCTTGTGCAGGGGATGAATTAGGGCCGATGTCCAATCACTGGGCAGTTTCTCTGATTCCCAAATCTCCCGGATGATATCCGTTAGCTTGTCGACTGGTTTTTCACCTGCGTATTTCCAGAGTTCGGCAACTATTGAATCCTCACCTGGTGCTTTATTGTTCTTTAGTGAGTGAATGATCTGCTTGATTTCTTCCCTAGTTGGTGGACTTGAGTCTGGATTGACGAGCACATTACTGTGAAAGGAAAATTTCGATGTTGGAGCCTCACAATTGAGAAGAGACTCAAAGTATTTCGCCAGGATCTGGCAGTTGTCTTTGTCATTGTAAGCAACTTTCCCATCGGGATTCCTAAAGTGAAGACTGGGTGGTGTGTATTTACTGAGATTTTGCTTGAAGGTTTTATAGAAATCACGGGTGTTGTTCTTTTTGAAATCTTGGTCTATCTGTGCCAACTGATTTTTTTGGAATGCTCGTTTTATCCCGCGTATGGTTTTATCAGCCTGCTTTCTCACGACAAGGAATCTCTCTCTGTTTTCTTCATTCTTCTGTTTGTTCCATCGCAACCAGGCAAGCCGCCTTTGGTGAATGGCATCGTCACATTCATTAGTACACCAAGGATGCCGCCTCAACTTTGTCAGTGGGATGGTTTCCTGAGCCGTTTCAAGAATTGCTTCTTTGAGTTGTTCCCAATTCTGTGGCTCAAGTGTTTCAAGTTTCTGACTGAATTCGCTTTGTGTTTTCAGTTTTTCCACATCAAACCTGTTGATCTTTCTTCCCTGAAATCTCTTGGTGGATCTTGGAAGAAGTTTTAATTTTATCTTTGAAAGATAGTGATCAGAGTCAAGATTCGCGCTTCTTAAGACTTTTACATTCTGGATTTCTCTACGAGATTTACGAGAAATAGCAACGTGGTCAATTATTATTATTATTATTATTATTATTATTATTATTTCGTCTTTCTGATCTTCCATATAGCTCTCATTCTCTCTCCGTGGGCCATCTTCCTTTCCTCAGTCCACTTGGTTCCTGGTCTCTTTGAAGCGTGTTACTATCCATCCATTTACCCTACATCGGAATAGGTTCCTGTCAAAGACTTCCACTGTTCCTACTTGGGCCTTCTCCAGATCCTGTTTGACTTGCTGAATCCACTGTGTGTAAGCCTAGTCGGTGGAAGTCTTTGAACATGTCCATAAAACTTCAATCTTCGTTTTCTGATGTCCGCCGCAAGATTATATTATTTCTCATTTGCTTTACGAGATTTCAACCTGAATCCATCTTCTGTTCCAACTTTTATTTAGTGTTTAAAACTCTAATTTTTATGTAAATTGTTTTCATTTATTTTAACCCAAACTTGTAAGGTTATCCATTTTATTTTACAACGTATATGATTAATTTAAACTAATAAAGCTAAAGAAGATATCATTGTGTACGATTAAAAATTAAAAATATACTAGATGAAACCCGTCAAAACATGACGGACAATGGAAAACAAAATTACTGAAGAAGCTTCTTATATAAGTTACATTCTTTGTACGATTACTTTTTAGCACTATTGCAACTTTAAGGGCGTCAAAAGATAGCACTCTCAGCATTGCAATATATTGCTGGTCATGACTGAAAACGTGATTAGGTCATCATCATCTTGCACAGTTTCCAGCCACTGGCCGGGTCTGTTTGGAACACAAGTCTCTCCAACGTCTTCTGTCTTCCCACCATCTCTCAGCCTCCACCCTTGTCCAGTCTTCTCCTCTCTTCTTCACGATTTCTTCCTCCCCCTTCAGCCACCTGTCTCTCGGTCTCCCTCTTGGTCTCTTTCCTTCCCACTTCGTCTCGTGTATCCTGCTGGGTATCCTCTTCTCCTCCATTCGTTTTACATGTCCATACCATCTAAGTCTAGATTTCTCTATACCAGTCTGTAATGGTTCATCCTTCATTAATTCTCCGGTCCTCTCATTTCTTATTCTGTCCATCTTTGTAGCTCCAATACTGCTTCTCAAGAACCTCATCTCACTGGCCTGTATTTTGCTCTTCTCCCTTCCTTTCATAACCCAGGTCTCCGAGGCATACGTCAGGATAGGGACATTGTACGTCCGATATATGATATTTTTGCTGTTCTGAGGGACATTCTTGCTCCATAACATGCTTCTCACACTCCTCCGGAATGCTTCTGCCTGTCTCCCCCGCTCATTTATTTCTCTATCGTTTCTTCCATTCTCTTGTATCAGGCTTCCCAGATACTTGAAACTCTCCAATTCCTTCGGCTGTTCCCCACCAATTGTTATTTCCGTTGTGGTTCTTTCCTTCTTCCTTGTGTGATCACCATCTCACTCTTATTTATGCTAAATTTCATCCCATAACCTTGTATTATTCCTTCCCACACGTCCAACTGTTCCTGTACCTCCTCCTCCTTGTTTCCCCAAATCATCAAATCATCTGCAAGCACCATTGCTTTCATCTTTCCTTCCCCAATTACTTGTGCCACTCGGGTCATTATGTCATCCATCACCACAATGAAAAGTAACGGTGACAGTGCACTTCCTTGTTTCAGGCCGTTTCTCTGTTCCAACCTGTCCGATCTCTCTCCTCCCACTTTCACACAGCTCACGCTTCCCTTGTACATCTCCTTTATCTTCCTTATAGTCCATTTTTATATTCCTCTATCCTCCAGGGACTTCCATACTTTGTTTCTGCATACACTGTCATATGTTTTCTCAATGTCCAGAAAGGTCATCAGTAGATCTGTTCCATACTCATAGTGCTGTTCTTGTAACTGCCTTACAGCAAAAATCAAATCCACTGTGGACCTTCCTGATCTGAAGCCATGTTGTTCTTCCCTCATCCCTCCTTCTATCCTTGTCCTAATTCTCCTTTCCAAAACTTTCTCAAACAACTTTGCACAATGACTCATCAGTGTTATTCCCCGATAGTTTCTGCATTCTGTTCTACTACCTTTCTTGAAGATCGGGACAATTATTCCCTTTTTCCAGTCCTCTGGGGTCTTCCTTTCCTTCCATGCTGTCTTCATCACTCGGTACAACCATTGTATCCCCACCTCTCCTGCTGCTCTCACCATCTCCACACTCAACTCATCCACACCCGGTGCCTTCCCTCCTTTCATCTTCCTCACTGCATCTTCCACTTCTTTCCATGTTAAGTCCTTTTCTATTTGCAGTTCATCTACTGTACCTCTTCCCCGATTTCTTCCTCCTCGCCGTGGTTTCCATTTGGGTTCAGGAGTTCTTCAAAATATTATTTCCACATTTTCTTCAGTTCTTCCCTATTTTCTATCTCTTGTCCCCTTTTGTTCACAATTCTAACATAATCCGTAGGATCCTTCCGCCTCTTATCTTTACCATCCCAAACAGGACCTTTTTTGCACCTTCACTATCCTGCTGGTCATGACTGAAAACGTGATGAGGTAAATAGCCCAATACGTTCAAGAGTTTCTCCTTGAGCTTGATTGATTTTGATAAAGTAGGCCGAGCGAATAGGAAATTGTTGCCTATTAAAAGAAAATGTACTGTAGGCTACCTGTAAGTGTTTTATCGTAAGGTGTTAAATCAAGTCGTAGGATTTGAGCTCTCTGCCTATTATTACTGCACCTATTATATCCGAATCCAAGCGATTTCTTACAATTAATATATTACCATATATGAGTCCATGGGAAACGTTCAGATTTCTAAGAAGCATATCTACGGCTTAAACGTTCGAAGTATGTGGAGGCGAATCTCTTAATTCCAAGGAATTGAAAAATTCAATAATAGGGAAATGAAGTAGCTGGCTTTCATCTTCAGTATCCAATCTGTTAACGCTGATGTATGTGTTTGAACTGCTGGATATAAGTTCAATGACTTTTAAATTAATATCATTACATTGTTGCAGCTTGGCAAATATTTTATATTCCAGTAGATCAATTTTACCCTCACAACAGTAAAGACCAAAATAACCACGCATAGATTTTACGCAAGAGAAATACAATGTAGAAAAATGTTTACATTTGATCGTCAAGGACCTTACAGTAAACTGTATTGCATAATATCTGGAATTGTTTCTGAAATGGCCTATTTATATTGGATTTTAAATGTGGCTTCGTATTATTCGATAACACTATAGTGTCCTGCAATAACGGAGCCGCTAAATATTAAATGGCAAATAATACTTCCATTGCCGAAATCAACTACGTAGTTAGACTCCGTACTCTAAACAAATAATCATTAAACAATTGTCTTATACAATGAAGTTCAACATGACCGTCCAGAGACTTTCTAACTCAAGTTGGTTGGTGAGGAGAATGCGATGAGACTGATCGCTTAAAATAAATTCCTTATAATTGTTCCTGCCAGCGAAATTTTTTGCGATAGCTTGAAAACGCAGCTCAGAATGACGTTCTTCATTTTGTTATAAACAGTACGAAACTGCTCTAAATAAGCAATTTCCATCACCTGTTATAGGTTATGGCAGTACATTTTGCAGGGGAACATAGAATCACTTCACCAACTACTGGAATGACCATAGGCCTATACTCAATACTCACTTCGATAGTCACCCTAATGGAGGCAGTTTTTGAATTCTATGTCCCGTGCATGTCAAAAATCGTATTAACACATGGAGGCCCACCTATTCTTGTCTATCGCCCCGGAGACCCGGGTTACATTTCCTGCTCTGCCAAGAAATTTAATTCTGGTCTCAGGGCAAAATCGGGGTACATTCAGTCTCTTGAGGTATAACTAAGAAGAGGAAGGTTTAATTCCCACCTCGACAATCTTGGATGTGGTTTTCCGTGGTTTCCCACTTCCACTTAAGGCAAATACCGGGATGGTTCCTAACTTTAGGCCTTGGCCGTCTCCTTGCCATTTACCACCTTAATTACAAATACACACAGTAATGCAGCCATCACAATAACACTGGTTATCAGAAGAAAGTTTCACACATGCACACCCAAGTACACGGGGCTGAGTGACCAAGATGTCGGAGTCCTTCAAACGAATTATATTTGCCAAGTGTCTCTCATGGCGAAAGCAATTGTGGAGACGCGCGTGTGCCTGGAAAACTACTTTTTTCTTTAATATCGACGATGCATAATTATAACTTTTAGTCTAGGACGCTAATAACTTGACCACCGAAGCATTGGGAAGAAATTGCAATATTAAGGTACATAAACAACCTAGCCTACACATTCAACTGTCAGTTAATGTTCCTCAACATTTCCCTTCTTAAATATTCCCCTCCTTTATAATTTTCCATCACGTGAAAACATGCCATGTCTTGTGTTTTAAATATATCGATGCAATGGTGTTGCCATCTGCTGTCAGTTAATGGAACTATATGGGCGAATTACTGCCATCTGTTGTCAGTTATAGGAACTGATTGCAGATATTTAAACGGCGTACTGCGGACAACAGTTTGCTCTTTTGATTACATGCTGCAATGCAATGGTAAAACGAAAATAAAACGTATTTAGAGGGAATGTAGAAATAAGTATCTTTAACAGACATAAAACCTTACTGTTACTCCTTGATTAAACAATATTTCAGTGGTAAAAAAAAAAAAAAAAACTGGCGAGGGCTAGGATCGAACCGGCGCTTCATGGAACCACAGTCAGTCGCCTTAACCACATGGCTACTCACGCACTCATGTATAGTAGCAGACGCAG